>CM035130.1:140846385-141560234 GCA_020205605.1 Panax ginseng | reverse complement strand
GTAATTAATGTGATTAGCCTTTCATACCTGATACATGCAGTACGCACATAGTGCAATTTAATAATTCTTAGACGTGGCAATCAGAAATGATTAACCACAAACATATTCGAATAAACAACTCGAGGTCGAGTCAAGAAAACTTTCACAATAATTAAGAGTTCAAGTTTAGTAACTTGCCTGTTCGGTTGATTACTGCTACACATTCTATATCACTTTATCCGAAGACCTAATATTAGTAATATAGATCTCCAATATTAGAATAATATCATCACAGTATAATACTGTTACATATATATAATTATAAAATAATCCTAAACACATAACACATAACCCTATTAGTCTATGACACACCTAAGACTCGGTATCAAGTCAAACTATTTCAGTCTAAGTTGAGCTTGACACAATTCTAACATTCTGACGGTCTAGTCGGACAATTCTCGAGCCTAATATTACTAAGACTCGGTCTAAACACTTAACAATTATCTTAGATAATTTTATTATCAATCAAAATAATTTTCATAGGCTTGTAATAATTTTCAGATAATTACTACCATTTATCATGATTTTTGAATCATTTAAATCGTATTTATATTATATAAATACCACATTATTCTCTTATCATTAATATTTATTTGATATTAAATATTAATAAAAATCATAACATAATATTATAATATATTTATAATATCACAAAATATTTTTAATACTTTAATTTCTCATTTATATGATTTATAAACCTTTAAATCCATTATCCGATAATTACTATTAATATTAAAATATTAATATTTTCATGACAAAATATCAAAAGTTACATTTTATAACTTAAAATATTTTTATAACACTTAAATCATTTTTATATGATTTTAAAACATTATTTCTAATTTTCCATATTTTATTTAATATATTCATTAAATAAATTAATTACCATTAATAATAAATTATTAATGAAATTCATCACAAAATATCAAAAGTTATTAAAATAACTTAAAATATTTTCTAACACAATAATATAATTTTTCATGATTTTTCAAGTATTAAAATCATTTTTAAATAATTTATTTAATATTATAATTAAATAAGTTAAATACCTTTTATATTCCAAAAATATTAAATATTTTTGAAATATACTCAAAATAATTAAAAACTATTTTTAGGACTTTAAAATAATTTTTAGAAATTTATTTTGTATTTTTAATAATTAAAATATATTTTTCTCTAATTTTTAAATAAAATTATTAATTTCAGAAATTAAATATCGCTAAAAGGGCCCTATAGCATGAGTAATTCTTATATAGTTGTTCTGAGCCTAAACCTGCATTTTTTTGTCGTTGAAAGCAAGTGGACATGTTTGACCAGGGTTCTAATTTCATGTTCTTGATGTTATCTGGGCAATCTAGGGCATCAGTGTTGTAGTATGTATGTAATACTACACTTACAAACAAACATCATGGTTAAACAACATCAGATCAGAGAGATTTAAGCCTCACAAATCCTTGTCAGAGGCTGTTCTTCATTTCTGGGTTTTCCAGAAATGAAGAACAATTCAAGGTTGCTACTTTAGATCCTTGTAGCTTGCAGTCTAAGTATTGTTTGTGTGATATAATGGTTCCTACATGTACTAAAGATGTCAGGGTACCATTTTATATCATCAGATCATAACAACAACATCATAACAGTAAGATATAGGCTGGTCAAACTAGTGGTCAGAAGTTGTTCTTGAGAAATCTGGGTTTCCCAAATTTCTTCATAAGGCAGTCGGTCAACGCTACTTTGACTGTGAATATCTTTGATTCCAGGTAAGATATAAGTGTTCTAGAGGCATGATCATGTAGTATACATGTCAGTCTACAAATATATAACAACAACAAGACCAAATCACATAACATATGCAAGATCCATGGCCTGCAAAATGGTTATCAGACGAAATCTGAAATGCAAAAACTGCTTGATTTGGATTTTCGTCAGTCATCAACCTGACTTTGACCACTCATAACTTGTAATCTACACCTGATATGAACCTGTTTCTAGTTGTAGAACATTGTCCACATGACATACTACAGATCTATAACTTAAAACACACAAAAAAGCTAACAGGTAAAGATCTAGAGGCCCTGACATTAGGCTGTCAGGCCTTAAAATTAGGGTTTTTGGTCAGTTTGAAAACTTGATTTCCTGGCTTCTAGATGTTAACATCCTTAAAAACACTTCTAATCAAAAAACAACAACATCAAACATGAAATCACATGATTTTTAAAATTAGGGTTTATACCTTTTCTACCTTTGATCTTTGATTTCTGATCATTGATCCTATTCTTGGAAAGCTAAGTGATGTTCTTGGCTTTGTTTCTCACTCTAGATTTCAAAATTTAGGAGAGAGAAAAGACTTGGACAAGTTTGCTAAGTAAAATAAGTTTTTTCTTACTTTTATCTTTTGATTTTGTATACAATGTATGTAATGTTGCAAGGTGGCATACCAAATCTAATCTTGGAAGATTTAAGACACATGGGATAAGTCTTGGAGTGATGACTCACAAGATTTTGCAAAATCTTTTACTTAAGTTTTAAGTAAAAGGGTATTTTTGTCTTTTCCCCTATAACTTGAAGGGTATTTTGGATATTTCCCTTTTATTCCATAACATTTAGCACTTAGGCTTTTAAAATTAACTTTTGAATTCCAAATTAGGGTTTCTAATATCCGAATTAGGGTTTCAAATTCCCGAAACTAAAATTAGGGTTTTCGATCCAATCGTTAGGGTTTCTAACAGTTCGTTAGAGTTTTCTAACTTAATAAACATATGTTTAACATAACTTTAGGGTTTGCTAAAGTTACAACTTATCCGATCGATCCTTGATCCTTATATCACAACTGTACACATAAAATCTCTGATTAGGATTTAATAACTGAATGTTGACGTTCTTAAGATATACTTAAGGTTTAATAACTTGACCTTAACGTTCTCATTATAATTTTAGGGGTTGTCACCTATGTAACTTATCTGATCAAAATTTGATCCTTAACCACAAATTATACACATAAAAATTTACTGTTCACATATAATCACATACACCGACTCGTATACACTTAGATACTCAACCCTGATAATTCTTCACAAGAATTTTAAATCCACCAAAGTCTTATACTTCATTACCAGACTATCACTTACAGTCTACCAAATTATTCAAGTCTTGTCCAAAAATTTTGAAATCCTTAAAATTTCTTTACAGAACTGCCAATTCCATACACTTATTTTCAGTCTAGGTTCTAATCATGATTTTAAAAATTTTCTAAATTTTCGGGTTGTCACATGTACTGATAAAATAACTGCTAATACTGTATAGAAAATTAAGCAATTAAAGTTATCTACAGGGTAGAGGGATTTTCTGCCCGTTTTACCCTCGTCGACCAATGCATGGAGTGTTGCTCCAATTGTCGAGGGTAAAGTCCTGATGGACTGCAGTGATGGAGGGGTTGTCATCTTCCTCCTTCTCCCGAATGATAACCATGTCATCTGGGCAATCATCGTCTGGGGTGTATCTGTTTGTATGTTCATCATGGACAATGATGCGTATGCCTGACATCATCAGGGCGATGTCATGTTTATGTTTCTGTTCCCTTTCTTCCACTTTGGGATCAAGAATCAACACCTCTTTTTCTTTAAACGGTACTGGTTTGGGAAACAGCATAACCATAACATGGGCTGGCACCTTTACTGGAGATTGTATCAGCTCATGCGGTGCAGATGGAGAAAATCACTGTGTGGCGGAAGCTTGAGGAGTCTGCTTGTGTTTATGAGGATTCCTATGACTAGAACTGGCAGAATAGCCTAGTCCGGCTGTCTCGGTTTGACTGGACATTTGAATAGGGTGCTTAATACCCTGTTGATTTTTACCAAGCCCTTGTCCAGGCTGATGACCCAATGACATCATTTCTTGAGTGGCCGACATAACCTCGGCAGAAATCTTGGGTATGGGAAGTGGCGCTCCAATAGTATGGTATTGCGTGTTGCTAACTTCCAAAGTATGAAAAGTGGCCTGCTCAACTTCTGAATTGAAGCTGATGATTAGTAGATTTCCTTGTTCAGGACATTTCGGCTCGGCGTTGATAGTGACTAGGCTATTGTTGACAATGTATTTGAGTTGTTGATGTAATGTAGAAGGAACGACTCCAACCATGTGGATCCATGGTCTCCCCAATAGTAGGTTGTATCTTGAAGCTATCTTGAGGACATGAAAGGATACATTGAATGTATTTGGACCAATTTCAATTGGCAGCTCAATCTTTTCGATGGAATTTCGTTGGGATCCATCGAAAGCTTTGATGACCGTTTGGCTGCTTCGGATCCGTTTGAGATTGACATTCATCTTTACCAAAGTGGCATAATGACAGATATTCAGAGATGAACCTCCATCTATCAGAACTCCAGCTAACATATATCCGGAGGACAAAACTGCGATGTGCAATGGCTTGCAATGACCGGTCCCTTCGGGCTGTATGTCATCATCAGTGAATGATATCACATTGTTGTTAAAAATGTGATCAACCAAATGTTGAACTTTTTACACATCCACTGATTTTGGTAAGTAGGCTTCTTCCAAAACCTTCAATAAGATCTTCCTGTGATCCTTGGAAGAGAAAACCAAGTCCAATATTGAGATCTGATGTGGAGCTTCTGTTAAGCTTAAAACCACCTTGACTTCATTATGGCCCATAGTGCGGAGGAATTTCTCAATCTTCTCTATGGGAATCTTCCCCTTTGCTTTGATGAGGAGCTTCATCACCCTCTGAGGAAGATACAGTGTATTTTCCTTCGACACTGTAACAGTAGTATGAGATGTGGATCCTTCAGCTTCCCCATAATTCCATGGAACTTTATGTAAGCTGACAATAAGATATTGTGGTCTGAAGGGTAAAGAAATTGGCTCTGGTGCAGCCACTTTCAAAGGACTGTCAGCCCATTTAAGTTGAATTACTTGTATGTGAAATGGTTTGACAGTCTCATCAGCCTCAAAGGATATAATTTCTACTGATCCCTTCCATTTAATAGGATATGTATTCCCACTCTCGAGTAGCACAGTGTCATCATCCGCCATTTGCAGGACACCGCTGTCAATTAGATTCTGAATCAGGTGGCGGAGTGCCCATCATTCTTCTGTGTTGTGACCACGAGAATGTGAATGATATTGATAATCTCCATCAGAGTTGAACCGTCTTGAATGAGGACTAATTGGAGGTAGAAGGGAGGTGATTCTTCCTTCGTTGATTAGCATCAGAAATATTTCCTCCATAGGTTGGCCCAGGTATGTAAATTCCCTTCTATTGGCAAAATCCCAACGGGCTTTAGCACTTGCTCTCTTCGCAACGTTATCCTCCATAGCTTCACTTTCTGAAGGTGATGGTGGAGCATTCATAAAAAAAGGAAGGAGATAGGCATGCTCATGACTAACTAACTGGCGTGTGACTTGATGTTGTTGGGTCACCAGTTCTGCCAATTATCCAACTTTCTTACAAAGAGCCTTCATCTTTTTTTCCATAGCAAATTGGAACTTTGCGTAATCCCATTTGTCAACACCGTCTTTGATGGTCTGGGATGATTCACCATTAAAATTAGAACTCTGTCTAGCGTTCCAACTAATCGTGTTGACCTCTTCTTCTTTGTGTTGAGGAAGAGGGTTGTCTTGTACATGAGGCTGATCTGGTTTGGTAACCACGATCTCACCATTGTCTATCCCTCCCATTAGGGTTGGCTGGTGGAAGAAGATGTGTGATTTTCTTTTGAGTAGTCAGAAGAGCAAGAATATTCTCGAGCGAGTCCCCTAAGGGTGTGAACGTTTAAGGGCGCTTTGCATCTTCACCTTTAGGCAATGGAGGGTTTGAAGGCTGTGCTTGGAAAGGGGAGTAATTTCTCCTCTGTATAGGCATGTTCTGACTGCCTTTTTGACCTTGTAGTATCAAGGAAACATCCTCCTCTTTCTTTTTATGGACCCTTCGGGGGTTGTTCCCATAAGATCCGGACTGGATGTGTTCAACAACTGCTTTAAGAGCGGCTAGGTCTTGAATCTTACCTGACTTCAACCTCATCTCAGCCATCTCTCCGTGCTTGATCATTTCAGGAAATGGTTTGCCAATACCAGCTAAGACTCTCTCATAGAAAGGAGCTTCTTGTATGTCTATGAAAGTCATGACCATTTCCGACTCCGTTATGGTAGGAATAACTTGAGCAGCAAGGCGCCTCCACCTTTGAGCATACTCTCTAAAAGACTCATTAGACTATTTCTTGACCTTGGTAATCTGGTACCGGTTAGGAGCCATCTGAGATTAAAAACTGTATTGAGTGAGGAAGGCATGAGCTAGCTCTTCCCAGCTATGGATCTTTGAGTTGTTTAATCTGGTATACCATGAACGGGCTTCTCTAGTCAGACTCTTCAAGAATAGCTTCATTCTGAGCTTCTCGTTTTCCGCATAAGATCCGAGTTCTCCAATGAACACCTTCAAATGTGTGTAAGGATCCCCTAATCCGTCATACTTTTCAAAGTTAGGGGTTTAAATTTCTCTGGATAATGAACACTAGGGAAAATGCAAAGGTCAGCATATGAAACACTTCCATGTGTTCCAATCCCTTTGGGAGCACGGATGGTTTCCTCCATTTGAAGGACCTTCTTCCTGATATCACCGGTGTCTGGATCTCCTTTGAGATGGGTGTTTTCAGGGTCTTTGTTGGTCGTATCCAACTGAGGTTCTGGATTTGTTTTATCCAAACCTTGCATTCCTCCTTGTGCAGAGGATTCTATATGTGTAGGCATATTTGTACCCTGAGTAGACTGATGCAATTCATTAAGTAGGACAACCAAATCTGTAATTTGTTTACTTAATCCATCAAATTCTTCTCGAGAAACAACGTTAGACTGGTCAGAAGAAGACATGATTGGCTGTAGGCTCGTGGCCTTTTTGGATTTTAAGCGGGTAACATTCCCAATTGTTTCCCTACAAAAGACTTATGTAGTTTAGTCTTAGGGATAATGTAAATGCTATCATTATGTGTCCATTTTAGGAATATCATCCTGCAAAAATGGGCATTAATTGATAACATGTCATGTATGCACAAATATTCTTCATATTTTCCATTACATAAAGATGAACATGGAATAAAATTACAATAAATGTTTTTGCAAGTAATTGAAAATGGAAAGCATGTAGAGACTTTCCTTCGCGTTTGGTTTATCAGAGGTTGACCTATCTTAGGGTTACTCTCGCTATTTTTTGGCATGAAGGTCCCCAGATCATCGCAATTTACTTGACGGGAAGTTAAACTGGACTTTTAACTGGAGCGAATCTGGGTGGTGCCTTTCCTGAGCCTCGTTGGAATTAGTCTCCCTACGAGTCCAGTAATCAAACACCGACAGGATAGCCTCCTGGTGGAGGAACCACACAACATACATTCACATACAACGTGTCTCACCGTTTATGAAAATGAGGACATGCGCAAAGCACTAATATCACAGATAGATATATTACAGTGCAATAAGTAAAAATGCATTCGTACACATTCATCATAAATGTAAATGCAACATTCACACACAAGCGTATAACAGTTTTGAAAAGCTTGTAGTAGCGGCTTAAGCCCTCTTACTGGAATCCCTAGCAGAGTCGCCACCTGTTGACGTCGGGATTTTTATATGTCCCTTTTCGTTACTTGTTCTTTGGTGTTCTCATGTTATGTGAGATTTGTTTGAAAAAACAAGTGAAAAAGGTCTGACATGTGTAATGTCGACGATTTGGCTTTAAGAGTCGCCAGTTGGTGTTTTTAACTGGTTGCACCAACGCAACCGAGAAAAGGTTTGCACATTGACCCAGTGATGTGACACTGCTAAACGGGTCTGTAAAACCGAGATTCATTTAGGTTCGGGGGCTTGATTATGCGGAGGGAAGGTGTTAGGCACCCCCCGACATCCGTGTTACCATGGTAAACGCCACTTTTCAAGAAACTGTTATATGAATGTGTGTGTGGATCAATGTGCAATTATTTGAAAGTAGTGCGAGGCCTCGTTCGCACCTATATACAAAGGGTTTGAATTTATAGAAAAATTCAGTTTTAAACAGGATATATCAATGAAGTTTTGTAAAAGAGGTTTTTCAAACCCTGTGCTCAATAGGAATTGAGACCTTTTCATACTTCCATTTTATTATTAAATGTTAGGCTTGTTTGCTTTTATTTTTGAGATGCGAGGCATCTTCGAGAAAATAATATACAGCAGTGCCGAACTCCTCATGGGCATGATAGCCATCCAAGGAAATTCGTACATTGTAAATAATGTACAAGCTGCTTACAGCTGAAAAATGTCCATCACGGGAACCGAATCTAGATTCAGTAGACTGAATCTGTGATCACATGATTCCTAGGCTCACATGATGCTGCAGTTTATATAAAAAGCAGTAAGTAGTTATATATATATAAGCTGTAAATATATAGATACAGACATGATCAACCACCACGAAGAACCTCCACGAAGCAACTCCATGGGGGAAATATATAAAAGCTGTATATATATATATATATATATATATATATATATATATGGACATGATCAACCACTACGAAGCAACTCCATGGGGGATCAGAAAAGTAAGTAAAGCAGTAAATGCGATCAACCGCCATGAAGTAAACTCCAGGCGGGACTAAATGTAAATAAAGTAATAAATACGATCAACCGCCACGAAGTAAACTCCAGACGGGACTAAATGTAAATAAAGCAGTAAAAGGTCTCGAAGTAAACTCCAGGCCTGACAGAAATGTAAATATATATATATATATATATGTGTGTGTGTAAAAGCAATATATATATATATATATATATATAAGCAAGTAAACACTCCAGACATAAGTCTAGGTTCAATCGAGGCATAACTCGATAATGTTAGTCCATATATAAAATATATAAATATATAAGTATATATATACAAATAGAAATGAAAACCACGGACCGAAGTCTGGGCATACGCACACAACATGACTCTCAATGTGTAGAATAGTGTGTGCATAGATGAAGAGAAAGACTTTATAGAGTGTGAGAAGGCTTACAGTGGGCTACCAATGTAAGCTTCTATAACTCTAGATGGATAAACACTCGGCCCCCTCCGGTAAAAATATAGCTATATATGAGCTAACAGGTGTTTAAAATGAGGAAACACTCAATATAGGGTGTGTACAGAACAAAATTGATAGGGCTTCCTCGCCTTTTTCTTTTTTAAAATGGCCACCCCAAGCTCTATATATAAAGAGTCGGTGGTCAGCAGTGCACTGCTGCACTGCAGCAGATGCATGAATCACGCCTTGCCCACTAGGTCCTGGTCATGTCATCTTGAAGTACGTGTACTCTAACTTGCAGAACTTCAATCCGAGCATCCTAAAGAGGTATATAAGACCTTCTTCGGACCGCTTGTGTCGAGAGTTACGCAATGACATGGGATTAGAGGTTGTACGAAGTCAGGAATAGGGGACCATACCCATAGTCTTTAAGCTTCAAATTCTATCCGGTGTGCTGCCACGGGTAATAGTCACTCGGGATTGGAACTCCCTGGTTCTTGTAGGACATTGTTGTATGTATGTATGTATGAAGTGTTGAGACGACGCGCAGGGGTTGAGGTGGCAAGATGACAGTTTGACTCCTCACTGGGGTTATCTCCGGTTTGAGTTGAAAGTAGACGTTGCTCAGGGTTACATCTGAGATTGGACTGCTGCAAGTGTTTGAATCCCGCAAGGTCATCTGTAAGTGCTCATGCCTTGGGTGTTAGCTCCGATGTCCGAGGTATGAGTGCCTTGGTGGGGGAGGTGCGAGATTGAAGGCGATCGCATGCAATTGAAATAAGCATTTTTGAGTTATCATTTAAGCGCAACAACATTCCTTGGGGTTATGTCCAAGGACGAAACTCAGGGTTATCTCTGAGGTTGGAAATGATACTCCCAGTGTGTGTTCCAGGGTTGAGACTGAACTTTCGACAATATTCAGAATGGATGTGAGCTGTCTTCCAGGGTTATCTCCGAAAGACGAATCTGCCCTCCTGCGATGTTAGTAATAGGTGTGCAGAAAATTTCGAGTGTCTACAGATGCCCCTCTTTATCATATTCATGCGATGCAAGGCATGGATAGGATAAAGAATCCTAGACACTTGAAATGCAATAAGATATATATGATGTTATGTGCAGCAACATGATGCAAATGTATGATGTATGATGGAATGATTGCCGGTTCCTTGTTAATCCTGTTGGGATGACAATCAATGATGCCTTGGACATGTGATCCAAGTCTTTAAGGATGTTGATGTTGGGGCTATCACCAAAGTCCTGAATCCTAGACACGGACTTCTACTCCATAGAGGTGCCTCTTGTGTACAAGTGATCTGTGGGGATAAAGCTTTGTCTGTTTGAGGATGTGTATAACATATTCCATCATCGGTCCTCTCCACTGAGGATGGTCTTCTCTGCCTTGTATCACCAGTATATACCATGGTCTTATTGGAGTTACTGCCAACAATATGCATTGTCAGGGCTGCCTGACCTTCACTGATGTATGTATCATCGGATAGATCCCTGTTAGGTGCATTGTCAAGGCTACTTGACCTTCATTGATGTGTGTATCAATGGTTGGATTGCGTTGTGACCCCCACCAAAGATACTTTGTTAATGTTTGACTTTGGCGTTGTAACCCCCCTCCGGGGATACATAGGCATGGATAAGTTGCTTCGATGGGTTTACTTGCCACCGGCTGAGATAACGTTAAGGTTGCTTGACCTTCATTGAGGTGTGTATCAATGGTTGAGAATGCGCTGTAACCCCTACCGGGGATATGTGGATGTTTGAAATTTCTGCGTTGTGACCCCCGCCGGGGATACTTCATTAACTTATAACTTTGGCGTTGTAACCCCCGCCTGGGATACATCATCAGTTCGTAACTTCGGCGTTATAACCCCCGTCCGGGATACGTTTTAGGGCTCGGACCTTTGTGAGGTATTATCGAGCATGATTTGTAAAATCTGAGGCCAATGGTATAGTATACCTTATATGAAGGTGAATACCAATGATTAATATGTGAAGCCAGAGTTTGGCCCATGAAAACCAGGATTTCAGCCTATTCCGCTCAATCGCGTAGCGTTTTTATTCCCGATTTGGCCTTTTCAGCTTGTCAACTCTAACTGGACCAAGCCGGAGGTGTGGGGCCCATGTAAGGGTGCCACAGGTATACCTGCAACAGCTGCATGTGGACCTGCTGCTAACCGTGGCTATGTAAAGCCTGCATATTGCTTTCATAAGTCATTTTCAAGCTACGCCACGAAAGAAATCTGAGAGCTCTTCTTCAGACCTGCTGAGTTTGGGCGACTTTTTGCACATTCTGCTATCGTACATGTGTTCTTCACTGTCCTGGTAACATATGCATGTATTTTTTTCCAATTTCTATCCGTTAAAAAATGACTTATCACATGAAATGCACTTAGACACATAGTAGTGAATATGCATGCTGATATGACTTTATAAAAAATATTCAACACAGTAAATGTTAGTATTAAACCATGCTGAACATAATGATGTAGAAAAATTTGACTTTTGAAACAGTCAAATTGGCACCTTTTACTGTCATTTCTTATCCTATTTGAGGACAAATGAGTAAAGGTAGAAAAACAAAATAATCCTGGTAATTAGACTACACTTACGTATTTTTATTGTGATGTATTAAATGCATGTAGGATGTATATGACTGTGGGTAGGTGTGCTACTGAATGGCCACCTAGTTATGCCTATGTGCATGTGGATAATCCCATTTACAAAGGGGGCTATGGCAAAATTTTTCCAAAATGTTGGCATTGGGTACTCATGCATTTTTAACTCTACTGTAAATGTATGTTAAAACAATGCATGCATGCATGTAGTCATAAAATGCCTTTTGAAAAGCTCCAGGTAAGAATTTACCACACCCTTTTTGAGGTGATTTGGAGACTTGTTGTCCAGATATTATGGATCCAGATCAGCCGAGTAGTTCCCATAGGACAACTTCTGGCGTATGGAGGAGAACTTCTAAAGTACCTCAACCCTGTTCTGTTAGACAGCCTCGTCGTTTGGTGGAGGCGGTGATACGTCCTATCTGGGTTGAAGTGCTGGACATAGAGGACGAGGAGGAGGATGTACCGGTTGAGGTTCCTGCTCCTGCTGCACGTGTTCCCCATAGGGATTTGCCATGTATTCAAGTGGCAAACCTAAAACTTCGGGGTAACTTGAGTTGACATCCTTCAGTCTACCTGCATGCAAATGAGGTATGAAGTTAGATCTTAATCTTCCTTGTTTCCTATTGATAAGGAGTAAAGGGTTCTGATGTTGATCTGTATTTAATGTAGGTTCTCGACTTTACACAACCTTGAAGGAATTGGTTCAACATCCACTCTATGTATCAGGCTTTGCATAATGACTATAGAGCGATTGTACATGGCTGGGGATTCGGGATGTTCTTTTTTATTTTTCCCCATCGATGTCCCTGGGGTTACCTCAGGGCATTGTCTGAGCGCTGGTTTCACCAAACTCAGTCACTCCACTTACTAGACTGTGAAGTGATGATGATGCTGATGGATTATCGATTTATCACAGGTATGGAGTTTGCAGGGGATCTAGTGCCTTGTACGGCGGATATCACCCCTACTGCCGTCAGATCCTTGTTAGGAGTTCCGACGGAGGCGCTTAAGGGTAGGACTATACGTACAGGTCCTCTGAGCATAGATGCTATGAGCGGGCTATTGAGTGAGCCTATACCCGATGATGTGAGAGTCAGGGATCACATTCTTCGACGATTGTTCCTGATGATCATTATGGGCTGCTTCATATCAGATAACTCTTCTATGGTGTCCTTCACTTTGATCAGCGCCACTCAACACATGGACCGTATAGAAGATTATGATTGGGGTTCCTACACCTTCGCCTACTTCCTCAGGGGAATGCGCATGCGATCTCAGGGTTTGACCGAGGTTTGGTTAGGATTCTACCCGTTTCTGTTGGTGAGTATTTCTCTAGTCTTTTCCCATGTACAGATAAAGAGTGTTGACTAAAAGCAGATGTTGACTTTGTGTTGGCAGTTTTGGGCCTATGAGAGGCTTCCATGTTTGCGTCCTGTGAGCGGGATAGGTTTAGACACCTATCCACGAGGATGGAGATGGCATCATTCCATACTGGCGGAGGTCCCTGTTGCTGAGGGTTTCACTCATTGCCGCCTACAGCTGGAGTTGTTGACAGCGGATGTCATCACATAAGTTCCCTATTCTGGGGAGCACTTGCATGTTGGATTTGAGGATGGGTACCCAACTGGTGTTGAGTATGTTATTTCTACCCGTAGGATTCCTCTCTTCACACATGAAGGATGGGAGCTCTACTTAGGAGAGCGTGCTATCAGGAGCACTACAGGAGAGATTCGCATCTCGATCTTGCCTCTGTCGCAAGCGTTATTGGCTATTTTGCTTGTCACCCCGTCATTGATATCCCATTGTTGGGGATTGACAGTTTCACACTGTCAGAGGGTTCCTGCACTCAGGAGATGTTCCAGCATTGGTGGTTCCCTCATACCATTGGAGCTTAGACCCGCGCCACACAATTTATGGGGGATATGGTTCCAGGATCTATGATGATAAAGGATTGGCTAGCCTATGTCAGAGATCCAACTCATGTGACACAGATTGATAGTTTGATCTGACAGTTAGACCGGGCACATTTCTTTATCCAGCACTTGGGTAGAGATCCTTCAGAAGCAGATACTTTTGATCCTTCCAGCTCTGGCGCTGGCCCCTCAGGTGACCCATATGGCTTTGGCAGTGCAGATCCTCCCTTGTATAGGCCAGACATCCCTATAGATAGAGATCCAATGACTCAAGAGGAGTTACATCAGGTGGACATGATTGACGATGTAGATATTGATACCATTAACTTCTTCTGATGTATATTCTCGTTATCTCTTTTGATAGGCCTCTATTAGATGTTGGGTAGCTTCGCCCCATTCTCGCTATATCTTTTGATAGGCCTCTGTTAGATGTTGGGTAGCTTCGCCCCATTTTCTTGTATTTTAGCTAAACAGAGATGTATTAGATGATGATATACTTAGGAATATATGTACAGTTTTCCATTCCCTATAACATATTGCCATCTCTTGTATCATGCATGTTATTATGTTATGCATATGTATGTATGTCCAGAGATATTCAGCATTGACCCCTGGATGGTCTTATGACACGACCGTCTGAGATGTCTTCTTCTGATTAGTCGTATTGATCATACCCCACCATTTTTGGTGGCATACAGTATCGATCGTGGTATGATAGCATGTCACCATCGATTGTGGTGATTTGTAGATTATTTATTGCAGCATACTATGACCCTGTTGATGTTTCAGGTTCCTACAGGATTCAAAAAGGGAATGCTAGAGCATTGGGTACCAGAGAGGCAGGTTTTCCAATTCGGGACCCAGGAGTTGACTTCTACTCTGGAGGAGTATGCACGGTTGATGATGCTGCCGTTGGACAGACTTTGCATGTATATGGCGATCGGGGACATGAGTAGGAAGTTCATGACCCTCATCGGATTAAGGCGTAGGGTGGTACAGGATGAGATCACATCTGGCCATGTTATATCCCAACATTTTCTGTTTGATAGATTTGGCTCTGGGGATAGTTATGCACGACATTCCAGGGATTTTACCACGTCGGAGGATCATTGGTGTTTGGCCAAAGTGGATGTACTACTACTATACGTATTATCATACATCTACATGCCACGATACATGGATGAGTTGGACATTGGCGTCATTATGGCAGTGAGAGCTCTCAGGGAGGGTCACACCACCATACCGATGATTATCGCAGAGACTCTGAGGTCAGCTACATTCTGCTGCACTTATTCGGTAGGAGTGTTTATAGGCAGCTCGGTCATGCTGTACATGTGGTTTATGTCACACTTGAGATCGATTGGCACTTTCAGACGACATGGGTATTGTTTCACCCACGATATAGCAATGTCGTACTCCTTCCAGCCTGTGGAGTGTACAGATGCTGCATCTTGGTCAGCTTTCTTGGCAGGGATTGGAGATCCATTCGCTATATTGTCGTGTACAGGGCTTAGTTAACCCTACAGCTTCATTACTCATGCTCCGGGCATGGATTATCTTCCTCTAGCTGGTTTGAGAGGGATGATCACCTACCACCCACTGGCCATGATGTGTCAGTTTGACCAGTTTTAGGATTTCCATCCATTTGAGGGGGCAGTGAGTCAGTGCTTCGCTTCATGCCATTTATCAATAGAGGACATATCCAGGTTGTATGCATGTTGGGGTCAGCGAGAGCTAGCTGAGTTTTCTGTTAGTCATCCGAGTTATTCTGCAGAGTATTCCGCATGGATGGAGACAGAGACTGCATCGACTATGGTAGTATCCACAGTGCAGGAGATTGATTCTGACGATGAGGAGCCTATGGAGGAGGCTGATATTCCCATCGAGGAGGACTTAACTGCTGGGTTGCCAGCATTTGTGATGGATTCTCCCTCCCCGAGTGCCACTGTCATTCAAGATTCAGCACAGTATTTGGAGTAGAGCCTACATCTGATGACCAATGAGAGAGATCAGGCTAGGGACTCGATGTTGACAGCTCTTGATGGGAGAGACGCCGCTCTATTAGAGAGGGACGAGGCTAGATCAGCCAGAGATGCATTGATTGTGGAGCGGTATGCTACCCTATCTGCCAGGGATGTAGCCACTACAGACAGTACTTCAGTGAGATCCCATACGACTGACATCCTTGCCGATATGAGTGCATACATCGATGAGCATCATGCCACCATGCAGTTAGCCTTGGATCTGCTAGCTCGTGTAGATACCCTTGGGTAGGAGCTTGCAGCTTTACCTCCTTCTTCGGAGAGTGATGCTATGTTTGATCTGATAGTCAGCATACACACAGATCTATAGATAACTTAGTATTTTTCCTGCACAGACTAGCTTAGCCATTTTGTCATGTACAACACATATTGTATATATCAAACAGTATTATATATGGCAGAGAAATATATTTTGATTTACTTCCCTTTCAGTTATGCCTTGATACTTGCTTGATATTTACCTGTTTCTTCAGGGCTTGTGATCTTGATGCATTCTGAACTTATCCTTGATATGTGAACATTGAGCCATCGCAGGTTCTTTCAGAATGGATCATTGATCTGTATATATCCCTACCATCTTTGATGTCTTGGGACTAGTTTCTGTATGGAAATATGGAGAGGAGTGTGGCTTTTCCTCTCTGAGATTGATCGCAACACAGATGGTTGCCAGTACTCCTATTTGTGAGAAGCCTAGTTAATTCCATCTCTTATGGATTGGTGTTTCTCTTTGAGGCACAACCGCAGCTTAGATGGTCACTGAATCTCCTATTGGTGAGGAGAGGTTGGATAATTTCATCCCTTTGGTCTGAAGCCAATGAAATGTGGTGGATTGAAGTTTGATCCCAGTACTGGGTGACAAGTATTTTTGTTCTGGTAGGGGGTTAGACTGAAATATAAATGGTTGCCTATGTACTCCTATTGAAGAGGAGATCAAGTCTGCGTAGTTCGAACCTTGTGTAAGAGATTCAATGCTGAACGTGAAGGCGGATGGGTGTAAAAGCTTTATTGATGAAGAAGGGTGTAGAAGTATTTTTGTGGCTTTTGTTTTTGTAGAGAAAGGGCAAAAATGTTTTTGTTGTTTTTTGTTTATTCATGGCCAGGGCCATATAGAATATGGTTGCCTCACATACTCCGGTGCATCGGGGAGATCGGTCGATGTAGTTCGCCCCTCGGTGACTAATTGTGCCTAAAGAGAACTATGAATCCCATGTGCAGGCTATACTGCGGGGAGAAGAAAGTTTGATCCCATGATGGGGACAAACTGCAAGTGTGGAAAAAGTTTGATCCCGTCTTCAGGACAAACTGCAAGCTCAGAAAAATTTAATCCCGTCTTCAGGATAACCAAAATTGTATGAAAGGTTTGAAATGAGGTGAAACCAGGCTGCTAGTTTGTAGTGTATATTTCCCTAAGGGGCATTAGAGTTTGTAAAAGAGAGGGTTAGAAAACCGGAATGACTGGTGATTAGATGATCCATACTAGGATGTTTGCTTGATGATATCCTCGGACATAGTACTGTTTTACGGTGTCTAAGTTGATAAGCTGTGGAAATTCATCGCCATCCATTTCTTGTAGTCTGAGAGCGCCTCCTGTCAATACTTCCTTGACAACAAACGGCCTTCCCAGTTAGGAGAGAATTTTCCCTTAGATTGATCTTGGTTGTCAATGATCTGCTTCAAAACCAAGTCATGTTGTTTGAACTGCCGTAGCTAGACTTTTCTATTGTAGGATCTGGCGATCCTTTGTTGATATAACTGACCATGGAAGATAGCCACGGTTCGCCTTTCGTCTATTAGAGACAATTGGTGATACCTGTCTTGTACCCATTGGTCTTCATCCAACTAAGCATCCATCAACACTCTGAGGGATTCCATTTCCACCTCTATGGGGAGCACTGCTTCCATCTTATAGGCTAATGAGTAGGGGGTTGCCCCGGTGGAAAATGCGCATGGAAGTTACAGAGGCTAATAAAGTCAGAGGCAAGAGGTCAGGCCATCCTTTGTGATTGGCGGACATTATCTGCATGATCTTCTTGATATTTTTATTAGCCGCTTCAACAACACCATTCATCTTTGGATGGTAGATGACGGAGTTAAGGGGTTTGATGTGGAATTTACTGCATAACTCCTCCATCATTTTGTTGTTGAGGTTTTTAGCATTGTCTGACACAATGACCTCTGGTTGTCCATATCGACAGAAGATATTGTTTCTGATGAAAGCAACGATGACTTCTTTGTTAACCCTGGGGAAGGAGGCTGCTTCTACCTATTTGGTGAAGTAGTCGATCATGGTGAATATGAATCGATGTCCATTACTGGCTTTGGGCTTGATGGGCCCAATCACGTCTATTCCCCACATTAAGAAGGGCCATGGTGAACTCATATTGTGGAGTTCCCTTGGAGGGGCGTGGATAGCGTTTCCATGAATTTGGCATTGATAACACCTCTTGACGTGATCATCACAGTCAGCTTTGAGTGTAAGCCAATAATGCCCTGTTCTGAGGATCTTCTTAACAAGTAAGGGGTCGCTCATGTGTGGGCCACATACTCCACCATGGATCTCATCTATGAGCCTCTGAGCTTGGTCTTTGTTCAGACATCTAAGGAGACCTAATCCTACATCTCTTTTATAGAGTGCATCTCCGCTCAGGTAGAATTTCATAGCAAGTCGATGGATCCGCCTCTTTTCAGTCAGGCTCGCCTCAGCGGGTGTAGATCCATCTCGTAGATACTCCTTGATATGCTGATACCAAGGGTGTTGGATGGGAGGTAGCTCATCCGATACTTCTCCAACGTAGTTCCCATAAACTGGGGCCTTTTGCAGGGCAAATATGATGCTTGACATGTTTTCCTTGTCAGGTATGTGAATCAAGGAGGCCAACGTTGCTAGTGCATCTGTACAATCATTCCTTTTATGAATAAAGATGAATTTTCTATAAATATCATTTTTGAATATTATGGAGTGAATTTAATATAATGTTATAGTTGTGGGTAATATTTATAAATTTTGCAAAGTACGCAAGTTGTTATATTATATTCGATTGGTTAGGGAATATTTATTTTAATAGGGAATATTCGTACAACGACACAATCATTGGTAGACCCCACAACATAATTATTATCGAAAGGAGAAAACGATAAAAATATCTTTTTATAAAAATAACGGCGGAAATTTTATCGTTAACTGTTGAAATAACCGGTGTTAAAAGTACAGTAATACGCATGGTTGCATAGTAACACACAATATTGATTATGCTTACGTGAGAAGTCACTCAGTTATACTACATTATTGCTACAGTAATTGCTGCATCATATCTCTCATATTATTGATTCAATTATTGTCACAGTATCATCTGCATAATATTTATATTATTAAATTAATAATTGAGATGACAAAGTTATTAATATTATTATTTATAATATTGATGATGTTTAGAAGTTCTGTCAAGGAGATGTTTGGTCACCTAATTGCGCGCCAATAGGGAGAAATCCTTATTGGAAAGCCTCCTATTTCCTGGGAACGACCTGGTCGTTAAATATTGCGAATTATAATAATGGTGATAAATATTGTTAAAAATATTGAGGTGATTTTTACGAAGTATTTGTTGTAAATATTGGCGTATTTTTATGGACCCCAATTTATCCATTTTTTAAAATAATCGGTAGTAATTTTTTTAATATGATAAAGGTGGGCCCACATATGGGGGCCACATGTGGGGCCCACGTGTGTTGAAAGAAAGGAATTGAAATTGTCACGGGTGAATTTTTTTTTCAAAGTCACAAGTTTTTGTTTATATATATATAATATATTTTATTAGTTTTGTTTTTTTTTATGAAAAATAGAATATATTATATTTTATTATGCATAGTGTTTGCATAGTAAATGCATAGTAACCAATTTAGAAAATGTCTGAATTTTATTTAAACTAACTGTGCATCCGTGATTTTTATTTCCAAATAGTATCCTTTCCATTCTCCTATAAATAGGATGCTTAGTTAGAATTAAAAATCACACCAGAATCAGAGAATTCTTCTCCTATAATATTGAGCGTATTTCTTTAGAGTTTAAGGAAGCTTTGAGCGTAGAAAATAGTATAAGTTTTCTTCAAGAATATCCCCGCTATACCAGTTGGAATACTCTTCTTTTCAAAGTAAGGGATGTTATTTTTGTTCAATATTCACTTGAAATAAAATTTTCTTCCATACTCTATAGTATGTAAGTAATATTATTTCATTTCAGATTTCGAATTCTATACTCATTTGGTTAAAGTTTTGGCTTCTATACTCCATGAAATTAGTAGAATATCCTTGATATTTGCGCTTCATCCAGTATCTTTTCATGGAAATATTATTCTAAGCATTCTTGATAAGTTTTAACTTTTTCATGCCAGAGTACTATTCATGGGGTTACTATTCCCAAAGTACTATTTACAGGGTACTATTCACTTAAGTACTATTCACCCGGGGTACTATTCCTGATAAAAATTGATTCGTTTTCGGTCCAAATTATTTTTGTTACAATATTATTCTTGAATTTTACTCCACAAAGCAATATCATGTTGACAATTTGGACGTTATTGATTTTTGGATAAATTAAATTATAAATCTTTAAAAATTTATTCTTGAACTTGTTTTATTGAATTCTTATATCATTGTCATCATCATCATGCTTATATTATGTTGAAAGTTATCTGTGGCCGTAGTGCATAGATGGACTTGGTATGATTATAACCAGGGATTATTCGGTATAATCATGACCGTAATGTTATAAATGATGTGATAAAAGTCCTCATTGGCTCGTAGTGCATTAATGGACAGTTGTTGGCATGATCATGACCATTGATGAATACATGAATATCCTTGGCCCGTAGTGCATGGATAATTTGTCGTCGTGATACTAAAGAATATCCTTGGCCGTAGTGCAGGGGTGATTCGATGATGTGGATTATTTATTAATAAAAGTGATGAAAAACCTTTTAAATCATAGAAGATAGTGGATTATCTACTTGACTCTTCTAATGGATTGCTTGTTCCGATGTAGTTAAACTTGATGTTGTTATATTTTATCAGTTTAACACTGTTGAAGGCTAACAATAAATTATTCTGCATTATCTTAGTCATAATATTTCTTATTGGGCTAGTTGAGCTCACCCTTTTCCTTTCATTGTTCTCTTCAGGAAATGAGAACGTAGCAGAGACTAGTCGGGGAACGGAGTGACGGTCCAGATGATAGCATTAGTAGTCCTCACTATTCTATTAAATAGTGTGATAATAAATGTATTGAGGACACCATTTGAGTTGAATACTATCTAGAAGACAATATTCGTATTAAAACTCTCAGTTTATGTTTTGTCGTATTTTACATGACAGTTGTATTATTAAGTTGTATTTGAATTTTTTACCATGTATTTGGCGACTCAAGATTGGTGATGTATTCCTATTTTGGGGGCGTCACACAGCAAATGCAATTCTTTGGTCTGATAGATTCCCGTGGATTGTTTGATTACCAATTTAGAATCCCCAAAGAGGCGCTTAATCGCCGATGCCCATTGAGCAGGCAAGTTTTAGCCCCATAATCTGACCTTCATATTCGGTTGTGTTGTTGGTGTGCCGACAAGCGCAATTTGACTACGACGGATATCTTTATTCCCGTCTAGGATACTTGAATGGTCCAACTCGAGCCTTACGTATTAATATGACTCCATTAAAATATATTTTCCATATGTGGCATGCATCATACTGATGGTATTGCTGAACTGTCATTACCCCTTTATCGGGGAAGTAGGTTTCCAAGGGTTTGTAATCCCCTGTAGGTGCGGCGGCCAGTTGATCCACAATTCCTTAACCTTTGATAGACTTTTGTATCACGTGGACGATGTCAAATTACTGTAGGATCAACTGCCATATGGACAGTCGACAATTCCGTATGGGCTTACTGAACACATACTTGAGAGGATCCACGCGGGATATGAAATGGGTTGTGTGACCATGGAGGTAATGATGTAACCTCATGGAAGCCCATGCTAAAGCACAACAAGTCTCCTCAATTAGAGTGTACTTGTGTTCACTGCTGCTGAATCTTTTGCTGAGGTAATAGATAGCTCGTTCGTAGCCTCTATCATCTTTTTGCCCCAGCATGTAGCCCATGGCATTGTCATTAATGGATAGGTACATGAATAGGGGAACATCATCCCTGGGAGGTACCAAAACAGGAGCGTTAACTAGCTGTTCTTTAATAGTAAGGAAGGTTTTCTGACACTCATCGTTCCATTTTATGGAGGAGTTCTTCCTTAACAGCTTGAAGATGGGCTCACAGGTTGCTGTGAGTTGAGAGATAAACCTGCTAATGAAGTTGATTCTTCCCAAAAATCCCTATATTTCCTTCTCTGTTTGAGGAATGCGCATTTCGTTGATGGCTTGGATTTTGGTGGGATCTAGCTCAATCCCTTTGTGGCTGACTAGGAAACCTAGCAACTTGCTTGATTTAACACCAAAGGAGCACTTGGTTGCATTCAACTTCAAGTTGTACTTACGCAACCTGTTAAAAAGCTTTTTGAGATGGTCTAAGTGGTCTTCTTCCTTTCGGGATTTGACGATGATGTCATCCACGTAGATCTATATCTCCTTATGCATTAAATCATGGAAAAGAGCCATCATAGCTCGCTGATAGGTTGCCCCAACATTGATGAGACCGAATGACAACCGTCTGTAGCAAAAGGTTCCCCAAGGCGTGATGAAAGCAGTTTTCTCACGGTCTTCCTCAACGACCATAATCTGATGGTGCCCTGTAAAGCAATCCGCAAAAGAGTACATGTCGTATTGAGCAGTATTGTCAATGAGAATGTGGATAAAGGGTACGGGAAAGCTATCTTTAAGGCAAGCTTTGTTCAAATCCCGGTAATCCACGCAAACTTGCACCTTTCCTCAGGGTTTAGGCATGGAAACAATGTTGGATATCCACTCCGGATATGTAGACACCATGATTATTCCATCTTGAAATTATTTCACAATTTCTTCTTTTACCTTTAAACTCCACTCAGGTTTTAATCGCTTGAGCTTCTGCCTAACTTGCTTGAATCCCTCTTTAATGGGAAGGCGATGAAGGACAATGTCAGTGGACAAACCCACCATGTCTTCATGGGACAATGCAAACATATCCTGGAATTAGGTTAATAGTGCAACCATGTCATTCAATTGGTTTTGGGTGAGGTCTGAACCAATCTGGATTAGCTTAGGGCTTTCTAAGGTTCCAAGATTGAAAGAAGTGGTTTGGTCAAGGTTGGGTTTAGGTTTGTCTACGACCCATTCCTTAATCTCCTGAGGTGTCTCAATGTCCTCTTGTATTTCCATCAAGTCCGAGTCCAACTTTGCATCAAAGTTACAACCCTTGTGGAGAGAAGGCACCTCATCAACAAGTACATACACATCTAAATTTAGGGTCTTGAAACAAAATATGCTTTCACTTAATATATGAAACTATTTAATTATACACAAATGTTAGCATGTACTGATAAAATAACTACTAATATTGGATAGAAAAGTAAGCAATTAAAGTTAACTACAGGGCAGAGGGATTTTCTGCTCGTTTTACCCTCGTCGACCAATGCATGGAATGCTGCTCTAATTATCGAGGGCAAAGTCCTGATGGACTGCAGTGATGGAGGGATTGTCATTATCATCCTTATCCCGAATGATAACCATAACATCTGGGCAATCATCGTCTGGGGTATATCTATTTATATGTTCATCATGGACAATGATGCGTATACCTGACATCATCAAGGTGATGTCATATTTACGTTTCCATTCCCTTTCTTCCACTTTGGGATCGGGAATCGGCACCTCTTTTGCTTTGAATGGTAATGGTTTGGGGAACAACATGGGCATAACATGTGTTGGCACCTTTACTGGAGACTGTATCAGCTCATGCGATGCAGATGGAAAAAATCTTCGTGTGGCGGAAGCTTGAGGAACCTGTTTGTGCTTATGAGGATTCCTGTGACTGGAACTGGCAGAATAGCCTAGTCCGGCTGTCCCGATTTGATTGGACACTTGAATAGGGTGCTTAATACCCTGCTGATTTTTACTAAGCCCTTGTCTAGGCTGATGACCCAATGACATCATTTCTTGTGTGGCCGACATAACGTCAGCAGAAATCTTGAGTATAGGAAGTGGTGCTCCAATAGGATGGTATTGTGTGTTACTCACTTCCAAAGTATGAAAACTGGGCGGCTCAACTTCTGAATTGAAGCTGATGATTGGTAGATCTCCTTGTTCAGGACATTCCGGCTCAGCGTTGATAGTGACTAGATTGTTGTTGACAATGTATTTGAGTTGTTGATGTAGTGTAAAAGGAATGGCTCCAGCCATGTGGATCCATGTTCTCCCCAATAGCAAGTTGTATCCTGAATCTATCTTGAGGATGTGAAAGGATAAATTGAATGTATTTGGACCAATCTCAATTGGCAGCTCAATCTTTCTGACAGAATTTTGCCGGGATCCATCAAAAGCTTTGATAACCGTATGGTTACTTCGGATCCGTTTGAGATTGACATTTATCTTCACCAAGGTGGCATAAGGACATATATTCAGAGACGAACCTCCATCTATCAGAACTCCAGCTAAAATATACCCGGAGGATAAAACTACAATGTGCAATGGTTTGCAATGACCGGTCCCTTCGGGCGGTATGTTGTCATCAGTGAAGGATATCACATTGTTGTTGAAAATGTGATCAACCATATGTTGTAATTTTTCCACATCCACTGATTTCAATAAGTAGGCTTCTTCCAAAACCTTGAGTAAGATCTTCCTGTGATCCTCGGAAGAGAAAACCAAGTCCAGTATTGATATATGATGTGGAGCTTCTTTTAAGCTTAAAACCACCTTGGCTTCATTATGGCCCATAGTGTAGAGGAATTTTTCAATTTTCTCCATGAGAATCTTCCCCTTTGCTTTGATGGCGGGCTTCATCACCCTCTGAAGAAGATACAGTGGATTTTCCTTCAACACTGTAGCAGTAGTATGAGACATGGATCCTTTAGCTTCTTCATAATTCCATGAAACTTTGTATAAGCTGACAACAGGATATTGTGGTCTGAAAGGTAAAGAAATTGGCTCTGGTGCGACCACTTTCAAAGGATTGTCATCTCCTTTGAGTTGAATTGCTTGTATGGGAAATGATTTCACAGTCTCATCATCCTCAGCGGATATAACTGCTACTAATCCCTTCCATTTGGTAGGACATGTATTCCCACTCTCGAGTTGCACAGTGTCATCGTATGTCAGTTGCAGGGCACCGCTATTATTAAGATTCTGAATGAGATGGCGGAGTGCCCAACATTCTTCTGTGCTGTGACCGCGAGAATGTGAATGATATTGATGTACTCCATCGGAGTTGAATCGTCTTGAACGGGGATTAATTAGAGGCAGAAGGGAGGTATTTCTTCATTCATTGATCAGTATTTGAAATATCTCCTCCATAAGTTGGCCAAGGTATGTGAATTCCCTCTGATTGGCAAAATCCCGATGGGCTTTAGCATTTGCTCTCTTTACAACCTTATCCTCCATAGCTTTGTTTTCTGAAGGTGATGATGGAGCATTCATAATAAAGGAAAAGAGATAGGCATGCTCCTGGCTAATTAATTGGCGTGTGGCTTGATGTTGATGGGCCACCAGTTCTGCCAATTGCTTAATTTCCTTGCAAAGAGCTTTCATTTTTTGTTCCATAGCAAATTGGAACTTTACATAATCCCATTTGTTAACACAGTCTTTGATGGTCTGGGATGATTCACCATTAAAACTGGAACTTTGTCCAGTGCTCCAGCTAATCATGTTGACATCTTCTTCTTTGTGTTAAGGAAAAGGGTTGTCTTGCACATGAGGTTGATCTGGTTTAGTGACCACGATCTCACCGTTGTCTATTAAATCTTGGATCTTGTGTTTCAAGGCCCAACAATCTTGAGTATCATGTCTAGGCGCCCCGACATGATAAGCACACTACCAAGTAGAATTAAAACCCCTCCCATTAAGGTTGACTGGTGGAAGAAGACGTGTGATTTTCTTCTGAGTAGTCAGAAGAGCAAGAATATTCTCAAGCGAGTCCCCTAAGGGTGTGAACGTTCGAGGGCGCTTTTCTTCCCCACTTTTAGGCAATGGAGGATTTGAAGACTATGCTTGGAAAGGGGAGTAGTTTCTCCTCTGTATAGGCATGTTCTGACTGCCTTTTTGACCTTGTAGTATCAAGGAAACATCCTCCTCTTTCTTTTTATGGACCCTCCGGGGGTTGTTTCCATAAGATCCGGACTGGATGTGCTCAGCAATTGCTTTAAGAGCGGCTAGGTCTTGAATCTTACCGGACTTCAATCCTATCTTAGCCATCTCTCTGTGCTTGATCATTTAAGAGAATGGTTTGCCAATACCAGCTAAAACTCTCTCATAGAAAGGAGCTTCATATATGTCTATGAAAGTTATGACCATTTCTGATTCCGTCATGGAAGGAATAACTTGAGCAGCAAGGCACCTCCACCTTTAAGCATATTCTTTGAAAGACTTATTAGACTATTTCTTAACCTTGGTAATCTGATACCAGTCAGGATCCATCTGAGATTGAAAACTATATTGAGTGAGGAAGGCATGAGCTAGCTTTTCCCAGCTATGGATCTTTGAGTTGTTTAATCTGGTATACCATGAACGTGCTTCTCCAGTCAGACTCTTCTAGAACAGCTGCATTCTGAGCTTCTCGTTTTCCGCATAAGATCCAAGTTTTCCAATGAACACTTTCAAATGTGTATAAGGATCCCCTAACCCGTCATACTTTTCAAAGTCAGGGGTTTTGAATTTCTCTGGATAATGAAAACCATGAAATATGCAAAGGTCAGCATATGAAACACTTCCATGTGTTCCAATCCCTTTGAGAGCACGAATACTTTCCTCCATTTGGAGGACCTTCTTCCTGATATCACCGGTGTCTGGATCTCCTTTGAGATGGTTATTTTCAGGATCTTTGTTGGTCGTATCCAACTGAGGTTCTGGAATTATTTTTTCCAAACCTTGAGCTCCTCCTTTTGCAGAGGATTCTGTATGTGTAGGCATCTTTGTACCCTGGGTAGACTGATGAAATTCTTTCAGCAGAATAGCCAAATCTATAATTTGTTTACTTAATCCGTCAAATTTTTCTCGAGAAATATGATTAGATTGGTCAGAAGAAGACATGATTGGGTGTAGGCTCGTGGCCTTTTTGGATTTTGAGCGGGTAACAGGCCCAATGATTTCCCTATAAATGACTTATGTAGTTTAGTCTTAGGGATAATGTAAATGTTATCATAATGTGTCCATTTTAGGAAATATCATCCTGCAAAAATGGGCGTTAATTGATAACATGTCAGGTATGCACATATATTCTTCATATTTTCCATTACATATAGATGAACATGGAATGAAATTACAAGTAAATGCTTTTACAAGTAATTAAAAATGGAAAGCATGAAGAGACTTTCCTCCGCATTTGGTTTATCAGAGGTTGACATATCTTAGGGTTACTCTCGCGGCTTTTTGGCATGAAGGTCCTCAGATCATCGCAATCTACTTGACGGGAATTTAATCGGGTCTTTCAACTGGAACGAATCTGGGTGATGCCTTTGCTAAGCCTCGTTCGAATTAGTCTCCCTACGAGTCCAGTAATTAAACACAGACAAGATAGCCTCCTGGTGGAGGAACCACTCAACATACATTCACATACAATGTGTCTCACCATTTATAAAAATGATGACATGTGCGAAGCACTAATATCACAGATAGATATTTTGCAGTGCAGTAAGTAAAATGCATTCGTACACATTCATCATAAATATAAATGCAACATTCACACACAAGCATATAACAGTTTTGAAATGCTTGCCATTACATATAGATGAACATGGAATGAAATTAAAAGGAAATGCTTTTACAAGTAATTGAAAATGGAAAGCATGAAGAGACTTTCCTCCGCGTTTGGTTTATCAAAGGTTGACCTATCTTAGGGTTACTCTTGCGGCTTTTTGGCATGAAGGTCCCCAGATCATCGCAATCTACTTGACGGGAATTTAATCCGGTCTTTCAACTGGAGCGAATCTGGGTGGTGCCTTTCTTAAGCCTCGTTGGAATTAGTCTCCCTACGAGTCCAGTAATCAAACACCAACAGGATAACCTCCTGGTGGAGGAACCACTCAACATACATTCACATACAACGTGTCTCACCGTTTATGAAAATGATGACATGTGTGAAGCACTAATATCACAGATAGATATTTTGCAGTGCAGTAAGTAAAATGCATTCGTACACATTCATCATAAATGTAAATGCAACATTCACACACAAGCATATAACAGTTTTGAAAAGCTTTTAATAGCGGCTTAAGCCCTCTTATTGGAGTCCCCAGCAGAGTCGCCACCTGTCGACGTGGGGATTTTTAGTTGTCCCTTTTCGTTAGTTGTTCTTTGGTGTTCTCATGTTATGTGAGATTTGTTTAAAAAAACAAGTGAAAAAGGTTTGACATGTGTAATGTCGACGATTTGACTTTAAGAGTCGCCAGATGGTGTTTTTAACTGGTTGCACCAACACAACCGAGAAAAGGTTTGCACATTGACCTAGTGATGTGATGAACGCTAAGCGAAGTCCGTGAAACCGAGATTCATTTTGGGTTCGAGGGCTTGATTATGCGGGAGGAAGGTGTTAGGCACCCAGACATCCGTGTTACTTACGGTGGTAGTTTAAAGAAAGCCGTTATATGAATGTGTGTGTGTGTGTGGATCAATGTGTAATTATTTGGAAGTAGTGCGAGGCCTCGTTCGCACCTATATACAAAGGGTTTGAATTTGTAAAAAAATCAGGTTTAAGCAATATATAGCAATGAGGTTTTATAAAAGAGGTTTTTCAAACCCTGTGCTCAATAGTAATTGAGACCTTTTCTGTAACGCCCGAGAAAAATTAGATTTTTATGACAATTAAATTTTTATTTGATTATGTGAATTAAATGAATTTAATTGATTTATTTTGTGAGTAAGCTATGTGAAGGTCGTTCTATGACCTAGAATGTGCTAATGTGGTTAGTAATCTTGCTACGTGCTAGAATTAATTGTTTAGAATTTCCAAGATGAAAATAAATATTTTCCAAGAAATTTCCGTAAAAATACTATTCATCCATTTCTGCTCGGGGAATTATTTTGAAATTCTGAGAAATGCATAATGATAGAATATCGAGATAAGATGAAATATCTGATAATATTTTATTTATGGTAAATGCAGTTTTCGCCTGCGGACTTAAAACCTAAGGGTTAAGTATATTAATTTCCGAGAAGGAAATGAAACGCGTAGAAGGAATTGTGTTATTGTTATTGTGTGTGTGATACTAGAAGGATATTATCTAGTATCTATGTATAATACGATGAGTTAATACCAAGTACAATACAATTGTTGTACGAGTATTATACGAAGAGAATACGTGAATTGTACATATAGGATACGATTCGTATTATAGAATTAAGTTAAGACTTAATGTTAATTCATTTGTGTTGGATTATATTTAGTCCAATCAATTGAATGAGCAAGCCCAAGGGATTATTGTGTTAAGCCCAAGTCAAGGCCCAAAGTTAGATTGTTTAAGCCCAATGCATGAAAATCGAACCGTGGATTGAACCGGTGGGTCACCGAATGGGTAAAACCCATGGGGCAACCCATGGGGATGACCCATGGGAAAGGTGGGTTGACCCCCTTGGTGTGCAAAGTAAGAATAACACTTGGTCACCAAGTATTTTACTTGGTGACAAAGTGTTGAATAGTAAGAGTTGGGGTGTTTACTCCATTTTTCCCTCCATTCTATTTTCTGTAAATAAGAAGCTAGGTTTGGTCTTTTGTTAGTTTTCCAAATTGCCAACTTAGATTATTGAGAGAGAAAGAGAGCTAGACTCAACCAAATCCTACACTTGGAAGCTTTGCCTTAGAGTTTTCCAAGAGATTACTTAAGAGTTCTTAAGGTAATATTCCTTATTTCTCATTCCATCTCTTTTGATTTTCTTTTAGTACGGAGAATCACAATGGGTGGTGTATGCCTTATATGGTAGAATAAAGATGACCTAGTATGGATTCAATCTCTATAAGTCATGAAAGCATAGGAATTACAAGGTTTGATATAGTTTTAAACCATGAAAATATTGATTGTTGAAATCAATTGTTGATAAACAATTGAACTCCATCAATACGTTAATATGTTCATCTTTCTTGGTGAGGATGTAGATATATAATCCATGGAGTATTCCATGTGATTTGGCTTAGAGAATGTTAGTAACGAAGTTATGGCGAATTTCACGAAAATAGACGTTAAATGTCGAAAACGTTGAAATTTCGGATTGGTAGTTGAAAGTTGCCGTGAGACTTGAAAACATTTTTTTTCAATGTCAACACGTGAGATAGGGTATTTAAGAGCTGTGGGTTCGAGAATCGTCGGATTCCGACTTAAAACGAAGAAAACGAGCATTGAACACTCATTAACGTTTACAAACGCTTAGAAAATGAACTTAATAGGGAATTTTGAGTTAACGGATTCAAAAGTGTCAAATTCTTATATGAACCCGTAGAGTATGTCATTTATGACTTGTAGGCTTTTGAAGGACCAAATCGGACTTATAACGAAGAAGTTATGGCTTCGATAATTTCACAAAAAATTTCAACTGTGTAAATTTTCTGGTACTAAGGTCAAATGCGGCTACGAACATACATAATTAAATAATCGCGTCATGGCCAACCAAACACGATATAGTTAGCTCTATCGGAAAGTGGCGCCACAATGCCACTCACAGAGGTAAGTCTCATGCAGTGACGTCGAAAGCAAGGACATAACCACTAATGCAATAATATGCGCATGCCAGGTCAGTCTTACTAAGGTTGTCCATGGCATGACGGCGCAAATGCGTGAATTCGACGAGATGACTTAGGTTTTGAACTTCGATTGTTCAGAGACCTATAGGAGTAATGTTTGTACACTTCATGAGTGTATTAAAACTATTCCTATACTACCTATACTAAGGTATATGGTATTGAACTTTGGAATTGAATGCATGTTAGTAAGTTATGAATGATGAACAAGAAGTGTTATCGATGAACCCTAATCGGTAAACAATGTTGGTACTTTATTAATGATGTTAGAGTCCGGTTAATAATGTCAGTTGGTTAATAAGCTGGAATGAAGGGTAATAAGTCGAATTGACTTTAATAAAGTTATTAATTTAACTAAGACATAGAAGAGAAAGAAGTTGGTAGAAATAATGTGAACATTTGTTTGATAGCTAATTACAATGTGCTATGTGAATATATCATGTAGATTCTGTAAAGGCTGTGGTCAGTCGATTAAGTTATTTGAAGACATTGAAAGGCAAGTTTTCTTAACGATTGTCTAACTTTCAAGTTAGCCAAGTTTTATGTGATTCATTGTACTAAATTGCACGACTGGTTTTAAAGAAAGGGTCAATGCCAAATTTAACTCAGCTAGACTATTCGTAAGATATAGATTGATTGATATGCATATCTTTCTATATAGAAATGTTAACGCTATCCTATGCCAAGTGATTGGCACGGATGTGAAGGTAAGGTTCGTCTATGAACAAACAAAAGTATTTTTCATCGATTATTCGATGGGCACGCGAGTTTTCCAAATGTTAAATATAAACACGTTTAACGAATGAGTGTTGATCAACATAGAGTACAATAGGCTGATCACCTAGAAGTGCTCGTAAGTAATGCGGATGTACAACCTTAGTGCTGTGATATCCTTTTCAAGTATTAAAACTGAAAGCTACTGTTCATGGTCTATCGACCGGTTCAGAATTCCTAATCTACTCTATACCTTGGGAATTGATGTTATGAACTGTTAAAGTATTGTTGTTTCATGATACTTCGTAACTATTTGTTCAGTTATGTATGAATTGTTATATAATTCACGAATGTGGTATTACTGTTATTCTTTGTTAAACTTGCTGAGTTGTTGAATTATATAATTGCAGTTAAGGATGAACGTACTGAGAATGCCAAAAGAGATAAGGGCAAGGCTAAGATGGATACTTAACCATCGTGTAATAGATTAGTATGTTTGTGTGTATTATACATTATGAACAATAAACGATGTAATCGGTTTATGAACCTGGGAAGGATTATACTTTGATTGTAATAAGAAGATAGTAATTACATTCATTCTGTTGTATTTCAATGGAATGATTGTATGGATATTAGTACAGTGTAGCACCATATGTCGGGATGGAAGATACCCGAATTTGGGGGCGTCACAGGTTGGTATCAATGTAAGACCCCAACTATTATGAATAAAGATGAATTTTCTATAATTATCATTTTTAAATATTATGGAATGAATTTGATATAATATTATAGTTGTGGGTAATATTTAGAAATTTTGCAAAGTACGCAAGTTGTTTATAATATTCGATTGGTCGGGGAATATTCATACGACGACACAATCATTGGTGGACCCCACAACGGAATTATTGTCGGATTAAGAAAATGACAAAAAATATTTTATGAAAATAACGTCGAAAGTTTTAGCGTTAACTGTTGAAACACCTGGTGTTAAAAGTACAGGAATACGCGTGGTTGCATAGTAGCACATGGTATTGATTATTGATGCTTACGTGAGAAGTCATTTAGTTTTATTCAATTATTGTCGATATTTTATATATTATTAAATCAATAATTGAGATGACAAAGTTATTAATATTATTATTTGCATTATTAACGATGTCTAGAAGTTCTGCCAAGGAGAGGTTTGGTCACCTAATTGCGGCGCATGATAGGAGAAATCCTTATTGGAAAGCCCCTCTTTCACGGGAACGACACGGTCGATTAATAGTGTGAATAACAATAATGATGATGAAGTTTTGTTTTATTAGTATTATTAATGTAATAAACAGGAAAAGCTTTTTATATAAAACAGAATACTTTTATAAAGTTATTCGTTTTATTAGGCTAATAGTAAAATCTTTTTATATAAAACAGAATACTTTTATAAAGTTATTCGTTTTATTAGACAATAATTAGAATATATTATATTTTATTATGCATAGTGTTTGCAAGAAAATCTTTTTAAAAGTTATTCATTTTATTAGATTATAAATAGAATATATTATATTTTATTGTAAACCAATACTGGACCGTCTGTTTAAAGTAAATCGATCGGACCGTTCATGGATTGGTTCTTATTCGATCCATTCTTCTATAAATAGAAGCTCATTCCTTCATTATTTCTTACGAATTCCTTTGAAACTCTAGAGAAAGCGTAGAGAGAATTATTCTTCTATCTTGGCGTATTTCTTTTAGCGTTTAAGAAAGCTTTGAAAGCGTAGTGCAAGTTTCTTCAAGTATATCCCCGCCCTACTGGTGAAAGTACTCTTCTTCTTTATAAGGTAAGGGTATTATTTTTTTTCATATTCATGAAGAGAACTTCTATTATTACATTCTTTATTATTCTATTGGAATAACCTGTATACGCGGTCTACCCTATACTTGGTGAAATTCTTCTATTATTCCATTATTTATTATTCTGCTGGAATAACCTGTCTATGTGAAGTACCGCATACATGGTGAAATTCTGTTATTATTTCATTCTTTATTATTACATTGGAATATCACATGTCATGCGTTTTTACGGGACTGGTTAAAATCTTTATTATTACGTTGGAATATCCTGCTTTGTGTGTTTTACGTGGGACCTAGTTCCGTTATTTATTATTACGTTGGAATAACTTTATCTATCTGAAATACCGCATGCATGGTGATTTGTTGTTATTCCATTCTTTATTATTCTGTTGGAATAACCTGTCTATGCGAAGTACCGCATATATAGTGATTTCTTTTGTTATTCCATTCTTTATTATACTCAGTTAGTTAAAGTTTTGACTTCTATACTCCATGAAATTAGTGGAATATCCTTGATATTTGCGCTTCATCCAGTATCTTTTCATGGAAATATTCTTCTGAGCATTCTTAAATTTTACTCTACAAAGAAGTATCATGTTGACAATTTGGACGTTATTAGTTCATGGATAAATTAATTCTTGAACTTATTTTATTGAATTCTTATATCATTGTCATCATCCTCATATTTATATTTTGTTGAAAGTCATCTGTGGCCTGTAGTGCATATATGGACTTGGTATGATTATGACCAGGGATTATCCGGTGTAATCATGACCTTAATGTTACAAATGATGTGGTAAAAGTCCTCATTGGCCCGTAGTGCATTGATGGACAGTTGTTGGCATGATCATGACCATTGATGAATACACGAATATCCTTGGCCCGTAGTGCATGGATAATTTGTGGTTGTGATACTTATGAATATCCTTGGCCGTAGTGCAGGGATGAAGTGGATTATTTATTAAGATGAGTCCCAGCGATAAAAATGATGAAAAACCTTTTAAATCATAAAAGATAGTAGATTTTATTCTCTACTTGACTCTTTTAATGGACTGCATGTTCCGCTGCAGTTAAACTTGATGTCTATTATATTTTATCATATTAACATTGTTGAAGACTAATGATAATTTATTTTGCATTATCTTAGTCATAATATTTCTTACTGGGCTAGTTGAGCTCACCCTTTCTTTCCTTTGTTCTCTTGAAATGAGAGCGTGGCAGAGAGGACTAGTCGAGGAAGCAGAGTGTGGTCGATTGATAGTATTAGTAGTCCTCACTATTCTGTTAAATAGTGTGTTAATAAATGTAATGAGGACTTATTCTGAGAGTGGATATTATCTAGAAGACAATGTTTGTATTAAAACTCACTGCTCTCTTGTTGTATATTTAAGATTGTATTTGTATTATGTACCATGTATTTGGCGACTCAGAATAGGTGATGTATACTTATTTTGGGGGCGTAATAGTTGGTATCAAAGCTTAGGGATATTATCCCTGGCTGAGATGTGAGACAAGAACTAGGAGGGGAGAGACGGAAAATTCCTTCGCTAGTATGACCTACCTAAGTTTATTTGATATTTAATTGGTTGGTCAGAGTATAGGGATTATATGTGATATGTTAGTTAACCCTTGTTTTGTGGCAGTATTTGAAAATGGCATCCGAGAATGTTGAGAACATCAATGGAGCATAGGAGACCGTTGAGTCTCCACAGATCAATAATCAGGATAATGTGCATTAAGAAAGCGACAATCCTAATGCAAACAACAACACTGACCAAATGATGAATGATGGAATGTTCCGAGGCTTCATGAAATTCATGCAACATCAGGCGAGAGCGGCTCCTGTCCAAAATGCAGGTGGAAACACTGGCAACTCTCGGACGGTCGCCGCCAAACAGTTCAAGGAGCTGGGACTGATAAGTAGGTTTATACCTACTTATCCGGTATGTTTTACTTGAATTAGTTGCTTATATTCATGTGTCTTAGTTACTTTTCATGCATTTTGTTTTCATTTTGTAGGTTATACGTTTGGAAGCGGTGTGAGCGACTATTGGTAAGGAAAAGCACAAAAAATGCAAAGAAAAGCAATTCGGACATCATTTGGGCTTTCATGTTCTTGGCTTGGAACTTAGACTATATTTTAGAGCTTCTTCTTAGATTTCCGAAACATCTTGAATCATTCCAATCGGAGTTCAGATGAAAGAGTTATGACATTTCTACCAACGGACGTCGTTGAACTTCATTGTTTTGGGTGGCCATTTGCATAGCAGTCACTTCCAGTCCAATTTCGACCTTCATCTGTTCGTTATTTCTCAAAACTCAAAGAATGAAAGTTGTAGATCTCGTCGATAGCTTCAATTTGATAGGTGGAAAGCCTCGTAATTGCTCCAGGATTAAAAGTTATGGCCGTTTTACCAGAAGACGCTGCAGTAGAAAAATAATTGGCAGATTGGGGGCAAGCCGAGGCTCTCTTTTGTGCCTTAGGATCCAACCGGCTGGGGACTGGGCGAGAATAAAGATTACCAACAAGCCGAGGCTTGCTATTTACAAGGAAAAGGCAAAAGGGGGCTTGCCTATCTGTGAATGAGTAGTTTTTATCCCAATTTGAGTCCGAGATAAGGATTGTTTCGAGTTGTTTGATTCAAGGACTTCCAAGAGGACTTAAATATATATAAAGAGACATATAAAAGGAGGAGATTTGAAAGTATTAGAAAAAGTGAGAGGATGAATTCCATTATATTAGATTAGAGTCTATTGGGAAAAACCCTAGTTATTATGAGTTTGGGAGATTGAAGCAACTTGGAGACCATTGAAGATTCAAAGTAGGAGCAAGGAGGGAGCATCAAATCTACAGACAATAGATTCTATCTTCTTATCTTCTTCTATCTTTGTCTTTTAATAATTATTCAATTGTGGATTCTTAGTTTTAATTCAATGAACTAATTCTTTGTTTGAGATTACAATGGATCTTATTGTGTAGTTTATTTTAATATGCTTCGTTATCAATTGTTATGTTCTATTGTGAGGATTGTCTATTGTGATTTGGACTTAATTGTTTAATTGACTGGCCATCAATTACCGTGATAATCTATATGAACTCGAGAGATGAAGTATTGATTTAGATCTAATCATGATAGCATGTGTTCAGGATTTTGTTAATAGCTTAAACTTGATGAGTGTTAAGGTAGAGATATGCTAGACATCGCATGTAATCGGATAGAGAACTTGTTCTTAAACCTTCTTCAATTGTAATTCACATAGAGATATAGTGGGTTAGTTGATTAAGGTGTTTAATGGATTTCTATCTTAATTGTGGATTGACGTTAATACGGTATTAGTGCATCGAGAGGTGGTTAATACTACTTTAGTGTTCTTGATTAACAATTCAGGATAGAGAATAATTGATGAGAAGTGTGTTAACTTAAATGAAGCAATAAGTGAAGTTGTGATCTTAAATCTCCATAGTCTTAATTTAATTAGTGGAATTTAATAGTAGTTTAATTTATATAATTTGAATTTCATTCGTTTAAATAAGATTGAGTTGGTTACGGGTTAGTACTTGGTGATTTTTATTAAATAATTCTCTGTGGGAACGATACTCAACTTATCACTTTATTACTTGTTAACCACGTATACTTATGTGTTGTGCGAAATTAGATTTTACCCAACAAGTTTTTGGCGCCATTGCCGTGGAATTAGTTTAATACATTTTTACCAATATTAGCTTCAATCAAATTAGTCTTAATTTAAACATTTTTATTTTTATTTTTATTTCTCTTCCTATATTTCTCTCTTTTCAGGTACCATGGATGACTTTGTGTATCAATGGCCATACACGAACATGACTCAACCAAAGGAAGCGGAGATTGAAAGACTCGCGATACTCTCCGCAATGTCAACACAAATTGAAGAACTTTCGAGGAAGTTGGACGTTATCGCAGCCCAACAGAGTCGAAGGATGGCAGTTACATGTGGCTATTGTGCTGGAAACCATCCAAGTATAGTTTTAAACTTATAAAAATTAGAAGTGATAATGGTACCAAATTTCAAAAAGACTTTATTACATTTTGTGATCAAAAAGGTATAAGCCATGAGTTTTCAGCTCCTAGAACCCCTCAAGAAAATGGAGTAGTGGAAAGAAAAAATAGAACACTTCAAGAAATAGCTAGAACACTTTTACAAGAAAGCAAACTTCCAAAGAAATTTTGGGCTGAAGCTGTTAATACTTCATGCTATGTGTTAAATAGAGTTCTTATTCGTCCTATTATTTTGAAAACTCCTTATGAGCTTTTGAATAATAAAATTCCTAATATAAGTTATTTCAAAGTATTTGGGTCTAAATGTTTTATATTAAATACTAGTGATAACTTGGGAAAATTTGATGTTAAATCCTATGAAGGTATTTTTATTGGTTACTCACATAACAACAAGGCATATCGTATATTTAATATTTACAAGTTATGTGTTGAAGAATCAATTCATATAATTTTCAATGAGACTAACAATGATCTTCCAAAAGAAAGAGAAGAGGATGCAGGAAATTTGGAGATTTTCACAAATTTAGTAAATCAAGAGAACCATTCAAAGAAACCGAATGGACAAACTCAACAGGTTGAATTGAACGATCCACATGAAAATGAACAAGAAGGAACACAAGAAAATTTTCTTCAACAAGAAGAGGTATTACACGATGTTCAAATGCCAAATACAGCAAAATATCTCAAGGATCATCCACCGGAAAATATCATTGGAGATATAAATAAAGGAGTTACTACACGAAGAAACCTACAGAATCAATGCGCATTTTCTGCATTTCTATCACAAGTTGAGCCAAAGAATGCTAAGGAAGCTATACTTGATGAAAATTGGCTGCTAGCAATGCAAGAGGAACTACAACAATTTGAACGATGTCAAGTTTGGGAATTAATGCCTCCTCCTAAAGATGCGTCTGTCATTGGAACAAAATGGGTGTTTAAAAATAAGCTTGATGAGCATGGAACAATCACTCGTAACAAAGCAAGGTTAGTGGCTCAAGGTTACAATCAACAAGAAGGGATTGACTACGAAGAAACTTATGCTCCAGTTGCAAGACTAGAGTCTATTCGAATCTTGTTGGCATTTGCTTGTTATAAGAAATTCAAGCTTTATCAAATGGATGTAAAAAGTGCGTTTCTTAATGGATACATCAATAAAGAAGTCTATGTCAAACAGCCTCCTGGATTTGAACATGAGAAATATCCAACTCTTGTCTTTAAGCTAAAGAAAGCTCTCTATGGTCTCAAACAAGCTCTAAGGGCTTGGTACGAGAGGTTGAGTAAGTATCTTATTTCAAGTGGTTTCACTAGAGGTAAAATAGATTCTACCTTATTTATTAAACATGAAAAACAAGAAATAATCATTGTTCAAATATATGTAGATGATATAATATTTGGTGCTACTAATGATTTTCTTTGTGAGTGGTTTTCAAAGTGTATGCATAAGGAATTTGATATGAGCTTAATGGGAGAGCTAAATTACTTTTTGGGACTTCAAATTTAGCAAACAAGGGAAGGGATCTATATTCATCAAACCAAGTACACAAAAGAGTTACTCAAAAGATTCGGATTTGAAGGAACCAACTCAAAGGCTACACCAATGAGTACATTTATTAAGCTCACTTCAGATGATAAAGGTATAGATGTAGAGGTAACTAAATATCGAGATGCTGACTATACAGGGTTTCAAATTGATAGAAAAAGTACAAGTGGTGCTTGTACATTTTTGGGACAAAGTCTTGTTTCGTGGCATAGTAAGAAGCAAACTTCGGTTGCTTTATCAACCACTGAGGGTGAATATTTAGCTGTAGGGAGTTGTTGCTCTCAAATATTATGGATGAAACAAACTCTATGTGATTTTGACATAATCTGCAATAATGTACCTATGATAATTCTAGTGTTATTAACATATCAAAGAATCCTGTTTTGCATTCACGTACAAAACATATAGAGGTAAGACATCATTTTTTAAGGGATAATGTTTCAAAAGGGTTAGTTAAATTGGTTTTTATACCTACCGAAAAACAATTAGCTGATATTTTTACTAAACCCTTGAGTGAGGAAAGATTTTTTATGCTAAGGAGAGAACTTGGAATGTGCATGATATCTGATATATACATATATGTATCAATTATTTTTATACATATATGTATCAATTATTTTTTGCGTGATATCTGATATATATCTGTTTGCTATTCCTTATCTGATCAAATTATGTTCTAGATACATATCCCTATTAATATCGCCGGATGTCATTGGGAAAAGTAAAGATTTACGCCTTGAGATACGGAACAGTAAGTGAACAGATTTTTTGAAAGTTGAAAAGACACGTCTTACGTTGACAAAGTTCTAATTGATTTCTATTTCTTATGGTTTCAATATTTTTCTTCGTAAATAAAATCTTTCACATCCATTATCTATCCAAAACCCTTTCTTTCATCTTTACGAGTTGATAACACCATGAAAACCAGAGCTAGCAAGCGATCTACTGGAAAATCAATGAAGCGAAGGTTCTTCGCTGCGAGCGTTCTACGGAACAAAGATGAAATCCAAGCGCTGCATATAAGAAATCCTGCATGTGTATGTATGTTCGATGCTACAATTTTGTCCGTGACTCGATTCTAGTTTTTCTTTCTTAAAAACCTCTGAAGTCGAACTGTCTCACCAAGACAAGATGAAGCAGCCAGTGGATGAAGAACAGTTTTTTTCACAGCCTGAGTCTCCTTCTAATCTTGTAAATCCATTTTCATCCTCCTTTGATATGCAAGAAAATTTCTTTAGAGGACCTAGTTTCGAAACTCATTTTAAAAACTCCATTGCTACAAAGCAATTTGTGTATGAAAATCTCTCGATCTAGTTTATCTAAAACACTCTGTTTTGGAAAAACTCTTCACTGATTGCAATATTTCTTCTATGCTGCTTCCTCCTAATATTGCTTATCCTCGGTTAGTTCAACAATTTTACACTAATCTTGAATGCAATGGGGATTGTTATACAACATTTGTTAAGGGTAAGTCATTATTTTTCACTAGTATTTATTTTGGTAGCATTCTTGGTATTTCTTCTGCTGGACCTTGTCCTTTTACTCTTAAAGGTGCTGCTAATATCCCTTTTCATCCCTTGGAACAGCTTCATATTGTTATGAATGATTTTTCTCTCACTTCTTTATTTCTTCCAAAAACTGTAAGTGTGTCCTACTGCATATGTGTTACATAAGTTGGTTTGGTATAATCTGCTTCCCTGACTTGGTGGTGGGGCAGATTTTAGTTATCAAGATTTGGTGGTTGTAGCTATGATTCTTAAAGGAAATTTTTTCAATTTTTCTCAAATGATGTTGTCTCATATGCAAAGTTGCATTCGTCAAAACAAGAAATGCCTTCCTTACAACAAGTTTTTTAACAAAACTCTTTCAATATTTTAAGATCTCGTTTGATGATGAAATTTCTGTCACAAATCATGAGCTTATTGACACTGTAAATTTGACAAAATCTCACATTACTTTTCATGCTGGTGAATTTGTTCGTCTTCTCCCTGATCCTCCTTTTACCTCTTCTCCTCCTATTTCTCATACTCCTGACTCATCCTCATCTTCTTTGTCGAATTTTCATGGGTCTGATGTTATGAATGTTTTGAATGAGATTTTACAAACTCAAAATTCTGTGAAAGCTGATTTGGTTGAAATAAGAAATCGGCTTGTGATTCTTGAGAAAGGGAAGCTACCGATGGATGCACCAAAAATTAATAAACTATATCATCGGGTTGAAGAAGAATTTATTGATCTTCAGGAAGGTTTTGAGATTCAGACGATGGCTATGGTTGAAGCCCTCCAACGAAAATTTAATCGGAATACATGTCAATTAAGTCAAGAGGTGAAATTTGTCAGTTACCAACTCGGGGAGCTTGCAGATTTTATGGCCACCAGGTTCCATGATATAGGCCAAAGGTTTCATGTTCCAGCAATGTATTCTCCAATTCCTAAATGGCCAATGAACAATTGGATGGCTGAATACAAGGGTGACTTTCTGGATATGGAACTTCCTCCTGCAACCTTTATTCCTCGACCACCTCGACTTGCAAACGATTACACTTTGGAAGAACATCTTCATCGCCTTCGTCATCGACCATACTTTACCACTCGTGCTGAACAGCGGGCCAATCTCGAAGATATTGATTGATTGAGGTCTTCTCTTTTTGCATGATGACAAAGGGGGAGAATTTCCGAAGAATTTCATTTGGTATCATTTCATGTTCTGTTTTAAGACTATGGTTTTACTTGGTTTTTTGGTAGGCATGTTTGCTTGGATGATTGAGACTGATGGTGATTTTGTTTTGTTGCATGCTAAGACTGATGTTTTCATTCTTATTCTGATAATATTATGATCTGATCTTTGATTTAGTATGATACTAACATATTCAGGTTACAAAATTTCTTATATGCATGAATTTAGGGGGAGTTTCATTTGTTTATGTTGTCATCATCAAAAAGGGAGAGAATGTTGATTATGTCACGTTCTAGCCAAATGTTTTGATGATGACTCGCTCATTGGTACTAAATTCTTTATTGTGAATTTAAGGAAATTGTTTCAAGAATCGTTTGATGGATTATTCAAGAAGAATGAAGAGGATTTGAGTCTTAAGGAAAAATATAAAGGTCATTGCAAATATTTGATTTTTCAATTCAAGGCTCTAGGACATTTTATGTGTGCATTTAAATTGATGTTTCGTGCATGCTTAATTTTATGCTAACTATATTACATGATTTATTTTTGTTATTATGTATTATGCATGCGTAAGATTAATATGATAATCATTGTCCGGTTTAATTAAATTATATTACATGTGTTATAAGAGAGTTCTGATTCTATATAAGCTGTATAACATGTGTGTAATTTGTTGGAAGCACAAAAGCTTGTGGCGGTAAAGATGTGATCATTATCTGTTGGTTGAATTAAATGCCTAAGTCTTGGGAATTTAAGATAATGATTATCCTGGAGAGTTGTGTGATGTTACACTTTCTTATATTTACAAAGTTAACACTCCATTATCTTTTGAAAGGCAGTAATATCTCTTAAACAATTGTAGCGGCAGTTTGTTTTTAAGAATCATAATTGCTACAGGACTAGTCCTATTTGACTTGGTCTTTATCTAGATTATTTATGAAAAAGTCCAACATTTATACGAAGGTTATTGGATTTGTTATGTTTGTTTTCAACAGAAAATCATTGGAACGTTGTTTTTTTATTTTCAACGTAAATTTTTTTAAGCAACGGTAATATATTTTTGGTTATAAAAGGGACTAAGAACGGTGATGAAAATACAACACTTGAATCAATTATTGCACTTACATACTTGGAAAGCTATATTTTTTTTGGTGCAAATTTTGAGCTGCTGATATTCTCAGTCAATTTTCGTGAGCAATATATTGGTGATATCTTTTACTATTTCTATTTGATCATTGCATTCATTAGTCGAGCCTTGCATTGTTAAATTGCTCATTTGCTTTGATCATTAGACCTCTATTATTGTAATCTTATTTTTGTTTAGATTAAGTGTTGTCTAAGGGAATTTAATCCAGGTGGATTAAGGTTTGATTACAAACAGGTTCAAGGAAGCATAGGTGCTTAAGGAGTGCATTGGTGCACAAGGAGCAAGAAGTGCTCAAGTGAATTATTGTAATTCAATTTTATAGAATTTGTATTGTAACAAGAGTCTTTTAAAGAAATAAAAGTGAGTCTCCAATACTAGTTGGTATTGGACGTGGAGTAGGCTATTATTATAGAAGGTAATAGCCGAACCATGTAAAAATCTTGGTGTTATTTTTATTACTTGATTTAACTTAATTTCATTCAAGTTTATTAAATAAAATCTAATCGTGAGAATTTTTGTTATCATTAAATATTTTATTTAACTTACAAAAACACCAAGATATTTTCTTAAACAAAAATTCAATTCGGTAGACCATATTCATTTAGCAAGCCGCATTCATCAATATAGTTGACTACATTCAATAATTCGGTTTAATGTTTTTAAATTGGTCATAGTTTGTATCCACACTTATTCAACCCCCCCCCCTTTTTAAGTGTGCCTTATCTGAATTTAATTTGGTATCAAAGCTTGGCTCTACTTACTTGGTCTTAAAAGTGACTTGTAGGGAAAGATTCTTACATGCCATAATTCGGAAACAACAATCAAGAAGGTCAATCAACCAATAGACCCCCACTGCTGCATGGAACAGAAAACTACAACTTCTGGAAATTCCGAATGAGGATCTACCTTAAAAGAGATCCTTGGGAATGGTGGGTTGTGGAAAATGGACCAGTTATTCCAAGGAAAGATGATGGTACTCCAAAGACTTTGCTAAAGATGGATTCAAATGAAACCTTCATGGTCTCCTATGACTCAAGGGCGATGAATACTCTATTAAGCGGCATGGTGCAGTCCGAGATTGACAAAGTATCCTCATACAACACAGCTAAGGAAATTTGGGATACTCTAGTGGTGAGTCATGAAGGAACATCAAAAGTTCGAGAAGTTAAAATAAGCATGCTTATGCATGACTATGAGATGTTCAAACTTGAGAAAGATGAAACTATAAAGATGGCTCAAGCAAGGTTCCTTGTTGTTCTGAACTCTTTAAAGTTACTAGACAAATCTATTCCACAAAGTGAGATTAATCGTAAGTTACTCCGGGCTATGCCCAAGAGGTTTGCATCTAAGATTACTACTCTTCAAGATTCCTCTACTATATCTACTATGGATACACTAACCCTTTTTGGTGAACTTGAGGAATATGAACATTAGTTAAAGAGGTTTGATGATGATGAGGAAACTCCACGTAGAAAGGTTTTAGCTCTTAATGCAGGAAATGAAGAAGAGCTTGATGATAATTCTGACGAAGAGATAGCTATGATGTCACAGAGACTCAAAGGACTTCTACAAAGAAATAATAAACGAAAGAATATCTTCAACTCAAATAAAGGTAAAGGAAAGCAAACTGGAAAAACATGTTTTGAATGTGGACGTCTAGGGCACTTCAAGAAGGACTGTTTTCAACTAAAGAATAAAGGAAAAACAGGCTTCAAGGACAATAAGAAAAACAAGGCACTGGTCACTTGGAGTGATGAAGAAGAATCTGAAGTTGAGGTCGACGTCAAGGATGAGATAGCTCAAGTATGCTTCATGGGAATAGAAGGTGAATCAAATGAGGTATCTATTTTTGAAAATATTTCCTTGAAACAAGAAAATGAAAAATTGAAAGAAAAGAATGCATATTTGAAAGACTTAGTTAACACATTAATGCGTGAAGTAGAATCTTTGATAGATGAAAAGAAAAATATTGAAAAGGAATCTATATGTAAAGAAGAAAAAGTTTTGATTACTAAAAATGATTTTCTTGAGAATTATAACAAAGTTCTTTTCAACAAAGTGACTTACTTGAACAATGAAGTTGAAAAATTGACAAATGAATTGAAAATGCGAGATGTATGTATTGATGCTTTTGGTAATGAATCTCAGTCTAAACCCATTCATACTAATGAACTTCAAAAGGAAGTAGATTCATTAAAAATATATCTTGCTTGTTCAAGGAGAAGATAATCTAACTGTCATGTTAGGAAAGCAAAAACCTAGTTTTGATAGACAAGGAATAGGTTATAATCCCACTCATAAAACCGGTAATGTGAATGTGCTTAGATCCAAGTCACGTTTCAAATTGAATTATTGTTCTCCTTTCACAACATGCAAAAACTATGGTATTAAAGGTCACTTGGACATAAATTGTTTTAAGAAAAATAAGATTAAAAAGGTATGGGTTAAAAAGGTTGATTTACTTGTAACTAACCCTAAAGGACCCAAAAGATGTGGGTACCAAAAGATAAATCAATTTTTCTTGATAGGTATGTTTCAAGGCGAAGGTTCCATCTCAAAAGTGGATTCTTGATAGTGGATGCTCTCGTCACATGACTGGTGACAAATCAAAGTTCGTGGAACTAAAAATCAAGAAGAAAAATGGAACGGTCACATTCGGAGATAATCGAACTTGTGAGATTGTTGGAAAAGGTAAAATTGGCAACGGTAAGTGTAAGACCCCAATTTTTTTTAATAAAGATGATTTTTCTATAAATATCATTTTTGAATATTATGGAATGAATTTGATATAATGTTATAGTTGTGGGTAATATTTATAAATTTTGCTAAGTATGCTAGTTGTTATAAAATATTCGATTGGTCGGGAATATTTTTTTATGGGAATATTCGTATAACCAGCAGCACAATCATTGGTGGACCCCACAATAGAATTATTATTCGGATTAAGAAAATGACAAAAATATTTTATAAATAAATGGCGGAGGTGTTATTGTTAAAAGCTGTTGAGCTACCCGATAGTAAAAGTAGAAAGACGATGTCTGGCGTTGTTGCGTAGTAATACACGATATTGATTATTGATGCTTACGTGAGAAGTCACTCATTTATACTCAATTATTGCTACAGTAATTGCTGCATCATATCTCTCATATTATTGATTCGATTATTGTCACAGTATCATCTTCATTATATGTTATATTATTAAATCAATAATTGAGACGACAAAGTTATTCATATTATTAAATTGCAATATTTATAATTTCTAGATGTTCTGTCAAGGAGAGGTTTGGTCACCTAATTGTGCGCCAATAGGGAGAAATCCTTATTGGAAAGCCCCCTCTTTCCTGGGAACAACCTGGTTGCTAAATATTGTGAGTTATAATATTAATGATGAATAAGTTTGTGTTGATTAAAGATGAATTTGATAGTTTCATTGTGTTGGGATTATTTGTGTTAGTAGAAATCGACATCTATTCCGATGATAATTGATGTCTGGAGGTTATATTGTTCAATCGGGTATTCGGGGAACTTTTCGTGTCGGAGTACAATTCACGAGTTACTATTCATGAGTTACTATTCACGAGTTACTATTCAGGAGTTACTATTTACGAGTTACCATTCACCCAGTTACTATTCACTCTAGTATTGTGCATTCGAGTATTTGGGTACAATATTATTCCATGAGGAGATGTGCTAATTTTTCAGACCGTTGGTTGAAGTTATATTAGTGAATCAATATGGACCGCTAGTGGAAAGTTATAATAGTGAATCAATATGGATCGCTGGTTTAATGTTTTAATAGTAAATCAGTATGGACCGTTGCTTTATGTTTTAATAGTAAATCAATATGAACCGTCCGTTTAAAAGTAAATCAATCTGGACCGTTCAGGAATTAGTTACTATTTAATCCATTCTTCTATAAATAGAAGCTCATTCCTTCATTATTTCTTACGAATTCACTTTGAAACTCTGTGAGAGAGAAATTATATAGAGAAAGAAGAAGAGTATTACGCTACTTCACTACTTGATATCCGGTGTCTTTTACTAAGAAGGGATATTATTTGTTGTACCCGTAAGGGGTGTTATTCTTTCTTATTCATGAAGAGAACTTACATTATTCCATTCTTTATTATTCGTTGAATAACTCAGATACGCTGTGACATACCTATACTTGGTGAAATCTTATGTTATTCCATTCTTTATTATTACATTGGAATATCCTGTTTGAATGTGGACGTCTAGGGCACTTCAAGAAGGACCTATTTTCAACTAAAGAATAAAGGAAAAGCAGCTTCAAGGACAATAAGAAAAACAAGGCACTGGTCACTTGGAGTGATGAAGAAGAATCTGAAGTTGAGGTCGACGCCAAGGATGAGATAGCTCAAGTATGCTTCATGGGAATAGAAGGTGAATCAAATGAGGTATCTATTTTTGAAAATATTTCCTTGAAACAAGAAAATGAAAAATTGAAAGAAAAGAATGCATATTTGAAAGACTTAGTTAACACATTAATGCGTGAAGTAGAATCTTTGATAGATGAAAAGAAAAATATTGAAAAGGAATCTATATGTAAAGAAGAAAAAGTTTTGATTACTAAAAATGATTTTCTTGAGAATTATAACAAAGTTCTTTTCAACAAAGTGACTTACTTGAACAATGAAGTTGAAAAATTAACAAATGAATTGAAAATGCGAGATGTATGTATTGATGCTTTTGGTAATGAATCTCAGTCTAAACCCATTCATACTAATGAACTTCAAAAGGAAGTAGATTCATTAAAAATATATCTTGCTTGTTCAAGGAGAAGATAATCTAACTGTCATGTTAGGAAAGCAAAAACCTCGTTTTGATAGACAAGGAATAGGTTATAATCCCACTCATAAAACCGGTAATGTGAATGTGCTTAGATCCAAGTCACGTTTCAAATTGAATTATTGTTCTCCTTTCACAACATGCAAAAACTATGGTATTAAAGGTCACTTGGACATAAATTGTTTTAAGAAAAATAAGATTAAAAAGGTATGGGTTAAAAAGGTTGATTTACTTGTAACTAACCCTAAAGGACCCAAAAAGATGTGGGTACCAAAAAGATAAATCAATTTTTCTTGACAGGTATGTTTCAAGGCGAAGGTTCCATCTCAAAAGTGGATTCTTGATAGTGGATGCTCTCGTCACATGACTGGTGACAAATCAAAGTTCGTGGAACTAAAAATCAAGAAGAAAAATGGAACGGTCACATTCGGAGATAATCGAACTTGTGAGATTGTTGGAAAAGGTAAAATTGGCAACGGTAAGTGTAAGACCCCAATTTTTTTTAATAAAGATGATTTTTCTATAAATATCATTTTTGAATATTATGGAATGAATTTGATATAATGTTATAGTTGTGGGTAATATTTATAAATTTTGCTAAGTATGCTAGTTGTTATAAAATATTCGATTGGTCAGGGAATATTCTTTTTGTCGGGAATATTCGTACAACGGCACAATCATTGGTGGACCCCACAATAGAATTATTGTCGGATTAAGAAAATGACAAAAATATTTTATAAATAACGGCGGAGGTGTTATTGTTAAAACTGTTGAGCTACCCGATAGTAAAAGTACAGTAATACGCGTTGTTGCATAGTAGCACACGATATTGATTATTGATGCTTACGTGAGAAGTCACTCATTTATACTCAATTATTGCTACAGTAATTGCTGCATCATATCTCTCATATTATTGATTCGATTATTGTCACAGTATCATCTTCATTATATGTTATATTATTAAATCAATAATTGAGACGACAAAGTTATTCATATTATTAAATTGCAATATTTATAATTTCTAGATGTTCTGTCAAGGAGAGGTTTGGTCACCTAATTGTGCGCCAATAGGGAGAAATCCTTATTGGAAAGCCCCCTCTTTCCTGGGAACAACCTGGTTGCTAAATATTGTGAGTTATAATATTAATGATGAATAAGTTTGTGTTGATTAAAGATGAATTTGATAGTTTCATTGTGTTGGGATTATTTGTGTTAGTAGAAATCGACATCTATTCCGATGATAATTGATGTCTGGAGGTTATATTGTTCAATCGGGTATTCGGGGAACTTTTCGTGTCGGAGTACAATTCACGAGTTACTATTCATGAGTTACTATTCACGAGTTACTATTCAGGAGTTACTATTTACGAGTTACCATTCACCCAGTTACTATTCACTCTAGTATTGTGCATTCGAGTATTTGGGTACAATATTATTCCATGAGGAGATGTGCTAATTTTTCAGACCGTTGGTTGAAGTTATATTAGTGAATCAATATGGACCGCTAGTGGAAAGTTATAATAGTGAATCAATATGGATCGCTGGTTTAATGTTTTAATAGTAAATCAGTATGGACCGTTGCTTTATGTTTTAATAGTAAATCAATATGAACCGTCCGTTTAAAAGTAAATCAATCTGGACCGTTCAGGAATTAGTTACTATTTAATCCATTCTTCTATAAATAGAAGCTCATTCCTTCATTATTTCTTACGAATTCACTGAAACTCTAGAGAGAGAAATTATATAGAGAAAGAAGAAGAGTATTCTGCTACTTCACTACTTCGATATCCAGTGTCTTTTACGGTAAGGGATATTATTTGTTGTACCCGTAAGGGGTGTTATTCTTTCTTATTCATGAAGAGAACTTCTGTTATTCCATTCTTTATTATTCTGTTGGAATAACCTGTATACGCGGCATACCCTATACTTGGTGAAATCCTTATGTTATTCCATTCTTTATTATTCTGTTGGAATATCCTGTTTGAATGTGGACGTCTAGGGCACTTCAAGAAGGACTGTTTTCAACTAAAGAATAAAGGAAAAACAGGCTTCAAGGACAATAAGAAAAACAAGGCACTGGTCACTTGGAGTGATGAAGAAGAATCTGAAGTTGAGGTCGACGCCAAGGATGAGATAGCTCAAGTATGCTTCATGGGAATAGAAGGTGAATCAAATGAGGTATCTATTTTTGAAAATATTTCCTTGAAACAAGAAAATGAAAAATTGAAAGAAAAGAATGCATATTTGAAAGACTTAGTTAACACATTAATGCGTGAAGTAGAATCTTTGATAGATGAAAAGAAAAATATTGAAAAGGAATCTATATGTAAAGAAGAAAAAGTTTTGATTACTAAAAATGATTTTCTTGAGAATTATAACAAAGTTCTTTTCAACAAAGTGACTTACTTGAACAATGAAGTTGAAAAATTAACAAATGAATTGAAAATGCGAGATGTATGTATTGATGCTTTTGGTAATGAATCTCAGTCTAAACCCATTCATACTAATGAACTTCAAAAGGAAGTAGATTCATTAAAAATATATCTTGCTTGTTCAAGGAGAAGATAATCTAACTGTCATGTTAGGAAAGCAAAAACCTCGTTTTGATAGACAAGGAATAGGTTATAATCCCACTCATAAAACCAGTAATAATGAATGTGCTTAGATCCAAGTCACGTTTCAAATTGAATTATTGTTCTCCTTTCACAACATGCAAAAACTATGGTATTAAAGGTCACTTGGACATAAATTGTTTTAAGAAAATAAGATTAAAAAGGTATGGGTTAAAAGGTTGATTTACTTGTAACTAACCCTAAAGGACCCAAAAGATGTGGGTACCAAAAGATAAATCAATTTTTCTTGACAGTATGTTTCAATGAAGGTTCCATCTCAAAAGTGGATTCTTGATAGTGGATGCTCTCGTCACACATGGTGGTGACAAATCAAAGTTCGTGGAACTAAAAATCAAGAAGAAAAATGGAGCGGTCACATTCGGAGATAATCGAACTTGTGAGATTGTTGGAAAAGGTAAAATTGGGACCCCAATTTTTTTTTAATAAAGATGATTTTTCTATAAATATCATTTTTGAATATTATGGAATGAATTTGATATAATGTTATAGTTGTGGGTAATATTTATAAATTTTGCTAAGTATGCAAGTTGTTATAAAATATTCGATTGGGTGGGGAATATTCTTTTTGTCGGAATATTCAGATAACTAAGACAATCATTGGTGGACCCCACAATGGAATTATCATTTTGATCGAGAAAACGACAAAAATATTTTATAAATAACTTATGGAGGTGTTATTGTTAAACCGCTGAACTACCCAGTAGTAAAAGTACAAAGAATACGCGTGGTTGCATAGTAGTAACACACGATATTGATTATTGATGCTTACGTGAGAAGTCACTCATTTATACTCAATTATTGCTACAAGAATTGTCGTGATCATATCTCTCATATTATTGATTCGATTATTGTCACAAGATCATCTCGCATTATATGTTATATTATTAAATCAATAATTGAGACGACAAAGTTATTCATATTATTAAATTGCAATATTTACAATGTCTAGAAGTTTCACAAGGAGAGGTTTGGTCACCTAATCATGCGCCAATAGGAGAAATCCTTATCGAAAGCCCCTCTTTCCGGGAACAACCTCGTTGCTAAATATTGTGAGTTATAATATTAATGATGAATAAGTTTGTGTTGATTAAAGATGAATTTGATAGTTTCATTGTGTTGGGATTATTTGTGTTAGTAGAAATCGACATCTATTCCGGATGATAATTGATGTCCGGAGGTTATATTGTTCAATCCAGTATTCGGGAAAACTTATTCGTGTTACTATTCATGAGTTACTATTCACGAGTTACTATTCATGAGTTACTATTCACGAGTTACTATTCATGAGTTACTATTCACGAGTTACTATTCACCCGATTACTATTCACTCTAGTATTGTGCATTTCAGTATTTGGGTACAATATTATTCCATGAGGAGATGTGCTAATTTTTCGCATCGCTGGTTGAAGTTATATTAGTGAATCAATATGGACCACCGTGGAAAGTTATAATAGTGAATCAATATGGATCGCCGGGTTTAAAGTTTTAATAGTAAATCAAGATGGACCGTTGTTTTAAGTTTTAATAGTAAATCAACTGAACCGTCTGCTTAAAAGTAAATCAACTGGACCGCTCAGAATTAGTTACTATTCAATCCATTCTTCTATAAAATAAGCTCATTCCTTCATTATTTCTTATTTAATTCATCAAAACTCTAGAGAGAAATTATATAGAGAAAGAAGAAGAGTATTTCGCTACTTCACTACTACTCGATATCCAAAGGGTTTTTACGGTAAGGGATATTAGTAACTTCGTAGTGGGTGTTATTCTTTTCTTATTCATGAAGAGAACTTCGTTATTCCATTCTTTATTATTCGTTGAATAACTCATATACGCCAGATACCCTATACTTGGTGAAATCCTTATGTTATTCCATTCTTTATTATTCATTTGAATATCCGTCTCTCGCTAACGCTTTTTACCGACCGGACGTTTATTTCCTCTTTTATTATATCGTTGAATAACTCAGATACGCGGAATTTCTATACTTGGTGAAATCTTTATGTTATTCCATTCTTTATTATTTCGTTGAATATCATCATCGCGCATTTTTACGTGACCGGGTTCCAGATTTATTATTCTCGTCGGAATATCCGTCTCACAAGGCGTTTTACGCCGACCCGGTTCCATATTTATTATTCGTTTGAATAACTCGCCCTGTGCTATCTATCACATGCCCGGTGATTTCTTTTGTTATTCCATTCCTTATTATACTCAAATTGGTTAAAGTTTTGACTTCTATACTCCATGAAATTAGTGGAATATCATTGATATTTGCGCTTCATCCAAAGATCTTTTCATGGAAATATTCTTTTGAGCATTCTTGAATTTTACTCTACAAAGAAGTATCATGTCGACAATTTGGACGTTATTAGTTCCTCGGATAAACTAATTTTGAACTTGTTTTATTGAATTCTTATATCATTGTCATCATCCTCATGTTTATATTTTTAAAGTCATCTGGGCTCAGAGAGTATGCATATGATGGACTTGGTATGATTATGACTGTGGATTATTCTAAGATAATCATGACCGTAATGTTACAAATGATGTGTAAAAGTCCCTCATTGGCCCGTAGTGCATCGATGGACAGCTTGTTGGCATGATCATGACCATCGATGAATACACTAATATCCTCGCCCGTAGAAGTGTATGGATAATTTGTGGTCGTGACCCTAATGAATATCCTCGTCAGAAAGTGTGGATGATGTGGATTATTATATTGTCGAGTCTCAAACGATAAAAGTGATGAAAAACTTTTAAATCATAAAAGATAGTAGATTTTATTCTCTACTTGACTCTTTTAATGGATTGCTTATTCCACCGCAGCTTAAACTTGTTGTCTATTGTATTTTATCGCTTAACATTGTTCAAGGCTAATGATAATTTATCCCGCATTATCTTAGTCATAATATTTCTTATCGGGCTAGTTGAGCTCTCACCCTTTCTTTCACCGCTCTTCGTGAAATGAGAACGTAGCAGGACTAGTCTGGGAACGAGTGATGGTCCAGATGATAGTATTAGTAGTCCTCACTATTCTATTAAATAGTGTGACAATAAATGTAATGAGGACTTATTTCGAGAGTGGATATTGTCTGTAAGACAATATTTGTATTAAAACTCACAAATTTTTTTGTTGTATATTAAAGATTGTATTTGTATTCTCGCACTATGTATCCTGGGCGCACCCAAGATGGGTGATGTATACCTATTTTGGGGGCGCCACAGCTGGTATCAAAGCTTAGGATATGATCCCTCGCTAAGATGTGAGATAAGAACTAGGAGGGGAGAGACGGGAATTCTTCACTAGTATGACCTACCTAAGTTTATTTGTTATTTAATTGGTTTGGTCGTAGTATAGGTTAATATGTGATATGTTAATTAACCCTTGTTTTGTGGCAAGATTTGAAAATGGCATCCGAGAATGTTGAGAACATCAATGGAGCATGTGGAGACCGCTGAGTCTCCATGATCAATAACTGTGACAATGTGCATCGTGAAGGCGATAATCCTCATGCAAACAACAACACCGACCAAATGATGAACGATGGAATGTTCCGAGGCTTCATGCAATTCATGCAACATCAAAGCGAGAGCGGCCCTCGCCCAAAAATGCAGTGTGGAAACATCGGCAACTCTTGACGGCCACCGCCAAACAGCTCAAGGAGCTCGGGACCACCGGAGTTTTTTGGTGAGCCAAAACCACTTAAGGTGAGACGTGGATAAAACAGATCAACAAGATATTTGATGTCTGGGTTGCTCCGAGGAGCAAAAGGTTCCTTTGCCACCTTCATGTCATGCGCATGGCAGAGGCAGACATCGGTGGGAATCAGTAAAGCGACTCAACCCGCCGATCAAGATGTCTTGGGAGAAGTTTCAAGAACTGCTCAACGACAAGTACTTTTCCAAAGTATTCATCACACATGAAAGAGGTAGAGTTCATCAAGTCGAGCAAAACAACATGACCGTGTCACAAGACGGGCCAAGTTTGCCGAAGTTGTCCCTTTTGCAGGCCCCATTTGGTTGATAATGAGGAGAGAATGACGCTAATGTTTCTAAGAGGTTTGAAACCCGAGATACGCCAATACCTTATCTCTCATAAACTGTGTTTGTATTCAGATGTTGTTAATAGGGCTCGCTTATTGGAACGCGATAATGAGTCAACCCAACCAAAAAGAGAGAAAAACCAACAAAATGATAATACCAAAGGATAAGCCATCAAGTTTAGGACAATAAGCGTGGAGGAATCAACATGCCGTAAATGGTAACCACACTTTGGTGGTAATCATGGCCAAAACAATAAGAATGGACATTTCAAGAAGAGGAGATTCAACAATGATGGAAAGACGCAAAGACCATCACCCGTTGTTAAGGAAGGAGAACGACCACCTATTATATGCTTCAAATGCGAGGGAGGGACATATCACCAAACTGCATGATGCCATCCAAAGCATGTTACAATTGTGGAAGAGAAGGACACCTAGCCCGATTTTGTCGCTCATCAAGACAAGTCCAATTGGGAAGGAGGCACCAAAGGTCGCCCCTAAAAGTCAAAGCCAAGAAAGCAAGGGAGAGCGTTTGTCGTGACCTCCCAGAAAGCAAGGAACCCGAATGAGGTCATCACGGGTAAGTTTTATCATAAACTCTAATAAGTATATACCTTATTTGATACCGGTTCTACCCATTCTTTTATTTCTCCTACTTGCGCCAACGCTTAAAATTGACTCGAGAAATTGGACTTCGACTTAGTCATGAAACTCCGCTGGGAGAAACCTTCATTACATCCATCGCTTATAAGTCTTGTTTGGTTCAAATTCCAGATCCTCACATTACCGTCGATCTTATTTCATTGAAAATACTTGCATTTGACGTAATTTAGGGATTGATCGTTAACTACTCATCATGCAAAAATTGATTATTTTCGTAAGGTTGTTAGCTTTCATATTCCTAACCAACCTATTATGCTAATTCAAGCAACCAAACCATTAAAATCAATCACCGTCATCTCAAGCCATAAAGCTATTCGCTTATTAAAAAATGGATGTCAAGCTTTCTTAGCTCATGTCACGGATCTAAACAAAAATACGCCGCTTTTGAATGATATTTCTATTGTTAATGAATTTCCGACGATTCCCTCAAGAACTTCCCGCCTACCCCCAGCAGAGCGTGAAAATGAATTTTGTATCGACTTTGAACCCCCAGACAAAACCTATTTCCAAAGCCCCATATCGAATGGCTCCTATTGAACTTCGTGGAGTTAAAGACCCAACCGCAGGAATTGTTAGACATGGCTTTATTCATCCTAGTATTTCTCCCTTGGGGTGCTCCCTGCTCTATTCGTGAAAAAGAAAGATGGGAGTATGCGATTTTTGTATTGATTATCTGGAGTAAACCATGTCACCATCAAAAATAGGTACCCATTGCCACGTATTGATGACCTGTTTGACCAACATAAGGCGCCAAATTCTTTTCAAAGATTGATCTTCGCTCCTGGATATCACCAATTGAAGATTAGAACCGATGACATTCCAAAACGGCTTTTCGTAACTCTGCAGACGGCATTATGAATTCCTAGTCATGTCTTTTTTGATCGACTAATGCCCGCCGCCTTCATGGATATGATGAACCGAGTATTCAAGGATTATTTGGATCACTTTGTGGTCGCTCTTCATTGATGACATCCTTATTTATTCCAAAAGCCGTGAAGATCATGAAGCAACACTTGAGGTCGATACTCCAAAAGCTTCGTGAATATAAGCTTTATGCCAAGTTGAAGAAATGCGAAGTTCGCTCGAGAAGAAGTAGCATTCCTTGGGCACGTAGTATCAAGTCATGGAATATCCGCTGACCCAAAGAAAGATTGAAGCTATTCAAAGTCGGGAGCAACCTAAATCAAGGATCAAGCACGTAGCTTTTCGCTTAGCCGGTTATTATCGGAGATTCGTAGAAGGGTTTTCTCGAATCGCTACTCCACTAACTCAAACCGACTCAAAAGATACAAAATTCATTGAACGAGGAATGTGAGAAGAGTTTTCAAGAACTCAAGAGGAGACTCATTTCAAAGACTGCTCTCGACAATACCATCCGCTTGAGGGGTTTGTCATCTACAAAGTGATGCTTCAGCAAAGGTTTAGGATGTGTTCTCATGCAACATGGGAAAGTCATAGCCTATGCCTCTCTCGATAACTCAAAGAATATGAGAGGAATTATCCTACTCATGATTTAGAGTTGCAAAGTAATGCTTTTTGCACTAAAGATTTGGAGGCATTACTTGTATGGGGAGAAAGTAGAGATCTTTACTGATCATAAAAGCCTCAAATATTTTTCTTTACTCAAAAGGAACTCAACATGCGACAACGACGCTGGCTTGAACTATTGAAAGATTATGATCATACCATCCAATACCATCCCGAAAAAGTTAAACGTGGTAGCCGACGATCGAGTAGTAAGATCATATGCGGCACGAAAAGCGATATTGACAACGCAAAGGCCCATTTTGTGTGACTTGCAAAGGATGGAGATAGAGTTAAAGACTCAGGACCCATGTGATGATAAATAATATACGAAAGTAGAACCGACTTTAATTGATAAAGTTAAAGTCGCTCAAGCTACTGCACCGGAGCCGATGCGTATGAGGAAGAAAGTGCAAGAAGGTGCTATGCCTAAGCAAGAATCGATGAAGAAGGAATACTTCGAGTCAACTCCTGCACTTTGTGTTCCTAACAACCCCGATTTAAAGTATAGAATCATGATGGAGGCGCACAACACACCATTTGTAATCCATCTCGGGAGTACCAAATGTATCGTGATCTTCGCCATACATTTTGGTGGAGCAATATGAGAGAGAGAGATAGCGTTGTTTATCTCAAGGTGTCTAACTTGTCAACGAAGTCAAGGTGAGCATCAAGTGCCAAAAGGTCCATTGCAACCACTTGAAATTCCAGAATGGAAGTGGGAGCACATTACCATGGATTTCAGCATCGGTCTTCCCAAGGTTTCTCAAGGCATAGATGCGATTTGGGTCATTGTTGATAGATCGACTAAGTCCGCTTCATTTCTTACCGATACGAGAAACTTATACACTTGAACGCCTTGCTAGTATGTATATAAACGAGATTGTAAGATTGCATGGTATGCCAAGATCCATAGTTTCCGATCGAGACCCAAGATTCACTTCAAGATTTTGGGTTAGTTTGCAAAAAGCTATGGGCACGGATTTACGATTTAGTTCTAAGCATATCATCCCTCAAACGGACGGACAATCGAGAGGACTATTCAAACTCTTGAAGATTTATTAAGACTCGTGGTCCTCGACTTCAAGGGAAGTTGGGACAAGTTCTTACCATTGGTGGAGTTTTCATACAACAACAGTTATCGCAAGTATCGGCATGGCTCCATTCAAGCGCTGTATGGAAGAAAGTGTCGATTCTCCAAAGATGTCGGGATGAGGTGGGTGAAGCAACGTTGTTGGGACCGAGTTGGTACGTATGACTACGGAAAAGATTCAAACGATCCGACAACGTATAAAAACCTCACAAGATCGACAAAAGAGTTATGTTGATCTTCATCGAAAGGACGTGGAATTCGATATTGGAGATCATGTGTTGTTACGTGTTGCTCCATGGAAAGGAGTTACGAGATTCAAAAAGAGAGGAAAGCTCAATCCTCGATTCATTGGCCCATTTTTAATCCTCGAACGAGTAGGAACTGTGGCCTATAGACTCGCTTTACCGCCAAGTATGTCTCGTGTTCATAATGTTTTTCACATATCTATGTTACGTAAATATGTGAAAGACCCGAACCACATTATTGAGTTAGAACCGGATAAAATAGCGGAAGATTTAACATATGAGGAGGTTCCTGTTAAAATCTTAGATAAAAAGGAGCATATTCTACGCCCAAGGTTATACCTCAAGTCAAAGTTTTTGTGGAGGAACCACGATGTCGAGGAAATGACCGGGAATTAGAATCAAATGAAATCAAGGTATCCTTACCTCTTCGACATACCGTGTACGCACCTAATTTCGAGGGCAAAATTTCATAAGAAGGGAGGTCAGTAAGACCCCATTTTTTTTTTAATAAAGATGATTTTTCTATAAATATCATTTTTGAATATTATGGAATGAATTTGATATAATGTTATAATTCAGGTAATATTTATAAATTTTGCTAAGTATGCAAGTTGTTATAAAATATTCGATTGGCTCTGGGAATATTCTTTTTTTGTTGGGAATATTCAGATAACCAAGACAACAATCATTGGTGGACCCTACAATGGAATTATCATTTTGATTGAGAAAACGAAAAAATATTTTATAAATAACTGGCGGAGGTGTTATTGTTAAAACCGTTGAACTACCCTAGTAGTAAAAGTAATAAAGAATACGCGCGTGGTCGTATAAGAAAGACACTCATATTGATTATTGATGCTTACGTGAGAAGTCACTCATTTATACTCAATTATTGCTACAAGAATTGTCGCATCATATCTCTCATATTATTGATTCGATTATTGTCACAAGATCATCATCCGTGATTATATGTTATATTATTAAATCAATAATTGAGACGACAAAGTTATTCATATTATTAAATTGCAATATTTACAATGTCTAGAAGTTCACAAGGAGAGGTTTGGTCACCTAATTGCGCGCCTATAGGAGAAATCCTTATTGGAAAGCCCCTCTTTCCGGGAACAACCTCGTTGCTAAATATTGTGAGTTATAATATTAATGATGAATAAGTTCGTGTTGATTAAAGATGAATTTGATAGTTTCATCAGGTTGGGATTATTTGTGTTAGTAGAAATCGACATCTATTCCGGATGATAATTGATGTCCGGAGGTTATATTGTTCAATCAGTATTCGGGGAACTTTTCGTGTCGAGTACTACTATTCACGAAGTTACTATTCATGAGTTACTATTCACGAGTTACTATTCATGAGTTAGTTATTCATGAGTTACTATTCACGAAGTTACTATTCACCCTAGTTATTATTCACTCTAGTATTGTGCATCTAGTATTTGGGTACAATATTATTCCATGAGGAGATGTGCTAATTTTTCGCATCATTGGTTGAAGTTATATTAGTGAATCAATATGGATCACTGGTGGAAAGTTATAATAGTGAATCAATATGGATCGTTGGTTTAAAGTTTTAATAGTAAATCAAGATGGACCGTTGCTTTAAGTTTTAATATAGTAAATCAATCTGAACCGTCGCTTAAAAGTAAATCAACTGGACCGCTCAGAATTAGTTACTATTCAATCCATTCTTCTATAAATAGAAGCTCATTCCTTCATTATTTCTTATTAATTCACCGAAACTCTAGAGAGAGAAATATAGAGAGAAAGAAGAAGAGTATTCGCTACTTCACTACTTCGATATCCAGGGGTGTTATTCTTTCTTATTCATGAAGAGAACTTGTTTTAAATTAATTCTTGAACTTGTTTTATTGAATTCTTATATCATTGTCATCATCCTCATATTTATATTTTGTTGAAATTCATCTGTGGCCTGTAGTACATAGATGGACTTGGTATGATAATGATCAGGGATTATTCTGTGTAATCATGGCCGTAATGTTACAAATGATGTGGTAAAAGTCCTCATTGGCCCGTAGTGCATTAATGGATAGTTGTTGGCATGATCATGACCATTGATGAATACACGAATATCCTTGGCCCATAGTGCATGGATAATTTATGGTTGTGATACTTATGAATATCCTTGGTAGTAAAGTGGGGATGAGGTGGATTATTTATTGTCGAGTTTGAGTCGAATGAAAAGTGATGAAAAACCTTTTAAATCATAAAAGATAGTAGACTTTATTCTCTACTTAACTCTTTTAATGGATTGCATGTTCCGCTGTAGTTAAACTTGATGTCTATTGTATTTTATCGGGTTTAACGTTGTTGAAGACTAATGATAATTTATTCTACGCATTATCTTAGTCATAATATTTCATCTTGGGCTAGTTGAGCTCACCCTTTCTTTCCTTTGTTCTCTTCGTGAAATGAGAACGTAGCGGGACTAATGGGGGGAGCGAGTGATGGTCGAGATGATAGTATTAGTAGTCCTCACTATTCTATTAAATAGTGTGTTAATAAATGTAATGAGGACTTATTCTGAGAGTGGATATTGTCTAGAAGACAATGTTTGTATTAAAACTCACAGCTCTCTTGTTGTATATTTAAGATTGTATTTGTATTCTGTACCATGTATTTGGCGACTCAGAATAGGTGATGTACACCTATTTTGGGGGCGTCATAATCAAAGCCTTAGGTTATAAAACTTTAGGGAGGAAAACCTTAGGCTAATAACCTAGTAAGGAAGGTAAAGTCCGAAGAACGAAATTGAAGTCCATTGAATTAAAAAGGAATTGAGATAACTTTCGATGATCGAAAAGAATTAAAAGATGGAAATTAATCTTAAATAAATTAAATGTGATTTGTGCTTATACTATTGTGTATTATGTACTAATCAACGTGTTATGTGTTTTGTAGATGTCAAACTATAGCTTGATGTTTAGAAACGTGGAAGTGATAAGTGAGGATTCAGTGAACCAAGTTGAAATTGTACCAATGCCAGTGGCAGAGGTACCTTTAGTTGTACTAAAAGACTCAGACATTGAGGAGTACATCTCTGAGGAGGAATACTTTGAGGAGACGATGGGGTTGGCATCATATCTTAATGAGATGCTTGACGTGGAGGAGGAGATGGAGGTGACATCGATTAACACGGTGGTGCCTACTCAGGAGCCGACACCTCCGGATGCAATGAGATCATTGTATCTAGTTGTGTTGGATAGGAATGTCCCACTGTGCACTTTAGTGCAGACATAGAACGAGGAAATTACCACCCTATATGAGGCGAAGGAATCTGCAGAGGCAGATTTTGAGTTAGAGCACGACGAGAAAGTGCTTATGACAGATAAGGCACGTGACTATAAGGAAGAGGCCGTAGAGCTTCTAAAGAAACTGGTTGAAAAAGACCAGAAGATAGCTAGGATTTCATACATCCACGAGTACGCTCATGAGGATTTCAGGCTAAAAATTGCTTGTTATTTCATTGAGTTCGGGCAGACTCGACATACCATAAGTCGAGATATTGTGTCGATACTGGCAAATCAGAAATATGAGAATGTCCTTCGACAGTGTTAGTAGATCGTTAGATCTTTTTGTATATAGTAGTGACGTAAAACCCTCTTTTGTATAATTAAAGGGAAGTCTTTTAGTAAATCCCAATTTTTGTAGAAGGCAATCGCAGGATAGTATATAATAGCTTTTTGGCTAACGGAACATGATGTAAATAGTTTTGACTATGAAAGCATATTTATATAATGAAGTTTTTATTTAATGTGCTTGTTGTGGTATGAGTGGTTGTTGTTGATTGAGAATGATAACCAAGCAGTTAAATAGATAATAACGAAACTTTATTTATTTAATCAGAATTATGCCGCCAAGAAGGAGACAACGTAACCAAGAGGCCGAGTCTCATAATGAGAATCAGGGGGGTCCTAACAACCCTATGCAAGAGTTCGTTAATTTACTAACGGCTGTATTTAACCAAGTTGGGGGTGGGATTCCTGTAGCTCCTGGGGTAGTAAGAACAACTACCTTTAAGGAATTTAAAAGTGTGGGTCCTCCCAAGTTCCGAGGAATGATGGACCCATTAGAAGCCCAGACATGGGTGAAAGAAATTGAAAAGGCGTTTATGATAACAAACGTAGGTGAGGCGCAGAAGACTTCTTTTGCGACTTACATGATGAAGGGGGAAGCCAACTACTGGTGGGAGGCTCACCAGGGTGGGGCTAGGACAGAAGCTATTACGTGAGAACAGTTTAAGAAGCTTTTCTTCGAGAACTATTTCCCTACTAGCATGCAGGGTGGGATGGAGATTAAGTTCCTAGAACTTAAGCAGGGGGATATGACAGTTCCCCAGTATGCCGCCAAATTCAATGAATTGGCGAGGTTTACTCCATACCAGGTGGATACAGAGGAGAGGAAGATGCGCAGGTTTGAGCAGGGCTTAAAACCCTTGCTCTATAGTAGAATATCAGTTTTTTAGAGTGCTTCCTACGGGACCATTATGGAAAAGGTGATTATAGCTGAAGTTTGTGGTGAGGCATTATCTCAGTACCACAAAGAGCGGAAGAATAAGAGTAAGTTAGAAGGAGGTAGTAAGGCTGAAGTTGCCAGCGGAAGCGGTAACTTGCCTAAAAGGAAGAGTTTTAACCCTGGGAATACTGGGGTAAAGCAGGGAGAGCCCAAGCGAAGAACGGAAGTGTGTAAGACATGCGGGAAGACTCATATGGGAGTCTGCTTAAAGGGGAAATCAATCTGCTACAACTGTGGGAAGGAGGGGCATTTGTCACCCAACTGTCCTATCCCTAAGAAGAACCAGGGATGTTTTGTCTATGGGTCATTGGACCACATGGTAAGAAACTACCCGAAGAAGGGTTTAAAGGGAAATAAGGGTTCTGGTAGTGGTAAATTAGCCATTACTGGACCAACACCATCAGTGGGTAGACCCTCAACTCGTACGTTTAATATGACTGTCCAAGATGCGGTTGCATCAACGGATGTGGTAGCGGTATCATTCGTCAATGAGATAAATGCTTATGTATTTTATTTACTCGGGTCTTTACATGTTCTTTTATAGCATGTGAATTTGCTAAATGATTAGGTTTAATCCCTGAAAAGTTACCAATACCTTTAGACGTTAAGGTAGCAAATGAAGAAATAATCCCCATTGGACATATTCATAAGGATTGTTGTGTAGATATTAGAGGGAATAAGTTATCGGTAGATTTGGTACCGATAAGATTAAAAGAATTTGATGTAATTCTTGGTATGGATTGGTTGGTTAATCATAAGGCAATAATAGATTACCATAGGAAAAGTGTAAACCTTCGGCTTTCTAAGAAAACCAAGGTAGTGTTCTTCGGTAGTAAATCACCAAGACGTTCTTGTTGTCTGTCGATGACACAAGCTAGGAAGATGTTGAGAAAAGGGTTTGTAGGTTATCTGTGCCATGTTGTGGATACCCAAAGAGTGGGAACATCCTTGGACTAGATACCTATACTGCATGGTGGGCCGGCCCTTGGTGTGCAAGGAAAGAATAAACACTTGGTCACCAAGTATTTTACTTGGTGACAAAGTGTTGAATAGTAAGGAGGTGGGGTGTTTAGTCCATTTTGCCCTCCACTCTATTTTCTATAAATAAGAAGCTAGGTTTGGTCTTTTGTGAGTTTTCCAAATTGCCAACTTAGATCATTGAAAGAGAAAGAGAGCTAGACTTAACCAAATCCTACACTTGGAAGCTTTGCCTTAGAGTTTTCTAAGAGATTACTTAAGAGTTCTTAAGGTAATATTCCTTATTTCTCATTTCATCTCTTTTGATTTTCTTTTAGTATGGAGAATCACAATGGGTGGTGTATGCCTTATATGGTAGAATAAAGATGACCTAGTATGGATTCAATCTCTATAAGTCATGAAAGCATAGGAATTATAAGGTTTGATATAGTTTTAAACTATGAAAATATTGATTGTTGAGATCGATTGTTGATAAACAATTGAACTCCATCAATACGTTAATATGTGCATCTTGCTTGGTTAGGATATAGATATGAAATCCATGGAGTATTCCATGTGATTTGGCTTAGAGAACGTTAGTAATGAAGTTATGGCGAATTACACGGAAATAGACGTTAAACGTCGAAAAATGTTGAAATTCTGGATGGTAGTCAAAAGTTGTCGTTAGACTTGAAAACGTTGTTTTTAAATGTCAACACATGAGATATGGTATTTAAGAGTTGTGGGTTCGAGAATCGTCGGATTCTGACTTAAAACGAAGAAAACGAGCATTGAACGCTCATTAACGTTTACAAACGCTTAGAAAATGAACTCAATAGGGAATTTTGAGTTAACGGATTTGAAAGTGTCAAATTCTTATATGAACCCGTATAGTATGTCATTTATGATGTATAGGCTTTTGAACGGACCAAATCAGACTTATAACAAAGAAGTTATGGCTCCGATAATTTCACAAAAATTTTCATCCGTAAATTTTTCGGTATCGAGGTTTGGTAGCAGCCATTATTAGACATAGTGTTAAATGTCGCGTCGCAGCGCTGACACAGTATAGTTAGCTACTAGAAAGTGGCACCACAGTGCCACTCATAGAGGTAAGTCTCATGCTAAAGACCAGAGACCAAGGACATAGCCATCGATAACAGGCCGCAGGCATGATCTTCAGATTAAGGTTGTCACGCCAAGCGTAAGCGCAGAATCTGAGCATTGACGAGATGACTTAGGTTTTGAACTTCAATTGTTCAGAGACCTATAGGAGTAATGTTTGTACACTTCATGAGTGTATTAAAACTATTCCTATACTACCTATACTAAGGTATATGGTATTGAACTTAGGAATTGAATGCATGTTAGTAAGTTATGAATGATGAACAAGAAGTGTTATCGATGAACCCTAATCGGTAAACAATGTTGGTACTTTATTAATGATGTTAGAGTCCGGTTAATAACGTCAGTTGGTTAATAAGCCGGAATGAAGGGTAATATGTCGAATTGACTTTAATAAAGTTATTAATTTAACTAAGACATAGAAGAGAAAGAAGTTGGTAGAAACAATGTGAACATTTGTTTGATAGCTAATTACAGTGTGCTATGTGAATATATCATGTAGATTACGTAAAAAGGTCGTGGGTCGGTCGATTAAGTTATTTGAAGAAATATTTGAAAGGCAAGTTTTCTTAACGCTTATCTAACTTTCAAGTTAGCCAAGTTTTATGTGATTCATTGTACTTAATTACACGACTGGTTTTAAAGAAAGGGTAAATGCCAGATTTAACTCGGCTAGACTATTCGTAAGATATAGATTGATTGATATGCATATCTTTCTATATAGAAATGTTAACGCTATCCTATGCCAAGTGATTGGTACGGATGTGAAGGTAAGGTTTGTCTATGAACAAACAAAAGTATTTTTCATCGATTATTCGATGGGCACGCGAGTTTGTCAAATGTTAAACGTAAACACGTTTAACGAATGAGTGTTGATCAACATAGAGTACAATAGGCTGATCACCTAGAAGTGCTCGTAAGTAATGCGGATGTACAACCTTAGTGCTGTGATATCCTTTTCAAGTATGAAAACTGAAAGCTACTGTTCATGGTCTATCAACCGGTTTAGAATTCCTAATCTACTCTATACCTTGGGAATTGATGGTATGAACTGTTAAAGTATTGTTGTTTCATGATACTTCATAACTATTTGTTCAGTTATGTATGAATTGTTATATAATTCACGAATGTGGTATTACTGTTATTCTTTGTTAAACTTGTTGAGCTGTTATGCTCACTTCTTGCGTGAATTATATAATTGTAGTTAAGGATGAACGTACTGAGAATTCCAAAAGAGATAAGGGCAAGGCTAAGATGGATACTTAACCATCGTGTAATAGATTAGTATGTTTGTGTGTATTATACATTATGAACAACAAACGATGTAATCAATTTATGAACCTGGGAAGGATTATACTTTGATTGTAATAAGAAGATAGTAATTACATTCATTTTGTTGTATTTCAATGGAATGATTGTATGGATATTAGTACAATATAGCACCATATGTCGGGATCGAAGATACCCGAATTTGGGGGCATCACATTTTCATACTTCCATTTTAGTATTAAATGTTCGGCTTGTTTGCTTTTATTTTCAAGATGCGAGGCATCTTCGAGAAAATAATGTACAACAGTTCCAAACTCCTCATGGGCATGATAGCCATCTAAGGAAATTCAAACACCGTGAATAATTTACAACTTGCTTACAGCTGAAAATGTCCATCACGGGAACCGAATCTAGATTCAGTAGACTGAATCTGTGATCACATGATTCCTAGGCTCACATGATGCCGCAATTTGTATGAAAAGCAGTAAGCAGTTATATATATAAAAGCTGTAAATATATATATACAGACAAGATCAACCACCACGAAGCACCTCCATGGGGGACCGGAAATATAAATATATAAAAGCGGGAAATATATATATATATATATATGGACATGATCAACCACCACGAAGCAACTCCATGGGGGATCAGAAATGTAAATAAAGCAATAAATGCGATCAACCGCCACGAAGTAAACTCCAGGTGGGACTAAATGTAAAGAAAACAGTAAAGATGATCAACCGCCATGAAGTAAACTCCAAGCGGGACGGAATGTAAATAAAGCAATAAAAGGCCACGAAGTAAAGTCCAGGCCTGACAGAAAGTATATATATATATATATATATATATATATATATATAAAAGCAGTAAAAGCACCGGATATAAAACCCAGGCTCATCGAACAGAGTTCGACAACAGTTCATATATATAAATATATATATAAAAGCAATAAACGCTCCGGATGTAAAATCCAGGCTCATCAAACAAAGTCTGACAATAGTTCATATATATATATATAAGCAAGTAAACGCTCCGGATGTAAAATCCAGGCTCATCAGATAATGTCTGATAATAATTTATATATATAAGTATGTATATATATATATATAAAAGCATGTAAACGCTCCAGACATAAGTATAGGCTCAATCGAGGCATAACTCGATAATGTTAGTCCATATATAAATATATACATATATAAGTATATATATACTGAGATAGAAATGAAAACCACGGATAGAAAGTAAAGGCATACACACACACAACACGACTCTCAATGTGAAGAATAAGTGTGCAAAGATGAAAAGAAAAGCTTTATAGAGTGTGAGAAGGCTTACGTTGGAACGCCAATGAGGCTTCTATGACTCTAGATGGATAAACACTCACTCGACTCACTTGAAAAAATATAGCTATAAATGAGCTAACATGTGTTTAAAATGAGAAAGCACTCAATATAGGGTGTGTACAGAGCAAATTAGACAGGGTTTCCTCGCCTTTTCTTTTTTAAAATGGACACCCCAAGCTCTATATTTATAGAGTTGGTGGCCGCTGGTGTACCTGCGGCACCCGCAGATGCACCTGCGACTGCCCGGGCTGTCCCGGGCTCCGCGAGTCCCGTCGTCTCGAAGTACGTGCACTCATGCACTGTGATGTCCGGTCGAACTTGCAGAACTTCAATCCGAGCATCTAAACGAGGTGTATAAGACCTTCTTTGGACCGCTTTTGTCGAGAGTTACGCAATGACATGGGATTAGAGGTTGTACGAAGTCAAGAAGAGGGGACCATGCCCATGGTCTTCAATCTTCAAATTCTATTCGGTGTGCTGCTACGCGTAATAGTCACTCGGGATTGGAACTCCTTGGCTCTTGTGGGACATTGCTGTGTAGAAATATATATATATAAAGTGTTGAGACGGCGCGCTAGGGGTTGAGGTGGCAAGATGATGATTTTGCCCTTCACCAGGGTTATCTCTGGTTTGGGCTGATAGCAGACGTTGCTCAGGGTTACATCTGAGATTGGACTGCTGCAAGTGTTTGAATTTCGCAAGGTCATCTGTAAGTGTGCCTATCTTTCCAGTGTTAGATCCAGGTCTTTGGAATGAGTGCCTTGGCAGGAAGTCTGAGATTGAAGCTGATTGCATGCATTTGAGACAAGCATTTTTTGAGTTATCACGAAGCGCAACATCATTCCTTAGGGTTATCTCAAGGAGAAAACTTGGGGTTATCTCAGAGGTTGGAATTGATACTCCGGTGTGTGTTAGGGGTTGAGGTGAACTTACGGTAGTATCCGGAATGGATGTGAGTTGTCTTCCAGGGTTATCTCTGAAACATGAATCGCCTCTGCAATGTTAATAACAGGTGCACAGAAAATTTCGAGTGTCTACATTAAGGATACACCCAATAATCGCCAAATTTTGTTGGGCACTTTCCGAACTCCTGAGGAAGCCTCCAAGGTTTATCTTGCTAAGAAGAATGAATGGATGCAATTAAAAGAGCGTTAAGCGGAACCAACACATTTTTAAAGAGGGGGTCAAAATATATCAGTAAAAAAATTATTTATTGACGCTTGGAGTGCTTCTTTCAAATTCATTTTGCCCAATTATATTATTTCACAATATCTTATTCCAACCATTGTCAACATTTGAGTTGTGAGTCTAATAACTTTAAATACATACATATATATATATATATAAACACTCCACTTATCTAGTTCTCCTCCTTAAATAGCACCATTTTATTAAAACTACGTCATTTTGGAGATTCTTAAAAGAGAGTGGTCCCACTTACTTTTATTTTATTTACAAAAATGCCACCGGTGAAGGGCAAATGGTGGCATTTTATAAATAAAAGAAAAAAAAGTGGGACCAACTGTAAAACCAAGAATTTCATGAATAAATATTATTTTGATAAAATAAGAGAATGAATATTTATTTGAATATAAATATGGATGTGTTATGAAATGAATAATTCAAATAATTTAAATTGAATTTATAAAATTAAGAAAATGTGGAAATAAGGATGGGAATTGTGAAAATGTCTTGTGTGTGACATGAGCATGGAGATTTAAGGAATTAATTTAATTAAGAAGTGAAGGATTAATTAATATTATATTATTAATTAATTTTTATTTTGAGTAAAGTAAATTATATAATTAGAATTATATCATTTAGTTGATATGTGTCAAATATGTGTTAGCATATGGTTCCTACATTAAAAAGAAAATATGGTGTGACACTTTAACATAACTATGTAATATATAGGAAACTATATAGTAAAGTGAAAAGAATTATAAGTAATATGAATAATTACTTATGTGACAGTAATTATGTATGAAAACATTAAAAGATGTACTTTGTCAAAGAATTACAAATTATTCCAATAAGTGAGTCTAACTGAAAGAATAAAGTTTTAAGGAGATATTAAATTACTAGTGATTAATTAAATTGAGCCCATACATGTTTTAAACATTAATTGAACTGGAATAATGTACATGCATTATATGATGTGGGTACCTAAATAATCCCTAACTTTCCATTGTGTAATAGCATTAACACATTAAAATTATATGTTAGGAGTATAAGAGAACAAACTAAGCATTATAAAATACAGTTGCTGAGATTTAAGCCTTGTCCCAAATTAAAATTCTCAGTTATTAGTTACGTATTAGGCCAATGGCCTATTCCCTACCATTGTGTGAAGTCCAACAAGAACCAAAAGGCTACTATAGCCATGATTATGAGCTGAGAGATGGGAAGAGGGAGTTGGTGATCTCTTTCCACCAAACTCACTAAACCCAATGAATTCTTCTTCCATCCCTTGGTTTGATTTCTTGGATAATGGCTTAGAATGGTTAATAAATTTTCTATAAATTGAACACTTCTCTTCTCATTCTTTGTTGCTGAGATTGTCTGAGAAGTGCATTAGATAGTGTTTAGTTGCTGAGCTATTAAGGAGTATTATCAGAGGAGTGAGGGAATTCAATCAAGCTTCAAGAGGTATAAAATCTAATTTTTGTTCTTAAGTTGAGTTTTGGAAAATTCTTGCAATTCTCATGAATTCTTTATTATTTGGTATGAATTGGCTTAAGAGTGTGTTGTTTTAGTTAGTATGCATGCTTAGAAGTATTAAAAGTAGTTTGTGTTGCAGCAGAAGATGTTTGGAAATGTTTGGGGTTGAGGCTCTGCAGAAGCAGAGGCCATATTTTTGTCTCTGGGCGAAGTGGTACGGCCACGCCACTTCCCTAGTCTTTCACCACGCGGCCGCGCGGGTAGTATATCACAGTTACTCATGTTAGCTCCTTAAGATGTTCTGAGCATACTATTACAGTTAAAATATGCCTATAAATAACCTGCACATGTGAACTGAGATTTTTATGCATATAGTAAGCCATGTTAGTTGATTTTAGTTTGATTATTCAAAGAGGACTTAAAGAGTTGGAAACTAGTTTTGATAAACCTTTTTCAAAAACATATTCTGACCTTGGTTGTGAGAGTATCAGGTTCGGATATACATTAAAATGTAATCAATATGTTAATTTACATTGTTGGAGATGGTATAGTGTATTCAAGCATGATTTAAAATGAAAATGCAAGTAAAAGATCATAATAGCTATGGGTAAATAAACTAAGTATACTCTAAGTTTTGAACTTTAAAACATACTTATGTGAACTATGATATGGTTATGGAAACATGATATGGGATGTGTGTGTTAGAGTTTATGCCCTAGAGGCCAATTATTTGATATAATTGCTTAACGTTTTGATATTATATTTGATTGAATAAATATATGATTTTATTATGGTTTTATTTACTGCGTAATATAATTGTTAACATAATAAAATTCCTTAGAATAGTGATACAAATTATATAGTTTCAAGTATGTGACTTGAACATGAGATTATATATTACCATTAGTATCGGTGTTCTTAAAAGTCCCTAATCGAGTATCATTGTTGATGGGACAACAATGATGCATTGAGAGACTAGTATATGGATCGATTTGATGACCAAATCTCATTGGTCATAAATATATGAGATATTAAGTCAATGCATAGGTACATGTTAGAAACGATGTCTAATCGGGACGGACCACCATGAGAATTCTATATGGAGCATTATGCGAAGTGTCATTAGCAATTCTCATAGTGACAATGATGTAATGGTCCTCAGGCACGAAATCGCTATATTACTACACGAGAATTTATGTACTTTGATATCATCAAATGTCACCTTTAATAGGGTGGACTATAAAGGTGTTTATTGGGTTCATCATTAATCGTGTGAGAAATATGAGTGATCTAGATGGAATTTAACCATCCTATATATTATAGGTGATATCCATAGGCCTCTTGATTGAGTAGGACTATGAAATGCATGGCCATGCTCAAATAGTGATTTGTTTTCATATAGTCTACTCATTGATCAAGAAAAACTCAGATTAAATTATGAAGAGTATGACACATTCTATGACTCGAGTTTAATCTAGGATATTAAGGTTAAAAGGATTAAATTACATTGAAACATTGGTCACTTAAAAGGTTGCATCGAATCATCGATCTTATTATTACTTGGGTAGCGATGATGCATTACTAGATGCAGCTCCACATTTATAATTTTATAATATGATTTTAAAATTATTGCCAACGTAATAATAACCTATAGGGTCACACATGTAACGTTATTTAAAGGGAATTAATTTAAATTTTAAGGATTTAAATATATTAATATGATTAATAGTATTTAAATCATTTAATTTAAATTAAAAGGATAATTGTATATATGTATATTAATTAAGTAAGACTTAATTAAGAGATATATATATATAAATTCGGATTTTATAAAATTAGGTTTTGATTTGATTAATTCCTTTTAACTACTATATATATGATATATATAGCACTACTTTAGGTAAGATATCAAAATTGAAAAAACCCTAGCCGCTCTTAGAGAGAGACTAGAGAAAGCAGTTTCGTAAAATCCATTCCTTTTGGTGGCTAGTACCTTTAAGTCCTTCTTATTGCGAGAATCGTTAAATGACGGTTAAATGCGGCGTTAAATGTGAATCTGGAGAGGCGTTAATCGGTTTTGTATTGCGTTGGAGATTCGAGGTATGATCGGTTTGATTCTCGTTTTTGTTTATATCTAGTATAATCTCTAAACCTCTGAATTAATTAATTTTCGCATGGATCCTGTTTTAGGGTTTCGGAAATTGCTTTAAAATTTTAATTTTCGCTGTGCATTTCTGTGCCGAAGCCCAACAGTGTGAACTTACCTTGCATGCTTGAAGAAGTTTTACTAATAGAAGCTTAAGGATTCAAAAACAAACTTGATAAACTATATACGCTTTGAGTTAAGAATTATGAGCATACTTATGTGGTTTAACTTGTGTATGTGAGACATCATGATTAGGTGTGTCATGCATGTAAAAGTGATTAATATGAATGCCTAGTGAGTTATATGCATTGTGAAACTAGTTAAGTGTGGTTGAGAGTAAGCATAAATGAAGTAGAACGTCATAACTTGAGATACTTGATTTAACAAATGCAAGCATGTGTATTAGAGACCTTTGAACCACAGAGCATGTTTTTAACGATTAAACATAAGAAAATTATGAATTAAACACTTAAAGTCTTGATTAAATGAGAATATATGGAGACCTATGTTAATGTTATGATATAAGGTCGAACTTGGTTATCCACATACTAATCTATGTGTTTTGCATAATTATTCGTATATGTTCAAGTCGTGTGTACACTGGCTTTCTGCAGGAGCACCCATATCTTGGTTTGCACCAGGAGAAGCGTGGCCGCGCCACTCCTCAGTACAAACCAAGTGCGTACCACGCCGATCTCAAAGTGAGGTCTAAGTTACATTAATAAATTAAGAGCTGATGCATGCTTATATGGTTACTCTAATCTGTAATACATGTCTAGTATGGTATTAATGTGTTTATAATCATGTTATTGAAAGGATCCTATGATGAATTAGTGTTTACAACTTTAAAGTCAAATCGTGATTTCAACTATGACATAGTGTGTTAGAAACTAATTTGCATGTGATGACATACGTATAAGATTATGCGACTAAAAGACTTGCAATATATGTTAGCATTGATAAATTACACTTGTGTATGATAGTAAGTTAAGATAATAGGTGTACATGTTGAACTTGTATAGCTAATGTGATTATACATGAATAGGATATCATAGTGCATTGGATTGATATTAAGCCTTACTTTGGTAAACTACACTTGAGGCAAGTTTCCTAACTTACACAACTTTGGATTTTGTGCAAGTTCTCAAATTTCATTTGATTCGTATATTGAATGAAAGTACTCGAACCTTACTCTTTATTGAGCATTATTTGAACTTGTGCAATTATTGATCGTACAAGTAGAACTTTGAAGAAATAATACTTCGTAATGAAATTTCAAACTTTGATTCGAACGATAACTGTTCATGTATATATATTGTGAAAGAACTATCTAAGCCATTGATTCAGCTAGACTATTGATATTTGATCAAAAGCTATCCAAACCAAATTAACATGGTGCGGACTCTTATAATTGAGAAGAACAACCCTCTTGGTAGGGGAATTATATTTTCGGGGAACCGACATGCACACATGAGAAAGACTAAATGTTATGCATGATATAGGGTACTATAGGTTGATCACTTGTTGTACTCGTCTTATAGAATTATCAGTTTATTACTTTTAATTCTAGGAGAAGTTCATAGTCCTTAGTGACTGCTCAGTATTTATTGCTTTGAAATTTTGAATTGAGTTAATCATTGAATATTATTGTCCATAACGATTATTGTTGATAATCATCGATATTTCTTTCTATCTCAAACTATCATTATTGATACACCCTTGAGAAATTTAAAACATATTGATTTCACTTTTTGCTATATTACTTGCTGGGCAAAATTGATGTTCATCCTTGCTTTCCCTAAAATTTTCAGTGAAGGCAGAATGTGGTGAACCCTCTGGCAAGGAAAAGGGTAAAGAGAAGGCTATGGAGTAGTTATTTATATGATGCTAATGGTGTACTATTATTTGGCTATAGAAGAACTTATTAAGTTATGTTTAAGTTAAGTGGTATTGTAATATGTATCAGTTATGTCCAAATGGTGTCTAATTATGGTTAAGACATGTAAGAAATGTTTAAGTTTATAACCCTTGGGACAAGAATAATTATGTTATAACAATATAATTTATTCTATTATTCCGCTATGTGAGATGTTGATTTATTATTATAGTTATTACGTGACAACCAAATTTGAGACAAGGGTGGTCTGAATTTGGGGGCGTCACAACCACTCTCTTTTAAGAATCTCCAAAACTACGTATTTTTAATACAAGAGTGTTATTTAAGGAGGAGTGCTAGATAAGAGGAATGCTCTTGATCCTTCCTCTCTCTCTCTCTCTCTCTATATATATATATATATATATATATATATATATATATATATATATATATATATATATTATTTTCCCCAAATTATGAAACTATTAATCGGACTTTCAATTTTTTAGTCAACTGATTAGATACTTTTATAGATAACTTACAAATTATAATATTATATATTCAAAACCTTATATTATGGTTCTGGTTATCTTTCTTGGAGACAACTGAGAGGAGCCACGATCAAAGCAAGAAAATGAATTAAGTTATATTCATTTACAAAAAAAATGATACTAAGGTATGATTAAGTCAGTAAGACAAATGAGTGCAATATTAAGTAATTAATCATCAAACTTTTTATCTTATAGTAATATTGTTAATTTATTATAGGTGGAAGAACATGAGAAAATAAATAAATTAATATTATCTCATAATAAAGTTCAAGTTTAACTAATATTAACATATTTTGATTCTAGAGTTGGGGGTTATATGACCCTTTAGCCCCCAATAGTTCCGCTCATGAAAAGAGGTATGGTTTCTTCTTCCACAAAAAAAGAAACAAACCCATTGAATTTTTTATTGAAGAAATTAAAGATCTTGTTTATAATGAAGAAATTGTGGATGCTTATGAGAATTGGGTTAAAACTCCTTTAGGATGAGGTATGGTTGCTTCCCACAGAAAAAGAAACAAACCCATTAACATTTTGGGTAAAGAAATTGAAACCTAATAAAAGAAAATTCATGTTTACTATAATGAAATTTTGGGTGCTTATGAGAATTTATATATCTGTATTTGTGAAACTTATATGTTTTTGTAAAATTTTAGTCTTCAGCTTTGGATATATTCATTTTATTACCTAGAGAATTTGGAGAGCAAGAGACAAGCATGCACCTACTATAGGTTATGTTCCTATTTTTTAAATAAAAAAATGATGGTAATGTTTTTAGATTGTTGGTGACTTTTGGTTCTTTAATTTAAGATTATAAGGTAATTACTTGGACTTTATTAATGTTTTCTATTGATGCAACATATTTGTTGGTGAGAATGGAGAAAAAGAGGAAAGTTAGATTGCCATTTAATTTTGATTCGATAAGGTTGCTGAGGAAATGGGGGGAATTGAGAGAATAAGGAAGATTGCATCTTTTAGGCTTTATTTGGAGCTCAAAAAATGGGAAATGAAAGGAAAATGAAACTGTAAGACCCCAACTTTTATGAATAAAGATTATTTTTTCTCGAAATATATTTTTAAATATTATGGTGTGGATTTGATGTAATGTTATAGTTGTGGGTAATATTTATAAATTTTGCAAAGTAAGCAAGTTGTTATAAAATATTCGATTGGTCGGGGAATATTCATTTTAAAAGGAAATATTCATTGGTGGACCCCACAACGAAAGTATTGTCGTAGTCAGAAAACAACAAAAATATCTTTTTATAAAAATAACGACGAAATTTTTACCGTTAAACTGTTGAAATACCCGGTGGTAAAAGTACAGTAATACGCGTGGTTGCATAGTAGCACACGGTATTGATTATTGATGCTTACGTGAGAAGTCACTCAATTATACTCAATTATTGCTATAGTAATTGTTGTATAATATCTCTCATATTATTAATTCAATTATTGTCATAGTATCATCTGCATAATATTTTATATTATTAAATCAATAATTAAGACGACAAAGTTATTCATATTATTATTTGCATTATTGACGATGTCTAGAAAGTTTCATGTCGAAAAAAGGGGTTTGGTCACTTAATTGCGCGCCAATAGGTAGTAATCCTTATCGGAAAGCCCCCTCTTTCCTGGGAATGATCTGGTTGTTAAATATTGTAAGTTATAATACTAATGATGAATAAGTTCGTGTTGATTAAAGATGAAATTGTTGATAAAAAAATATTTCCATTGTGTTGGAATTATTTGTGTTAGTGGAAATCGACATTTATTTCAATAATAATTGATTTTTGGGTGTTAAATTGACCAAACGGGCAATTAATCGAATAAATGAGCAATTAATTGCTATTAGTTTACATGCAAATTACTGTTGGTTCACATATATGGAACTATTGATTCACATGCATGTACTATTAGGGGATGTGTTGCAAGATTGATAATACTTAAAGGAATAAATTAAAAATGGAGGTGTAGATGAAAGTACTATACTGTAATAATTTGTGCCCCTAATCGTGCAATTATCGAAACTATGTTTTTTATAAATAGAAGCTCATTCTTCTTTCATTCTCACCAATTCACTAAGACTCACAAGAGAAATTATAGGGAGAGAAGTTATAGAGAGAAAGAAGAAGAGTATTCTGCTACTTCACTATTGCAGTATTCAACCTTCTACTAAGGTAAGGGATATTATTTTTGTTCAGTATTCGTAAAAAATAATTTTTTCTTCCATACTCTATAGTATGTGAGTAATATTATTTCGTTTCGTATTCCTAATTCTATACTCATTCTATTAAAGTATTGCTTCTATACTCCGTGAATTAGTAGAATATCCTTGAAATTTGCCCTTCATCTATTATCATTTCACAAGTATATTTTTCTGAACATTCTTGTTAAATTTAAGCTTTTTATGTCGGAGTACTGTTCACGGGGTACTATTCATGAAGTACTATTCATGGGGTACTATTCATAAAGTACTATTCACAGGGTACTATTCACAAAGTACAATTTATAGGGTAGTATTCACTCAGGTACTATTCACCCGGGGTACTATTTATGACAAAAATTGATTTCTTTTCTGTCCAAATGATTTTGGATACAATATTATTCTTGAATTTACTCCACAAAGCAGTATCATGTTGACAATTTGGACATTATTGAATTTTGGATAAATTAAATTATAAATCTTTAAAAAATTATCCTTTGCTTTTTTTTAATTGAATTCTTATATCATTGTCACCATCCTCATGCTTATATTGTGATGAAAGTCATCTTTGGCTTACGTGCATAGATGGACTATTGATTGGTATGATTATAATCAGGGATTATTCGGTGTAATCATGACCCGTAATGTTACAAATGATATGGTAAAAGTCCTCATTGGCCCGTAGTGCATTGATGGACAATTGTTGGCATGATCATGACCATTGGTGATTACAAGAATATCCTTGGCCCGTAGTGCATGGATAATTCAGTTATGTGGATTATTTATTGATCTGAGTCTCAGCGATAAAGTTGATGATATACTTTTTAAATCATAGAAGATAGTAGATATCATGTTCTACTTGACTCTTCTAATGGATTGCTTATTCCATTGTAGTTAAACTTGTTGTTTATTATCAGTATAACAGTGTTGAAGGCTAACGATAATTTATTCTGCATTATCTTAGTCATAATATTTCTTACTGGGATAGTTGAGCTCCCCCTTTTGCTTTCATTGTTCTCTTCAGGAAATGAGAACGTAGTCGGGACTCGTCGGGGAACGGAGTGATGGTCCGAGATGGTGGCTATAGTAGTCCTCACTATTCTATTAAATAGTGTGATAATAAATGTAATGAGGACTCCATTTGAGTTTGGATATTGTCTAGAAGACAATATTCGTGTAAAAACTCTCAGCTACGCTTTTGTCATATTGTATAAAAGAAGTTTGTATTTGATTTCTGCACCAAGTATTTGGCGACTCGGAATGGGTACTGTATACCTATTTTGGGGGCGTCACAGTTGGTATCAAAGCTTAGGGATATGATCTCTCGCTAAGATGTGAGACTAGAACTAGGGGGAGAGACGGGTTAATCCTTCGCTAGTATGACCTACCTAAGTTATTTGTTATTTAATTGGTCGGTCAGAGTATAGGGATAATATGTGGCATGTTTATTATCCCTTATTTTGGGGCAGTATTTGAAAATGGCATCTGAAAATGTTGAGTTAAGCAATGGAGCACTATGAATTCCAAAGACTACTTTCAGAATTCGGTACGAGCATTATGAATTCCTAGTCATGTCTTTTGGATTGACTAATGCTCCTTCTGCCTTCATGGATATGATGACCCGAGTATTCAAGGAATATTTGGATCATTTCATTGTTGTCATTATTGATGACATCCTCATATACTCCAAAAGTCGTGAAGATCATGAGCATCACTTGAGGCTGATACTCCAAAAGCTTCGTGAAAATAAGTTATAGGCCAAGTTGAAGAAATGCGAGTTCTGGCTTGAGGAAGTGGCATTCCTTGGGCATGTGATATCAAATCACAGAATATCTGTTGACCCGACAAAGATTGAAGCAATTCAAAGCTGGGAGCAACCTAAGTCGGTGACCGAAGTACGTAGCTTTCTGGGTTTAGCTGGTTATTATCGAAGATTCATGGAAGGATTTTCTCGAATCGTTACTCCATTAACTCAACTAACTATAAAAGATATAAAATTTAGTTGGAGCGAGGAATGTGAGAAGAGTTTTCAAGAACTCAAGAGGAGAATCATTTCAGCACCTGTTCTGATAATACCATCTGATTCGGAGGGATTTGTCATATACAGCGATGCTTCAGGCCAAGGTTTAGGATGTGTTCTCATGCAACATGGGAAAGTCATGGCCTATGTGTGATGCCCCTAAAATAGGTATACATCACCCATTTTGAGTCGCCAAATACTTAGTACAGAAATCAAATATAAACTTCTTTTATACAATACGACAAAAGTGTAGCTGAGAGTTTTTACACGAATATTATCTTCTAGACAATATTCAAACTCAAATGAAGTCCTCATTACATTTAGTATCACACTATTTCATAGAATAGTGAGGACTACTATAGCCACCATCTGAAACCATCACTCCGTTCTTCGACTAGTCCCGGCTCCGTTCTCATTTCTTGAAGAGAACAATGAAAGCAAAAGGGTGAGCACAACTAGCCCAGTAAGAAATATTATGACAAAGATAATGCAGAATAAATTATCGTTAACCTTTAACAGTGTTAAACTAATAAACAACAAGTTTAACTGCATCGGAACAAGCAATCCATTAGAAGAGTCAATGTAGAGCATGATATCTACTATCTTCTATGATTTAAAAAGTTTATCATCAATTTTATTGTTGAGACTCAGTTCAATAAATAATCCACATCACTGAATTATCCATGCACTACGGGCCAAGGATATTCATTAGTATCACGTCCACGAATTATCCATGCACTACGGGCCAATGATATTCTTGTAATCACCAATGGTCATGATTATGCCAACAACTGTCCATCAATGCACTTACGGGCCAATGAGGACTTTAACCACATCATTTGTAACATTATAGGTCATGATTATACTAAATAATCCCTGGTCATAATCATATCAATCAAAAGTTCATCTATACACTACGACCAAAGATGACTTTCATCATAATATAAGCATGAGGATGATGGGAATGATATAAGAATTCAGTTAAAAGAAAGCAAAGGATAAATTTTTAAAGATTTATAATTTAATTTATATAGAATTCAATAATGTCCAAATTGTCAACATGATACTTCTTTGTGGAGTAAAATTCAAGAATAATATTGTATCAAAAATGATTTGGATAGAAAAGAAATCAATTTTTGTCATGAATAGTACCTCGGGTGAATAGTACCCCGGGTGAATAGTACGGTGACGCCCCTAAATTCGGACCTCCACTTGGTCACTCGAATTCGGTTCATCGCGTTCTCATGGTAAAACCATAATAACTAAATAACGCATACACAACGGAAAATCTACTTTAGAATAATTTACAATGATTTATTATAATTATTCCCCCAAGTCTCACAACCTACAGTACTTAATAAATTACATAATAGTATCGAATAAAGACCTATTATATAATCCTACTTAAGTTTAAAAATAGTCCACAAATAGTCTTAACATAACATAATAGCTTTAAACATAAAAAAGACAAGCTAGTTGGTAGCCTTGCCCTTGCCCTTATGCATTCGAGAGACACCTCCTCGTTCTTCCTTAATCGAAAGGTTTTAAATAAGCAAGGATGAGCACAAATTGCCCAGCAAGTAATATACAACAAGGGTGTAGGATATAATATCACAAGGTTTGAAATATCGAATGGGTTATTTCTAGGATAGTTCAAAGTGTCAGAATAACATCATGCATAAGGGATATGACAATTTAATATAAATCAACAGATATATATGAATTCAACGGCTAACAATGTATCCAACTGGATAAACAATTTATACTGAGCAGTCACTAAGGACTTTTGAACTTTCACTAGAGGTACCAATATTAAATTGATAACCAAAAATATCAAGTACTATAGATGATCAGTCTACAATACTTTATGTTATGCATAACACCACAATAATATTTATTCATGTGTTGGGGTTTCCAACAACATACACTCCCCTTACCAAAAGGGTTGTCCAACTCAGCTTTCAAGATTTCCACACCAATCAATTGGTTTGGACAGCTTTTATAAACATAACATATAGTCTAGCCGAATCAAATGGCATCAACTCTTTCACAATATTTAAAGAAAATACCAATTTCAACATGAATACTAGCTTTCACAAGGGTTTAACATATTAGTTCATTTGAACGAGAAAAAAAAATCCAACTTGTAGTCAAAAGGGATAAGCTTACGGTATTTGTCGAATAAAATAATGTAATGATATTGCACAACAGTAATAGTAGGGTTCGGATACTTGCACAATCAAGAATGAAGTTCAAGGAAACTTGCTCAATAATAATTAGAGTAAGTTTAGGGAACTTGCCTTACGCGTATTTTACCAAATATCCCTTATCAATAAACTTTCGAATCCTATCATAATGTGATACGCATATAGGATATTCATTAGTTAAATGTGCTCATGCTTGATATGTAAGTTTAACTGCATACTTAAACATCTAACTTAGTGGTATACTCTTCACATACTTCATTTCATACCTTACATATTTATAATACAAAATCAGTTTGCAAGTCACCATGAAAATCAATTAACATAGTCTTTAATCGTTGCTTTATAGTTTGCAAATACTTTGGACTTATCACTTGAAAGTCTATAATCACATCATTAAACATTCACTCATATTATCTAGCTTGCTTCTTAACACATTGGACATGTACTGGTCATATAATACATGCTAGAGTAATAATACAAGTATGCAACTCTTACAAATTAATAGCAGAAAACTGATCCTACAGCAAACTGGCGCGGTCGCGCCTGATTTGTACTAAGGAGACGCGCGTCCACGTGGCTCCCAGTTCAAACCAGGACTGAGCAACTATTTTCTTGGCCTAGCTTGCACATTCATACATACATAACAAATATTAACATGTTAAGGGTCCTTTTGCATTCTGCTAGTTTAATCTAGGTCCCGTTTCGCATGATATGGTCCTATGTTAGACATTTCAACAAATTAAGGCCATTTAAGGCTATGAAATCACAAGGTCCAACATGCTTGACTGTTAAACATATAAAGTAGTCATATAACTCATATTAGACATGCTTGTGAGTATTCATATCACATATATGTATTTAACATCGTTTTGTTTTGAAATATGCTTCGTTTATGATTTCCTTGAACTACGATAACTAAGCATGGTATATATACATTTATGATACATGAGTGCATCTAAAGGTATCATCTAACCTGATCATAATCATCAGGTTCTAACTTTTAAAGTAGTACATCAACATTCATGTTCGAAGTTCTCATTTTCATTAGCAAAGCTTACTAATAAGCCTAACATGCTCATGCTTCAATATGAAATTCATATACTTAAGTTAGTAAGTCCGACATGCATCTAAAAACCATACTAGCATGCTTGCAAGATCAGAATAGGCATTATTCAAGTTTACCATTTCTAGCGTTTCTAAAACTTGAAGTTTTCTTTGAAAACATGGCCCATTTCATGCTAAAACAACATAACAAATTCAAAACAATATCTAACCACATGATAGGGTCATTTATAGGCTTAACCTAACTATCATAGCATGCTCAAAACAAGTCAAAAATATCAACTCAAAGATTCTAGAAAAAGACACCATGCTTGCGTGCGTAGCAGATTGTTTATGGAAGTAAGCGGTAGCGCCACTTTGAAACATTTGAAAAAAATGGCCTGTGAGAAGCGAGCCTTGACATAAGAGATGCTACACCTGCTATTAGACCAGTTACCAGGTTCCAAAACATATGTATCAACTCAAATAACACAATAGCATGCTATTCTGCATCAATTATCAGAGAATTCAACAAATTCTAGAATTTGACAAACTTTAAACTAAGAACATAATTTTTATACCTTTCCTTTGAATTGGAAAGGACTTAGCTCAAAATTAGGTTACTCCCTCCCACTCTTTATAGCAACTAAGCAAATAATTCTCAGCAACATAACACATGAAGTAGAGTGCTCAATTTATAGAAAACTTACTAACCATGCCAAGCCATTATCCAAGAATTTAAACCAAGAGATTTTAGGATTGCATGAAGGTTATGGGGGAGTTGTTAGATTGGTTGGTAATTTGCATCATGAGCACCACTACCCTCCCATGATTACTAGCTAGAAACTTGGAAGAAAATATGAAGAACATAGGCCTAGCCTTTTTCTAGTACACGTGAATGAGAAATGAGAGGTAAATGGGACAATCCAATATAACTAGCATTCTTGTAAACTCCTACACATTCTCACTCTTATGTTATATTTTTAATACACATCTCAACCATGTATTATAACTAAATGTCACAATATGCTTTAATATTTTAAGGTAGTAGATGTAATGCAACATACATATAATCCATGTACATTTTATCAAAATGATAGTTTTCAATGTGTTCTTGGTATATTATTTTAATACCTACCCACATACATATTGTCACATAGATAATGTATTTATAACATATAGTTCCAATATGTTTAATTACAATGTTCATACAATATAGTTTTATAAGACTTAATATATAGTCACACAATGTCACACTACACTATATAGTATAGTTGTATTATTGCTCATATGCACATAACTGTCAATATTATATTATTATATTACTAACTTACTCACTTATGTTAAATAAATTAATCATGCACTTCCTTAATTAATTATCACTAATATCAATTAATCATTGATCAATATATTTATGGATTTCCATAATCATTATTTATCTATATAATAATCACCTATTATTAATTACCAAGAAATAAATATTCTACCACAACCATCATCAATTAATCAATATAATCATTAATTAATTCTCATTATTAAATAATCAATTAATAATCACATACTAATCAACCTCATTAACATCAATTAACAATCCATAAATATATTACAACAACAGTTACCAATTAATATTACTTAATTGTTTACTCTATAATTCCTTTGTTAATTAATATTACTGTTAATATTTCTCATCACTATGCCACACAAGGCTTCAATGAGTTCATTACAAAACTCCACATATCCTCAATTATTCAGTTATTTAATATAATTGAGTTATCTCATTTCATAACACGAAATCGTTCATATTCAAATAAATACTTATTTCCATTAACATATTTATTTAATAATACGCGAAAATTCTTGGGTATTACATCCTCCCCCCCTTATAAAAATTCCGTCCCGAAATTGCTACAAGGTTACACAAATAGATGGGGATAATCCGTCATCACTCTATCTTCTAACTCCTGTCGACATCGGGATTTTTTGAAGTCCCTTTTCGTTACTTGTTCTTTGGTGTTCTCATGTTAATGTGAGATTTGTTTGAAAAAACAAGTGAAAAAGGTCTGACATGTATAATGTCGACTTTTGGACTTTAAGAGTCGCCAGTTTGTGTTTTTAACTGGTTGCACCAACGCAACCGAAAAGTTTTGCACATTGACCCAGTGATGTGACACTGCTAAATGGGTTTGTGAAACCGAGATTCATTAAGGGTTCGGGGGTTTGATTATGCGGAGGGAAGGTGTTAGGCACCCCCCGACATCCGTGTTGCCACGGTGACCGCCACTTCTCATAGAAACTGTTATATGAATGTGTGTGTCTGTGTGTGGATCAATATGCAATTTATTTGAAAGTAGTGTGAGGCCTCGTTCGCACCTATAGGAATTGAGACCTTTTCATACTTCCATTTTATTTTCTATATGTTCGGCTTGTTTGTTTTTATTTTCGAGATGCGAAGCATCTGTGAGAAAATAATATCAACGAATCATCGAATCGCTTATGGGCATGCATGACATGACCATCCAAGGAAATTCGAACAATTGTAAATAATGTACAACCTACTTACAGCTGGAAAAGTCCATCATGGGAACTGAATCTAGATTCAGTAAACTGAACCTGTGATCACATGTTCACAGGTTCACAGGTTTAGGGTGGCATAAGGGCAGATATTTAGAGATGACCCTCCATCTATCAGAACTCCCGCTAGCATGTACCCGGAAGATAACACTGCGATGTGCAGTGGCTTCCAATGATCGGTCCCTTCGGGCGGTATGTCGTCATCAGTGAAGGATATCACACTGTTGTTGAAAATGTGATCAACCAGATGTTGAAATCTTTCCACATCCACTGATTTTGGCAGATAGGCTTCTTGTAAAACCTGCAATATAATCTTCCGATGATCTTCGGAGGAGAAAACCAAATCCAGAATAGATATCTGGTGTGGAGCTTGTCGTAAGCTTAAAAACACTTTGGCTTCATTGTGGCCCATAGCGTGGAGGAATTTTTCAATCTTCTTAATGGGAATCTTCCCCTTGTCTTTGCAAGTAGGCTTTATAACCCGTTGAGGAAGATACAATGGATTATCCTTCGACACTGTAGCAGTAGTATGAGACGTAGATCCTTCAGCTTCTCCATAATTCCATGGAACCTTGTGCAAGCTGACAACAGGATGTTGTGGTCTAAAGAATAGAGGAATTGGCTCAGGTACGGCCACTTTCAAAGGATTGTCAGCTCCTTTGAGTTGAATGGGTTGTATAGGAAATACTTTGACAGCTTCACTATCCACGTCAGATATAACAGCGATTGATTCCTTCCATTTGGTAGGGCTTATATTCCCACCATTGAGTTGCATAGTGTAATCATCTGCAATTTGTAGGACACCGCTGTCAATAAGATTCTGAATGAGATGGCGGAGTGCCCAACATCCTTCTGTGCTGTGACCGCGAGAGTGTGAATGATACTGACACACTTCATCGGAATTGAACCGTCCAGAGCGGGGAATGATTGGAGGTAGAAGGAATGTAATTCTTCCTTCGTTGATCAACATTTGAAAGATCTCCTCCATGGATTGGCCGAGATAGGTGAATTCCCTTTGATTAGCAAAATCACGACGGGCTTTAGCACTTTCTCTCTTTGCAATCTTTTCCTCCATAGCTTCGCTTTCTGAAGGTGTTGGTGGAACATTCATAATAAATGGAAGGAGATAGGCATGCTCCTATTTAATTAATTGGCGTGTGACTTGGTGTTGATGGGTCACCAATTCTGACAATTTCTCAATTTGTTTGCAAAGAGCTTTCATATTTCATTCCATGGTAAACTGGAACTTTGCATAATCCCATCTGTCTTCACCGTATTTGATGGTTTGAGATGGTTCGCCATTAAAACTGGAACTTTGCCCAGTGCTCCAACTAATTATGTTGACCTCTTCTTCTTTGTGTTGAGGAAGAGGGTTGTCCTGCACATGAGGTTGATCAGGTTTGGTGACTACAATCTCACCGTTGTCTAGCAAGTCTTGAATCTTGTGTTTCAAGGCCCAACAATCTTGAGTGTCATGTCCGGGTGCTCCAGCATGATAAGCACACTTCTGAGTAGCATTAAAACCCCTCCCATTAGGGTTGGCTAGTGGAAGAAGACGTGTAATTTTCTTCTGAGTAGTCAGAAGAGCAAATATATTCTGGAGTGATTCCCCTAAGGGTGTGAACGCTCGAGGTTGCTTTGCTTCTCCACTTTTAGGCAATGGAGGGTTTGAAGATTGTGCTTGAAGAGGGGAATAGTTTCTCTTCTGTATAGGCAGGCTTTGATTGCCTTTCTGTCCTTGTAGTATCAAGGAAACATCCTCCTCTTTCTTTTTATGGACCCTCCGGGGGTTATTTCCATAAGATCCGGATTGGATGTGCTCAGCAACTGCTTTGAGAGCAGCTAGGTCTTGAATCTTTCCAGATTTTAATCCCATTTCAACCATTTCTCCGTGTTTGATCATTTCGGAGAATGGTTTACCAATACCAGCTAGAACTCTTTCATAGAAAGGAGATTCCTGTATATCTATAAAAGTCATGACCATCTCTGATTCTGTCATGGAAGGAATGACTTGAGCAGTAAGGCGCCTCAACCTTTGAGCATACTCTCTAAATGACTCATTAGACTGTTTCTTGACCTTGGTAATTTGGTACCGGTCAGGAGCCATCTGAGACTGAAAACTGTATTGAGTGAGGAAGGTGTGAGTCAGCTCTTCCCAACTATGGATCTTGGAATTGTCTAATCTGGTATACCATGAACGGGCTTCTCCAGTCAGACTTTTTTGGAACAGCTGCATTCTGAGCTTTTCATTTTCCGCATAAGATCCAAGTTCTCCAATGAATACCTTTAAATGGGTATAAGGATCCCCTAATCCGTTATATTTTTCAAAATTAGGGCTTTTAAATTTCTCTGAATATTGGACACCAGGAAATATGCAAAGGTCTGTATATGAAACACTGCCATGTGTTCCAATCCCTTTGAGAACACGGATAGTTTCCTCCATTTGAAGGACCTTCTGCCTGATATCACCAGTGTCTGGATCTCCTTTAAGATGGGTGATTTCAGGGTCTTTGTTGGTTGTATCCAACTGATGTTCTGGAATTGTTTTTTCCAGACCTTGAACTCCTCCTTGTGTAGAGGATTCTGTATGTGTAGGTATCTTCGTACCCTGAGTGGACTGGTGCAATTCTTTCAGTAGAACAGCCATGTCTATAATTTATTTACTCAATCCGTCAAATTCTTCTTGGGAAACAGTGTTAGACTAGTCAGAAGAAGACATGATTGGCTGTAGGCCTGTGGCCTTTTTGGACTTTGAACGGGTAACAGACCCAATTGCTTCCCTACAAAAGACTTATGTAGTTTAGTCTTAGGGTAAATGTAAAAGTTATCATAACAATGTCCGTTTTAGGAATTTTTGTCCTGCAATACCGGTTGTTAATTGATAACATGTCATATATTACAAGTAAATGTTTTTACATGTAATTTAAAATGGAAAGTATGAAGAGACTTTCCTCCGCGTTTGGTTTATCAGAGGCTGACCTATCTTAGGGTTACTCTCACAGCTTTTCGGCATAAAGGTTCCCAGATCATCGCAATCTACTTGACGGTAAGTTAATCCGGTCGTTCAAATTGGAGCGGATCTGAGTGGTGCCTTTCCTGAACCACGGGGAATCATGCTTCCCACGGGTCCAGTAATCAAACACTAACGGGATAGCCTCCTAATGGAGGGACCACACAACATACATTCACATACAACGTGTCTCACCGTTTATGCAAAATGATGACATATGCGAAGCACTAATATCACAGATAGATATTTAGCAGTGCAATATTTAAGATGCATTCGTACACATTCATCATAAATGTAAATGCAACATTAACACACAAGCATATAATAATTTTGAAAAGCTTGTAATAGTGGCTTAAGCCCTATTACTGGAGTCCCCAGCGGAGTCGCCACCTGTCGACGTCGGGATTTTTTGAAGTCCCTTTTCGTTACTTGTTCTTTGGTGTTCTCATGTTAATGTGAGATTTATTTGAAAAAACAAGTGAAAAAGGTCTGACATGTATAATGTCGACTTTTGGACTTTAAGAGTCGCCAGTTGGTGTTTTTAACTGGTTGCACCAACGCAACCGAAAAGGTTTGCACATTGACCCAGTGATGTGACACTGCTAAACGGGTCTGTAAAATTGAGATTCATTAAGGGTTCGGGGGCTTGATTATGCGGAGGGAAGGTGTTAGGCACCCCCCGACATCCGTGTTGCCACGGTGACCGCCACTTCTCAAAGAAACTGTTATATGAATGTGTCTGTGTGTGTGTATGGATCAATGTGCAATTTATTTGAAAGTAGTGCGAGGCCTCGTTCGCACCTATATACACCGAGTTTGAATTTATAGAAAAATTCAGTTTTAACCAGAATATAACAATGAAGTTTTATAAAAAGTGGTGTTCAAACCCTGTGCTCAATAGGAATTGAGACCTTTTCATATTTCCATTTTATTGTCTATATGTTCGAATTGCTTGCTTTTTTTTTTGAGATGCTTGAAGCATCTGCGAGAAAAAATAATATACTGCGAAGTTGCGAGAACTCCTATATGGGCATGATGACCATCCAAGGAAATTCAGACATTGTAAATAATGTACAAGCTACTTAAAGCTGGAAAAAGTCCATCATGGGAACAAGAATCTAGATTGATGAAATCGAACTCTGTGATCGCAGTTCACGAGTTCACTGAGTTCGAGGGTGGCATAAGGGCAGATATTTAGGGATGACCCTCCATCTATCAGAACTCCCGCTAGCATGTACCCGGAAGATAACACTGCGATGTGCAGTGGCTTGCAATGACCGGTCTCTTCGGGTGGTATGTCGTCATCCGTGAAGGATATCACATTGTTGTTGAAAATGTGATCAACCAGATGTTGAAATCTTTCCACATCCACTGATTTTGGCAGATAGGCTTCTTGTAAAACCTGCAATATAATCTTCCGATGATCTTCGGAGGAGAAAACCAAATCCAGAAAAGATATCTAGTGTGGGGCTTGTCGTTAGCTTAAAACCACTTTGGCTTCTTTGTGGCCCATAGCGTGGAGGAATTTTTCAATCTTCTCCATGGGAATCTTCCTCTTGTCTTTGCAAGTAGGCTTTATAACCCGTTGAGGAAGATACAATGGATTATCCTTTGACACTGTAGCAATAGTATGAGACGTAGATCCTTCAACTTCTCCATAATTCCATGGAACCTTGTGCAAGCTGACAACAGGATGTTGTGGTCTAAAGAATAGAGGAATTGGCTCAGGTACGGCCACTTTTAAAGGATTGTCAGCTCCTTTGAGTTGAATGGGTTGTATAGGAAATACTTTGACAGCTTCACTATCCACATCGGATATAACTGCGATTGATTCCTTCCATTTGGTAGGGCTTACATTCCCACCATTGAGTTGCATAGTGTAATCATCTGCAATTTGTAGGACACCGCTATCAATAAGATTCTGAATGAGATGGCGGAGTGCCCAACATCCTTCTGTGTTGTGACCGCGAGAGTGTAAATGATACTGACACACTTCATCGGAATTGAACCGTCCGGAGTGGGGATTGATTGGAGGTAGAAGGAATGTAATTCTTCCTTCGTTGATCAACATTTGAAAGATCTCCTCCATGGATTGGCCGAGATAGGTTAATTCCCTTTGATTAGCAAAATCACGACGGGCTTTAGCATTTGCTCTCTTTGCAACCTTTTCCTCCATAGCTTCACTTTCTTAAGGTGATGGGGGAGCATTCATAATAAATGAAAGGAGATAGGCATGCTCCTGTTTAATTAATTGGAGTGTGACTTGGTGTTGATGGGTCACCAATTCTGATAATTGCTCAATTTGTTTGTAAAGAGCTTTCATCTTTCGTTCCATGGTAAATTGGAACTTTGCATAATCCCATCTGTCTTCACCGTCTTTGATGGTTTGAGATGGTTCACCATTAAAACTGGAACTTTGCCCAGTGTTCCAACTAATTATGTTGACCTCTTCTTCTTTGTGTTGAGGAAGAGGGTTGTCCTGCACATGAGGTTGATCAGGTTTGGTGACTACAATCTCACCGTTGTCTATCAAATCTTGAATCTTGTGTCTCAAGGCCCAACAATCTTGAGTGTCATGTCAAGGGTGCTCCAACATGATAAGCACACTTCCGAGTAGCATTAAACCCCTCCCATTAGGGTTGGTGGTGGAAGAAGGCGTGTAATTTTTCTTACGAGTAGTCGAAGAGCAAGAATATTCTCGAGTGAATCCCCTAAGGGTGTGAGCGCCGAGGTCGCTTGCTTCTCCACTTTTAGGTAATGGAGGGTTTGAAGATTGCACTTGAAGAGGGGAGTAGTTTCTCTTCTGTATAGGCAGGCTTTGATTGCCTTTTTGTCCTTGTAGTATCAAGGAAACATCCTCCTCTTTCTTTTTATGGACCCTCTAGGGGTTGTTTCCATAAGATCCAGATTGGATGTGCAAAAGAATCGCTTTGAGCGACTAGGTCTTGAATCTTTCCAGATTTTAATCCCATTTCAGCCATTTCTCCGTGTTTGATCATTTCGGAGAATGGTTTGCCAATACCAGCTAGAACTCTTTCATAGAAAGGAGACTCCTGTATATCTATAAAAGTCATGACCGTCTCTAATTCTATCATGGAAGGAATGACTTGAGCAGCAAGGCGCCTCAACCTTTGAGCATACTCTCTAAATGACTCATTAGACTGTTTCTTGACCTTGGTAATTTGGTACCGGTCAGGAGCCATTGAGACCGAAAAGCGTATTGAGTGAGGAAGGCGTGAGCGACTCTTCCCAACTATGGATCTTGGAATTGTCTAACGGTATACCATGAGCGGGCTTCTTCAATCAGACATTTTTTTTGGAGCAATTTGCATTACGAGCTTTTCATTTTCCGCATAAGATCCAAGTTCTCCAATGAATACCTTTAAATGGGTATAAGGATCCCCTAATCCGTTATATTTTTCAAAATTAGGGTTTTAAATTTCTCCGGATATTGGACACCAGGAAATATGCAAAGGTCTGTATATGAAACTCTCGCCATGTGTTCCAATCCTTTGAGAACACGGATAGTTTCCTCCATTTGAAGGACCTTACGCTTTGATATCACCGGTGTCTGGATCTCCTTTGAGATGGGTGATTTCGTGGTCTTTGTTGGTTATATCAACCGATGTTCGGGAATTATTTTTCCAAACCTTGAACTCCTCCTTGTGTAGAGGATTCTGTATGTGTAGGTATCTTCGTACCCTGAGTGGACTGGTGCAATTCTTTCAGTAGAATAGCCAAGTCTGTAATTTGTTTACTCAATCCGTCATAGACTGGTCAGAAGAAGACATGATTGGCTGTAGGCCTGTGGCCTTTTTGGACTTTGAACGGGTAATAGACCCAATTGCTTCCCTACAAAAGACTTATGTAGTTTAGTCTTAGGGTAAATGTAAAAGTTATCATAACAATGTCCGTTTTAGGAATTTTTGTCCTGCAAAACCGGTTGTTAATTGATAACATGTCATATATTATAAGTAAATGTTTTTACATGTAATTTAAAATGGAAAGTATGAAGAGACTTTCTCTCGCGTTTCAGTTTATCGAGGTGACCTATCTTAGGGTTACTCTCGCGGCTTTTCGGCATAAAGGTTCCCAGATCATCGCAATCTACTTGACGGGAAGTTAATCCAATCGTTCAAATTGGAGCGGATCTAAGTGGTGCCTTCCCTGAACCACGGGGAATCATGCTTCCCACGGGTCCAGTAATCAAACACCGACGGGATAGCCTCCTGATGGAGGGACCACACAACATATATTCACATACAACGTGTCTCACCGTTTATGCAAAATGATGACATATGCGAAGCACTAATATCACAGATAGATATTTAGCAGTGCAATATTTAAGATGCATTCGTACACATTCATCATAAATGTAAATGCAACATTAACACACAAGCATATAATAATTTTGAAAAGCTTGTAATAGCGTGCTTAAGCCCTCTTCTTTGGAGTCCCCAATGAGTCGCCACTGTCGGCGTCGGGATTTTTGAAGTCCTTTTCGTTACTTGTTCTTTGGTGTTCTCATGTTAATGTGAGATTTGTTTGAAAAACAAGTGAAAAAGGTCGACATGTATAATGTCGACTTTTGGACTTTAAGAGTCGTCAGTTGGTGTTTTTAACTGGTTGCACCAACGCAACCGAAAAGGTTTGCACATTTACCCAGTGATGTGACACTGCTAAACGGGTCTGTCAAACCGAGATTCATTAAGGGTTCGGGGGCTTGATTATGCGGAGGAAAGGTGTTAGGCACCCCCCGACATTCGTGTTGCCACGGTGACCGCCACTTCTCAAAGAAACTGTTATATGAATGTGTTTGTGTGTTTGTGGATCAATGTGCAATTTATTTGAAAGTAGTGCGAGGCCTCGTTCGCACCTATATACACCGGGTTTGAATTTATTGTAAAATTCAGTTTTAACCAGGATATAACAATGAAGTTTTATAAAAAGTGGTGTTCAAACCCTGTGCTCAATAGGAATTGAGACCTTTTCATACTTCCATTTTATTATCTATATGTTCGGCTTGCTTGCTTTTATTTTTGAGATGCGAAGCATCTGCGAGAAAATAATATACAGCAGTGCCGAACTCCTTATGGGTATGACAGCCATCCAAGGAAATTCAGACACTGTAAATAATGTACAAGCTGCTTACAGCTGGAAAAAGTCCATCATGGGAACCGAATCTAGATTCAGTAAACTGAACTTGTGATCACATGATTCCTAGGCTCACATGATACTACAATTTGTATGGAAAGCAGTAAGAAGTTATATACATATATATAAAAGCTATAAATATATATATATATATATATATACATGATCAACCACTGTGAAGCAACTCCACGGGGGATCAGATATGTAAATAAAGCTGTAAAAAGCTATAAGCGCCACTTAATTAAACTCAGGTGGGACGAGTTTGTAAAGAAAAGTTGTAAAAGCCATGGAGGAAGCTCGGGCTTGTGAAATATATATATATATATATATATATATATATATATATATATATATAAAGCAATAAATGCTAGGATATAAAATTCAGGGCTCTCGAATATGGATATGTTATATATATACAATATATATATATATATAAGCAATTAAACACACCTAGGATGTAAAATCCGGGCTCATCGAATAAAGTCGACCACAATTTATATATATAATATATATATATATATATAAGCAATTTAAACGCATGCATGAAGTTCAGGCTCATCGGATGTAGTCGACAACAACATTATATATATATAAATATATATATATATATATAAAGCCAATAAACGCCTCGCATCAAAGTCTCAGGCTCAATCGAGGCATAACTCGATAATGTTAGTCCAGTATAAAAGTATATACATATATATATATAAGTATATATATACAGACAAAAATGAAAACCACGGACCGAAGTCCGGGCAAACACACTTACACGACTCTTAACGTGTACAACAGTGTGTAATTATATGAGAAGAAGGCTTTATAGAATATGAGAAGGCTTACGATGGGCTGCCAAAGTAAACTTCTATGACTCTATATGGATAACTACTCAGCTCCCGCCGGACAAAAGATAGCTATATGTGAGCTAACAGAGAAGAAAACACTCAATATGGGTGTGTACAGAGAAAAATGGACAGGGCTTCCTCGCCTTTTCTCTCTCTTCTCTCTCTTGAAATGGTTGGCCATCAGCTTATATTTATAAACTGATGGTCGCAGTGTACTGTGTGATGACCATGATTACACGCTAGCCTGGTCATGGTGGGGGCTCAAGCTTTGTGGATCCCGTCGTCTTGAAGTACATGCACTTACGCACTGTAATGTCCACTCGAACTTGTAAAACTTCAATACGAGCTTCCGAACGAGGTATATGTGACCTTCTTCGGATAGCTTGTGTCGAGAGTTACGCAATGACATGGATTAGAGGTTGTACGAAGTCAGGAAGAGGGGACCATGCCCATGGTCTTAAAGCTTCAAATTCTATCCAATGTACTGCCACACATAATGGTCACTCCGAATTGGATATCCTGGTTCTTGAAGGACATTGTTGTATGTATGTATGTATGTATGTATTGAAGTGTCGAGACGACGCGCAGGTGTTAAAGAAGCAAGATGATGTTTGACTCTTCGCCGGGGTTATCGCTGGTTTTGAGTTGAAAGTAGACGTTGCTCAGGGTTACATCTGAGATTGGACTGCTTGTTGATATGCTGTGATATCATCTTGTGAGGGAGAATGTATTGAGGCTGTGAGATGACGTTTGGCTCCTCACCGGGATTATTGCCGTTTTAAGCGGAAAGCAGACGTTGCTCAGGGTTACATCTGAGATTGGACTGTTGCAAGTGTTTGAATGTCACAATGTCATCTGTGAGAACATGTCTTCCCGGTGTTAGCTCCGGGTCTGAGGTATGAGTACCTCGGCAGGAGGGCTGAGCTTGAAAGTCGATAGCATGTATTTAAAACAAGCATTTTCGAGTTATCGCGGAATCGCGATAACATTCCTTGGGGTCATCACCAAGGACAAGACTCGGGGTTATCTCCGAGGTTGGAACTGATCCTTTCGGTGTGTGTTCCGGAGTTAAGACTGAGACTCCTGGTGTGTGTTCCGGGTTGTGGTTGATCTTTCGATAGTATCCAGGAATGTGAAAGCGATCTTAGGTAGTATCCAGGATGGAGATCAAACTTCGATAATATCCGAATGGATGTGATTTGTCTTCCGTGGTTATCTCAGAAAGATGATTACGCCTCCTATTATTATTAGTAATGAGCCAGAAAAAAAAATTCTAGTGTCTACAACTCCCACGTTATCTCCTCGACATCGTTGTTACGCCAAAGCACTTTTACAGAAGAAATGACTTTGTTTCTTAAAGTTTTCTCTTTCCTATCTAGAATTTGGACAGGCATTTCTTCGTATGCTAAGCTCTTCTCCACTTGAATGGGTTCGAAAGAAGTCACGTGTTTGTAACCGGACTTGTATGGACGCAACACGGATATGTGAAACACGTTATGGATGTGCTCCAACTCAGGTGGTAGTGCAACTTTGTATGCTACTTCGCCCACTCGCTTTAGTATCTCGAACAGTCCTATGAATCTTAGACTCAGTTTTCCTTTCTTGTCGAAATGGATTTTTCCTTTCCACGGAGATACCTTTAAGAATACAAAACTACCGACTTCAAAGTCTCGGTCTTGCCGATGCAAGTCTATGTACTTCTTCTGGCGATCTTGAGCTGCTACAAGTCTGGCCCTTATCACTTTCACCCCATCCGCGATTTGTTGCATTAACTCTGGTCCGAGTATTCGTCATTCTCCGACTTCGTCCCAACATAATGGTGTTCTGTACTTCCTTCCGTAAAGAGCTTCATACGGTGGCATGCCTATACTCCCATGGTAACTATTATTATACCCAAATTCGACTAAGGGTAGGTGGTCGTCCCAATTTCCCTTGAAGTCCATCACGCAAGTCCTAAGAATTTCTTCAACCGTTTGTATAGTTCGCTCACTATGTCCGTCTGTCTGAGGATGATAAGCAATACTCAACCTCAACTGTGTTCTCATCCTCTCTTGCAAGCTTTTCCAAAATATTGACGTGAAACGTGGGTCTCAGTCAGAAACAATCGACACTGGCACTCCATGTCGTGAAATGATTTCCTTTACGTACAGACTTGCTAATTGATTTAAACTGTAACGGATCTTGATAGGTAGAAAATGTACGGTCTTCATAAGTCGATCCACGATAACCCAAATGGTATCCAAACCTTTCTGCGTGACTGGAAGTCCTACCACGAAATCCATCGTAATATGCTCCTATTTCCACTCTGGTATTTCCAATGATTGTAATAAACCACTTGGTCGCTGATGCTCTACTTTTACACGTTGAAATGTAAGACATCTACTAACGTACTCCGCAATTTCTCATTTCAGATTTGGCCACCAAAAATGTTGCTTCAAGTCCCGGTACATCTTTGTGCCTCCTGGATGAATGGAATACGTCGTATTATGAGCCTCATACAAGATCTCCTCTCTTAACTCGGCCACTGCCGGTACCCACACTCTCCCTTCGAATCTTAAGATACCATCTTTATCTATTCAAAATTTTTCTTCCTCTTTTTTCGTGATCCTTCTTCTGATTTTCTCACATTCTCCATCCTTCTCCTGGGCTTCCTTTACTCTATCCAACAATGTCGAACATGCTTCCATTACAAATAACTTCTCTTCAGGCCTCTCGGGTCCCTTCACTTCTATTTCTAATTTCTCCATATCTCTTATTAACTCTTCCCGAGTCGTCAGTTAAAACAATTTCTCCCTTCCTTTCCTGCTCAGAGCGTCGGCAACTATGTTTGCCTTCCCCGGGTGATATAAAATTTCACAGTCTTAATCCTTGATTAATTCTAACCACCTCCTCTGACGCATATTCAACTCCTTCTGTGTGAAGATATATTTCAGACTTTTGTAGTCCATGTATATCTCACATTTCTCTCCGTACAAATAGTGTCTCCATATCTTTAACGCAAAAACTACAGCCTCTAACTCTAAGTCATGAGTAGGGTATCATTTTTCGTAATCCTTCAATTGTCATGACGCATACGCAATGACCTTGCCGTGTTGCATTAGCACACAGCCCAGTCCTCTATGCGATGCATCACTATACACCACAAATCCTCCTGTATCATCTGGTAATGATAATACAGGCGCCTCACTCAATCTCTTCTTCTACTCCTGAAAACTCTCTTTGCATTTGTCGGACCATACAAATTTCACCGTCTTCCTCGTCAAATTAGTCAACGGGGTTGCTATCTTAGAAAAATCTTGGATAAATCTTCGATAGTACCCAGCTAACCCTAAGAAACTTCTCACCTCCGTCGGAGTTCTTGGTTGTTCCCAATTACTCTTTGCTTTGACCTTTTAGGGGTTCATCGAGATTCCATTCTCATCCACCACGTGGCCTAAGAATTGAACCTTCTTCATCCAAAATTTGCACTTAGAAAACTTTGTATACATCTTCTCCTTTCGTAGTGCCTCAAAACAATCTTCGGATGTTCAACGTGTTCTTCCTCCGTCTTGAGTAGATCAAAATGTCATCGATGAAAACTACTATGAATTTATCCAAATATGGCTTGGCTTCGATTCATCAAGTCCATGAATGTTGCCGGAGCATTAGTTAAACCAAATGACATTACAAAAACTCGTAATGTCCATAACGGAGTTCAAACGCGATCTTTGGTATGTCCTCATCCGTACTTTTAGTTGATGATATCCCGTCCATGTCAGTCGATCTTCAAGAAACACTTCGCTCCCTTCAATTGATCAAATAAGTCATCAATCCTCGGTAGTGGATATCGGTTCTTGATCGTTACTTTGTTTAATTGGCGATAATCAATACAAAGCCTCATCGATCCGTCCTTTTTCTTAACGAATAACACTGGTACTCCCCAAGGAGACACACTCAGTCGAATGTAACCTTTATCCAGTAACTCTTGAAGTTGTATCATCAATTCCTTCATTTCTACCGACACCATACGATATGGAGCTTTCGAAATCAGTGTCATTCCCAATGCTAAATCTATTACGAATTCGATCTCTCTGTCTGGCGGGAGGCCAGGCAGATCGTCCGGAAACACATCCTGAAATTCACTCACTACGGGTATATCTTTAATCTTTACTCCCTTTTTTCGAGTATCCACAACGTAAGCTAAATAACCTACACATCCTTTCTTTAACAATTTCTTGTCCTGCATCATCGTAACATAACACGATTGCTTAAGCGATGAGCTACCATAAAGCACTACATTAGACTTACTCGGAGTCTGAAGGTTCACACACTTGTTCTGACAATCAATTACTGCTGCATGGTTATATAACCAATCCATCCCTAGTATTATGTCAAATTCTCCTAGTCTAATAAGAATCAAGTCTACGCTCAGTTCATGTTCTCTAATGTTTGCGCGATAATTTCGATAGGCGTATTCTACAGGGATTATTTTCTTATTCGCAACTTCTATGTTCAAAGGATCTTCTAAACGCGTTCTCAAAGGCATACTAAGTTTATTAGCAAATTCTTGGATACAAACGAGCAGTGGCTTTTAGAATAAAATAATACATAAGTATTTATATTATTGATTGGGATTATACGACACCACATCCTTTTTACTCTGGCGTCTTTGGACGGTCATGTTAAAGGTTCGAGCGGTCGATCGGTTTGGGTTACTGCAGTCCACCTATCATCAACTTACTTCCTCCTCCTTGGCTTACTTGACTCCACCGCTTCCTTTCTTTGGGCATTCCTTTATCTGGTGCTCTGTTGATCCACAAGCAAAACATCCTCTGATCTTCTTCAACTTTGGGCAATTTGGCGATATGTGCCCCTCTTGGCCGCAATTATAGCAAGTGCTTTTCCTCTTCCAAAGATTCTCCACGATGGCTTCTTCCACATTTGTTGCAAGCTTCGGTCCTCTTCTTGAAGTTTCCCTGGTGACTCCCACCTTGGTTATTATTTCTGTTGTTGTTATTGTTTTCCTATTTCTTTTTTCCGGAGTTACTTCCTCCGCTGCTGCTCCCTCCACGATGTTCACTACCAGCATTCTTGTTCTTCTTCTCCTTATGATACAAACTTAAGGCCTCACTACCACCTTCTGCAGTGATTGCCTTCTCCAACAACGTTGTAAAGGAATCAATATGGAAGACCGATACCTTATTGTACAACCATGGTTTTAACCCTTGTTCAAAATGTCTCGCCTTCCTCTCCTCATCCACTACTTGGTGTTCTGCAAATCGTGCTAGTTCATTGAACTTAGCTGCGTACTACGCCACCGTCATATCACCTTATTTTAATTCTAGGAATTTTACTTCCATCATACTCTTCATACTCTTTGGGAAATAGTTCTCAAAGAATAGTGTCGTAAACCGTTCCCATGTTATCGTTCTTTCCCCCGCTCTCTGCTGATTGGTTTCCCACCAATAGTTTGCTTCGCCCCTCATCATATATGTGTCGAATACTGTCTTCTGGTCTTCACCCACACGAGCTATAGTGAAGGCCTTCTCGATCTTCTTGATCCAGGTTTGCACAACTATTGGGTCAGTGGTTCCCGTGAACTCTGGGGGTCCTACACTCTTAAAATCTTTGAAGGTCGTTACTGGGACAGCTTGGGGAATGGGTGGTACGGGTTCGTTTCTTCCCCTCGGAGCTTCTCCCAATAAATCTACTAGTCTCTGTATTGGATCTGCAGGACCTCTCTCATCATTAACTGACTCTTCTGGGACAGTTATTCTACGTCTGGGAGGCATTTTCTGCATCACAAAATTTTCTAGATTTAATACTTAGACATTTCTCAATAGAAAAGAACTATAAGATTTTAGCACGTTTCTGAAATAAGATCATTTATATTCATATGCCAAAGGGTTACATTTCATGTTCTTTTATAGCATACTGCTATAAATGATAACACATATCCCCTAATATCACAAAAGACGGGGACATACTATCTACTACCCCTCTAACAATTTTTAGAAATTTGGGGGTTTCACCACTATCTCACATCTTACACAAAAGATCGAGATTACAACAACATATTAATAGCACATGAATAAAGTACTATACTAATAAGCTCTTCCCTCTAGACTCAGTCTAACATCCAACGCTCAATGGCGCTCTGATATTCCTTCTGTATGATGTGCACCACCATGTCTTGGCTTATGGTATGCCAGGTCTGTCCTTGCTCAACTGGGTAGTGATGTACCCCATCTATCAATCTCTCCATGGTCGTGCGAAGAGCATAGCCCCATCTTATTCATCTTCCTCCTCTTGCACCGCACCTCATCCTCTAGATCATCTGCCCTATCATTGGCTTCTTCCCACTTCTCCTCAAAGTGAATCCTATCCATCACCTCCATTTCTAACTGAGTTCAGAGAGCCTCCTTCTCCGCCCTCTCACTCAACACCTCCTGCTCTAATTCTCCAGCTTTCCTGCCATCTCAACATTCCTCGCCACCGCTCGGTAAAACAAAGCTCCCATCTGGATCCCTGTTTCCTTACGGTTAGCAATCTCCACCTCCATCTCATGCATCACTAGTTGCCTCTGATGGTCCTCGTCCCTCAACTTCTGGAATGCGAACTCCATTTCCCTAGCTTCAGCCTCTAGCTCCTCCGCTCTACATCCCAACTCTAAAATTTGTTCTTCATACTCTCCTAACATTCGATCCTCAAAAGTAGCCTCGTCGGAGTCCTCCACAAGCTCGGGCTCCTCCTCCAAAGGCTCCTCCTCAGGGTCAGACTCCACCTCTTCCTCATCGTCATCATCAAAAGATGCTACTACTGAAATAGGCTCTGCTATCAAGGGTGTCTCAAATACTATGTGGATATCACGCGGCTCCTCCTCTACTACTCGGCTAGGTCCTCCCACGTCAGTCATCCTACAATCACCAACATAAGACAACACAAACAACAACTCCATTAGAATGTTAAATAAACATAAGTTCATTGTATAGAATGAAGTTATATTTCATAACACGCTAAGTCTCTCAAGGAAAACTCTACATGAGTTTTATCTCCTTTCTAACTTCTAAGTTCCCTTAAGTTATAACCTAAGTACACTCGCTCCTAAGGTTTATAACTAAGGCTTTGATACTAACCTGTGACGCCCCAAAATTCAGACCTCCACTTGGTCACTCGAATTCGGTTCATCACGTTCTCATGGTAAAACCATAATAACTAAATAATGCATACACAACGGAAAATCTACTTTAGAATAATTTACAATGATTTATTATAATTATTCCCCAAGTCTCATAAACTCTACAAAGACTTAATAGATTACATAATAGTATCGAATAAAGACCTATTACATAATCCTACTTAAGTTTAAACATAGTCCACAAATAGTCTTAACATAACATAATAGCTTTAAACATAAAAAGGACAAGCTAGTCGGTAGCCTTGCCCTTGCCCTTTCCCTTGTATCATTCGAGAGACACCTCCTGTTCTTCCTTAATCGAAAGGTTTTAAATAAGCAAGGATGAGCACAAATTGCCCAGCAAGTAATATACAACAAGGGTGTAGGATATAATATCACAAGGTTTAAAATATCAAACGGTTATTTCTAGGATAGTTCAAAGTGTCAGAATAACATCATGCATAAGGGATATGACAATTCAATATAAATCAACTGATATATATGAATTCAACGGCTAACAATGTATCCAACTGGATAAGCAATTTATCTTTGAAAAATCACTAAGGACTTTTGAACTTTCACTAGAGGTACCAATATTAAATTGATAACAAAAATATCAAGTACTATAGATGATCACCACAATACTTTACGTTATGCATAACACCACAATAATATTTATTCATGTGTTGGGGTTTCCAACAACATACACTCCCCTTACCAAAAGGGTTGTCCAACTCAACTTTCAAGATTTTTTTCAATCAATTGGTTTGGATGACTTTTATAAACATACATATATATAGTCAGCCAATCAAATGGCATCAACTATTTCACTATATTTAAAGACAATACCAATTTCAATATGAATACTAGCTTTAACAAGGGTTTAACATATTAGTTCATTTGAATGAGAAAAAAAAATCTAACTTATAGTCAAAAGGGATAAGCTTACGGTATTTGTCGAAAAAAATAATGTAATGATATTGCACAACAATAATAGTAGGGTTCGTATACTTGCACAATCAAGAATGAAGTTCAAGGTAACTTGCTCAATAATAATTAGAGTAAGTTTAGGGAACTTGCCTTACGTGTATTTTACCAAATATCGCTTATCAATACACTTTCGAATCCTATCATAATGTGATACGCATATAGGATATTCATTAGTTAAATGTGCTCATGCCATATATGTAAGTTTAACGTCATACTTAAACATCTAACTTAGTGGTATACTCTTCACATACTTCATTTCATACCTTACGTATTTATAACACAAAATCAGTTTGTAAGTCACCATGAAAATCAATTAACATAGTCTTTAATCGTTGTTTTATAGTTTGAAAATACTTTTGGACTTATCACTTGAAAGTCTATAATCACATCATTAAACATTCACTCATATTATCTAGCTTGCTTCTTAACACATTGGACATGTACTGGTCATATAATACATGCTAGAGTAATAAAACAAGTATCTGACAACTCTTACAAATTAATAGCGTAAAACCGATCCTATAGCAGATCAAGGCGGTGGCACCTGATTTGTACTAAGGAGACAGCGGTAGTAGAGGCTCCAGATTTTAAACCAGAATGAGCAACTATTTGCTTGGCCTAGCTTGCACATCCATACATACATAACTCATATTAACATGTTAAGGGTCCTTTTGCATTCTCCTAGTTTAATCTAGGTCTTGTTTCGTATGATATGGTCCTATGTTAGACATCTCAACAAATTAAGTCCATTTAAGGCTATGAAATCACAAGGTCCAACATGCTTGACTGTTAAACATATAAAGTAGTCATATAACTCATATTAGACATGCTTGTGAGTATTCATATCACATATGTGTATTTAACATCGTTTTGTTTTGAAATATGCTTCGTTTATGATTTCTTTGAACTACGATAACTAAGCATGGTATATATACATTTATGATACATGAGTGCATCTAAAGGTATCATCTAACCTCGCTTTCATAATCATCGAGGTTCTAACTTTTAAAGTAGCACATCAACATTCATGTTCAAAGTTCGCATTTTCATTAGCAAAGCTTACTAATAAGCCTAACATGCTCATGCTTCAATATGAAATTCATATACTTAAGTTAGTAAGTCTGACATGCATCTCAAAACCATATTAGCATGCTTGCAAGATCAGAATAGGCATTATTCAAGTTTACCATTTCTAGCGTTTCCAAAACTTGAAGTTTTATTTGAAAACTTGGCTCATTTCATGCTAAAACAACATAACAAATTCAAAACAATATCTAACCACATGATAGGGTCATTTATAGGCTTAACCTAACTATCATAGCATGCTTAAAATAAGTCAGAAATATCAACTCAAGATTCTAAGAAAAAGCACCACCACGCTGTCACAGCCAGATTGTTAACTATGGAAGTGGTGCTACCGCGCCACTTCGAACAGTTTGAAAAAAATTGCTTTTACAGAAATAGAGCCTTGACAAAAGAGATCCTACACCTGCTATTAGACCAGCTACCAGGTTCCAAAACATGTGTATCAACTCAAATAACACAATAGCATGTTATTCTACATCAATTATCAGAGAATTCAACAAATTCTAGAATTTAACAAACTTCAAACTAAGAACATAATTTTTATACCTTTGCTTTGAATTGGAAAGGACTTAGCTCAAAATCAGACTACTCCCTCCCACTCTTATAGCAACTAAGCAAATAATTCTCAGCAACATAACATATGAAGTAGAGTGCTCAATTTATAGAACACTTACTAACCATGCCAAGCCATTATCCAAGAATTTAAACCAAGAGATTTTAGGATTGCATGAAGGTTATGGAGGAGTTGTTAGATTGGTTGGTAATTTGCATCATGAGCACCACTCCCCTCCCATGATTACTAGCTAGAAGCTTGGAAGAAAATATGAAGAACATAGGCCTAGCCTTTTTCTAGTACACGTGAATGAGAAATGAGAGGTAAATGGGACAATCTTTTTGGGACAATCCAATATAACTAGCATTCTTGTAAACTCCTACACATTCTCACTCTTATGCTATATTTTTAATACACATCTCAACCATGTATTATAACTAAATGTCACAATTTGCTTTAATATTTTAAGGTAGTAGATGTAATACAACATACATATAATCCATGTACATTATATCAAAATGATAGTTTTCAATGTGTTCTTGGTATATTATTTTAATACCTACCCACATACATATTGTCACATAGATAATGTATTTATAACATATAGTTCTAATATGTTTAATTACAATGTTCATACAATATAGTTTTATAAGACTTAATATATAGTCACACAATGTCACACTACACTATATAGTATAGTTGTATTATTGCTCATATGCACATAACTGTCAATATAATATTATTATTTTACTAACTTACTCACTTATGTTAAATAAATTAATCATGTCCTTCCTTAATTAATTATCACTAATATCAATTAATCATTGATCAATATATTTATGGATTTCCATAATCATTATTTATCTATATAATAATCACCTATTATTAATTACAAAGAAATCAATATTCTACCACAACCATCATCAATTAATCAATATAATCATTAATTAATTCTCATTATTAAATAATCAATTAATAATCACATACTAATCAACCTCATTAACATCAATTAGCAATTCATAAATATATTACAACAACAGTTAACAATTAATATTACTTAATTGTTTACTCTATAATTCCTTTGTTAATTAATATTACTGTTAATATTTCTCATCACTATGCCACACAAGGCTTCAATGAGTTCATTACAAAACTCCACATATCCTCGATTATTCAGTTATATAATTGAGTTATCTCATTTCATAACACGAAATCGTTCATATTCAAATAAATACTTATTTCCATTAACATATTTATTTAATAATACGCGGAAATTCTAGAGTATTACAAGTACCCCATGAATAGTACTTTGGGAATAGTACCCCATAAATAGTATTTTATGAATAGTACCCCGTGAATAGTACTTTATGAATAGTACCTCGTGAATAGTACTCTTGCATGAAAAGCTTAAAATTTAACAAGAATGTTCAGAAAAAATATCCTTGTGAAACGATACTAGATGAAGCGCAAATTTCAAGGATATTCTACTAATTTCACGGAGTATAGAAGCAATACTTTACCAGAATGAGTGTAGAATTAGGAATACAAAATAAAATAATATTACTCACATACTACAAAGTATGGAAAAAAATATTATTTCTTATAAATACTGAACAAAAATAATATCCCTTACCTTAGTAGAAGGTTGGATACTGCAATAGTGAAGTAGCGGAATACTCTTTTTTTCTCTCTATAATTGCTCTTGTGAGTCTTAGTGAATTGGTGAGAATGAAAGAAGAATGAACTTCTATTTATAGAAAAACATAGTTTTGATAATTGCACGATTAGGGGCTCGAATTATTACAGTCAATGTTCTAAAAGGCGCTAGACGGGAGGCAGACGGGCAGGGGGGGCCTAGCGACTGGGGGGCCTAGGCGGGATTTTTTATTTTAAGATAATTTTAATATTTTATCTTACATTATTCTAACAAAACAATAATATAAAACAAAATAATCTATAATGAAGATAATGATTAAATTATAGAATCAGTAGTAATTGCACTTAAATAGTAAGATATATATCCATTGCTTGAAATAATTAAATTATAGGAATAGTGTTACTAGTAAGTAGTAACTAGTAAGAATTATCTTGATATCTTCATATATATAATTATAAACGTATTTCTTCTCTCTCAAAATTTAAATAAATATTATTTTTAAAAATTAGTGTGAAGTTTATTGAATGGGGCATTTGATATTATTAATTATGAAATTATTTTAATTTGTGTAATTTTTAAAATTGAGGACTTAAAGAAAATGACAAATACCATATACTAAGTATGACTAACATATCTTTGACTTATTAGTTTTATTCATAAAAAAATTTAAATTTTAAGAATTCAATTCAATATTAAAACTTAAGAAACTAAACATAAATTTAAGAATTATATTGAATTAAGCTAAATATTAAAAATGAATCATCATTTATAGAATTTCAAGTTGGTACAAGTTCAAAAAATTACAACTATAATAAAATTATCCATTTTGACTTGATCTTGTTCACTTCTTGTTGTGATTTGATATGCTACAACTTGCATTAAGAATAAGGTAAATCATTAGAAAAATAAATATATCAAGATTTGGTTTTGGTAGTAATTTTTTAAAAAAAAATATTCCGCCTAGGCCCCCCTTTACCCTTCCCCGCCTTTTAGCGTACTTTAGCCCACCTAAGTGCGCGCTTAGCCCAAGATTTTTTCATAGATTTGGCCTTAGCGCGGCGCTTGAGCCCCCTTTAGCGCCTAGGCCAATTTTTAGAACAGAGATTATAGTATAGTACCTTCATCTATATCTTCATTTTTAATTTAGTCCTTTAAGTATTATCACTCTTGTACCACCTCCCCTAATAGTACATGCATGTGAATCAATAGTTCCATAAATATGAACCAACAGTAATTTGTATTTGAACTAATAGCAATTAATTGCTCATTTATCCGATTAATTGCCTGTTTGGTCAATTTAACATACATAAATCAATTATTATCAAAATAAATGTTGATTTCCACTAACACAAATAATTCCAACACAATGGAAATATTTTTATCAATAATTTCATCTTTAATCAGCACGAACTTATTCATCATTAATATTATAACTCACAATATTTAACAACGGATCATTTGTGGAAGGGGTTTCGATAAGGATTTCTCCTTATTGGCGGCGTAATTAGGTGACCAAACCCCTTTCCTCGATAGAACTTTCTAGACATCATCAATAATGCAAATAATAATATGAATAATTTTGTCGTCTCAATTATTGATTTAATAATATAAAATATTATGCAGATGATACTATGATAATAATTAAATTAATAATATGAGAGATATTATCAGAGAATTATCGTAGCAATAATTGAGTATAACTGAGTGACTTTCACGTAAGCATCAATAATCAATACCGTGTGCTACTATACAATCCACGCCAGACATCGTACTTTTACCATCGGGTATTTCAACGGTTTAACGGTAAAACTTTCGCCGTTATTTTTATAAAAAGATATTTATGTCGTTTTCTAACTCTGACAGTAATTCTGTTGTGGGGTCCACCAATGATTGTGTCGTCGTATGAATATTTCCTGTTAAAACGAATATTCTCCGACCAATCGAATATTTTATAACAACTTGCTTACTTTGCAAAATTTGAAAATATTATCCATAATTATAACATTATATCAAATCCACACCATAATATTCAAAAATATATTTCAAGAAAAATTAATCTTTATTCATAAAAGTTGGGGTCTTATACTATGCCTCATGACAACTCAAAGAATATGAGAGGAATTATCATACTCATGATCTAGAGTTGGCAGTTGTCATTTTCACGCTTAAAATTTGGAGGCATTACCTGTATGGGGAGAAAGTGGAGATCTATACAGATCATTAAAGCCTTAAATATTTCTTTACCCAAAAGGAGCTCAACATGCGGCAACGACGTTGACTCGAGCTGTTGAAAGATTACGATCATACCATTCAATACCATCCTGAAAAAGTGAACGTAGTAGCTGACACATTGAGTAGAAGATCATATGCGGATATGAGTGCAATATTATCAATTCAAAGGCCTATTTTGTATGACTTATAAAGGATGGAGATAGAGTTAAAGACTTCAGGGACCCATGTGATGATGACAAATATACGAGAAGAACCGACTTTAATCGATAAAGTTAAAGCTGCTCAAGCTACAGACCTGGAGCTGATGCGTATGAGGAAGAAAGTACAAGAAGGTGTTATCCTGGAAGCAAGAATCAACGAAGAAGGAATACTTCGAGTCAACTCCAGACTTTGTGTTCCTAACGACTCTGACTTAAAGTATAAAATCATGATGGAGGCACACAAAACACCGTTTGTAATCCATCCTGGGAGTACCAAAATGAATTGTGATCTTCAACATACATTTTGGTGGAGCAATATGAAGAAGGAGATCATAGAATTTATCTCAAGGTGTTTAACTTGTCAACGTGTCAAGTCAGAGCATCAAGTGCCAAAAGGTCCATTGCAACCACTTGAAATTCCAGAATGCAAATCGGAGCACATTACCATGGACTTCGTTATTGGTCTTCCCAATGTTTCTCAAGGCATAGATGCGATTTGGGTCAATGTTGATAGACTAACCAAGTCTGCTCATTTCTTACCTATACGAGAAACTTATTCACTTGAACGTCTTACTCGTATGTCATAAATGAGATTATAAGACTACATGGTATGCCAGTATCCATAGTTTTTGATTGAGACCCAAGATTCACTTCACGATTCTGGGTTAGTTTGCAAAAAGCTATGGGCACAGATTTACGATTTAGTTCGGCATATCATTCTCAAACGGACGGGCAGTCGAAGAGGACTATTCAAATTCTTGAAGATCTATTAAGACTCTGTGTCCTTGACTTCAAAGGATGTTGGGACACATTCTTGCCATTGTTAGAATTCTCCTACAACAACAGTTATTAAGCAACTATTGGCATGGCTCCATTCGAGGCGTTGTATGGACGCAAGTGTCATTTTCCAGTTTATTGGGATGAGGTGGGTGAAGCTGGGATGAGGTGGGTGAAGCAACGTTGTTGGGACCAGAATTGGTACGCATGACTACGAAAAAGATTCAAATGATCCGACAACGTATAAAGACCTCACAAGATCGACAAAAGAGTTATGTTGATCTTTATCGAAAGGATATGGAATTCAGTGTTGGAGAGCATGTGTTGTTATGTGTGGCTCCATGGAAAGGAGTTACGAGATTTGGAAAGAGAGGAAAGCTCAATCCTCGATTCATTGAGCTATTCGAAATCCTCGATCGAGTAGGAACTATAGCTTATAAACTCTCCTTACCGCCAAGTATGTCTCTTGTTCATAACGTTTTTCACATATCTATGTTACGTAAATATGTGAAAGACCCGAACCACATTATTGATTTAGAACCGGAGGAAATAGCGGAAGATTTAACATATGAAGAGTTACCTGTTAAAATCTTGGATAAGAAGGAACATATTCTACGCTCCAAGGTTATACCTCAAGTCAAAGTTTTGTGGAGAAACCACGATGTTGAGGAAATGACCTGGGAGTTGAAATCTGAAATGAAATCAAGGTATGCTAACCTCTTCGACATAACAGGTACGTACCCCAATTTCGAGGATGAAATTTCATAAGAAGGGGAAGTTGTAAGACCCCAACTTTTATGAATAAAGATTAATTTTTCTAGAAATATATTTTTGAATATTATGGTGTGGATTTGATATAATGTTATAGTTGTGGGTAATATCTATAAATTTTACAAAGTAAGCAAGTTGTTAAAAAATATTCGATTGGTCGGGGAATATTCGTTTTAACAGGAAATATTCATACGACGGCACAATCATTGGTGGACCCCACAACGGAAGTATTGTCGTAGTTAGAAAATTACAGAAATATATTTTTATAAAAATAACGGCAAAAGTTTTACCGTTAAACTGTTAAAATACCTGGTGGTAAAAGTACAGTAATACGTGTGGTTGCATAGTAGCACACGGTATTAATTATTAATACTTATTTGAGAAGTCACTCAGTTATGCTCAATTATTGTTATAATAATTGTTGCATAATATCTCTCATATTATTGATTCAATTATTGTCATAGTATCATCTACATAATATTTTATATTATTAAATCAATAATTGAGATGACAAAGTTATTCATATTATTATTTGCATTATTGACGATGTTTAGAAAGTTCTATCGAGGAAAGGAGTTTGGTTACCTAATTGCACGCCAATAAGGAGAAATTCTTATCGAAAAGCCCCCTCTTTCTTGGGAATGATCTGATTGTTAAATATTGTGAGTTATAATATTAATGATGAATAAGTTCGTGTTGAGTAAAGATGAAATTGTTGATAAAAAAATATTTCCATTATGTTGGAATTATTTGTGTTAGTGAAAATCGACATTTATTTCGATAATAATTGATTTCTGGATGTTAAATTGACCAAACGGGCAATTAATCAGATAAATGAGAAATTAATTGCTATTAGGTCACATGCAAATTACTGTTGGTTCACATGTATAAAATTATTGATTCACATGCATGTACTATTAGGGGAGGTGGTGCAAGATTGATAATACTTAAAGAACTAAATTAAAAATAGAGGTATAGATGAAGGTACTATATTGTAATAATTCGTGCCCCTAATCGTGCAATTATCGAAACTATGTTTTTCTATAAATAGAAGCTCATTCTTCTTTCATTTTAACCAATTCACTAAGACTCACAAGAGCAATTATAGAGAGAGAAGCTATAGAGAGAAAGAAGAAGAGTATTCTGCTACTTCACTATTGCAGTATCCAGCCTTCTACTAAGGTAAGGGATATTATTTTTGTTTAGTATTCACAAGAAATAATATTTTCTTCCATACTATGTAGTATGTGAGTAATATTATTTCATTTTGTATTCCTAATTTTACACTCATTCTGTTACAGTATTGCTTCTATACTCCGTGAAATTAGTAGAATATCCTTGAAATTTGCGCTTCATCTAGTATCATTTCACAAGGATATTTTTCTTAACATTCTTGTTAAATTTAAGATTTTCATGCTGAAGTACTATTCACGGGGTACTATTCACAAAGTACTATTCATATAGTACTATACATAAAATACTATTCACCGGGTACTGTTCACGGGTTATTATTCATAGAGTGCTATTCCTGAAGTACTATTCATAAAGTACTATTCATGAGGTACTATTCACTCGGATACTATTCACCCGGGGTACTATTCATGACAAAAATTAATTTTTTTTCTGTCCAAATCATTTTTAATACAATATTATTCTTGAATTTTACTCCACAAAGCAGTATCATGTTGACAATTTGGACATTATTGAATTCTGGATGAATTAAATTATAAATCTTTAAAAATTTATCCTTTGCTTTCTTTTAATTGAATTCTTATATCATTGTCATCATCATCATGCTTATATTGTGATGAAAATCATCTTTGACTTACGTGCATAGATGGACTGTTAATTGGTATGATTATGACCATAGATTATTCGGTGTAATCATGACCCGTAATGTTACAAATGATGTAGTAAAAGTCCTCATTGTTCGGTAGTGCATTGATGGATAGTTGTTGGCATGATCATGACCATTGGTGATTACACGAATATCCTTGGCCCGTAGTGCATGGATAATTCGTGGACGTGATACTAATGAATATCCTTGGCCCATAATGCATGGATAATTCAGTGATGTGAATTATTTATTGAGCTGAGTCTCAGCGATAAAGTTGATGATAAACTTTTTAAATCATAGAAGATAGTAGATATCATGCTCTACTTGACTCTTCTAATGGATTGCTTGTTCCGCTGCAGTTAAACTTGTTGTTTATTATCAGTTTAACACTGTTAAAGGCTAACGATAATTTATTCTGCATTATCTTAGTCATAATATTTCTTACTATGCTAGTTGAGCTCACCCTTTTGCTTTCATTTTTCTCTTCAAGAAATGAGAATGTAGCCGGAACTAGTTGGGGAACGGAGTGATGGTTCGAGATGGTGGCTATAGTAGTCCTCACTATTCTATGAAATAGTGTGATAATAAATATAATAAGGACTCCATTTGAGTTCGGATATTGTCTAGAAGACAATATTCGTGTAAAAAATCTCAGTTATGCTTTTGTAGTATTGTATAAAAGAAGTTTGTATTTGATTTCTGTACCAAGTATTTGGCGACTCAGAATGGGTGATGTATACCTATTTTGGGGGCGTCACAGAAACTATAAAGATAGTTTTTGCAGCCGAGTTTAGGGAGCTTACAATGAGTCCATCACTCCATAAGGACCATGATAGTCAATTAACTAATTAAAAGATATGAAAGTCAAAAAAATTGATCTCAGATAGTTTGTGCATTTTTGTTTTGTTGAACCCAGATAGTAGTGTCATCTGCAATGTTAACAGAATCTTTGATAGGAGGAAAAACTTTCCCCCGTCAAGTTTACATGCCAATGGGCAACACCATCCCATCAAATCATTAAGGGCTCCATATCATGATTGCTTTACTTACCTACATAATCTAAAGCAGCTTTTTGAGCTTAAAGGACTAATTGTTTATTTTGTTCAGAAAACTCTAATATACTTGTTTTAGATACCATAATGTAGACTACTAATTTGTTGATTGAGATCTTGATTTATTTTTTGACAAGTAATTGAGATTTTGATTCATCATCCCAAAATTTCTTCTTCATTCTTTGTGATAAACTCTATGAGAATAGAGAGCCAATTTTTTAGCATGTTCTTTGGTTTGTATTATTTTAGGGGAATAATAATTGTGAAGCTTAGCCGTGGACAATAACTGAAGCTGAGAGCCATTGCTCGAAAAGGAATTTGTAAGGATCATGTCAAGTGGTCACCTGTTGTAACTGTTACTTTCATGTATGAACCTATCATTCATATGAATGAAGATATGATGTAGACTTTAACACTACAAGACAAACAAAGTTTCGTTGATAGCATTCCAACCAAAGTCTTTGAAATTGGGAAATATTACAATATACTACAGTAGCAGCCTGATGTTGTTTACTAGTTACAAGCAGGATGGTTCGGATTGATGAAAACACCATAGAGGCTGTCTCAGCAATGCTGGGTATGCTCAAAACAACTATCATTTAAGGTCTATACAACTGTGTCACACAGTGCAGTGAAACTACACAGAAAAATTGAAATAGCTTAATAGCTCAAGCAATTGTATCATAGATTTTTTTAATTACATGGGGTATGCCCCTTGTAAACATGAAGATCTTAATTATTGTGTTAATGAAATGAAATCCAATTATTGTTTTCATCAATTTAGTTTGTTCTAATAACTTCTCTTAGCAGAACATATATTGTGTTTCTAAAGATCTGGTAAGGATTAGTACTAACTTTTACTTTATTTATAGTAAAAGAAGACATTCTTGCAAAATTAATGACAAACATTCAACAGGCTTGCAAAAATGTCAAACATTCAACAGGGTTAGTAATTTGTACTTATATTAGTATTATTTATATGCACTGATTATAATTTTACAAACATGATGTAACTATTGCATTCATCAAATACTCCAAATGATGCAACTTGCTGAGGAAATCAAACACATCAAATAAAATTCAAATTTAAAGTTTTCAAATCAAACATAATCAAATACAATCCAAACTTTTAGTTTTCAACCAATGTCATTGTATCAAAATGACAAACATATATGAAAATACATCATAAACATTCAAATTCTGCCAAACTTTTACTCGTAAACTTTCTTATTTTAATGCTCCTTAAATGGTCCCAGAATTTGCATGATTTTTAAGACCATATGAACCATTCCAAAATGGGTATTGATAACCAGCCAACTGAATGGAGAGACTTGTTGAATACACATTTCCAATTGGGAAGCCTCCAACATTACCAAGAGGGAAACTTTCAACATTTGGTACCTATAAATGAAGTTAAATTATATAAAAATAAGACTCAACAAACTAAACAAAACTACTTTGTACAAAACAAACAGTACATGTTGGCCTAAAATAACACCAACTGGGTAGCCTCCAACATTACCAAGAGGAAAACCTCCAACATTTGGTACCTAAAAATAAAGTTAAATTATATCAAAATGAGACTAAAAAATTAAATGAAACTACTTAGTACAATAAATAAATAAATAAACAACACATGTTGACCTACAACAACAATAGGTGGCCTCTAAAGTTGATTAGCATTGAATGATCAAGTTGTTAGGAATGTTAAGGTCATGTGAAACATAAATTATAGTCTTGTGAATCAATATATCCAATTTGATAAGCCTATACAAAAAATACCAAATGACTCTTAAAATAATTGCATGAAGTTGTAAAAATAAAACAAAATAAAAAAAGAAATGAAAATTTACATTTTCCAAATTTATATCATCCACTTTATTTTCAATGGCCTTTGTCCCTTTCTCTTTCCCATTCCTCCCTTTATCCTCCTTTTTGTCCTTCACCATCTTAATAGCTTTTGTGACACCCCCAAAATAGGTCCATACATCTCATTCTGAATCGCCAAATACATGGTACAGAATTCAAATACAAACTTTATTTACACAATTATTAACTGTCATCTAAAATACGACAAAACGTAAATTATGAGTTTTAATACAAATATTGTCTCGTAAACAATATCCAAACTCAAAATAAGTCATCATTACAATTATTATCACACTATTGTATAGAATAGTGAGGGCTACTATAGCCACCATCTTGGACTATCACTCCATTCCCTGACTAGTCTCAACAATATTCTCATTTCCTGAAGAGAATAATGAAAGAAAAGGGTGAGCTCAACTAACCCAGTAAAGAATATTATGACTAAGATAATGTAGAATAAATTATCCTTAGTCCTCAACAGTGTAAAATTGATAGAATAGACAATCCTCACAATATAACATAATAATTGATAGCGAATCATATTAAAATAAACTACACAATAAGATCCATTGTAATCTCAAACAAAGAATTAGTTTATTGAATTAAAACTAAGAATCCACACTTGAATACACATTAAAAGATAAGAATAAGATTAAGGAAAAGAAGTGAATCTGTTGTCGACAAATTCTTCCTCCGTCTCGCTCTTGATCTGGATCTCCAATGGCTTCCAAGTGCTTCAATCTCCAAATCTCATAAGAACTAGTGTTTTCTCCTATTCTACTCTAATCTAATCTAATGAAATCCTCTCTCTCTCTCTCCTAATCCTTCTGATTCTCCTCCTTTTATATGTCTTTAAGTCCTCTTGGAAGTCCTTTAGTCAATCAGATTGAACCAATCCTTCTCGAACTCAAATTCGAATAAAAAATGACTTTTCTGCGCGTACCCTCACCCCGTGGGGTTTTTTATCGCTATGCCCACTGGCTGGAATACCAACTATTTTTTAGACTTGTACCCCCTTCGACGGGGTTTTGTGAAGAGAAAGTCATACCCATGCGAGCATCCTTTTTTTGTTGTAGTGTCCTCTGGTAAAACGGCCATAACGTTTGATCCGGGATGAGTTACGAGGCTCTCCACCTGTCAAATCAAAGATATCGACGAGCTCTACAACTTTCGTTCTTTGATAATTAAGAAATAACGGATGGATGAAGGTCAAAATTTGGCTGGAAGTGACTGCTATGCAAATGGCCACCCAAAACAGTGAAGTTCAACGTCCGTTGGTACAAAGATCATAACTCTTGCATCCAAACTCCGATTGGAATGATTCAAGATGTTCCGGAAAGCTAAGAAGAAGCTCTACAATATAATCCAAGAACATGCATCCAACTTGGTGTTAAAACCCCTGCAATCTCCCCTTCTTGTAATTACTTGCATATTTTAGTCCAAAAGATGTCTGAATTGCTTTTCCTTACTTCTTCATGCCAATGTTATGTCATAACCTACAAAATAACATAAAATGTATGAAATGTAGCTAAGAAACATGAATATAAGCAACTAATTCAAGTAACAAATATCGGATAAGTAGGTATAAAACATACTTATCACATAACCATCGAAGAATGCATTCATTATGATGCCCCCAAAATAGTTCCACGCAACTCATTCTGAGTCGTCAAATACATGGTACAGAAACCAAATAAAAACTTCATTAATACAACTGTGCAAAATACGACAACACATACGCTGTGAGTTTTAATACAAATATTGTCTTGTAGACAATATCCAAACTCAAATAAAGTCCTCATTACAATTATTATCACACTATTTTATAACATAGTAAGGACTATTATAGCCACCATCTTGGACCATCACTCCATTCCCCAACTAGACCCAGCTATATTCTCATTTCCTGAAGAGAACAATGAAAGAAAAGGGTGAGCTCAACTAGCCCAGTAAAGAATATTATGACTAAGATAATATAGAACAAATTATCATTAGTCCTTAACAGGGAAAAATCTGATATAATACAATAAACAACAAGTTTTAGAATACAACTGCAGCGGAAACATCAATCCATTAGAAGAGTCAAGTAGAGCATGATATCTACTATCTTCTATGATTTAAAATTCCATCATCAATATTTTATCCCTGTAACATCATTCAACAAATATTTTAAATCAACGAATTATCCATGCATTATAGGTCAAGGATATTCATTAGTATCACCAGTGGTCATGATCATGCCAAACACCTGTCCATCTATGCACTACGGGCCAAAGAGGACTTTCACTACAAACCTTATCTGTAACATTAAAGGTTATGATTATACCAATACACAATTCCTGGTCATAATCATATCAATCAACAGTCCATCTTTGCACTACGGGCCAAAGATGACTTCCAGTACAATATAAGCATGAGGATGATGATAATGATATAAAGATTCAATCAAGTGAGATAAAGGATAAATATTAGAGAATTCTAATTCAATTTATCCAGAGTTCAAAAATATCAAAATTGTTAACATGATAACTATTTGTGAAGTAAAATTCAAGAATGATATTCATGTATCAAAAATAATTTAGACAGAAAAGAAAATTAAACTCTGTTGTGAATAGTACTTGTGAATAGTATCGTATGTATGAATAGTGCCCATGAATAGTATCATATGAATAGTACCCAGACATGAAAAGTTTAAAATTTAATAAAAAAGTTCAGACCAATATTCCAGTGAAATGATATTAGATGAAGCGCAAAACTTAAGAAATTTCTAATCATTTCAGGAATTATAGAAGAAAAACTTACCGTAGAAAGTTTCAATTTAGGAATATGAAATGAAATAATACCTCTTACATAATATGGAGTATGAAAGAAAATACTATTTCTTACGAGTATTGCAATAAATTAATATCATTTACCTTAGTAGAAACTAGATTTGACTAGAATATCGGATATTATTCTGAGAAAATCTTGCACAAAAAGCTACACTCAAAGTATCCTTATACTAAAGAGAAATACTCACAATACTATAGAATAAGAATTTCTGATTTTAAAATGGTGTGTTGAGGAAGGAGTGGTAACCTTCCTTTTATAGTGCAACGGAGGGAGAAAAACAAAAAGCGTGCCTAACCTTTTGCTTTTTTCTTCTCTGTCTAACATATGCCTAACTCTTATTTTCTTATGGAAGAGGGCCCACACAATTGGAAAATGAATTGCAGGATGGATTCTTCACCAATCAAGTGGTCTCATGGAAGAAATAAATCACATTCCAGCACATGAATTTTAAACAAAATGCAGTACACCGAGTTTGAAAAACAAAGGAATACACCAAGCTTCTCACCTCGACTTTACCTTTAACAAATTCACGTGCTTATATTATAATAATATTATTATAAAAAATTATATTATTATATTATCACATTATTATAATATAATATTATAATAATATATATTTGAATGAATATTTTATCTGAGAAGATAATTGTCAAACTTTCAAAAAATATTTCATACAAAATTTTTTCATTTATATCAAAATTGATCTAATATCCATCACATAATAATTATTCATATTTAATATTATAAGCTCACAATATTAACAACCAGATCATTCGCAAGAAAGAGGAGGCTTTTCGATAAAAATTTATTCTTATTGGCGTGCAATTATATAACCTAACTCATTTCCTCGATAGAATTTTCTAAACATTGTCAATAATGCTAACTAATAACATGAATAATTTTATCGCGTTAATTATTGATTTAATAATATAAATTATTATGCAGATGATACTGTGATAATAATTGAATCAATAATATGAGATATTGTGCAACAATTACTGTCGCAATTATTGAATAAAACTGAGTTACTTCTTACATAAGAATCAATAATCCAAAAATATTATGCAATACGGTGTGCTTCTTGTGTAAACCCAGCGTACATCTTGTACTTTTATCACCGGGTATTTTAACAGATTAACGGTAAAAAGTTTTTCTTTGTTATTTTTTATAAAAAGTTAATTATATCGTTTTTATATCCAAGCGGTTATTACATTATATGGTCCACCAATAATTGCGTCGTAAATCACGGATATTTCCAACAAAAAGAATATTCCTCAATAAACGAATATTTTATGGCCACTTGCTTACTCTGCAAAATTTGCACATATCACCCATAACTAAAGTATTATAACAAATCAACACTTTACTATTCAAAATAATATTTCGAGAAATTAAATCTTTATTCATAAAAAGTTGGGGTCTTACATTCATGCTTTCATTTCTTTGAGTCGAAGACATTCCCGCCCAGAAAGTATTTCTTAAAAATGTTTGGACCCAACGGCTCCTTTCATTGTATAAACCAGTCAACCAATCATTTATTTCAAGTTTAAACTTTTCAATTAATCTACTCCAATTTTCTTCAAATCCTTCACAAGTAAAAGAATCATAAACCACTTTTTGCATCGTTTACTTAATTGATTAATATTCATTACAACCTCGTAATTTTTCAGGTAACTTCTTCATGATATGCCATAAGCACCACCGATGACGTGTGTTAGGAAAGACATTTTCAATAGCCTTTTTCATTTCTTTGTCCTGATCAGTGATTATTGCGGTTGGAACGCGACCATTCATACATGCAAGCCAAGATTTAAAAAGTCCAGTAAACGACTCAACATCCTCACTTGAAATCAATCCACATCCTAAAAGTGTAGACTGACCATGATGATTCACTCCAACAAAAGGAGCAAAGGGCATGTCATACTTATTAGTCCAGTATGTTGTGTCAAACGTAATGGCATCTCGGAATTCCTCATCCGCTGCCCTACTCCTAGCATCTGCCCAAAATACATTCCTTAGCCTCCCCTCCTTATCCAAATCCATCAAATAAAAGAAATTAGCACTATTAGCTTGCATTTTAAGAAAGTAGTTCTGAACTGTCGTAGCATCCCCATCACCCAACCTTAATCGTCTCATTTTCTCAATATGATTATAATAGTCTTTCTCTAAAAATGAAACATTCTCATGACCACCGGCTTCAATCAAAAATGAACTAAAAGTTTTATTTGGTCTAATACTCGCTCTATCATTAACTTCAAGTCTCCTTTTAACGTACATCCTCATAACCCTATTCTTTTTATAAAATCTAGATTTTTTCGGGCTCAAAGCATGATTGTGATCAAGGGGGTATTTGTGAGGCTCGCCACTTACCATCAAGGCATAATACAATCCTAATCTTAGCTTTACATCATGTTTTCTTTGTTTAGAGGCTTTTTAAGACATTCTTTGAATTGCCATTGTTTGTCCGGTTCGAGAGCATGAAAAAACCACACAATTAACCTTCCCATCATCACCCTTTTCTGAAGATCTTTTCTTCATTGGGAACCCTTGTTTGTTAGTATATTTAATGTAGTATTCTACACAAGCATCAATATTATCAAATTTCATTCCTATTTCCAGATCTTCTATCTCATCTACTGCACTCTCCACACACTCGTCAAATTATGAATTATCATTCATATCATTCTCCTCAATGTGTTCATTCATCTCTGTGCTTAAAGATATATTCAATGATTCTGTTTCCATTTGTGCCCAAAAAAACCTGTACAAAAAAAACAAAAACAACACTTAATCCAAAATTAGGACTTTTTCTTTGTAATGTTTTTTTTGAACCATGTATAGAGAGGGTAAGATGATATCAATTAAAAGAAAGAATGTTTTTAGTTTGAACTATGTTTTTTGTTGTGCACAAAATTAAACTTAAATCCAGATCTCAAGAGGGAAAAAGTGCTACCTAAGATAGAGATCGTCGAACTTGGGAGGAAGGACGAAATGTCGAGATCACTAGGATGGAGAAGGAGGATTAAATTTCGTAGATGTTTGTGATGGACGTATGATTATATTTCGCAAGAATATTTTGGCGGGACAAAGCCTCTAATATGTTTGTCCACTTAAACTTATTGTTTCTATAATTCCACGTGATCCCCTCTCACATACAGGTAAAACCCACTTTCTTATCATGTGAGAGAGAAAATTATAAAAAAAAATATCAAAAACATATGTACAAATATCAAAAACACAATTTTATTTGGAGACATGGTGTATACAGTAAAATTCAAATTATAGTCATTTACTGAATTCTCTAAAAAATTAAACAAATACCATCATACAAATTTATAACTTATTTCCAAAATCTACCACAACAGAAAATCAAGTACACAGCTCTCTTTGATTTCTGCACAACCACCTTGCTATTCAAAAATACAAAATTTGGAAATTGAAAGTTAAAACAATTGATACATGTACAGGATACCCTTATCTATAAAGAGCTTCATTTGTCTAGATGTGATCCAGGCGGGTTCAAGCCTGAAGAAGCAAAAATGCCCCAAATGGAACTATAATCTTCACCTGCTATTATATTTTTCTGTCATGACCAGAAAACAAAGATGCAAGGAATATACATCACTGACAAATACACATGCATGTAACCATAGTATATTTTCTAAAACATATCGAAACTGTGATCCACAAAATTCCGATCCAAATCGAGATGCTTCATTTAGCCTATTGGAGGTTAGTTGGAAGATTGAGCAATTCTTTTCACCAGTTCTGCAATTGAGAGGTAATACTTTTTACGACAGGGTGGTATTCCGTGTGCAAGTGTTTCTTAGCTAGCTCTGAACCAGGCTGCTGAAGCCACTCATCATACAAGTTTTTTGCAAGGGGATTATCAAAAGGATTAGCTATCAAAACCTGAAAATTATGGAAGTAATTAATTTGGGCACATAGTAGAAAGTATAATAGATTCTATAAATAAATATGTATATTCAACTTCAATCCTTCGTTAATTTGTTTCATGTAGGTAACCGTTAGTCTTAACTACAGGGTAATGTATTCTTGAAATAACAAATGAAACCTCAAGTTTCCAGAAGCATCAAATCCATGAAAATGATACCTAGCTTAGTTATGCACTGCACCCTAAAGAAGTCTACAATCCAAAAGCAGTCAAAATACTTACATTTTCCATATATATGGTCTCTAGCGATTGAATCAAATCTTTACCAGATTGCCCAGACTTTGGCTTGATTTGGCCTCCACCATTCAGGCACCCTGTTAATAATAGTAAAGTACATTCATATTAACTTCAAGCATGATGATATAAATAGCAATAAGTTAGTTATGAATAAAAATATACATCCCAATTTTTCATCAAAATTCATGTCATGCTACTTTGCAATTAGAATTAGTGTTATACCTGAAGGGCATGCCATAACTTCCAGAAAATGGTAGTCACATTTTTCTATTTTAATTTTTCGCACAATGTTTTGCAGATTCCTGAAGCCATAGCATAGTGCGAACTTTAATACAGTTTCACCCTCTACCTGCATCAAAAGACGATGGGACGATCCCCAAAATTTTAACAAAAAAAGTACTGAGAGGGCTCACCTCCCTTTCTGAATTTCAAGAGATTGCATAAAGTAAATCTGATATTAATTGTAGTTTTCCAGAGGATTCTACAATTTTAAACATCTAGTCCCACAAACAATTTTTTAATGGGCAAAAATAAACTAAACCCATCTAAGTTGGCATGTTTTGTACAATAGCCCACTGAACTAAAAAAAACTGCAATTAGGAAACTAAACTATTAAAAACACCGCAATTGTCCCATTTGGACAAATTAATCACAAAGTCATCCAAATTAAATCTTATTTTTCCTATGTGGCCAACTGGAATAAAAAGGAAAATGACGCGGTAAAAAAACAAGAGCCAAGTCACTTGACTCACATGACCTGTAATAAACCTACAGAACCTAAAATAAAATAAGAGAAAAAGGTACCACTTTTTTTTAGTAATATTTGTAACATTAATTTACCTAGTCATATTAATTTAATTATTTTAATATATAATGAATCTCTTTAGTAACTATTAAATTTAATAAGAAAAATAAATTTAGGTTAATATTATTAATTAATACTAGCATTAGGTTCCATCTTCTTCCTTTATATTCAGATTCATCTAAGAAAAAAAGGTCAGATCTGAAATTAAACTTTGATGTTCCTTGATGTTCCGATCAACTTTTTCATTAGATGTTCCGATCATCTTCTTCATTAAATGTTCCGATCATCTAACCTTGCTAGAAAAAAGAAGAGAGAGATGTTAAGAGGAAGAGGAGAGAGAAGACGAGTGTGTGTTTTAAGTTTTGTAAAATTTCAGATATGGAACTTAAAAGAAGAAGATGGGAAGACGTTGAATCGTCCAGCCTAACTGGAGAGAGGAAGAAGGGAGTTTTCCAGCAAGGTCAGAGATGTTGTTCCATTAAAGCTCTAGACACTCTAGAGGTACCTTGGAGGTTTTGGTGCTCGATTTGGATCCAAGTGACCAGTTTGCCCTCTGAGAAGACCACGTGGTTCCATTTTCATTGATCTGGTCCAAGTTCTGGTGGAGGGTTTAGAGCTTTGTGAAGATCTAACATGACTGCAACATCATTTGGGTCGGTTTGAGACTTTGTACAGAGGAAGAATAAAAAAGAAGCAAGAAGACAAGTACAAGCTTGAGGCCAAGATGACTAATCATCTTAATGAGCTAGAAAGAGAGATTAGGAAAGCTAAAGAGATTAGAGGTGGTGAGCTTTAAACAATTTCTGTAAAAAGGGGTTTTAGGAGCTTTGGATGCTGAAGAGAGAGAAAGAGAAAGAAGGATGTTTATGTTCTGGATGGGCCACGCAATTAGCGACTCAAGCCACGCAGGAAATTATTGTACCCAATTTGACGAACGTTTAAAAAAATAGACAGAATGGGATAATTGCAATGTTTTTAAAAGTTCATTTTTCTAATTGCAGTTTTTTTTAGTTCAGTTGACCTATTGCACAAAACATGCCAACTTGGATGAGGTAAAGTATATTTTTGCCTTTTTTAATGTGTATATACCATTGCCTCGCTCAACTAAATGTCTAAATATCTGAAATGAATACAGATATTACCTAAAAGCTGTTGGCTCAGCAGCACTAACTACTATTTGTTGCAGAAAAACTGCAATATGAAAAATGAAGATGTGGAACGACAATCAAAAAACCGACCATCTCTTTGTAGGTCCTGTAAAGGCTTCCTAAGGTTTATCAGAATCACTTACCCTAACCCCAAAAAAACTGTATGTAGTGAACAGCATAGAAACAGTTAACACGCAGGTCAGAATGACTAAAATTAAGCATCATTTTTTAGTAAGATATTATTAACAGTGGCGCCAAAAAGGGGAACAACATTTTGAAAAGAAAAAACATTATCAGCTAACCCCTAAACAACAGTGCCTTTGCTCCGCACATTCCGTTCTGAAATATAGATCAAAATTGACCTTTTGAAGTTAATTGAGATATTTTCAAATTCAAAATTGATAAGAATTTTTGCATTTAATATTTTGACTTTTTGACAATACAATTATGATAATCTAAAACTATCTAGGATATTAAACTATATATATATATATCATTAAGGGAGAGAGAAAAATAACTAAGGTGGTGTTTGATAAATCTGAGCAATTAAGATCTGAATAGTATATCTTAATAAATTATATCCGAGTGAATAGCATCTGAACTTAAAAAACTGTTTGATAACTAAATATAAAACATCAGAATGACTTTTAAATTTAAAAATATTAATTTTAAATTTAAAAATATCTCAAATTGACTTTTCAAAACTCAATAATGATCTTAAAATTTGGAATGGAGGGAGTATAATATTAATAGACTCCATATATTTAAATTTTTCATTAAGAGACGACTTTTAATGATTTAGATTTATATCTTTCTCTTACCGATTAAGAGACGATAAGATACAAACAAATTTTACCAAACAACTTTACCGTCTTACCGATCAGATGTGGAGAGGTATTAAGAGATAAACAAACACCACCTACTCTTGAGACTGTCACAAATTTCTTTTCTTTTTTACCTTATAAGTTTGATTTTATTACAATTTCGTCATTCTTAAAAAAGTTAAAATTTTATTCTATTTCCTCAATTTGATAAAACTCCTACCATATTATGATGGTAATTACGCACACAACGCATATGTGCACTAAGACTAGTTAGAATGTTCGAGCGAAATAACAATTAGAGAAAGAACAGTGAGAACGAAAGATTAGGGGAAAACGGACACGATGCAAAGTAATACCCATCAACATAATTTTGTAGTGTCCGCACAATAGTTGTGTGGACTAGACCTTTTAAATAGAGGGCAAATTTAGGTTTTACTCCACATGGACCCATCCCGCACAATAGTTTGTTACCGTCCTAATAATTGTTGTGCGGATTGGATTAATCTTGACCTTTTATTATTGATTTGGACAGTACAAAATGAGTCGTGATTAGGGATTTAGGGCCTGTGATGGGTGGATGGCTTCTCTCTTCTCTTTTCATTCTATTCAGGGGTGGGGTTGTGATTGGTTGGGGGCTATAGTAGGTGAAGATTTCGTGTTGCCAAGAGTTTGATGGGGTGGTGGTAATTTAAAGATTTGAGATTGATTTTTGTTGATGGGGTTGATTGGTAAGAGAAAAAATTAAAAGATTTGAGATTGATGTCATCCGCTAATTCATAACCTTTGAGTATATGTCTATAGTTATATATGGAAAATATACACCTGTTTGCATGAACAAGAAGTAACCCAAATGGTTTGAATTTGAATTATTAATTTTTTTTCATCTTTATGCTCTTCCTCTTTCTCTCCTTTCAATTGCAAATTGATTTTGTTTTTTTGTTCTTTCTCTTTCTTTCTATATCCATTGTGTACTGCTTGGTAAAAGAGAAGAAGTCCTCGTACCTTCCGAAATTCTGCAAACTGAAAAGGTTTTTGAATGTCTACACAACAGTTGTGCGGACGGAACTTTTTTTTTAATTGAGAATAAATATGTCATTAGATTATGTGGGTCCGCATTTGCAATTTAATTTGTTCCATCCGCATAACACTACTACGGATTCCTCATAACAATACGGCGGATTGTTTAATTTTTAAGCCACACGATTTTATTGTGAACGGTCTTAGATGGGTTGGATGGATAATGCCTCACATCCAACTTTGGACCTGGATAGGAGGCAATATATATATATATATATATATATATATATATATATATGGAAATGATCCATAGCATCTATTTGCTATGGAATCAAATAGTGACATATAGCATCTTAATCATCTATTGCAATTATGGAGGGCCAAGATTAAAAAAAAGTTATGCGGTGTCCGCTAGAATAGCGGACGGGGTTAATACATTTTTAGGTCGATTATGCCCCCAATGACAAACAATGGAAGAAAATAGTTTATATGCCTCTTTTTCAATTTTAGGGATTTGATACCGAAGAATTTAGGAGGAAAAAGAAAGGGAGAGATTATGGCGTTTGATATGGAGTCGGTGGCGGAGCCAACGTCGGGGGCAATTGGTTCAATTACATGCAAGACCAAATACCAAGCCGAAGTTCAAGGATATGATAATCAACAAGTTAAATACAGTTTTCTTTCATGTTAAATTTTATTTATGTTTTGCGTGGATTTGTCAAGATTTTTCCCCCACTGAATAAAGGGGGGGTGGGAGGGGGTTAGGGCCACCACTTACCGATGAATGAAGAAATGAACCTGTGCCAATGAGCTCATGGCAGGAGGAGAGAGTCCTATTACCAACTGACCTACTGTTCGTTCTTGTTAAGATAGATTTTAGTTATGGTTGTTTCATTACTTTTTAACATAAGAGGATATATGGGACTGAGTTATATCATTGTTTATGGGTGACTAGGTGAGTAAAATGTGACATTTGTACGTCGGCATGGTATCAATTGAAGGACTTTTGTGTAGAAGGTCAAAAGATTGGTTGTCCCCCAGATTTTCTTGTAACTACTCAAGGGCATGTTCATTTGATGATACTTGCGATTTACAGGAAGTTTATGAATTCTAGTGGACACAAGGACAGCAAGAGCTGAAGTAGTGACAGGCTTAATATGGTCAGGGAGCCAAATAATTAAGATCATAAGCACAAATAAAATAGTCATTTGTGGCATCATAAGATTGGGAGAGTAGGTCAGGTTGAATTTAGAGATCAAAGATTTGAATAAAGAAATGAAAGAAATTGAAATTGTTTGGATAGGAAACATTGCTTTTATAGATTGAATCCAACTACTTTTAGACACAAAACAAACACCGCTATCATGTTTGCACATTTCCCCTATCCAAGTTACATATTTTGTGCCATTGCCACATTGCTCATGATGATAATGGTCTTAAAAATATGAAATTTGTGATGATTTTAAGTGATTTTCTATTCTTATACACTTGAAATGACCTCTTTAAAATGTCAAACCTATTTTGATGGCAGCTCGAACTGAAATTGGGTATCGGAGGCACATCGTATGAAGATTTCATACGCAATATGCATTTGCCTATGCAATTGAGGTATTTACCAAAACAAAACAAAAAAACTATTCTGACTCCTACATGTTGTTTTTATATTCTTAGCTTCTTAGGATATTATATATATTATTCCATGAGGAATATATCCCTTTATGTCTACAAGGAATATATTCTTGACGTTGAATTTGATCAAATTATATAAACTACTTTAAATTTTAATTTGTCTTCTTATTCTTGGAGTGGACCATTTAGTATCCACTCTCAAGGCACCAGTTACTAGAACTTGGGTTGTGCTAAACTAAGATTTGATGTTATATAAATATGATTTGGAGAGCTTAGTTTTGAATCAATTTTAAAGTTTAAATACATACCAACAAGGATTATACTTTGACCCTTGTTCACAAAGGGAGCAAATTCTCACACCACCTCAACTCATGAAGCCCAAAAAAAAATATGGTGTTGACCGCTGCATTTTGTACCATGTTCTTTCATAATTCTAGTTATAGGGTGAATGCTTAGTTTGAATTCGTTTTGAAAAGATTTACTATGTCTTGCCTTTTCAGAGCAATGGTATGTTTTATAGTTTCTGAAGACATCAGCTGCCTCTATTGAAGTATGTATGGTATATAAATGTACACATATTTTTCTTTTGAAATCTAAATTTGGTTCTCCTCATAAAGTAAAGATATTTCAATTGCAAAGTACACAGAAGAGGGAGTATAATTTCATCCATTGCATAATCTCAAATCAGGACAAATACTACTATTTTTCTAACCATTCTTTTATTATTTATGTGCACTAATTTTGTTCTTCACCATTCTCAGTCAGTTGAGGAAGAAAATCTTCTTCGAGGCATCAACAACAGCTATAGGGCAAATCTAAATTTGTCAGCTCTGACAGAGAATGATAAAGTAGAGTGCCTCGTTGAAGAAATTGCAGACGAGTTCAAAAATCGACCCTATACAAACACCACAAGTGCCAACACAATGTCAGGAACCGAGCCTCACTTCTCAGACTACCCAAACCTTCTAGCCAAATGCAAGTTAAATGTGACCACAAGAAGGGATGGGGTCATATTGCCTGCTTGTGTTCCCAACCTTATTCCAGATGTTGTCCTCTCAACTATAGCATCTTAACCCTCAAATGTGACCACAAGAAGGGATTGGGTGTTTCAATTAATTCTTATTGTGTAATTATTGAATTGATGTACAATATGCTAACTGTGTTGTAATGATTTGTATTATTGGTTGTACTGGGTTTGCAACTCATGGATTGTATTACTGTTGCAGTGAATATATTTACTAGTGAATTGTATTACTGTTTGATGAATACAGTTCGTGCTATGTATCAGTGAATTGTATTACTGTATGAGTCATGATTACAGAGTAGTTGTTGTTTGAGGAATAGGCAGAGTGGAATTGTATTACTGTATGAGTCATGATTACAGAGTTGAGTTGTTATTTGAGGAATAGGCAGAGCTGTTGTTTGAGGAATACAGGCAGAGTTCTTGTGTCTATGTAATTCATGTTAGCTAATGACTTACCATCCGCTAGTAAGTCTAGCGGACAATGCAACCTCTGTTTTGACGTTTACTCTTCTGGGCAACAGTGGTTTAGTCTGTAGGGGCAAAAGTGTCGCATAGTTTGATTAATTCCGCTAGTAATTCTAGTTTACGGTAACTTTCCAATTATAATCTGAGCCATCCAAAGAAAAAATGGAGGGTTAAGATGTTATATGCCACTTTTTATTCCATAGCATATAGATGCTATGATCATTCTATATATATATATATATATATATATATATATATATATATATATATATATAGGGAATGATCCATACATCTATTATACTATGGATCAAAAAATAGCATATAACATCTACACCGTCGGTTTAACAAATGAATGGAAGTGATTTAATTTGGAAACACGCCATCCGCTAGTTATTCTAGCGGACGTGGTTAATCAAAAATTAAGACTCTTATGCCTCCCATACTAGCGGACGGATATTGCCATTCTGCGAATTGGGTAATTGGCTAGACCCTAGAATACATCAAATCGGTTCTGCGAATTCGGTAATTGGCTAGAACCCTAGAATACAGCAAATCGGCAAAGGTAATACGCTATGCGATTCTCCATTAATTCTCAGTCGAAACTATACTTGGACTCTCTGATGCTATTTTTGGTTCAGCCTATAGGAGGTCAGGAGCTTCTGGAAACTAAATTGTAGCTGTAATTGGCATTGAAACTTCAACAAAGCACTAATAAACAGGAAAGTCACAGCAAATTAGAGGTATATGTTATATGTTTATTTGAGATTTTCGTAAAATTGGTACAATACTAGAATTTTAGGGTTATAGTTGCACTACACTTGGACTGTTGATTGGGATATATATAGTGGGGGACTAGTTGTTTTGTGGAGTAATAAGGCCTACAAGAGAAATACATGGCTTGAAACATTTATCTATGTTAATGAAAATCTGTATTTTTATTTAGAATGCACATAAGATGTTTGTAAAAAAACGAAGGCCTACAAGAGTTTCCAAGTACTTTTATGGGGTCACATATAGCTATTTAATTGATCAGATCAGTTTCCAAGATCTAACTGTGGGCTTTTATTATCTCTCAAGTACTTATTATTTTGATTAGTCCCTCATGGGAGGAGTTGAGGCTCTAAATAAGCACCGAGGTTATTTTTTTAATTTGTGTGTTCATGAGAATTTCTTTCCAATTTGTGTGTGTTCAGATAGTATTTTTCTTAGTTATTTATCCATAAGATTAGAGGGGTCAAGGTGTCGTTGGTGTCCATTCAACGCAAAATTTTGTCACTGTACTATTGAAATTAGTAGCAACTTTTAGAATTCCATGATTTATTACTACTTTTGTGTTTTTCCACGACAAGGTTACTACAAGTTAAACACTTGACAACACAAGTTGAACAAAAGACACGCACGATGGATGGAATTTATCGAGACATTTCCATATGTTATTCGATATAAGCAAGGTAAGGAGAACGTCGTTGCGGATGCTTTGTCTCACAGTATGTTTTGTTAAATACTCTTGATCTGAAATTGCTTGGGTTTGAACAAATTAAAGAGTTATATGATAATGACCTTGATTTGGTGAAGAGTTTAAAACTTGTGAAAAGAATGTTGTGGGTAAATACTTTAGAATTGATGGATTCTTGTTTCAAGAAAATAAACTATGTATTCCCGCATGTTCGCTTCGTGAGTTGTCAAGTTAGGGAATCACATGGGCGGTTTAATGGGACATTTTGGTGTTGAAAAACTTTGCTATTTTAAAAGAACATTTTTATTGGCCTCATATGAAACGAGATGTTGAAAGAATTTGTGATAGATGTATTACTTTGTCGCCAAGCTAAATCTAAGTTCAACCCCCATTGATTGTATACACCATTGCTATTCCTAATGAACCTTGGATTGATCTTTCTATGGAATTTGTGTTGGGTTTACCTAGGTCTAAGCACGGTCATGATTCGATATTTGTGGTCGTGGATAGATTTTCAAAATGGCACATTTTGTTCCATGTCATAAAACCGATGATGCATCTCATGTCATTGATTTGTTCTTTAGGGAGATTGCGTTTGCATGGTATGCCTAAAACTATTGTTTCTGATAGAGATACAAAGTTCTTAAGTTACTTTTGGAAGACATTGTGATGTAAATTGGGTACTAAACTCGTTATTTTCTACTACTACGTGTCATCCATAAACCGATTTAAAGTAGTAAATAGGACTTTGTCGGCATTATTACGGCTATCATTAAAAGAATATCAAACAATGGGAAGAATGTTTACCACATGTTGAGTTTGCATATAACCGCTACATTTCCATTCTGCTACTAATTTTTCTCCATTTGAAATTGTATATGGTTTTAATCCTTTGACACCGTTGGATTTATCACCATTACCTATTTCTGAATATACTAACATGGATGGAAAGAAAAAGGCTGATCTTGTTAAGCAGATTCATGAAAAAGCAAGACTAAACATTGAACGAAGGACGGAACAGTACATTAAGCACGCAAACAAGGGACAACATCAAGTGATCTTTGAGCCCGGAGATTGGGTGTGGTTACATATGCGAAAGAAAGATTCCCATTCAAAGACTACCAAAATTGCCGAGGGGAGATGGAACATTTCAAGTTCTCGAAGCGATCGATGACAATGCCTATAAATTGGATTTGCCATGTGAGTATAATGTTTGCTACATTTAACGTTATCGATCTAAGTCCGTTTGATGTAGGTGACGATTTGAGGACAAATCCTTTTCAAGAGGAAAGGAATGATGAGGACATGGCGGTACGTGGATTCAAACAAGACTAAAGGGACGTGGGGGTCAAGCAAGGCTAGGACAAAGAGGTTCAAACAAAGTCTCAATGGATTGATCCAAGATGTTTGAAATTTGAAGCTAACGTAAGAAAATCCGAAGAAGAGGCAAAAAAGCAAGAGACACAAATTTGGGTCGATTTAATACAAGCCCAATCTTTTTAGCAAAGTCCACATATATTACATGCAACCGAATGAGATGAGATGATTTAATTAATTTCATGTGGACCGTAATTTACTTAGCAAGGCTGGGCCGTACTAAGTTGTCGCATTATTCACGTGGGCATATGAAGAATTCAAGTGGGCTAATTAACATAGTTACCACCATTCATTTGATATCATTTTAATCACGTGGCTCTCTTTATTATTATTCCGTAAGTGGTATCCCACTCATCACGCCACCACGCCACGCCAGCGTTAAAGAAGTGTGAAAGAAATATTTTATTTTATTTGATTAGTTTTAAATTCTATTCTAATTAGGATTTCTTTTCAATTAGAATTTCTTTTCAATTTGATTTCTATTTCCTTATAGAAATTAGGGTTATATCTTATAAATTCCTATTAGGATTTGGATTGTTTTGAGTAGTATAAATAGAGGTCCAAGTTATATAATCAAACACATTATACATTATTCATTATTCAATATATTTGTGAGGTTATTCTCTACTTTTGGTTCTTTCAAGAATTTCTAAGTATTTTCTTAGTTATTTCTTTGAAATTCAATTTGACTTATCATTGACAATCTAGCATCGATCAATCGCCGATTGTACCAAGATTACCGCTCAATATGTTGAGGGTCAAGGTGTCGTTAGTGTCCAATTCGAGAATTCAACGCGAGCAATTGTACCAATTAAACCGCCTACATATAGGCGAGGAGTTAAGGTGTTGCTGACAATTCACCCAACAACTGTGCTAGAAAGCGATCGGCGACGACCACCTCCACGCAAGCGCGTTGTGAGTCTATCAAGGCTCTAAAGCACCGAGGTTATTTTTAATTTGTGTGTTCATGAGTGTGTGTTTAGATAGCATATGAAGATTTTGTCAACATACTATGAAATTAGTAGCAACTTTAGAATTCCATGATTTATTCAACAAGGTAAACACTTGATGGAAACTCTTGCAGGAACTGACAACTTTAAAGTTGGGTTGAGCACCTTTTATTTGAGATGTGTAGTTTAATTTCTCAACGCATTTGTAATGCTCATTTTTTTGAACTAAAAGATTGAGCTCTTAATACTGCTTGCTTTAGAATTGTAGTCCATCTAGTGGAAAGGCTATTTGAACTCGACACTTTGAATCATGATATCAAGTATCAACAGTTTATACCTTGGCTTGAAGTTGGAATTAACATTTTATTTTCTCAACCTTAATTGTGTACATGATCTCTACTCTCAATATAGCCTGGGCGTGGTCCAGCATAATGCTATAGGATTTGTTCAATTTACTGCCATAATAAACCTGTTGTCTTTTAAACCTTTTAGATCTAGCATCCATATATATAAGTTTTTGTAATGTATAGCTATAAATTTGCTTGCTCTGATCTCTAATGATTTTCAAAATTGCTACAATGATATTAGGAATTTTCTGTGTTTTCGCATTGGATGTGTGTAGCATTGTTTATTTGTTCATTAACCAAACACCTGAAACATATTCTTGCACGCGAGCTTGGTTAAATATATAATATTATTTTTTCTACCATATTATAGCTGCCAGAATTATTACTTAAACATGGTTGCATTTTTAACTTATTAGGCAAAGTTGTTAATCCAACTAAAGTGTACACTGAAATATAGCAAGAACAGAATGCTTCATCAGTGCCTATCTGTTACTGTTCTGATTCCATTACGTTCTTTTGTCTTTGGGAATACTTTGCCACTTTATGCATATCTTATTGGTATAGTTTCAATTTTGAAAATTTAGGTGTTTTGCAACCATGCTTGTGAAAAAAAAATCCTAGATGTATTGAAATGTAGAGATTATATACTCGAGAATTAAATTCATGGATTAATTGAGGTAAAAGGAGCTTTAACTTCTTCTTTTCCAGTCAAATGGCTAGGCTTTAACTCCCGTGTTTGTCCTGTATATAACTTCGCCTTGCCAGCAACTGATCATATGAGTAACGATGTTGCATACAGTGCTTTTCATAGAGTTTACAATTTGCGCAGTAATTGATAATACTCGGCTTAATTTGGCTATCAATGTTACTCCTTCCAGTGTTATTAAGCTTTTGTATTTGTTTGTTTTATATGTTGGCAGGAGGTGATGGACAATCTCTTTGTGGTGGGAGGGTCATAAATGTCAAGTGGGGGGAATACACTAGAAGAATTGGTATTGATGGAACTGCGATTGCAATCAAAGAGGCAATTAAATCAGCTTTTGGTTTACGAACTAGACGGGCATTCTGGTTGGAGGATGAAGATAATGTCATCAAGAGTCTTGACAGGGCTGTGATGTTGCTTAACTGTTGATGTATTGGGGCTGTGATTTGTAATCAATTCAAATTGTGTAGGCAGAGGAATACATGTAGATATATTCGTGTATGTATTGGGGCTCTGATTTGTAATCAATTGGGGCTGTGATTTGTAATCAATTCAAATTGTGTAGCCAGAGGAATACTGGCAGATATATTCGTGTATGTATTGGGGCTCTGATTTGTAATCAATCCAAATCGTGTTTGGAAGAATTTGAACTTTCCATCCGCTAGACTAGCATCCCTAGCGGATGCTGCTTATGCTATTATTTTGAATTAGTCAGCTGGGCATAAATGGGGGCATAAGAGTCTTAATTTTTGATTAACCACGTCCGCTAGAATAACTAGCGGACGGCGTGTTTCCAAATTAAATCACTACCATTCATTTGTTAAACCGACGGTATAGATGTTATATGCCACTTTTTAATCCATAGCAAATAGATGCTATGGATCATTCCATATATATATATATATATATATATGGTAAAAGTAATCTAAGGTATGTTAAGCTTGGCTAAGGCTACTTAGTAAAACTTTAGTAAAGCGCGTAATTTACCCCCAGGGTTAAGTTTTCCATTTTTGGGTTTTATATTAAAAAACTTTAATTATAATTTTTATACAAAACTACGTCGTTTTATTTAAAAGCCTTAGACAAGCTTGGCTACGCATGCATATATATATATACACCCCCTTGTTCCAAAACATAAATCAAAAGGTCTTCATATTATAGATTTAGAAATTAAAATTCATTTTATCTTTATCTTATACATGATCACAAATGCTCCTTGACTAGGACAGAACAAACTTACCTCTAGACTCACTTCTCGGAAATCTGAATTCCTTATAGTCTTGAAGACCAGAGGCTCTTTAATTTCTCTACCATAAAGAACTTTAGCAGCATGTCAGAAAATTGTCTCAGCATATCCTCCAGAGCTTCCACCAACGACATACCATAAAGATGTCCTTCTTCATTAACGATTGTTAGCCTGCATAAATGACATATAAAATGATTTTCTTACAGTTTATCTTAGGGGAGAGTCTTCCAACTTGATGAAAAAACAGAAAAGAAAAATATTCAGACAATAAAATGAAGTTCTTACAGTTTATCTAGCGGGGACTCTTCCAAGGCTTTAAAATCTACTGATTTTGACTGCAATAATCAATAATATCAAATGAAATAATTGCATCCGACCAGGATAATTTCTATAAGAAACTGTGAAATCACTATATTGTGATTTTGTCCCTCCTATGTCCCCAAAATATCACTTTTGGGTTTAAAAAATGACTTCCTTCAATATCTTGGGAAAACCAAAATTGACATTATTGGGGGACAGCAGGAATAATAAATTCAATAAACTACAAGCAGTCTTCTCTTACCTGTATTAAATCCAAAACCTCTCCGGATGTCAATACCGAATCTACCTCTGTAACATTTATGCTAGTATTCATAGGATTTTCACCTTGATATTCTACTTGGAAGACGAAGTCATCCCTTGAAGCCTCCAGCTTTTTGTCATAACATGGCATCACTGTTACATGGTAGACCTCTTCAGGCCTGCCAGCCAAAAGTTCAACCATCAAACATAATCATATCCAAACTACTATTCTTCTACATGCAGGTATGTATTGACCTTGAAGACACCATAAGTATAAGCTATATCGTTACCCCCATCAACTTTGGGCCACATCATTGTATATATCACAAACATATATGTGAAGTTTTGAAAACGGCAAATGCACACCAGAAATAAGAATCAAATTGAGATTGGAATTTAACAACTCACGGAGCTACAACCTATTTCTCAAAATGAGAAACCCAGTTAACTTGCAACCATTTTTTACACACATTAAGGTTTCTCGTAGACTCATCAAGACATATTTTCTCTTTGATATTATTTCCTCAGCAACAAAGTTAGTTTTAAAATTTAATGTTGGAAAGACATCATCACAACTCACTATTGACAAGTGTGTTTACAACAAATCTTAACATACAAAAAAAAATAAAGTCAAATGGGAGCCTCATTTAGGGATGGAGGGAGTCATATTGTAAAAGTGGACATTTGTGGACCATGTCCGAAATGAATTAAGTTGTCCTCATTAATGCATGTTTCATTGCGACTTATGGCATATACAGCCTCTCTTTTTTTTAGGTATGGCTTATCCAACCTATTCAGTAGCATTTCACATTCTGTTAGACTTTCTCACAAGTATTAAAACATGAACATTAATTGAGAAGAAAGGTAAAGTCATCGAGGGTGTTTGGGATTTGCTTATTTAAAAAGTAAAAAAGTTTTTGGTAAACTGTTTTGAATACTACTTGTAAGCAAATTTTATGAAAATAAGCAGAAGCATCAAGTTTTTGCTTCGGCTTATAAGGAAAAAAAAAACAATAAGCAGCTTTGACCAAGTATATTAACCATCTTCGCTACTTTATTACTATTATATCCCTACTTTATTAGATGTAATATATATTTTTTATGGAAACAAGTGATAAGCAATGTCTTCAATACCAAACATTTACTTCATTTACTTGTTTTTATCTTTTAAGTACTTTTTGATTACCAAACACAATTTGTTTTTTTAAAACTGCTTATAAGTAGAGCAATAAGCAAATGCACTAAAAACATTCTTTAAGCACCCCAAACAACCTCTTAAGCTCTATGTCCATCGTTCAGAAAGATTAAAATAAGCACTTGAGAAGTATTTTACAAAAAAATAGCTGTCCCAGATAGAACGAGACAACAGTTCAATTATAGGAGTGCCATACAACACGACTGATATAAGCAATAGGCTATTTTAGCAGCGTCACAAGATAAGAAGAACCTAGGTTTTGGACAATTATTTCAACCTTAAAAAGTGGCTGCACTCAAATTAAATCAGACTCCACTCAGCAAAAAAAATAAAAATAAAACTGAATTGAAGCATCTAAAAAATGGATGTAGAAGGCAAAAACTCGAGGGATGACTGCAACCCCCAATTTGTAGGATAAAGTTGCTATTAGTAATGTTTAGATAACAAGATACCCCCAACAATGAGTACAATTTAAAAAGAAGAAAATGTTAGACAAGTAAATCCTCATGCATATAAACCCATAAAAACATGTTTCACTTCATAATCTTCATAAAAACATGTTTCACATCACAACCTTGATACAACATGTATTAATTGGGAGTCTAATATAAGCCCCAATAAAATAAATTAAATAAATTACCATAAGTGGCACAAGTTTGTTGAGGGCTCTTAACTGAAGAAATATAAGGTAGAATATAGGAGCCAAGAGTTTTCTCAGCATAGCATATCCAACCTGGAAAATACATGACGATGTTTATATCACACATTATAGCAAGTTTCAGGTATGAATCATTCATTAAAATCGTAAGCCAACTTGCACAGAAAGAAAAGAAAGGGAAGGGGGGGGAGGGAGAGGGGAGGGAGAGAGAGAACTTTAGTTTATATACCTTTATTTAAAGTACTCTAGTGTATAAACATTTTGTGTCAGTATGTCATGTTTTATAAGTACTTTAGTTTATAAACCTTTTGTTTCAGTTTGTCATGTTTACAGGATATTTTGTAGGACATAGTTGGAAAATTATTTGTATTAGGATGGATCTGTACCTGGACACGCAGAGGATATCATGGGTACCATCGATTTATGATTCTCATCATAACTTGATTGCCTTTGCTTATATAACGTGCTATAAATTCATTACACGATTCTATAAGAGCTAAGTCTCTACTGCAGCTGGTATCAAACAAGGCCTTCACTCCTAGAGACTTGAAAAATGTGGTAAGTTTCCTGAACACCTGAAAATTGTAAAAGAACTCACAGCATTAGAACATCGTGTTGACTAACTAAAATCAAATACTTATTCTTTATGATATTATATTGAGAATAAAAAACATAAACAGCATATTGTCAAGACCCAGCAATTTGAATTGTTAGTTAAGGTTATTTTGGGAAAGTAGTTACTAATAGTAGTCTCTAGAATCAACATACTCCATGTGAGTTGGTTACTATGTGGTGTAGGATAAGTGAGTAGTTGTAGTTTAAGCTTAATTTTCCAGCTAGTAAGTCTGGTATAAATATGTAAGGAATGAGATGTTTCCATTATGTTGATGAATATATGAAATTGAGAGAGCTGTGAGCCCATCTCCCTTCCCCATTTCTCTCTTTTTTCTGTCCCTTTCTTCCTTCTCCTACTCTGGTTTAGTCTGGCTTAGGCCAACCTATCCATTTTAATTGTTCAAGACCTTATGGTCCTGACAAGATCATAGAACATGTACAATACAACTACAGAAGTACAAACTATCCAATGTAAAGAGATGTATGCTCATGCTATAAGATGGCTCCACATTTAAGTTCATGTTTTATGGCTATCTGATCATATCAACAGGGTACTGTGCTAAAGAAAGTTGAGCTAGGGAACAGACTAAATTATAATATAACACACCTGTAGCGGAGAAAGGCCATAATACTCTGAAAGGGAAGCCCTGGATTGGGGAGAAAGGGAGACAATAACAATCTTCCCTTTGTCAATATTAGAAAGAAACTCATCCAAGCTTTGCTTCTCAAGCATAACCGTCTCTGCAGAAGTTATGCACCCACTGTATGATCACATGCAAAAAATCAGTTCTGCACCTTTTTGAGAGATCAAGGTGCAAAGATTAAATAACTCAATGCAAGAATCAGAACAAAGTCACAAACACAAAAACCATTTCAATAAGCAATTCAAGCAGAGCACTACCAAAAACCTGAGCATTTATATTGTACGGCATGTAAAACATCTCATCACAATTTTACAATCACGTGTCCTTAACTCCTGATGAGGATAGCAAGACCAGATAGACGTGTCCACAACTATTAGGCACAGTTTAGCACGATCATGATTCATGTTAGAACGTGTTATGTAAAGCCTTCCAGACAACACACTCTAATTCAAATTTTCTTTTCTAAGAATTCAAGATTTACATCAATTATTTCAATTTCTTGAAAGAATTAATCAGGTTTAATTTGACTTCTTTTAAAATAATATCCATTTAATATATACTACTCCATGTTTTTATATATAACTTAGATATTTACCTTTCTTTTCCTCATTCCTCTATATCTTATATACACATAAATAAATGAGGGTACAACACTGCTCTAAGAAATTAACCCTATTTACAACTGAGGCCTAAAAGAAAATATCCATTTCAAAGAACTTCAAACTTCATCAACTAACACTCCAGCCACCTTGAATTTCATTGTTTTACTAGAGAGAAAGAGTGAGAGACAGAGAGTACCTGCATGCTAAGCAGTCCTTGAGGGATATTTTCACTGGTTCTGCTAGCATTAGTTTAGTAGAAGCATTTGCAATTTTCGGGAAATCCTGCTTAAAGTTCAAGACAATAAATTAAAGCAATATTATTTTACATACAAGGTGAAAATTTCATCCTGCTTACTTTCAAAGGGTTACACTTTCAAAAGGATAAATCAAGGTTCTCATAGTAAGCATGGATTAAACACTTGGTCCCAAAATCAAGAAAAGTTCTTCCAAAATTCCAACCATATACCAACTAATTAATTTACTTGATCAAGTGGTTAAACTATAACATTCTGACCTAATTTAAGACACTTCAACAAATATTCATGCTTTAGCAATTAAATATTAGCTAAAAATCAAATTTATCTAAAACATACAGATTCCATTACGATGGCTAAGTAAAGAATTGACTACTATTCCAACAAAAAAAATATACCCCCAATTTATCGAGCTTTGCTTTGGAGTTAGCCTTTAAAGAAACAACACAGCCCTGTGATGGCGCTATGTAATCATTTAGGTCGCCGATACTCAGTGTTGCTGAGAATTTCTCCGACATTTCTTCTTTCTTTCTCCCCCAATATATATGCGATTGTCAGCTGTATAGATTGATACAGATAAATAAAAAAGTAAGTATAGGGTTAAGTAAGTCAGCTGTATAGATTGATGAGATTGTACTTTCCGTCTTAACTCCGTTACTTTATTTGGCTAAAGACTTAATTACCCTTTATATATATATTAAAAACCAAGAGTTGAAATTTCCTTCTTCCTCGTCATCCCCGTTTTCACTTCTTCTCCAGAGTTGAAATTTCCTCCATTTTCAAGAACACTCATTAACTAATTTTTATAGTTGTATGGTTTTGATTGAACCATTTAAAATACATTGATTAACAGAATAATAGGTCAATCCACGCTAATATTGAACAAAGGAAACTCAAAACCCAAAAATCCAGACCATCATCATTCATACATTCCACTGAACAGGATACCGGAAGCACAATGAGAACAGCAAACAATCAAACAAAGATTACCTAGAAGCGTAAGAAAAATTGATTGCAGACCATCAACACCAAATTGATTTTGTAATATGAAATAATTAATCAGCAAAACAGAATCAACATGGATAAACCATCAATTGATAAGACCCAACCAATTGAGAACAAACAAAAGAGCAAAAGCGAACCACAACTCAAAAATGAGAGCACAAATCAGCCAAAAATCCCCAAAGATAACCAGATCAGATCCAAACCCTTAATCTAGGGTTTTCTGATCTGTTATTGAGCAACAATTACTTGAGCTTCTAAAGAAAGTAGAAGAATTATCGGCAGTCTTTCAAGTAGCTCTGCTCATTTTCGAATTTTTTTGAAAAGGGATCTTCGATCGTGCCTGCAATTTCTCAAAAATCACAGAATATCCAAAAAATCCGGTTTGATTCAAATCAAGATTTTCAGATTACCCAATACAATCAACCCACAAACAACAAATACAACGAAAATTCTTAGATTTCCCCGAGAAAAATCAAAACCCTTGTAATTTTACCAGGAAAATTGATACAATATGCCGAAATGAAGGAAAATCAGACGCAAATGTTTGGTTTGAGAGAGCTGGATCAGAATCGGCGATGGAGCGAACGGAGGCGAGGGTGACCCCGGTCGCGGGCGATGGCAGATTCGACGATTTCAAGGAGCTGTTCTTTAGTGAAGGGCTCGAGTGAGTATTTTACGAGCGTCTTGAGGGTGTCAGTTGGAGGTGCATTTAAGTGGTGAATCTAAACATTTTATAAAATTAAAAATAAATAAAGGCGTTTGAGAAGGGGTCGCCGTTCTCGTCAGTTTTGAGAGAGGACGCATGGAGTGAGAAATGACAGAGAGGAATGTGGTTTGAGGAAGATGAAGGTAATTCCGACATTTACCTCTTTTTTTTTTTTTTTTTTTTTTTTTTTTTTGTGGGACTGTTATAGTCCTTTTTGACGCACTTTTGGCGTTTGACTTATATGCATAGTTAAATTGAATGGAAATTGTGATGTTTTCATTTTAACTCAAAAGGTGGAGAGTTTAAATATAGTTTTATTAACTATAAGTGGTTAAGTGGGAAACCGCCCAAACCCTAGGTGGTCATCTGAACTTAACCTTAAGTATAAAAGGCTTAAACATAGGTGAAATTGATGAGATTGGTCTGCAAATTAGGGTTTTAAATGACTAGCATATAATAATCGATAAAGAAGAACAAATGAGGAATTAGAGGGTTTTTTGTTACGGTCCAAGGCGATGGATGAGAAAGTTATTCTTCGTTACATGTGACTTAAGATAAAATGGGGTGTTCAAAATCCAGACCAACGACTCAACTAGACCGGACCGGTTTATTTCGTTCAAAAGTTGGGTTTTAGTCCCACACAAAATACCTAGTCTCTTACTTAATACCAATTAATTCTAAAATTAAATAAAAGGACATGTGTCAAAATTTAAGTGGGGGGACACAAGGATAGGACTGATCATTCAGTTATAACCGAACCGAATAGGTTATTCGGTTATAACCGAAAACCAAAATTTATACAATTTTGGTATCCGAACAAGTAACCGAATTATCCAATAACCGAATTACCGAATTACCGATTTACCGAATTACCGAATTTATTATTCGGTTGTTGGAGTAATAACCGAAATTAAGAAGTATATTTCTAATTCTCAAACAAACCCAAGGGTGAATATTGATTCTGAAACAAATCCAATCGTGAATACTGAAACAAACCAAGAGTGAATACTGATACAAACCCACAAAACCTCCAACGATAGAAAACCAATTGAAACCCATTTAGAACCCCAAATTCATACATGAGTTGAAATCAAAAACCCCCAACTGCAGAAAACCAATTGAAACCCATTTAGAACCCCAAATTCATACATGAAACTCATTTAGAACCCCAAATTAATTCATACATGAGTTGAAACCAAAACCCCCAACTGCAAAAAACCAATTGAAACCAATTCAAAAATACATCATTTGAAACCAAAACTCCAAATAAAAACCAATTGAAACCCATTTAGAACCCCAAATTCATACAATTGAAACCAATACCAACCCCAAATTAAGCAGAAGAAGTAAGCAACCAAACAGGATACTGTCGGAGGCTCGGAGATAAGGTTCCGTCCAGCCGTTCGGAGGTCGTTCGGAGGTCGATCGGAGTCGATTTGGAGTTTAGGGCAGATCGAGGTGAGAGACTGCTGCGATTTGGGGCTAGGGCTTATCAAGATGAGAGACTGAGAGACTGAGAGATTAGATATCAAAATATGAGAGATTGAGAAATTTAAGATGGACTGATGAGCGAGAATGGGAGATATGAGGACTGACCTAAGATAAGTAGGAGTGAGCATTCGGTTATTATCCGAACCGAATAACCATCTGTCAAAAAAACGTAAGCAACAAAAAAACATAAGTAATAAATTAATTAAATCAAATGTTCAGTGGAAGGAGAAGTCGTTAAAATTTATAAAGATGAGATCACAGCAAGACTATATTCAGCCTTGTCCACTGTCGTAAAACACCAATTGGTGCCTAACCTCATCACAGCATCAAGCAACATAAAAACTTAATTAATTCGCTAAGATAAAGTAATCTCACTGATATCCGCTAAGATAATTAAAACTATCATCAATTCATCATAAGCCCTAATTTTTTCCCCAAAATGGGTCAATCAAGAATTGGCAAAAATGAAAAAGAAAACAGAAACTGCAAAATACCCTTTCAAATTAGAGGTATCAGATTCAAACCCAAAACTAAAAAAAAGGCGTGCTCAGAAAAAAAATCAGATCAAAAATACCGAATAGCTTCATCACTAAATACTCACCGAAATCTGGGGATTAAACCAGATTAGACCCTAAATACTCACCGAAATACCGAATAGCTTCATCACTAAATACTCACAGATCAGACCCTATATAGGTTCATCACTAAATACTCACAGATCAGACCCTATATAGCTTTATCACCGAATCTTCTACTCAATCTGGCCTCTGGGTCTGGGGCTCTGCCGCACTGGGCTAATGGGCTGACGACTGAGAAAGCGAGAAATGAAAATTTGAGATGTCATGTTATTATTTTAAGTGTTACTTAGCAAGGCTTATCCAGTTATTTACTTAGCAAGGCTTATTTTCGGTTAACCGAATAACCCAAAAGTAAAACCCGTATAAACTAATCGAAAACTGTAAATAATTTCGGATATAACTGAAATATCAAAAATAACCGAATTATCAGAAAATTTTGGTTAATTTATTTTGCTTCGGTTCGGTAATTCGATTATACGCGTTTTTTGCTCGGTCCTAGAGATAAGAGATGGAGAGTTAATACTGAATACTGAATAGCCTTCATATTTTTAAACATTCTATTCGGTTATTCGGTGTACCCGAATAACACAAAATTTAAACTCAAACCCGAACCCGTAAAATAAAAAAAAATCGGATATAACCGAATTGTAAAAAATACCCGAATTATCAATAAATTTCTGTTAAATTATTTCGGTTCGATTCGATTATTCGGTTATATCCAATTTTTACTCAATCCTACACAAGGGGACAGGGAAATTGAGAACAGAGGATCTGCTCTCCAAACTCTCACCCAAACTCTGTTAATGGTGTCGCTTTCTCTCTCCTCCCAAATTCTCCACCACCGAACTTCTCGTCATCACTCTTTCAACATCTCATTCTCAGCCACCGCGGTTGAAAGCCAAAAATCGTCGCCTCCTCAATTCCAAGACTACGATGAAGACAAATCCTACAGCGAGGTCAACAAAAAAAGGCAAGAGGATTGAGATTCGCTTCCATCATACCATCTTGATTTAGGTCAAGAGGAACATGGGAAACAAGGGAGCTAGCTTGATCTGTTTTTAGCTGCTTAATCTCTATGAGGATATGATGGAGAGAATGAAGGTTGGATAGTATTAAGGGTTTATTGGCAGGATAAATGTTATGGAAATATGAGGAAGAAGATCATAGATCTAGATTTTGAGTGGTAGAAAATAGTGAGATGAATGCTTTAAACCCAGACGAAGAACGAACATAAAGAAGAGAGAGAAAGAAAAGTTAAAAGAGAAAAAAAATAAAAGTTTATAATAATAATTTTAAAATAATATTATTAATAATAACAATAAAGATATTAAGAATAATAATAATAATAATTTTAAAATAATTATAATTATAATTATTATTTTAAATTTATTATTATTATTTTGAAATTATTATTATTATTTTGTAATTATTTAAAAATTATTATTATTATTTTGAAATTATTATTATTATTATTATTATTAGTTTTGGAATTATTAACCTGAAGTACTAATAGTGTAACGCCCGAGAAAATTGGATTTTTATGACAATTAAATTTTTATTTGATTATGTGAATTGAATTTAATTGATTTATTTTGTGAGTAAGCTATGTGAAGGTCGTTCTATGACCTAGAATGTGTTTATATGGTTAGTAAGAAGAAAATAAATATTTTCCAAGAAATTCTCGTAAAAACACTATTTATGCGTTTCTACTCGGGGAATTATTTTGAAATTTTGAGAAATGCGTAATGATAGAATATAGAGATAAGATGAAATATCTAATAATATTTTATTTATGGCAAACGAAGTTTTCGCCTGCGGACTTAAAACCTAAGGGTTGAGTATATTGATTTTCGAGAAAGAAATGAAACGCGTAGAAGAAATTGCGTTATGTGTGACGCCCCCAAAATAGGTATACAACACCTATTCTAAGTCACCAAATACATGGTACAGAAAGCAAACTACAACTTCAATAATACAATTGTCGTGCAAAATACGACAACACACACTATGAGTTTAAATACAAATATTGTCTTTTAGACAATATCCACACTCAAATGAGTCCTCATTACATTTATTCATACACTATTTTACAGAAATAGTGAGGAATGCTAAAACATCTTTCTAGAACCATCACTCCATACCCCGACTAGATCCTGTTATGTTCTCACCTCCTCAAAAGAAAAATGGAACAAAAAGGAAAAGGGTGAGCTCAACTAGCCCAGTAAAGAAATTATGACTAAGATAATATACAACAAATTATCATTAGTCCTCAACAGTGGAAAATCTGATAAAATATAATAGATAACAAGTTTTAGATTAACAAATGCAGCGGAAACAACAATCCATTAGAAGAGTCAAGTAGAGAATGAGTTCTACTATCTTATAAGATTTAAAAGTCCATCATCAATATTTTATCCCCGTAACAACAATCAATATACATCTTTAATCAAATATTCATCTTTGCACTACAGGCCAAAGATATTCATTTGTATCACCAGTTGGTCATGTTCATCTCAACACCTGTTCATCTTTGCACTACGGGCCAAAGATATTCATCAGTTAATCATTCATCTTTGCACTACGGGCCAAAGATATTCATCAAGTATCATCATTAAGGACTGAGGATGATGAAAAACATTTTAGAGAACGAATCCAGTGAGACAGAAGGACAAATATTAGGGATTCGTATAACAGTTTATCCAAGATTAATAATACTTCATAATAACCAATTGTGAAGCAGAATTCAAAAATAATGATCAAAACATGGATACAATCAAAGATAGTAACCATAATAGACATCTTGGACAAAAAGGAAAATTTTCATTTTTCGGTGAATAAGGTCAGTATTGAATAATGTCGTGATATCGTGAATAGTAACCCCTACACAAAAAGTTCCAAATTTGATTAAAAGTTCAAACCAATATTTTGGCATAATGATATTGAAGAAAATAATATCATTTAAGAAGAAAATAACATCCCTTACCTCAAAATAATAGTATTTATTTGAATTTGGGATATAGTCTTGTGAAACTTGCACCGTATAGCAATACTCAAAGTATCAAAATACTCACAAGAATACATTTCGATAATAAGAGAGAAAGAGAAAACTTGTTTCTGGTGTGATTTTCAATTATAACTTAGCCCTCTATTTATAGGAAAATGTTAGAACGCCATAGGAGACTAAAATAATAAAATAATATTATTATTACAAATTTCTTACGCATGCCTAACTTTGAACAAACTTCAGGCCAGCCACCTTTGAACCAAATTAGCAGCCCACATGTGTTAAAACACAAGTGGGTCCCACCCATAAATTAATAAAAATTATTTTATTTTTTGTAACTTAAATACTTCATAGAAAATAGCCCGTTTATCAGAAAAATACAAATTTTATGTCCATTCCACAAAAATCGAATTCTCTACAACTTTGTAGCTTTGCGTTTTTCCAAATTCCAAACTGAAAATATCCGAAATCCATAAACGGGTGATTTTTAATACCTCCATTCCGATAAAATACTGATAAAACACCTCAGCATTAATTCCTTATTTATAACCACATAAATAAATCCATCATTAATATCCACATCAAATAAATATTTCCTTATCATATATATCAATAATTAATTATTTACAAATAATATTACAAAATCACAATAATGACAACTAGGCAGTTCCAAGGAAAGAGGGGGCTTTCCAATAAGGATTTATTCTTACTGGCGCGTAAGTAGGTGACCAAACCTCTCATTGACAGAACTTTCTAGACATTGCCAATAATGCTATCTAATAATATTATTCAAATAATATGAATTATTGATCTGATAATGGGAAATACTATGCAGTGACAATTATTGAAACAACAATAATATAAACTATCAACGCAGCAATTATTGAATTAATAAAATAAAATACTTAATAAAGAACTACTATAACAATTATTGAGTAGTAAGGTCTTCACGCATTTAATCAATAATTCAACAATATCATGTAATAATACTGGTATCTTCTTGTGCAAACCACGTAGACATCGTATTTTAACCACCAAGTAACCCAAAAAGTGTTAATTGCAGAATAATTACGCCATTATTTATAAAACTCAAACTTTATCATTTTCTTCATCCAGCGGTTATTCCAAGTTATGGGGCCCACAATTGATCGCTAGCTGTATCGCACGGATATTCCCCGACAAAAGAATATTTTATAACCATTTGCTTATTTTGCAAAATTTGCACATTTCACCCATAACCAAAGCATTATATCAAATTAACACCTTATTAATTTAGAATAATGAATAGAGAAAAATTCAATTTTATTTATAATAAGTTGGGGTCTTACAACCTCCCTCCTTATAAAATTTCGTCCTCGAAATTGACGACGTACACGGTGTGTTTTGAGCAGTGAGGTAACCTCGCTTTCATTTCCGATTCCAACTCCTGTGTCATTTCTTCAATAGCATGGTTCCTCCATAAAACTTTAACTTGTGGTATAACCTTAGTGCGTAGAACATGCTCTTCCTATTCAAGATATTAACAGTACCTCCTCGACGACGTTTAAATCTTGGCTATCTCGTCTGGTTCTAACGCTTAATAATGTGGTTCGAGTCTTTCACATATTTGAAGCATAGATATATGAAAAACATTATGAACACGAGACATGCTTGGAGGTAAAACGAGTCTATAGGCCACATTTCCTATTCGGTCAAGAATCTCAAATGGACCAACAAATCTTGGATTGAGCTTTTCTCTCTTTCCAAATCTTGTAACTCCCTTCCATGGAGCAACACGTAACAATACATGATCCCCAATATTAAATTCCACGTCCTTTCGATGAAGATCAGCATAACTCTTTTGTCGATCCTGTGAGGTTTGAATACGTTGTCGAATCATTTGGATCTTTTTTGTAGTCATGCGTACTAATTTTGGTCCCAACAACGTTGCTTCACCCACCTCGCCCCAAAGATATCGGAGAAACGACACTTTAAATCCATACAACGCCTCAAATGGAGCCATGCCTATACTTGTTTGATAACTGTTGTTGTAGGAGAATTCCACCAGTGGCAAGTACTTATCCCAACTTCATTTGAAATCTAGGACACAGAGTCTTAATAGATCTTCAAGGGTTTGAATAGTCCTTTCCAGATTGCCGTCCGTTTGAGGATGGTATCTTTGAATCAGAATCGTAAATCCGTGCCCATAGCTTTCGCAAGCTAACCCAAAATTGTGAAGTGAATCTTGAGTCACGATCCAAAACTATGGATACTGGCATGCCATGCAATCTCACAATCTCGTTCACGTTTATACGAGCAAGACGTTCAAGGGAATAAGTTTCACGTATAAGCAAGAAATGAGCAGACTTGGTTAATCTATCAATAATAACCCAAATCGCATCTATACCTTGAGAAACCTTGGGAAGACCCGTAACGAAATCCATAGTAATGTGTTTCCACTTCAATTCCGGAATCTCAAGTGATTGCAATGGACCTTTTGGTACTTGATGCTCCGCCTTTACACGTTGACAAGTTAAACACCTCGAGATAAACTCCGCGATCTCTCTCTCTTCATATTGTTCTACCAAAATGTATGTCGAATATCATGATACATTTTGGTACTCCCAAGATGGATTGCAAACGGGGTGTTGTGTGCCTCCATTATAATTCTATGCTTCAAGTTAGAATCATTAGGAACACAAAGTCTAGATTTGAATAGAAGTATTCCTTCTTCATCGATTCTTGCTTCTGGAATAGCACCTTCTTGCACTTTCTTCTTCATCATGCGATCACCCCTGTGTCCGTAGCTTGAGAGCTTTAACTTTATCGATTAAAGTCGATTCTACTCAGTATATTTGCCATCATCACGTGGGGGTCTCAGAGTCTTTAATTCTATCTCCATCCTTTGCAAGTCATACAAAATGGGCCTTTCAGATTGACAATATCAAGACTCGTACTTGTATATGATCTTCTACTCAATAAATACCTATTACATTCGCTTTTCAGATGATATTGAATAGTGTGATCGTAATCTTTCAACAACTCAAGCCAACGTTGTTCTGCCGCATGTTGAGTTCTTTTGGGTGAAGAAATATTTGAGGCTTTTTATGGTCCGTATAAATCTCCACTTTCTCCCCATACAAGTAGTGTCTCCAGATTTTCAACGCGAAAAACGACTTGCCAACTCTAGATCATGAGTAGGATAATTCCTCTCATATTCTTTGAGTTGTCGCGAGGCATAGGCTATGACTTTCCCATGTTGCATGAGAACACATCCTAACCCTTTGCCTCAAGCATCATTTGAGATAACAAATCCATCCGAACCGGATGGTATTGCTGAAACAGTGCCTTAAAATGAGTCTCCTCTTGAGCTCTTGGAAACTCTTCTCGCATTCCTCGCTCCATACTAATTTTGTATCTTTCCGAAAGTCAACTGAGTTAACGGAGTAGTGATTCAAGAAAATCCTTCCACGAATCTCGATAATAACCATTTAAGCCTAGAAAGCTACACTACAACACATGCCACCGACTTCCGGTTGCTCTCAACTTTGTATTGCTTCAATCTTCGCTCGGTCAATAGATACTCCATGTTTTGACACCCACGTACCCAAGGAATGCTACTTCTTCAAGCCAGAACTCGCATTTCTTTAGCTTGGCATATAGCTTATTTTCACGAAGCCTTTCTAGTATCAGCTTCAAATGGTGCTCATGATCTTCACGGCTTTTGGAATAAATGAGGATGTCATCAATAAAGACAATAACGAACTGATTCAAATATTCCTTGAATACTCGGTTCATCATATCCATGAAAGCAGCAGGAGCATTAGTCAATCCAAAAGACATGACTAAGAATTCATACTGCCCGTATCGAGTTTTGAAGGCAGTCTTTGGAATATCCTCAGTTTTAATCTTCAGCTGATGGTATCCAGAAAGAAGGTCGATCTTTGAAAAAGAATTGTCCTCTATAGAATCGGGTCAAACGAGTCATCAATGCGCGAGGTAGCGGATACCTATTCTTGATGGTGACATGGTTTAATTCTCGGTAGTCAATACAAAGTCGCATACTCCCATATTTCTTCTTTACGAATAAAACAGGAGCACCCCAAGGAGATGTACTAGGACGAATGAAACCGATGTCTAATAACTCCTATAGTTGGACTTTTAACTCCTGAAGTTCAATAGAAGCCATTCGATATGGGGTTTTAGAAATGGGTTTTGTAATCTTGTTCAAGGTCAATAAAGAATTCAACATCACGTTCCTAAGGGGTAGGACAGGAAGTTCTTCAGAAATACATCAGAAATTCTCTAACAAATGTAAATATTATTCAAATTTGACTTGTCTTTATTCAAATCCAATATGGGCTAAGAAAGCTTGCCATCCATTTTTCAATAAACGAATAGCTTTGTGGCTTGATATGACAGTGACTGATTTTAGTGGTTTAGTTGTTTGAATTCATATACAGTCAGGTTGGTTAGGAATATGAAAACTAACAACCTTATTTAAAATAATCAATTTTGGCATGATGAGTGGTTAACCACTCAATTCCTAAAATAACATCAAAAGCAAGTATCTTTAAAGAGATAAGATCAAAAGGTAATGTGATAGTGCCAACTTGGATCAAGTAAGATTTATAAACTGTAGATGTAACGAAGGTTTCACCCAACGGAGTTTCAATAGATAAGTTAAAATCCAATTTCTCCGGAGTCAAGTTTAAACGTTGAGCACAAGTAGGAGAGATAAAAGAATAGGTAGAACCGGTATCTAGTAAGGTATAAACTTCGCAAGAATTCAAGACTAGCTTACCCGTGATCACCTCGTTCGGGTTCCTCACATTTTGGCCAGTCACGACAAACGCTTCTTCCAGGAACCATTGATTTTGACTTATCCGGGACAACTTTTGGAGTCACCATCCCCGCTGAACTTGGTTTTGCTATAGAACACTCTCGGGCTATATGACCCTCCTTTCCACAGTTATAACATACCTTGGATTGTTGTGGGCGATTTAATTTGATGTCCCTCTTTCTCGCATTTGTATATTACACGAATCGGGTGGTCATTCTCTCCCCTAGCAACAGTTGATTTGGTGTTCTTGCCGATGTCTTCCGTCATTGTTGAATCTCCTCTTTTTGAAATTTCCACTAGACTCACCTCTTCTATTATCATGACCATGATTACCACTTGAGTGGTTACCGCTTTTGTCCGTATTCTTCCCTCCTCACTGGTTATCATCGCTCCGATGATCGCCGCCACCTGATGATGACCTCGGTTGTGATCCCTGGTTGAGTATACTCATTATCTCGCTCTAATAATTGAGCCCATTGACAACATCCGAATACGAGATAAAATTTATGAGAGATAAGGTATTGACGAATCTCGGGTTTTAGACCTCTCAGAAACATCCGCGTCATACGTTCCTCATTTTTTACCAAATGAGGTGCAAACCTGGATAACTCCACGAACTTTGCCTCGTACTAAGACACCGTTATGTTGTTCTTTTCCAGTCTAATAAACTCTACCTCCTTCATATGACGAATACTTTTAGGAAATTACTTGTCATTGAATAGTTTCTAATATCTTTCCCAAGACATGTTTAGTGCGGCTGGCTGGGTACGCTTCACGGATTCCCACCAGTAATCTGCCTCACCACGGAACATAAAGGTGGCGAATGGAACCTTTTGTTCTTTCGTACATCCCAATACATCGAATATCTTGATAATTTGCTTGACCCATGTTTCCGCCTTAATCGGATTGGGCTTTCCCCAGAAATCTGGTGGTCCCAACTCCTTGAACTGTTTGGTTATGACAGACCGCGCATTGCCATCGTTTCCACCCGTATTTTGTACACGGGTCTCCCTCGTCTAATTTTGTATGAACTGCAAAAAGCTCCTAAATATTCCATCGTTCATCGTTTTCTCGGTAGTGTTGTTTACAGGAGGAATATTGCCTTCCTGTTGCCGTTCTCCTGGTTTGTGACTAAAGGTTGTTCCACAGTCTCATACACTCCATTGTTAACGTTCTCAGCAGCCATTCTTAAATACTGCCATAAAACAAGGGTTAATTAAACAAATTAACATATCACATAATATCTTATATTATGACCGACCAACAAATAAGCTTAGATAGGACACGCTAGTGAAGGATTTACTCATCTCTCCCCTCCTAGTTCTATTCCCCGATCTCCGCCAGAGACCATATCCCTAAGCTTTGATATTAACCTGTGACGCCCCCAAAATAGGTATACAACACACCCATTCGAGTCGCCAAATACATGGTACAGAAAGCAAACTACAACTTCAATAATACAATTGTCGTGCAAAATACGACAACACACACTATGAGTTTAAATACAAATATTGTCTTCTAGACAATATCCACACTCAAATGAGTCCTCATTACATTTATTCATAAACTATTTTACAGAAATAGTGAGGACTGCTAAAATATCTTTCTAGAACCATCACTCCATACCCCGACTAGATCCTGCTATGTTCTCACCTCCTTAGAAGAAAAATGGAACAAAAAGGAAAAGGGTGAGCTCAACTAGCCCAGTAAAGAAATTATGACTAAGATAATATACAACAAATTATCATCAGTCCTCAACAGGGGAAAATCTGATAAAATATAATAGATAACAAGTTTTAGATTAACAAATGCAACGGAAACAACAATCCATTAGAAGAGTCAAGTAGAGAATGAGTTCTACTATCTTATAAGATTTAAAAGTCCATCATCAATATTTTATCCATGTAACAACAATCAATATACATCTTTAATCAAATATTCATCTTTGCACTACAGGCCAAAAATATTCATTTGTATCACCAGTTGGTCATGTTCATCTTAACACCTATTCATCTTTGCACTACGGGCCAAAGATATTCATCAGTTAATCATTCATCTTTGCACTACGGGCCAAAGATATTCATCAAGTATCATCATTAAGGACTGAGGATGATGAAAAATATTTTAGTGAACGAATCCAGTGAAACAGAAAGACAAATATTAGGGATTCATATAACAGTTTATCCAAGATTAATAATACTTCATAATAACCAATTGTGAATCAGAATTCAAAAATAATTATCAAAACATGGATACAATCAAAGATAGTAACCATAATAGACATCTTGGATAAAAAGAAAATTTTTCATTTTTCGATGAATAGTGTCGTATACGTGAATAGTAACCCCGACACAAAAAGTTCTAAATTTGATTAAAAAGTTCAAACCAATATTTCGGCATAATGATATTGAAGAAAATAATATCATTTAAGAAGAAAATGACATCCCTTACCTCAAAATAACCGTACTTCTGGATTGAATTTTGGATATAGTTCGACAGAAACTTGCACCGTATAGCAACACTCAAAGTATCAAAATACTCACAAGAATATGCTCGATAATATAGAGAGAGAAAGAGAGAAAACTTGTTTCTGGTGTTATTTTCAATTCTAACTTAGCCCTCTATTTATAGGAAAATGTTAGAACGTCATAGGAGACTAAAATAATAAAATAATATTATTATTACAAATTTCGTACACATGCCTAACTTTGAACAAACTTTAGGCCAGCCACCTTTGAACCAAATTAGCAGCCCACATGTGTTAAAACACAAGTGGGTCCCACCCATAAATTAATAAATATCATTTTATTTTCTGTAACTTAAATAATTCATAGAAAATAGCCCGTTTATCAGAAAAATACGAATTTTATGTCCATTCCACACGAAATCGAATTCTCTACAACTTTGTAGCTTTGAGTTTTTCCAAACCAAAAATATCCGAAATTCATAAACGGGTGATTTTTAATATCTCCATTCCGACAAAATATTGATAAAACACCTCAGCATTAATTCCTTCATTTATAACCACATAAATAAATCCATCATTAATATCCACATCAAATAAATATTTACTTATCATATATATCAATAATTAATTATTTACAAATAATATTACAAAATCACAATAACGACAACAAGTTATTCTGAGGAAAGAGGGGCTTTCAATAAAGATTTTCTCCTTCATCGACGTGCAATTAGGTGACCAAACCTTTCCTTGATGTAGAACTTTCTAGACATTGCCAATAATGCTATCTAATAATATTATTCAAATAATATGAATTATTGATCTGATAATGGGAAATACTGTGTAGTGACAATTATTGAAACAACAATAATATAAACTATCAACGCAACAATTATTGAATCAATAAAATAAAATACTTAACAAGAATTCACAAAGAACAATTATTGAGTAGTGCATTCTTACGCATTTAATCAATAATTCAACAATCTTGCAATACCAGGTATCTTCTTTGTGCAACCGCGCGTAGACATGTATTTTAACCACCAGGTAACCCAACAGTGTTAATGGTAACAATTACGGCGTTATTTATAAAACTCAAACTTTGTCATTTTCTTCATCCGACAGTTATTCCGTTATGGGGCCCACAATTGACTGCGCCGTCGTACGGATATTCCTGATAAAAAGAATATTTTATAACCACTTGCTTATTTTGCAAAATTTGCACATTTCACCCATAACCAAAGCATTATATCAAATTAACACCTTATTAATTTAGAATAATGAATAGAGGAAAAATTCAATTTTATTTATAATAAGTTGGGGTCTTACAATTTAGGCTTCGTTCTTCGTTGGAATCTCTCCCAAGGTGTAAACCCTAGTTATGATATGAAAACTACGTAAAAAGTCTTGAATAATACTTTGACACCGGTCGTAATAGTTTTAAGTGATTACAACTCTTCAAAATTAAAAATTAAAATAAACAAATAGTCATTAGTTATCATATCATGGAAGACGCCTCCCTATGTAATACTTTAAGCAGGCGCATGAGTGCAATTTCTCGTCCAAATGATCGCGTCGGGTAGCGTGCGTGAATTTGCTTTGTATTATCATGGCCACGGCTTCGCATCAGATTCGCAGTATTGTTTACGGTTTCTGCCGTGATGATTCTTTATCGCTTCGCTTTGTCTGGCTGCTCATTCCTTCCATGCTTGATCGTCTTGCTCCACTAGATACGCATGCCATGCTTCCATCAGCCTCATGCCATCTACGTTAGCCTCATGCCATCTAACACCACCAAACTATGCCATTTCCTGCACTTTTACGCTAAAGGAGTTCTCAGTACATGCAATGCAAAATAACATGAAATGCAACTATAAACATACTAAAATGTACTTGAGATGGGCATAATTTGCATAAATTGATATCCAATAAGTAGGTATAAAACCCACTTATCAAAGTGTTACCGAATAAACCGCATTGAACTACCCTAGTAGTAAAAGTAAAGAATCTGGCGTGGTTGCTTAGTAACACACGGTATTGATTATTGATACTTACGTAAGAAGTCACTCAGTTATACTCAATTATTGCTACAGTAATTGATGCATCATATCTCTCATATTATTGATTCGATTATTATCATAGTATCATCTGCATAATATGATATATTATTAAAACAATAATTGAGACGACAAAGTTGTTCATATTATTAAATTGTAATATTTACAATGTCTAGAAGTTCTGTCAAGGAGAGGTTTGGTCACCTAATTGCGCGTCAATAGGGAGAAATCCTTATTGGAAAGCCCCCTCTTTCCTGGGAATGACCTGATTGTTTAATATTGTGAGTTATAATATTAATGATGAATAAGTTCGTATTGATTAAAGATGAATTTGATAGTTCCATTGTGTTGGAATTATTAGTGTTAGTGAAAATCGGCATTTATTTCGATAATAATTGATGTCCTGGAGGTTATATTGTTCAATCGAAGTATCAGGGCACTTTTCTGTGAGTACTATTCACGGGTTACTATTCACCCGATTACTATTCACTCTAGTATTATTCACTCGGGTATTTGGGGCACTTTTCATGTCGGAGTATTATTCACGGGTTACTATTCACGAGTTACTATTTACCCGATTACTATTCACTCTAGTATTGTTTACTCGGGTATTTGGGACACTTTTTGTTTCAGGGTACTATTCACGGGGTACTATTCACAAAGTACTATTCATGGGATACTATTCACCCGAAAAATATATTTCTTTTCGGTCCAAATCATTTTTGGGTACAATATTATTCCATGAGGAGATGTGCTAATTTTTCAGACCGTTGGTTGAAATTATAATAGTAAATCAATATGGATCGTTGGTTTAAAGTTTTAATAGTGAATCAATATGGATCGCTGGTTTAAAGTTTTAATAGTGAATCAGTATGGACCGTTGCTTTAAGTTTTAATAGTAAATTAATATGGACCGTCCGTTTAAAAGTAAATCAATCTGGACCGTTCATGAATTAGTTACTATTCAGTCCATTCTCCTATAAATAGAAGCTCATTCCTTCATTATTTCTTACGAATTCACTGAAACTCTAGAGAGAAAAACTATAGAGAGAAAGAAGAAAAATATTCTGCTACTTCACTTTTTCAATATCCAGTTCTTCTAAGGTAAGGGGTATTATTTCTTTCGTATTTATGACGAGAGCTATTGTTATTTCATTCCTTATTATTATGTTGGAATAACCTGTCTATGCGAAGTACCGCATACATGGTGAAATTCTGTTGTTATTCCATTCTTTATTATTCTGTTGGAATAACCTGAATATGCGAAGTACCGTATACATGGTGAAAATCTGCTGTTATTCCATTCTTTATTATTTTGTTAGAATATCCCGTCGGTACGAATTTCGCCTGACCTCGTTCCGTTCTTTATTATTATTCTGTTGGAATATCCTGTCGGTGCAGATTACGCCTGATGTGACGCCCCCAAAATAAGTATATATCACCCATTTTGAGTCGTCAATAACATGGTACAGAAACAACTATAACTTTATTAATACAACATATAAACTGTGAGTTTAAATACAAATATTGTCATCTAGATAATATTCACACCCAAATAAGTCCTCATTACAATTATTGGTACATTATTTTACAAAAATGGTGAGGACTACTAAAACAACTTTCTAGAACCATCATTCCACACCCCGACTAGAACTCGCTACATTCTCGCCTCCTGAGAAGAAAAATGGAACAAAAAGGAAAAGGGTGAGCTCAACTAGCCCAGTAAAGAATATTATGACTAAGATAATATAGAACAAATTATCGTTAGTCTTCAACAGGGAAAATCGATAAAATACAATAGACAAACAAGTTTCGAGATCAATATTCACAGCGAAAATAATAATTCATAGATGAGTTACGTAGAGAATGAAATCTACTATAATCTATGAATTTAAAGGTTCATCATCAATATTTTATCCTGTAACATCAATCAATATTCATCTTGAATCAAATATTCATCTTTGCACTATGAGCCAAAGATATTCATCGATTGGTCATGTTCATCTCAACACTGTACATCATCTTTGCACTACGGGCCAAAGATATTCATAAGAAAATCAACCATCTTTGCACTACTGAAGCCAAAGATATTCGATAATATCATCATTTAGGGTGAGGATGATGAAAAATATTTTAAAGAAAACGAATTTGATGAAACAAAAGAACAAATATTAAGGATTCGTACTTTAAACAATCCGAAGTTCAAAAATACTTCATAAATAATCATAATGGAGTAAAATTCAAGAATGATCAAAACATGGATACAATCAAAGCTAGTATCCATAATAGATATTTTGGACAAAACAAAAATTTAATTTTACATGAATGAATAGTATTAGATTCGTGAATAAGACCGTAGTATACGTGAATAGTAACCCGACACTAAAAGACAGAATTTCACAAGAAAAATACTATCAATATTAAGCATAATGATATTGAAAAAAATAATATCATTTTTTTAAAAAATAATATCCCTTACCTCGAAAAGAATAGTACTTCTAGCTGGAATATCAGATATAACGCTGAAGGAACTTGCACCGTATATCAACACTCAAAATATCAAAATACTCACAAGAATACGCTTGATAATATAGAGAGAGAAAACTTCAGTTTCTGGTGTGATTTTCAATTCTAACCTAAGCACCCTATTTGTAGGAAATTGCTTAGAACACCAAAGAAAAAATTTAATAAAATAATAATTTATTTTTCTTAAACTTCCTACGCACACCAATTTAGTCTAGACATCAGCCACACCTCAATAACAACCACAAAAACATTTTTCTCAATTAATTAATTTAAAACTCCAAAATAATAATAATTAATTAATCCGAAACTTCAATAATTCATAAAAAATAGCCCTTTTATCAGAAAAATTCGAATTTTATGTCCATTCCATAGGAAATTCAATTCTCTACAACTTTGTAGTTTTAAGTTTTTCCAAATTCCAAACAAAAATTGACCGAAATTCACAAACGGACGATTTTACAGGCTATAATCAAATTTCCGTCAAGAAATGGAGTCCACAAACATGAAAAACATGTTTTAAATATTTTTAGTAACAAAAGTACTCTTTCTCCTCATATACTCATATATCCCACATTCATTGTAAAAGTATCACCATTATTTTATTATTATAATAATACATTATTTTATCAGAAAAGATAAAATATCAATTTTCAACAATTGTCACTTTTAAAAATTTTCTCCATCTATATCCACATAAAATGAATATTTTTCTCATCATAAAAATTAATAATTAATTATTCACAAATAATATTATTGAGAATCACATTCATCGTAACCAAGCGGTTCGAGAAAGAGGGCTTTCCAATAAGGATTTCTCTTTACTGGCGAGCAATTAGGTGACCAAACCTCTCCTTGGACAGAACTTTCTAGACATTGCCAATAATGTTATCTAATAATATTATTCAAATAATATGAATTATTGATTTGATAATGAAAATACTTTGAAGTGACAATTATTGAAACAACAATAATATAAAATATCAACGTAGCAATTATTGAATCAATAAAATAAAATATTAAACAGTAACTACTGTAACAATTATTAAGTAGTGCCTTCTTACGTAAGAATCAATAATTGGTGCAATACCGTGTGCTACTATGTTTTAACCACCGAGTATTTCAACAGTATTAAAGGTAACAACTACGCCGTTATTTATAAACAACTTATACTTGTCGTTTTTTTCATCCAATCGCTTTCCGTTATGGGGCCCACACAAGGTTGCGCCGTCGTACGATTATTCTTCGACAGCAAGAATATTCCACGACCAAACAAATATTCCCCGACAACAATGAATATTTTATAACCACTTGCTTATTTAAGATATTTGCGCATTTTACCCATAACTAGCCACATTAATCAAATCCACCCTTACTATTTCAAAATAATAAATAGAGACAATTCAATTTTATTTATAATAAGTTGGGGTCTTACACCTGACATGGTTCCGATTCTTTTATTATTACATTTTAATATCCCATTTGGTGCGGATTATGCGACACGGTTCCGCTTCTTTATTATTCATTTGGATATCCGCCGTTTGCGGATTACGCTCGACTTGGTTCCGATTCTTTATTATTTCGCCGGAATATCCACATGCATGCGTTACGCATGACTGGTTCCATTATTTATTATTACATTGAGAATAACTCGTCTGGTAGCGATATCGCACGCATGGTGAATCCTTCTGTTATTCCATTCTTTATTATTATGTTAGAATAACCTATCTATGTGGATTACCACATGCATGGTAAATGATCATTTGTATTCATTCCTTATTAAATTGTGGAAATGATCTGTATACGTGGATTACCGCATGGCGGGTGAAAATTCATTTGCAGTTTCATATATTCTATTATACTCAGTTGGTTAAAGTTTTGGCTTTTATACTCCATGAAATTAGAAGAATATCCTGGATATTTGCGCTTCATCCAGTATATTTTCATGAAAATATTCTTCTGAGCATTCTTGAATTTTTCTCCATAAAGCAGTATCATGTTGACAATTTGGACGTTGTTGGTTCCTGGATAAATTAATTCTTGAACTTGTTTTATTGAATTATTATGTCATTGTCATCATCCTCATGCTTATATTGTATTGAAAGTCATCTTTGGCTTACGTGCATAGATGGACTTAATATGATTATGACCAGGGATCATTCGGTATAATCATGACTGTAATGTTATAAATAGCGTGGTAAAAGTCCTCGGTATTTTGTAATGCATTGATGGACAATTTTTGGTATGATTATGACCAGGGATTATTCGGTATAGTCATGACCATTGATGATTTAATCAATATCTTTGTCCCATAGTACATGGATGATTAGATGATGTGGTTTATTTATTAAGCTGAGTTTCAGCGATAGAAATTGATGATAACATTTCAAATCATAGAAGATAGTAGGTATCATGCTCTACTTGACTCTTCTAATGGATTGCTTATTCCACTGCAGTTAAACTTGATGTCTATTGTATTTTATCAGTTTAACATTGTTAAAAACTAATGATAATTTATTATGCATTATCTTAGTCATAATATTTCTTACTGGGCTAGTTGAGCTCACCTTTTCTTTCACTGTTCTCTTCAGGAAATGAGAATATAGCTGGGACGAGTCGGGGAATGGAGTGACGGTCCAGATGATAGCATTAGTAGTCCTCACTATTCTATTAAATAGTGTGATAATAAATGTAATGAGGACTCCATTGAGTGTGGATATTGTCTAGATGACAATATTCTTATTAAAACTCTCAGTTTATGTTTTGTCGTATTTTACACGATAATTGTATTATTAAGTTGTATTTGTATTTTTGTACCATGTATTTGGCGCTCAAGATGGGTAATGTATACCTATTTTGGGGGCGTCACAATTAGGGTTCCTTTATACAAGTCACGATCAGTGAACTTATCCTCCAATAAACACCTACATACTTGTTTTAGTGTCTCCACACAAATGATTATGAGATCAATCACCCTCTTCAATAGAGCAAACATAGTATGTACTAATATATCCGAAATCAGTAACCCCACATTAGTGATCCATACGATTAGGAATATTTTAGTTTTGAGCTATCTGAAATTTAGATCTTATTAGCATGATCATCATCATGATTCAAAAAGTATTGCTCCAAAACTATGAGTTTATCACATTTATTAATTCAACTAATTAACATGGATAAAGAATGCCTTTTGTATTAAAAAAAAATACTCTTACTAATAAGTAAATAAGATTACAAAGTAAATGCTGATCACATCCAATGTGATTGGCTTGAGGGCATATTACTTTCAGAAGGACTATTTACTAGTGAGCCGGGAAAGATAAAATGTGATAGCCACATAGTCAGATAAGCGGCTAGTGGGAAAGGGCGATGTTCCCTATGAAGAGCGAGAATAGACTCATTGTGAATGGAACTATCCTTGTGATCGGACTTATAGTCTCGAAAGAAGTACCGCACCCAAGACAGCTAGGAAGTCTTCTGCCGATTGGATGTCTCAAAGTCATAAAAGAGCTTATCACCCTGAAACTGTGAAGTGTAACTAGAAGCTCGCCTGAAAGCCTCTGATAATTATATAACACACTCGGCATTCCTAGGAAACAAGCTAGAGGGATCGCATTTAAATCAAGCGATAACAGGAAGACTGCATGATGTTATGCAAAAATAAGTACATAATCCAAGAAAAATGAGGACGATGAATGAACAAAATGGAAAGAAGACCTACTGGTAAATGGCGTAAACATCCTCTAGAGTAGGGATGAATTCCCCCCAAGCGGTGATAAGTGTGTAGGTAGAGGAGCACCTGCGAAAAAGTAGTAAGGTAAGATGTTTTGATGGATATAAAGATCCCTATATAATTGGATGCAACGCAAAATACCGGCCTCCTCGAGCATTTTTACATGACCATGATTTCCAAGAATCTTATCAGTGCAATGCTGCCATCCTTAGAGGCGATTACATGAATCAGACAGGAAGCGAACAGGGCTGAAAGGGTATTCCTGCTTCTCGATACATATGCGGGGAATACAATTAGAACAGGAGAAACTGTCCCGACTTTTATAAGCCGTAGCGTATAGAAACAGACCTTCTTTGTTAGGTAGAGGAAAAGCTGAAGGATCATAGTTCACTTGTTCCCAAAAGACATCAAAGGGCCCATATAAAGGAGCTATGCTCCATTCACTAAATAAGGGAATCTCCTTAGCGATTATTGGATACGCAGAACGCTCATCAGAATTGGCCTACAACAAAGGGGATTTAACATGAGAATTTCATGAAATAAGAAAAGAAAGTGGAAATCATTCAAAATTAAATGCTTACCATGGTAAAAGAGAAATGATGAACCCTGAGCAAACAAGGTCGCCTTTAAAACATTCTCCCTTTGACAATATCCAACAGAAAAGAAATCTAACACTCAAATGAGAAGACGTAGCCCAGAAAAGAGATATTAAGAAAACCTAAAAAGAAGAAGGAACAAAGTCAACAAAAGATTTAAAACCCCCCAGGTCTACTGCCAACCTGTAGTTCGACCACCTAGGTTTTAGCCCCCTAAGGTTCGGCCACTTAGAGTTCGGTTATCTAGGGTGGTCTTATTATGACACTTTGCTTTCTTTCTTGGTTCGTTGTTTGATTGATTGGAACAAAGTGACACTTTGAATTCCCCAAAAGTATAAGTATTTCTTTAACATCCGAGAAAAAAATCGAGATGTATTAAAGGGAAATGGATGTTTGTTTGTTGTAGAAAAAACGAGTGTGGCATTTATTTAAGAATATTTAGAGAAAAACCAAAAGTATGTTAATGTGAGATAAACATAAAAAAGAAAAAGACTACAATCCCTTAAAAAAATGAACTAATCACGAAAAATTAACCAAACAAAAAACCAACACAACTAGACCTGACAATATAGTTAGTTAACTGTTGGGTCAAACCATATTAACTGGAACCAAATGGGTTGGTTAATCATTTTTATTTATTCAAGTTGGTTAAAGTTTGGACCCATATTTTTTAAAAAATATATAGTTCTGAACCGGTTAACCATTTTTTAACCCATATTCCATTCTGATCCAAATCGAAAAGTTCTTTTCTCATGTATACATTAATTAAATAATTGTATACATTAATTAAATTATTATGTATAAGTATAAAACATGTAAGGTTATTATATTATATAAGGTATATATAATATAAATACACATGTGTAACCTCCAAGCAAAGAAGCACCGCGAGTCATGTAATAAATTAGCAAGAGTAGGTCAAATTATCAGACTAATTGAAATTCTTAGGGAGCAAGTTTATTTACCTTCTCTATACAATTGTATACATTAAATAATTTATAATATTAATTGTTTGTTCTATAAATTAATATGTTCTTATTTTAGGTGACTAATGTTGTTTTGTATGTGTCAATTTATGTAAATTCTAGTATTCTAGTTACAAAAGAATTATACTAGTATTCTAATTACAAAAGAATTATAAATATATTTCAATATTTAAACGACATTCATAGAATTATACTATGGTGTATTTTGGATTTCAACCTTTCTATTAAGAAAGTTAATAATAATTTTGAAAAAATATTTAAATATGGAAGGTATTAATAATTTCAATTTAAATTTTATTAGTATAGTTTTTTAGCATTTTATTATTTATATTAATAATTTTATATCATATTATTACTTAATTAATTTAATTGTGACTGTCACAATTTTATTTTTCAAAAATTTTGTTTAAAATTCAAAACATCTTAAAATTGTTAATATAATTTTGAACCACGTATAGTTCTAACTAAAAAACCCATATTACACATCCATAAAATTACGATATAGTTAAGACAATATTATGGTAGTATATGTATAATATTATTCAATTTAAAATGTTGTTCTTTATGTGTCAATTTATGTAAATTCTAGTATTCTAGTTACAAAAGAATTATACTAGTATTCTAGTTACAAAAGAATTATAAATATGTTTCAATATTTAATCGACATTCATAGAATTATACTATAGTGTATTTTGGATTTCAACCTTTCTATTAGCAGGTTAATAATAATTTTGAAAAATTATTTAAATATGGAAGGGTATTAATAATTTCAATTTAAAATTTTATTAGTATAGTTTTTAGCATTTTATTATTTATATTAATAATTTTTATATCATATTATTACTTAATTAATTTAATTGTGTGATTTCACAATTTTATTTTTCAAAAGTTCTGTTTAAAAGTCAAAACATTTTAAAATGGTTAATATAATTTTGAACCACGTATAATTCTTAGGGGTGTAAATCGAACCAAGTAGTTCGGTACTCGACTCGAGATCGACTCGAAAATATGATCCAAAACTCGAATTGAAATTGATCAAAGTGAATCGATCCATACTGCTTTTCGTTTAATGATACAAGAGTTTAATTTGAGCATACCAAAGTGTTCGCTTTCATATTAAGGTTCGAGTATTTCATTTTTTCTCTAACAAGTATTTCGACACTTTCGATGGATCATATTGAATATTAGTCCGATCCATGCTAATAAGGTAAATATGTTATATTTGTATCAATCTTTATAATTTATAAAGTGTAGTATGAAATTGTGTAAACTTGTACTTGAATAAATCAATTAACTGAATGTCCATTTATATTACATTCCTTATAATTTCAATACATAAATAAAAATGAAAAAGTTTTATATATAAATATTAGTTAAGTAACCAATTTAGTATGTAGTGGTTCAGTTTTAAGTGAAATGGTTCATATTCGAAACTCGATTTGAAGGCTCATGATTAATTCTCTTTGTAAGCGAATCGAAGATTTACGAAATTTGAAGAGTCCGAAGTAATGATCCGAGTTGAATCTGGCAAAAAATAAAAATTCTTATCAAATCCGAGCTTAATTTTTTTGAGTGGTAGAGAATAAAGCGTGAAAATGCATTTCAGATTCGATTCGTTTACCCCCTAATAATTCTAACTAAAAAATCCATATTACACAACCATAAAATTACGATATAGTTAATACAATATTATGGTAGTATATGTATAATTTGGAACGGAATGGATGGAGTATATATTTTCAAAAAGTCTAGGTAGACATGAAAATAGGACAAAAATATTTGACAGAAGTGTATTTAATTTTTATTTATTTATATTTTGATCATTAATAAGGATAAAAATATAAATAGATAAAAGTTAAATATATCTTCTGTCTAATATTTCTGTCCCATTTTCCCATTTTCTATTCTGCATAGAAGACCTCATATATTTTTGATAACTGCACGCCACACATCGAACCCAAGTTCCTCTTAATCGAAAAGCCAAGATTCGACAGAATCACAGAAGTTCCTAACTCCGTAATCTCTCTCTTTCTCTGTCTCCCTCTCCAAACGTCCGGTGAAACTTTCTCTCTCTACATTCTGCAAGTTACGGGCGGAAATTGGCCGATGGCCGCACCTAGAACTCGCTCCGGACGATCCACTCCCCTCCGCGACTCGGACACTCGACTCACTGAGTTGGAGAAGATTGAAGGTGCCGGAAGCTGGGATGCCCTTGAATGGACGAAAGTTGAAGTAATACCATTATATCACTTTTCCTCCCTTCAATTGAATTCAACTCAATTGTAATTGATTTTGTTTCACATTGTGCAATTTTCAGCCTGTTTCAAGGTCTGTTCCCTATGCCGTATTGGATTTTTTGCTCGAAGCCGAACAAGTAATTGTTGAGGTGCGTTTATACAAGTTTTATTTATCCTTTCTTTTTTTCCAAGTTTTGTAGAATATTGGTATCGATTGATAGTTGGATAAAACTGATATAGATATGCATTTTATCAAGATTTTGTGCCAACTAATTTATCATCATAAATTTGGCATCAAATTTATGTTCAGCATGATTTTATTGCATACTGTTCAAGTAATTGTATACAGTGAAGCATATAAATTTTGTTGTATTCTCAAAACATATGTAAATATATCTATTTGGATAGCGAGGTTTGTGTTTTTTGAATTTTGTAGCGTCCCATGATTATGTGGAATAGAAATCAGAATTTTGAATTTACAGCTTAAAAAAGTATTTCCCCTCCTTGTAACACTTTCCAAGGAAATCAAAATAGAAGGAGGTGTAGAAGCAGAGAGGAGTAAGAATGATGAAAGAAGAGAATTCGAATAAGTAATAGGGTATATTTCATCATCATGCCTTACATTCTTTATAAAGAAGCTCGTGGAATTGATATGGGACTATTCCTACATCCATACAAAACAGATAGATCTGTTATAACAAAATTATTTTCTGAAATAAACTCTTAACAAACTGGGTGAGTTTGTATAAATTAGGTAACTAGCTTGGTCCTAAATGATGCCATCGGCTTTAATAACTTCAATATTGAAATGGTCACTATCTTTTTTTTTCTACGTCGTGGCACCCAATTACACTTTTACTATTTCTCTGTTTCTGTAGGAATTTCTTACTATCTTTCGTCTCTTGTCCTATTGTGTTAGTGTCTTACTTGGTAAATACCCTAGCAAAAAAAACAAACTACCTCTGAACATTTACAGCTTAATGCATATGTATGTACATAATTGCTGATTGTTGATTAGCGGATTGCATTTAATACGCTTAATATGCTCACAAAAGTAAACTACATAAAGATCAATATCAGGAAGAGTGGATTGATTCTGGTGGGGGAGGTAGATAAAAAAAAATGGGTTGCCATGTGATTTTTTTTTGCCGTGTTCATATTTTGGTTTACCATTTCGTGCGAGGCATAAGGCGAATGGTAGTTTAGATCTAGTGGTGGGGGTGGTTTGAGAGGAGATTAGCGGGTTGGAAGCACTACTATCTTTTGAAACAGGGTAGTGTGGTTATAATAAGATCAACCTGTCTGTTGCTCTGATTCAACTTTCTGCATCTGCTAGACGAAGGTTGGAGAATCTTGTTTAGGATTTTTTATGGAAAGGGAATGATTAGGACGGGAAGTACAATTTTGTTAGTTGGGAGAAATCTTTGTGCTACAAGAGAATGGTGATTTTTGGGGTCAAGGGAGTTTGGTTCTTTAATAAAGTCCTTCAACGGAGTTTGGGCGTTTTCTTTCCGATGAATGTCGATTCTGGAAGAGATTGATGGTACATTGATTTGGATTGGAACAGGAGTGCAAATCACTAAAACACCATATGAGGTATGTTTGTGGAAAGGTATTGTTCATGGCTAATATATATTTCTTTTCTTGGGGGCATTTCCAAAGGATTCAATTCTGGCAAGAAACTTGGACTGGTGAAGAGCCTTTTTGCTTTATTTTTTGAACCTTTTTGGCGTTGCGGTGGATAGGAAAGCGATACCGCTGATTATATGACCATTGTGAAAGAATGTATGTCGTGACAACCCGTGTTTAGAAGGCTTCTCCAAGACTGGGAGCTAGAGGAGGTGACTATTTTGTTCTCTTTTGGTAAAGTTTGAGCCGATTCAAGATGCATGTGAATTGTGATTCGGGGTTGATTCCTCATAGGAGTGGGAGGTTCTCCTTGATATTTTACTATGAGGTGTTGTGAGGACATGGGGGTTGTTTACCTAGAAAATACATATGGTGTGCGAGTCTCGAGAAGGTTGCATTTTTCTCTTGGCGGCAGAGCTAATTTGACAGATCTATGTGCAAGAATGATCAAGAATCGACAAATCATTTGGTTATCCATTATGAGTTTGATATAGTGCTTTGGGTGATACTATGTATTCTGTTTGGCGTGCCATTGCTGATGCCAGGATCGGTCCGAACCTTGTTTGAAGCTTGGAGGGGAGCTAGATTGTAGAAGTTGAAATGTAATAGAAAATGTTGGGATATTGTGCCTCATTGTCTGTGGTGGTACAATTGCAGATTTTTTGAAGGGGGATAACTTTCTAATTTGCAATGTTTTCAGACTCGGACCAGTTAAAAAATCGAAAAAGTTATTGGGTGGATGGGTCATTGGTTCAACCAGTGGTCGAATCGTTATCGAACAATAAATAATTTAACATATAAATAATATTATAATTTTATTTAATATATACTAAATAAGTAAACAAAACTAATGTTCTAATAGTTCTCAGTTTCATTTTGAACGTTTTTATTTTATGAAAGGTGTTATTAATATTAAACTTTTTTATTTTATTTTATTGTTTATTTAAGATTTACTGAATAAACCTTTTGTATTCCTTACCATATTCTATCACCTCTCCCATAATTTACCACACATTCTCTTTCCTCTTTTCCGCCATTCGTTTTACTTGACCTCATCTCTATTCTATAAATACTATTTTGTCATATATTACATTTACACCTTTGGAATCCAATTTCTGAAGGCAACAATTATTTCTTCTCTCTTCTTACTAAAATATCTGAATTGTCATTTATCAATGACAGTGGTTATTGGTTTTGGATGGTTTTTGAAGCTTTTCGTTTCAGTATCACAACCGGCTTGTTTTACCGTCTGGTTCCTGGTTCAACTGGCTAATCCGACGGTTCCGAGCCGTTGTCATAACATTGCTAATTTGCATATTAGTTATTTATTTTTGTTCCTTGTGTTTTTTGCATACAAATCTTACATGGGTTCTCTTTTGCTTATTTTGCGGCCTAGCCATTTAGCCTAATATTGCTTTTTGTATCAAGGCTTTGTTCCCAGTTTGTAGGGTTCATTAGGCTATTGTCCATGCCTTTTTATATACTACTCGTGTACTGGGATGGCATCCCCTTTGATGCCTATTTATATACAGGATTACATATACTAAAAATATGCGGAATAATATATTTAGCAAGACTTTTGTAAATTGATGAAGAAGGAGAAGCTAAGAGAAGATAGAGAGTGGGAGATCGAACAGCTGCATATTGTGTTAGAAATGAATTCAGATTTAAGGATGTATACATTTATAGCTATACCAATACTTCGGCCATAAAACAACTCAAATAGACCAAAATAGACCTACGGATGCTTGTCACCCTGATTAGTTGGCTGGCTCCTAAAGGTTAAATTTCATTTTACTAACCAACTAGCTTTATGCGTTTTTAAATGCGGAGCATGATTGTTCATATTATTAGATTTAATTTACTACTATACCAGCTTTTATTCTAAAAAAAGTATAAATTTTGTTAAATGTTTTGAAAGAGAGTTCAGGGCATGTACATGAGGTTCCACTTTCTAATTCATAAGAAAGTGTTGGGGCAATAAAATGCTCAAGCAGTAATAAGTTTAAAGGAGAGCTTTTAAAATTTGGTTAAAGTTGGTTCAGCTAGAAGTTTCGAAATTTGTCTCCTCACAGGTCTCAACTCCACAACACCTTTTATCCCAAAATAGTTGGGCTAAGTTGAAAATGAGTTCCATTTGTTAGCTTAAAAGAAATAAGGCAAGAAGAAAACTAAAAAGATAAGAAAGAATAAAATCAAAATTTAGATAATTAAAAAGAAGGGCTTACAGGACATAAAACACAACTCATATAAGCTGCGTACAACAGTATTACAATTTCTCTCCTTTCGGCCAAAATTTATGAACTATTCCTTGAAATTAACCCTTAAATATTAAAATTGAACCCTTAATCTCAAAAATTTAACAATAAACCCTAAAAACCAAAAATTGAACACTAAATTTTATAAAAATATACCCTAAATGCCAAAAGTGAACCCTAAACCCTAATATTAAACCTAAATTAAACCCTAAAACTTGAAGATTGAACCCTAAATTCTAAAAAATTTATATCCTAAACACAAAGTGAATCCTAAAATTGAAACCTAAACCCTAAAAACTGATCCAAAATAAATCCTAAACTTGAAATTTGAACTTGAATAGGTGAACCCTAAACATTAAAACTGCCATCCGCCACTCAACGTCCACCCTAAATAGAAAATAGAGAGAAGGAATTGAGAGGCAGAGGAACTGAGAAACATACTTTTTAAAGAGCCACCCAACTCTTCATGACAACCTCACCATCATCTTCTTTGTAATTGCGATGACCATCATTGACTTGAGCTGGAGAGGATTGCAGTCGTGACCAATTTGGACAGAGGCTTCGATCAATTTAGAGAGAGAGAATAGCGTCGTCTTCGAGTGGGAGAGAATGAATAAAATAGGTTTTTGTTTTTTCTTTGAAAAGGTACCGTTTGGTAAGCGGTGTACCTATCTTGGTACGTTGTGGCTTATTTCCCGTTTCCTCTAAAAACAATAAATGAAGATAAGTAAAATAATACTCCCCTTGTCCTAGAATAAAAGTCTTGGTTGACTTTTTATGCATATTAAGAAAGAGTATAAAATGACAAAATTGTTCATATTTAAATTCTTATTTAATTACATAGTTTTCTGCACATAACTAGTGATGTTCCGTAAATATTCATAGAGAATAGAAATATGACAATACTAAGGATATTATAGACAAATTATTGTAAAAAAATAGATTATTCAAGGTAAGTTGACATTTAACTTGGGACTATATAAAATTATAAGGATTTTTATCCTGAGACGGAGGGAGTAATACACCCGTATATAAAAGCATACGTATAATCATAAATGTAATAAATTAAATAAAACAAAGAAAAAAGGGGAGGGAAAAAACTCAACTAGAACAAAATCTCGTGTGAAAAAGAAGGGTACAAGCTAGTAGTTTGGTTCTGATTTCCAATACGAATAGGAACCATGAAATTGTGGCCTAATGATCTTTTCAACCTTCCATTTGAAACTAGAGGTGTCAGAAAAATTGGGATAATTGGCTTGCGGTGGTCAACAACCCAAGCATTTATAGTGACAATGTTTTTTGATTCTTCAATGTCCTTGAGTGCCTTTCTTTTCTAATAAGATCTTTTATCTAAATCTCTCTCTCTCTCTCCTTCCTTTTCTGTTCTTCACCTTGAAGACCCCCCTCCTGCTTTTTTTTTTCTTTCCCCTTTGTCTTTATTTTACGTATGTATCAATGTTTCTTTGTCCAATAGACTTTTATTATAAAAGAAAAATTTTGTATCACATTTGGTTCTTTTTTCTTCCTTCCATTTTAATCTTTGACCATTTTATTCAAGCATATGACGAGGCTTATTGAGTTTGTTGTTTTTGATTCCAGGGGTATGGCGTTTTTCTTGTTAATGCTAATAAGGCAGGGACCCTGTTTGTTACCAATTTTCGTCTTCTATTTCTGGTAAGTGATGCATATAATATGAGTTCCAAGTGCCTGTTATTTGAAAATTTTGGGCTTACTCCAATGGTCTGTTACATATTTTATAGTGCATGTTTTATGAGTAGCTGTAATAGTAGAAGTGGAGTAGTGGTAGACTGGTAGTGATGAAAGGGCTCCAACTTATATGCAGATTTTTTACTTTGTAACACAAGAAATTATATTATATCAGATGATTGCATGTTAGGATTTGCCATTCATCACAAGGCTGAAATATGATATATTGTATGAAAATTTATTTCATCTTATTTCCAACAAGCAGAGTTCAAAGATTTTGAGCACAGTACACAGTTACATGCATGGTTCAAAGTATTGGCCGTTATGTCGAAATATTGGCATATCAATTAGGTATCGGTCGGGGCCGAACCGCAAACTTGACACGAATCGCAAAATTAAGAATTATTCATAAGGGTAAGTTTCGGCGAAATTTTGACAACTTGGCGTAACGTAGTGGTTTCGGATCAAATAAAAGATCACGACGTAAAGAGAATTATTCACGTAAAGGGTAACTTTAGACGAAGTTTCGGCAACTCAGCATAATGTAGCGGTTTCAAACCAAATAAATGAGAAATCACGGCATAAAGGGGAGAAACGCCAAAAAAAAATCGAATATATTGATAACTATAAAAGAGATTACAAAAGAAAACTAACCTTTCTCTATAAATTATACTTAAATGTACCTATGTAGTACCTAGTCAAATATAACTTAGAAAAAGTTAAAAAAATATTATACATCAAATGTACTTAATTAAGTTAAATTGTACTTAACGTATATTTATAGCACCTATTTAAGTATAACTAAAAAATAATATAAAAAACTGTACTTAATATACAATTATTTAAACTAATTTGTACTTAAATTATAGTTAAATTGTACCTATATATTACCTAGTTAAGTACAATCTGAAAAAATTTGAAAAAATTGCACTTAGAATATTAAATTGTACTTAAATTATAATTAAATTGTACCTATACTAGTTAAGTACAACTTGAAAAATTTTGAAAAAAAAGTGCACTTAAAATATATTTAGTTAAGTTAAATTTTACTTAAATTATAATTAAATTGTACCTATATGCTACCTAGTTAAGTACAACTTGGAAAAATTTGAAAAAATTGCATTTAAAATATACTTAGTTAAGTTAAATTGTACTTAAATTCTACAAAACATGTGTGCTCAACCATTTGAATAAAAACAACATCAATATCAACTTAATTCAAACGTAAAATTGATTAAACATATCTGTGAGATGTTTGTTTTATCATTTGGACAATGTTATGTGCACTAAATAGTGTTTTTTGTGAACTTAATTGATTCATCTTGTTGTTATTATTTAGAACTTTTTCATATTTATTTTACTTTTTTTGAAGCTACTAACTAGCTAACGGTGCGTATCACCCAAAACCAATACTGAGTCAAAAAATGACCTTCCGAAACATAAGCCACTACCGTGTCTTTGAACCATGGTTACATACCAATACTTGATTTTGAGCTTAGATGATGTTATGGTTTCTTCTGTGGATCATTTTTATTTTATTTTTCTTTTTTTTTAAAATGTTTTAATGACGCCATATTGCTAAGCCATGAAGGACTGGCCTAAAGATTAGAAGAAGCTGAACTGTAGTTTCGAGTACATGAAGCACAGATTTAGGTAGCTCAGATTTTATTTGCATCTTGTACCATAATAGGGTTTTTACATAAAATATCTTGATTTTTATACAAATTTTTTTTGGCACACTTTCTTGTGCTTTATTTTCTTTAGGAACAGATAAGTAATGGGTACATGAATTTATGTATATTTCTTGCATTTTTCTTACTTCACACCATGTACTGTGATATTTGCTTCAGCCAGACTTGCGTAGGTTTATGCAACTCTGAATGGTGGACCTTTTCTTAATGCACAATTTTAATCTATACATCTGCTGATATTTACTTATGAATGTCTCTCTTCTCTCTAATATTTTTATAATGTTTTGCATATTCGATTCAAGAGTGAAACATCCAGGAATATTGTTGCACTTGGCACTATACCGCTAGCCACAATTGAGAAGTTCAATAAAATTGTAAGTTTTTCTTGTCTGCTTGTTTGTTTGTTTTGAGTAGTGTAAGATCGATAAATCCGGTGGTTAGTTTGGGAACTAGGTTAAAGAGATTTCAATGTTAAGACTTGGGTTTTGTGAGGACATTGAAAGGTTTTAAGGTACGTTTATTGGTTTAATTAACTTTGTAAAATAGTGTTTTCACAATTAGAAGCTAAGATTTTTAAGAGAAAAAGAAGGAAAAAGTAACAGTTGCTTTACAGTAAAAAGTTCTTTCTTTTTCTTTTTGTCCTTTTTAAAGTTATCTGGAAATGTTACATTGACTATCTTACTACTGTAAACATATTCTTTTACTAGATTGACATTCTTTTGATTTTTGAATAAATTAGATTTCTTGTTTAATTATTCATTTTGGTTGTAAATTAACTGCATCTTGTTCTTGTATCTGTTATTTTGGGGATATAGGCCCTGAAGCTTCCATCAGTCCCTAGACAGTCTGACAAGACTCCAGCACAACGGCTCCTACAAGTTTTTGGTATGCTAAAACATTCTATCCTTGGCATTGATAAATTCCTCTGTGATACATGTGATTTATCTTCTTGGAATATTGAATATTCTTGTTATCTATTTATTTAACTTACTCTAGGTTGTCTTTTGGTGAGACTGAGAGAATAATAAACTGAATTGTTCTTCTTGGTCATCTCGAGTAAAGTGTAAGTACATGTTCTGGTTAGCTGATTCTTCAATTAATAGAAGTGATGTTGACATGGAAGATCATGATGTTGGAAAACATGTTTCCTTGGTTTCGGGAAAACATGTTTCCTTTTATTCCTCCTAAAAATGTTGATTAACATGTTTCCTTGTTTTACTCCTAAGCTAACATGTTTCCTTGTTTTACTTTTAGAATTAGGCTATATAAATTCAGTAACTTACAATCTGAAAAATTAACAAAGAGAGTTCATTTCTTACATGGTATCAAAGCTAAGGATATTCTTACAGATTTTCCATTCTTTTATTCATTTTTCTGTAGTTTTTTCCAATTCTGTGATTCTGCAGTAGTAATTTTGCAATTCTGCTAATTCTGTCAGAGAATCATTTCTACAACTTTGTTCCAAAGTCTGCACTTTTGAAAAAAGAAATATACCAATTCTATGAATCGAAGCAACTTTGCATAAACCAAAACCCTATCAAAGCAGCTTTGCAATTCTGTTAGTGATTGAACTTGATAGTCAGTAATTTGTGACTTGTGGAAGATGTCAGAAATTGGCAACTTTAACAAACCTTCAGGTACTTGTTCATTGGCGTATTCAGGTAAGTCTCCATCCTTTGTTGGATTAAATGTCTCGAATACAAGTATACAACCTTTGTCGGCTCTTGGATCATGGATTCAGGAGCTACCGATCATATGACCTACGCACCAAATGTTTTTTCCACATACTTACCCTGCCCATGTAGGATTGCGGAAACAAGATCAAAATATACAATATAATTGTAAACGCAACGGAAACATGCAAAATAACAATTTAAATTTTTTTTGCAATCCCAATGTATAGCAATCCCAATGTATAGCCTTATGAAACATCATTAATTGAGGAAGGATAAATATACCTTTGAAGAGAATCAACCCTTTGATGTAGACTTCAAATTCCAATCATTGCTCCTTCACGATCTCTCCAATCCACGAATCACACGTTCATTACAAAAATATGCAACCCCCAAGAGGTATGCTAACCCTAATTCTCTCTATCCCAACTCCTAAGGGTTTTGAGAATGCTTGCAAGAGAGATGCAAGTTGCTAAAGTTGCATTAGTCTATCTCACAATAAGACTCCTCTTATTTATAGACTAACCCTAATCCTAAACCTTTTAGAAGTTGGGGTTTTAATTTAATTCTCAATCTTATTAGGAACTAAATAAAATAATAATAATAATAATAATAATAATAATAATAATAATAATAATAATAATAATAATAATAATAATAATAATAATAATAAGACTCTTATTTATTTATAATCTAGTATTTCTCCAAATACTCAATTATAAATATTAGTATTTCTCCAAATACCATATTATTATTATTTAGTCAATTTAATTATATTATTATTAATAATAATAAGATGACTAATCTTATTAATTTATAATATTAATATTTCTCCAAATATTTAATTATAAATCATAAGCTATTTAATTTATTCCACTAATAAATTAAATACTTAATTTACTATTATTAAGCTAACCACTTCTAAAATCATATTTTTCCCTTTTGTGGTGACCCTCTAGGTTTAATATTGCTTTTGTAGTAGAATAAATAAATTAGAACTATTCTAATATTATTTATAATGAATTAAACTCCTTCAATTCAAATATAAATAAATAATATTTATTCCATCATGAGTGACACTTTATAAATAATGTATCATTTGTTCTAATTCGCAAATAAATTGTAAAAAACTTAACTGATCATAAATTGTTAACAAATAATAATTTAAGATAACAAATAAATTGTCAAAAAACTTAACTGATCATCTCATTTTTTGGCGACATGGGATGGACTAAAGAGTATAAATGATCTAACAATCATTAATAATGAGAAATTGATGCATGTTAAATATATAACATACATATACATATATACTCCACTATAGTTTATACATACATATATATATATGTAAAAGCATTAAATTGGTGGGTCTTCCTTCATCTTAGCATGAACTTTCAGTTTGCATGAAGGCTTGGATAGTTTATGTTAGTAGGAGTGTCGGGTAAGTGACTTTATAATAAAAAATCCTTGTAGCTTAGTTGGTTTGAGCATTTATTGAAGGAGCATTATTTTATTTTTTTTAAAAAAAAAAGCATGGCGGGCAGGTCAAGGCCTACACTACAATGGCCGGGCCAAAAAGCTCAAGTTTTCATGGGCTAAAAGTTAAGCCCAAAGCCCAATATTCTGGTCGGCCCGGCCCATGGGCCCGACCCAATTTTGCAGTATACCTTGATCAGACTCGAGCCTCTTATTCCAAAAAATGTGCCTAAATCTTTTAGAGGAAGCGATTCTTACAACCACTCATCTTATAAATCGTTTGCCTTCCGAGTCTTGGGATTGAGAGTCCAATGGACATATCTCTCAACATTCTATCCAAACATACACACTACAAATGAGTCAAAATAGAGGAGTCTAACTAGACCGAGGGTTGTCGATGAATGTTACTTTCAATGAAAAACACACTTTACTTCACCTTATCCTTATCTTTGGGGGAGAATCCAATACTTGAAAATAAAGGCGACAATTTCTTGCTCGATCTGTCGTCACTTTAACCAATTTTTACTAATCCAAGTCATATGTTTGAGCCGATTCCGAGTCCATGCCAAATAGAGTGTAAATGGGTCTATGATTGAAATATAGAGCATATTCAATTGATAGAAAGATGTAAGACAATGTTGGTAGCCAAGGGTTATACTTAAACCTATGGGATTGACTACCTAGAGACTTTTACTCCGGTTGCAAAGATGAATATTATTAGAATCCTACTGTCATTAGCAACTAATTATGGTGCAATTTGATGTCAAGAATGCATTTTTGCACGGAGAACTAGAAGAAGAAATTTTATGGAAGTCCCACCGGGTTATGGGAATAACTTGGGTGTTCATACTGTGTGTAAATTGAAGAAGGTCTTGTATGGACTTAAGCAATCACCACAAGCATGGTTTGACAGATTTGCGAGAGTTATGATTGCCATGGGGTATAAACAAAGCCAAGGGGATCACACACTGTTCATTAAACACTCACCTTCAAGGAGAGTCACAACACTATTAGTGTATGTTGATGCTATAATAGTGATGGGGAATGATGATAATGAGAGACAACTTCTAAGTCAGTGTTTGGCTAAGGAGTTTGAGATCAAAGCATTAGGAAAGCTTAAATATTTTCTAGGAATCGAGGTGGCTCACTCTAGGCAGGGCATTTTTATCTCCCAACAGAAGTATGTTATGGATCTCCTTAAAGAAACAGGCAAGACAACATGCAAACTAACAAATACTTCAATAAACCAAAATCTTAGACTTGGAATTGCAGAGGAAGACGCTGCAATAAATAAAGAATTATATCAGCGCTTAGTAGAAAAACTCATTTATCTATCTCATACATGACCAGACATAGCAAACGCAGTGCCAGTTCATGCATAGCCCAAAGTTTGGAAGTTCATCTGCAAGCAGCACACCGAGTGTTACAAGACACCGAGAAAGGGTATTTTGTTCAAAAGAAAAGGAGGTTTGGTGCTTGAGGCATATACGGATGCTGATTATGCTGGGTCAATAGTTGACAGGAGGTTAACAACAGGATATTGTACATTTCTTGACGGTAACCTCGTGACATGGAGGAGCAAGAAACAACATGTGGTAGCACGGTCTAGTGAAGAGGTAGAATTTTGAGCAATAGCTCAAGGTGTGTGAACTACTTTGGTTGAAGATCATCTTAGAAGACTTGAAAATCAAGTGGGATGGCCCACTGAGACTTTATTGTGACAATAAGTGTGCAATTAGTACAACTCACAACCCGGTACAACATAATCGCATGAAGAACATCGAAATTGACACACTTCATCAAGGAGAAACTGTAGAGTGGGCTGATTTGTACTCCTTATGTGTCTACACATGGCCATCTTATGGATGTACTTACTAAGGAGTTAAAGTAGCCCAGATTTCAGAGTTTTGTATCAAGCCGGGAATGAAAAACATTCATTCACCAAACTTTGAGGGGAGTGTTGGAAAACATGTTTCCTTTTATTCCTCCTACAAATGTTACTAACATGTTTCCTTGTTTTACTCCTAGAATTAGGCTAACCTTTGTGTATAAATTCTGTAACTTAAACTCTGAAAAATTAACAAAGAGAGAATGTAGTTGGTGGTCAATTTTTTGGGTGTGGAGTAAGTTGATAGGAACATTCCCCACATTTAATGGGGTTTTGAGCATCTTAGTGGAGCGTTTTGCACTTATCAAAAACAAAAAGAAAGTGCCACACTTTGCATTAACTACTTATATTTGCGTGTTTATTGATACTACAGGCATTTTTCATTTGCTTAGTATTTAACTTCTCTTTTATTGTTATTTTGGGTTATTTCTAAAGTATGTTGTGTGTTGATCCAAATTATTTTGCTTTGTGTGTGAAGATGGATATGGATCTAATGATTTCTTGAAAACTTTGCAGGCAAAGATATGAGAATCATTGTCTTTGGTTTTCGCCCTCGGACGAAGCAGGTTTGTCATGCTGGTTGCAATTATATTTGTGCCAACCTTGTTTGATTTAGGAAGATGTTTCATGTGCTATATTTCATGTTTGATTCACATTATCATCCTTGTGCTTGTACGGTGGGCGCCGGATGGTTTGGGTACTAAAGTGTCAAATGTAAGGTATCTTGAGAGATCATCATATTTGATACAAGTAAAAGGCAAATGTGCTCTTATCCTTTTTTGGGTATTTTGTTCCTTTCTTTTAATTAATGTGACATCATGTTAATACAATCTTAAAATTTGGATTGTGAACTTGTAAGTGCCATGTCGCGTTGACTTGTTGTACACATGGTAATGTTACGTGGATTTGCTCCACCCCACTCTTCAAAAAAGTTCTCTATTTAGAATCAAACTCGCAACCTCATAACCCTAAACACTTACAACTAACTTATTTACCAACTGAGGTAAGAGTATTCATGTTATTTAATTCCATGAAATTATATATCACTAACACATTGAATCTGAGGAACATGACACAACTTCTATAGCTCTGACCGCTAGAATCTGCAAACTATCTTCTCCGACAGAAAAACAAACCAATAGCTGAATCGCATTACGCAACCAAAATCACCATGTTCGTGAGGAAGTTTGGAGCATTTAAAAATTATTTATTGTTGGCATCATTGTTGTCAAGTCGTCGACTAGTCGTCGCCTAGGCGACGACTAGGCGTCGAGTCGACCAGAAAAAGCAAGGCGTCCTACCGACTTGGTGGCAGAGCACATAGTCGACCGCTCAGGCGTCGCCTTGGACGCTCAGCAGACGACTTGGACGACTACCTAGCAAAGCGGGCGACTTTCCAAAGCGGGTTTGACCCGACCCAATTCAAAAACCTAAATCGATTTGTTCGTTCTTTTTCCTTCTTCGACAATCGATCGATAGTTCCTTTTCCTTATTCGACAGTTCGAGATGTTGTTTACTTAACATCTATTTATTATTACAATTTACAAATTACAATGTCTTGTTTTTGTTTGTTTAATCAGATTTTGTACTTTGTTTTGTTATTACAAGATAAGTTAAATGTCTTGTTTGTTTGTTTAATTGTATTCAGAGTCGTAGAGGGTTAAATGGCGATCCAACCAAGGATCCTAAAAGAAAGGCCAAGTCTAAAGATCCGGTGGAAATATGCATTTTGGCGTAATCGAGCGATAAAAATCTCATGCAATGCATTCTCTGTGGAAAAAGGTTCATGGAGGAATCAAAAGATTTAAACAACATCTTAGCGATGGTATGGGGATGTGTCCAAGTGTCCTCGAACTACAATGTAAATTTCAAATGAGACGCATCAAGCAATAATGGGTAACAAAAGGAATAAGCCAATTCAATTTGATTTACCACGATTTAAGTAGAAGAAATTCACCATCTAATATTCCAAACAATGCTTCCAATGCTTCTAATGCTTCCTCTACAAACTGCTCCAAGTTCTCGGGACCTGCATCTAAAAGGATGAAGAGTGTATTTCAATTCCCTAAGCCACAATCACAAACAAAGACCAAAGAAACTCATTTTAGGAAATCTCCCAAGAAGTTGTGGACGAAAGGCATCGAAAAGGTCCTAGCCAAACTACTTTGGAGAATCGCCTAAGGACACCGGAAGAGAAAGAGAAAGTCGATACGCATGTTGCCAACTTTTTTATGAGTGTGGCATCCCTTTAATGCAAAGAAATCAAGAAGTTATGAGGTGACGGCAGAGGCTATCGGGCAATATGGGCCGGGTTACAAGCCTCCTTCATATCACGAGTCGAGGGTTCCTCTTTAATAAGGCCAAGACTAAAACAGAGGAACCGAAAGAGAAACACAAAACTTCGAAGCAAAGACGGCTCATAGCCTTTATGTCGTCGACGGATGGATGGATGTAAGAGGCGACACTTGATAAATTTTCTTGCAAATAGTCCCGCAGGTACTTACTTTTTGGGATCATTGATGCATCCGCTTCAATCTCGTGGATGCAAACATGTCGACAGAGCTACTGATGGGAAGATAAAAGAGATCAATGAGTATGTTGTAAGTGGTGACGGACAATGCCGCCAATTATAAGGCAAAGAAGGTCGATGTTGATGGAGAGGAGAGACCGACTTTGTTCTCGACACCATGTGTCGCCCATCGCTTGACTTGATGTTGAGGACATAGCAATATGAAGCAATTTAAGTCTACAATCGTGAAGGGCGTAAAAATAATCGGATTCATTTATGTATATATGGTCGCTTTTTCGAGGCGATGAGGACCAAAACAAATGGGAGGGACCTGTGAGATCTGGAGTCACCCGATTTGCTACATCATTTTCGACTTTTCAAAGCTTCAGTAAAGCACAAGGATGCTTTGAGACACTTGTTCATCAAATGATGATGGACAAATTCGAGGTCACATGTCACATACAGAGAAGTGGGAAACAAGTGTATGATATAATTATTTCTTCTACTTTTTCGCACAACGTAGAAGATCATTAGAGCCTCACAACCATTATTTGTAGTCTGAGGATTGTGGATTCGGATGAGAGAGGCCACCGCCCGAGATTCTTGCCGCGATGGAATATGCAAAGAAAAGATCAAAGATGCCTTTAACAACAAACAAAGGTCAGATAAGAAAGTGATCGACATCATCGAGCTTAAGATGGGCATGCCAAATGGAGGAGTGGTTATATGGGGCAACATTGCTTCTCAATCCGGAAAGTATTTTGACATCAAAGAAGAAGAAGAATCTAATTTGCTTACAAGTCACAGAAGAACTTCAATGATGTTCTTTCAAAATGGTTCTCACCAAGTTTTCAAGCAAGCATAAGATAAAGCGATTTAGCCGATGTCTATGAATCTTCTCGTGACGACTTTTCTAAAGACATGGCGATTAGGCAAACTAAAGACAAAAAATCCTAGTAAGCATATTACATTAACTATAAATTTTTTTTTAAGTTTAATAATTAAGACTATATTTGATTTTTTTAATTTTTACATCTAATGTAGTTGATTGGTGGAATGCTTTTTGCGGTTGTGCTATCGAGCTTACAAAGTTTGCAAAAGCTTAATCCTCTACTTTTTTGTTGTTCTTCTTCCTGCCAGGAACGCAAATCGAGCACTTTCGAAGTTTGTAAGTATTTAGTACATAACTAAATGTATAAATATTTTATATATTCTTTTTGCTTAATATTTTTTAAACAAAAATTTCAGATTCATACGAAGAAGAGAAATAGGTTGGAGCATCAACGGTTAAATGATTTGGTGCATGTCCAATACAATCGCCGAATTGTTGATAGGTTCCAAAGGAGGCGCGAACTTGGAAGAAACTTCGATCCATTAGTCCTAGATGACTTTGATTGGGGTAATGAGTGGATAGTGCCTTAACAAGATATAGTTCATGATGGAGATGATCTTACGGGAGGATGTCGAGAGAGTGTTGCATGCATCCGATGCCGCCGAGGGATTTAATCTTCCTCGTAGATTCGGTCTATTCTACTCTCACTACGTGGTAATGCTTCTCGACTTCAAGAGTCGTGATTGTGAATGAAGTCGATTCGATGTCGAGAAGAGGAGGAGGGCCTTCCTAATGATGATGAGGATGTTGATGATGATTACGCGGTCAAGAGTAACCATCTGCTTTCGAGTGATGATGCCACCGTCCGGAGAGATGATGATGATTTGATCTTTGATGATTTTGTTTGATATCTTGAGTGATATTTTCATTATGAAAATGAGAATTTTGAGTTAAAGAATATGAATTTTTATGACTTTGTTTTCATTTCTATATTATGTTTGTTTTTGGCAATGTCACAATGAACATGTCTTTATCTTATAAAGGATGGTTGTCTAATTTTATGATATGATATCATGATTATATGCTTATATATACCTTTATCTTAACAATACTTGTTTACTTGTTTTATCATAAATTATTGAATTTTAGTATTGAAATTTATGGTATTCTATATATACAATGTTAAAATGGGAAGAAACTAAACATAAATTTAAGAATTATATTGAATTAAACTAAATATTACAAATGTATCACCATTTATATAATTTGAAGTACAAGTTCAAAAAATTACAACTATAGTAAAATTATCATTTTGACTTGATCTTGTTCGCTTCTTGTTGTGATTTGATATGCTACAACCTGCATTATGAATATGGTAAATCATTAGAAATACCAATATGTAAATATTCATATAAATGTTAAATATATAGAATTTTATACGATAAAATTTACATTGTTAACGATTTGTCGACTTGTGGACTAACTAGTCGGGCGCTTTGTCGCCTAAGCGCTTAAGCTCCCTACTGTCGCCTCTCACCTCGACTTAGCGCCTTGATAACTATGGTTTAACTACACAATGTGCCCGACCTATCCATTTGCTTTGCTTGTTCCAAAATCCATTAGGTGAGTCATTTGATTCCTGTTCTTCCTTTCTGTAACTGCTGATGCTCTCCATTTATCATCTCAACCTAACAACATTGTATGGGTGCTGATGTTAGTGATGAAGAAGTGCTTCAGGCTTCTACTTTTCGTGCACGGTGTCGGTTGCCTGTGATTTCATGGTGTCATCCTGGTAGGGTTTTGAATTGTGTTTTTAATTACGCTAAATTGGATTAACCTTCATTCCAGTTACTTGATTCATTTGATGAATTGTAGAAACCGGAGCGGTGCTTGCACGATCATCTCAACCATTGGTTGGTCTCATGATGAATATGAGGAGGTAATCTATTGTTCAGTGCAAGGTGGTCTTCTTCTTTTTCGAACTTTGGAATTGATTGGATCAGTTGATAGATCTACAGTTACTCTTGTAACTGTTAAGGCTATAATTCTTCTTATTTATCTTATCATTGGGAGGAAATGTCTCGAATAACTTGTCTACTGTCCTCTGCAGCAATGCTGATGAAAAGCTTGTTGCTGCAATCTGCACTCCACTTGGTGGAGTAAGTGAGATACGAAGGTAAAGTTTCCACCCCCTCCTCGAACGTACTTTTTTTTTTTCTGTAACCTAATTCATTACTTCTAATTATGTTTTAATTTTTTGTTGTTTCCTCTTTTATATGTTCCATGCTTGTTTTCCATTCGTATGTTAGTCTTCATATTTTTAAGTTTATTGATTTTTCCTCCCTATTGGACCATTTTTCAACTCCTTTGTCAGTTGAAAAAACTGGCTATCTGTTTGCTCCATTCTCAAATTAATATTTACCACCTACGTATTTATTTATGTTTGATCTTAGGTAAGCTTACAAGATATTGGTGCAACATGTTTGTTGTTTCTAGGAAGCTATGTATTACTGATGCAAGGCCTAGAAAAAATGCCTTGGCAAATGGGGCAATGGGTGGAGGTTCAGAATCATCTTCCAATTATTTTCAATCTGAGGTCTAAATTTGAACCTATAACATCAGATATCTCTTGTGATAATAAATTATCGTTTCTGACTTTGCTAATTTTTGTTTGTTTCTTCTATACTAAATTGTTAGATAGTATTCCTTGGGATTGACAATATACATGCTATGCGGGATAGTCTTGCTCGGCTTAGAGACTACTTAGATACTCATGGTACCACTTCATCAGATGGAATGTCGTCATTTTTGGTATTTTCTGCAGTCCTTAATTTTTTTAGCAAAATAAGTTACTCAAGTTTAACTTATTAAAAATACGCTACGCCTATTTACAAATCTCTTAAGAATGTTCATTTGATATATACATGGTTAGGATTTGAGTAGTTTACATTTGTTGATGGTATGTCCTGCAGTCTTCCAAATTCATGTACTACTCTTGAGAAATATGCTATATGCATGTTTACAAATCTTGACCAGAGTGTTCATTTGACTATATACACGAGTTAGGATTTGGATATATTGTATTTATTGATGGAAACAATTCTTATTAATTATTAATAAGCCAACAACCTTTCGAAAATTGACTTCATTTGGTTCTCTCCAGTTTATAAAAGCATAATGGAAAAATTGCTGTCTTTTAAGAAAATATTTTAGGAATCTTAAAGTATTTGTTTTATGAGTTTCTGTATGCCTTTCGCTAAGAACGAAGGCTGACAAATTGCTTTGATAGGTTCACTGTGATACTAGCTTGGATATATTCCATATTTCTGTTGCATTACTATGTTTTTCATGTTATCATTCTTATAAGCTGATGAGTTTATGGCTATTGCGCTCAGAAACCCTATGATAAGATCTTCTCATTGTCAATTTTATTATCCACCTTCATGTATGTATGTTGCATGCTACTTTATCTTTCACTCAAAGTTTATGCACTTCGAATCTAGATTTTTTATTCTTATGGATTTGTAGAATAATTCCATGTTTGATCAATCATTCTTGCAATTATAACTGTCAGAGACATGGTGCATCGACTTGGGGTGGAGGTAATCTCAGTAGCATGTCTGCTTCTGTGTCAACCCTCGGTGACAGTGGCTGGTTAATACATGTTCAGAATGTCTTGGCTGGTTCAGCTTGGATTGCTGCTCGTGTTGCTATGGACTCGGCATCAGTGCTTGTCCATTGCAGGTCAGAACTCTTTCAATACGTTTGTCAAAAAAGGAGGGGAGGGGAGGGGAGGGGAGGGGAGGGGGGGGGGGGAGTGTAGGTTTCACGTAAATTAGCATTTTTTAAACTGAAAACTACTGCTTTGACATGGAGATTAGTCAATTGAATAAAGTGACACAAATACACTTGTTTCCAAAAATAAGGAATTATCATCAATACATCCTCAAAATTTTCTACATCACTTGAACTAGTTTTGTTAGACAATTTTATTAAAAGGTGGAACATAATTTAGGTTCTGAAAGTTAGTTAGGTAACTAACTGAAGAAAATAAAATAACACAAAGCTCGTGAATATATTCAAATTCTGGTGTTTGTGAGAAATTTTAGGACAGGATTATAGTACAAAAAACTTAAACTCTATACAAAAGGTGAAACAATCGGGTCAAATCCTGTGTCCGGAATAAATCTCGGGTCAAATCCTAAGTCCGAATTGAATAACATCCATCCAAATAAGGCCTTAAACCACTGACCCAATAGTATCTTCTTAGGTCATCTTAGCCCACCACAGGCTCATCCAAAAGGTCATGATTTGAAGGTACTATTGGTAACAACTTATTTCCTTATATGCAGACAAATTTTTCTCACATCTTTCGATGTGGGACTGGGGTGTTACAAACTCTCTCACTTAAATTTTTGACGTCCCCGTCAGAACGATCACACACACGGTCCACAAATCTTTGCCTCTTTAGCCATTGTGGGATAATATCGGTTGACTTTATGTCCCCACCTTCGGACCTCCTTCTCTCCATTGTGGAATAATATCACCAGCCTTCGTGTACCCACCTCCGACAACCCGATCGAATGACCCGACCGAGCTTTCGAGAGTCGGCTTTGATACCATATGAAACAACCCGGGTCAAATCTCGAGTTCGGAACAAATCTCGGATCAAATCCCAAGTCCGAATCGAATAACATCCATCCAAATAATGCCTTAAACCACTGACCCAATAGTATATTCTTGGGTCATCTTAGCCCACTACAGGCTCACCCAAAAGGTCATGACTTGAAGGTATTATTGGTAGTAACTTATTTTCTTATATGCAAACAAATTTTTTCCCCATCTTTCGATGTGGGACTGGGGTGTTACAAACTCCCCTACTTAAATTTCTGACGTCCACGTCAGAACCGATCACATACGGTCCACAAATCTTTGCCTCTCTAGCTATTGTGGGATAATAACGGTTGGCTTCGTGTCCCCACCTCCGGACCTTCCTCTATCCATTGTGGAATAATACCACCAGCCTTCGTGTCTCCACCTCTGGCAACCAGATCGGATGACCCGACCCGAGCTTTCAAGAGTTGGCTTTGATACCATATGAAACAATCCGGGTCAAATACCGAGTCCAGAACAAATCTCGGGTCAAATCTCAAGTTCTGAATCGAATCAAATCCATTCAAATAAGGCCTTAAACCACTGACCCAATAGTATCTTCTTGGGTCATCTTAGCCTACCACAGGCTCACCCAAAAGGTCATGACTTAAAGGTACTATTGGTAGTTACTTAATTCCTTATATACAGACAAATGTTTTCCATATATTTTGATGTGGGACTAGGGTGTTACAAAAGGATTACCACCAGAGGATTTTAAGGTCACTCAAATTGAACTTTATATAAATTCTAGGCTTTTCAATCAATATGTGCCATCAAATACCACCAGTCTTCGTGTCCCCACCTCCGCAACCCTATCGGATGACCCGACCCGAGCTTTCGAGACTCGGCTTTGATATCATATGAAATAACCCGGGTCAAATCTCGAGTCCGGAACAAATCTCGGGTCAAATGTCAAGTCCTGAATTGAATTAAATCCATCCAAATAAGACTTTAAACCACTGACCCAATAGTATCTTTTTGGGTCATCTTTTTGATGTGGGACTGGGGTGTTATAAAAGGATTACCACCAATACGATTCTAATGTCACTCAAATTGAACTTTATATAAATTCCAGGCTTTACAATCAATATGTGCCATCAAATAAAACCATGTAAGCATGTACATATGGTTCTGTTTTAATTAATCACCCCGTTGTTGCCTTTTTTATGCTGCTTTACTATCAATATGTACCTATCATTCCATGTTTGTCTCTATGCTATGGTTACACTCATTAAATTATTACTGTTAATTGTGAATGATTCCTTATTATTGCTATAATTATCAAACCAATGGACCTAAAATTGTGATCTGCACTGTGCAGTGATGGATGGGACAGAACTACTCAATTAGTCTCCCTTGCTAGTTTATTGCTTGATCCATATTACAGGACATTTAAGGGGTTCCAGGTACTGATGACATCATTGATCTCTTTGAATTTTTTTCTTATATCTCATCTTTTCATTTACCAAGGCCTAGATTTAGTTCTTGTTAAGAGCTGCCTCTCCCATGTTGACATGAAACTTTGAGCTACGGTTTAGTAATTAGTATGGGTTGCATTCAGTAAAATGTCTTTTGTCTCCGTGAGCTGTTAGCTTGAGAGGTATCTACTATCATCTCTAAAGTAGAGGTGGAGGGTAGTTCCCGTGAGAGACTTGGGTGCATACCTATATTACCTAAGAAAATGAGGGATGATACTCCTTTTTGTTGTGTACTATTGTTCAAATATTAGGTACCATTTTGGGAAACTGAAATACATTGCTAATTTGGTAGTAGTAGCCTAACCTAGATAACCATAGCTCAACATAATATTAATGCTTTCATACAGCAATTGGGGGAATAGCCGGTTGTCGAACGAGGAGTGGCTATTTTTAGTCGGCTATATAATGGCCTCTCGTTGGACAGTAATTTAAATCATCTTTCCAAACTCCTCAACTAGAACCTAACATTCGAGTTACATGTATCTACTACTGTTTCTTCTGTGGCTTCCGTGCCAGGACATTTCATTTTAAAAATATACTGCATGCCACTGATAACATTTGTTCTCATGGCATTGATTTCTTACGCTTGAGCTTTCTCAGTATACTCAAATGTTTTAATATGTCGTTGGGTACAGGCTCTTGTGGAGAAAGATTGGCTTTCATTTGGTCATCCATTTTCAGATCGCTTGGGAATGCCGACATTAACTGGAAGTGGTAATATGCCCTTCGAATTACCCAGGCAATCTTCAACTGGGAGTTTCTCGTCATCTCCCATGCGCCAAGCATCAGGATCATTCACATCTCAAGCTCCAAACACCACACATACACAAACTTCAAACCACAGTTCTCCAATTTTCTTGCAGGTGCGTACATCAGAAAAAATATGTAGCTCTGTTTGTGCATCATGATTTTCATATGGTAGTTATTGAAAATTGCTTATTCTCCTTGCACGGCTGTGCATGCCCAATGCATTGCAGTTCTTGGAAATAACGGTTGTTTAGATGCTGCATTCATAATGTGGATCTTCTTTAACATTTACCATAAGCTATTTACATTGTTTCTGGTACTATTTCTCTTTTTTCTTTTTGTGTTTTTCTTCTCTATATTTGTCCCCTACCCAGACTTAGGTGTGTCCATACTCCTCCAGACTATTACTACCAGCCAGACACCTATTCAAAAGAAAATCCAGTGGTTCATATTTCAACAACTCATATTTGGTTGGACCCACTATAATTTCCCCCCAAAAGACAGCAGCCCTCTCCTTATCTTCATAACCAAGACAGCTCTGATGGAAACACTGTTACTGTAGAAAATACCAGTGCTACTATGTGGCCAGAACTCAAAAACTCGTAACGAAATTTCGTAATTAACCCACTATAGGATAAGAACAATGGTCAATAATCAAACATTAAACCCACAAATACTGTATAGCCATCATGTTTTCACTCAATCGGAATCTGAAAAATTAAATTCCCCCCAACTCGAAAGACTGGAGATGCAACTCACTGGAACCATGAAGAGATACCCAAACAAAATAATACCTAAAAAAGATTGTGTATGGAACACATTGAAGCTCTCTATAAGACTATCACAGCTCTTGTATCAGGTTTGGTTAATTTGGTGATTCTCGTCTCTAATTATGATCTACTTGCTACTTACTAGTGTGTGCTTTTTGGGTAGTTATTCTGGAAGTTTATCCTATCTTTCCTTCCCAGATTTGATCTATTAGTAGATCTGTAAGTAAAAATGTTTTGAGGAGAGAGTTGTCGTCTTTTAGGGAAAAATTGTAGTGGGTCCAAACCAAATATTAGTTTCTGAAATATGAACCATTGATTTTGTTTTGAACCGGTTTCTTACTAGGATAAATAGTCTGGAGCATATTTATTAAAACTGGACTGGACCGGTCGGTTCAACCGGGAATCGTCCCTCCAACCAGTCCGATTCGCTTGAAGTACCGGATATGCAATTGGATCGGAGTAAACCATTGAAACTGGCCGGTATTTTAGCAAACCGTTAAGCCGTCCGATTTTTAGGTAGCTGTTCCGGTTCAATATAAACTCTTAAAACTGTCCATTGTCAGAAATTATCAGACCATCCCCACCGGACTCAAAAAACAACAGCCAACAACAACCGCCCGATAAAAAGAAGAGATTCATTTCCTTTATCTCTTGCCATTATTGCCAACAAAATCGTCGGATAAACTCTCTTCTTCCTCCCGACGCTAATAACTATTTAGAAAAGCTATCAAACTTTGGTCAATATGTGGTTGGAATTTATCTGAAGATTTTGGAGAGACACATAAAGGGATACCCGGATGGGAATGAGATGAGTTGTTGGTGCCTAGTGGGGCACAGATGTCACTATCATATTCTTAACCTCTTTTTGAGTTGTGACTAATTTTATTCCATATTAATGTACATATGCCAAGTGTTGTAACTTATATACATCACATAATTGTTTTTATTAATAATAATCTAACATACAGTATATCATTTTATATACAGTAAATTAGTGTTATATTTTATATATAATGAACTATAATATTTATTTGCTTTGTTATCTATGCATTAGAGATTCATAATATAAATATATAATGTATTCTATAGTAGTTATTAAAGGAAAAGTTAGAAGTTAAAAAATGGGAATATTAATTTGTTGTATAATTCTTCTTCTTCTTCTTTGTGTTTCATAAAACAGTATCATTCACCTTTTGAATAAAATTTGCAAAAAAATTAAAGTTAATGTGTTTCATATAAAATTTATAAGAGTTAAATGCATTTTGCACCCCAAGTATATCCCATTTTGCACATTGCTTTCTATATTTCAAAAGCGTGACATTTACATCCCGCACTTTTAGTAAATCCACATAACACCCTTTGCCCAAAATCCATCGCTAAAAGTGATGGAAGTGTTGATTTTGTACTTTTAGCGACAGATTTTGGGTCGAAGGGTATTATGTGCCAGTTCACTAAAAATGCGGGATGTAAAGTGTCACGTTTTGAAGCATATAATACAATTTGCAAAATAGGGTAAACTTGGGGGATGCAAAGTACATTTAACTCAATTTATAATTATTAATACTTTTAAAATAAATTAAATTTTATATCATTTTAGAATTTCACAAATTAATTTGAAGTTAAAAATAGATATTTTTAAAGGAACGAAGGTAAAATTGTTTGCTCCTAGTTTCATTATTTCTTTTTTCTTTTGTTTTATCTTTCAATTTATTTTGCTTTTAAATAGAGTTATATCATTCATACTCCCTTCTTTCTAAATTATAAGATTATTATTTACGTTTGAAAATCAATTTGGTACGCATTTTTAAATTTTAAACTAAGATGATTGATTAGAAAAATTATGAAATATAAATCTTACAATTAGTTGACTTTCAAAAGTTAATAATGATCTTATATTTTGAAATATATGAAATATTTTTAATTATTTAATATAAAAATTCGGCTCAACCGGTTTAACCGGTTGAACCTGTAAACTGTTGAACTAGTCATGACCGGTTCTATGTCCGGTTTGGTTCTGATAACTATGGTCTGGAGGAGTATAGACACCTAATTCTGGATGGGTGTGGAGTCCCTTTTATAAAGCAATTGGGTTCCCGACATTGATAATTAGAAGAGGATTATAGTTCCTGATATAGTAATTTTGTAGTGTAGCTCTATCTCTAGTGGAGTTGGCTTTCTAATTTGCTATGCAAGTGACATGATCCCTTTGAAATTATAGTATAGGAATTGAGTGGAACATGTTTACTCAATGCTAGACACCACACAGAAGAATGTTTTGTACTTAAATGCTCTCCTTTCCAATTGTCCATTATTTGATTATATTGCACTATTGTCACTGCACGAACTTGAGAATATGTTGGTTTTACTAATTTTCTTTGACGTTTTTTGGCGATTAATATTTTGTGTATTTGATTCATTCTCAGTGGCTAGATTGTGTGTCACAATTGTTGCGGATGTACCCTTTTGCATTTGAGTTCTCTTCGGTATGCATCTTTATTGAATTGATCATATTAAAATTTTTCTTATGTGGAACATTATTTTGATTTCAGCAAAACTGATGGACTTGTAATTAAGTGATTAGGAGTAGCTTGCTAACTCTTTTGGTTTTGCAGTGTTTTTTGGTAGATTTCATAGACTCTGTGCTTTCATGTCGCTTTGGGAACTTCTTGTGCAATAGGTATGAATCATCTTTTTCTTTTCTTCTTTTACTCTCCTGATAATTAGTTTGGTCAAGATACCCGAGTTTGATCTATTTCCTCATGAGCATGCATTTCTTCATTTACATATCACACTTGAATTAGAGTCCGTCATTTGTAATTGCAACTTGTAACTAGTTTGTAGTAGTTAGAACTGCTTGTTCATTTTTTTCCTTATGTTCTCACTATTTACGGCCTTCTAGAATACAAGTTTGATTAACATTTATTTCAGGTACCCCTAAGCTGATTATTATAACCTACACTTTGTCTGACTATTGAATCTGTGTCACCATGAATCAGCATTTCAAATTAGTTAGAATATAGCTTGATGTAAACAAATTATGAGAGGAATTTGAAGAAGTTACTTTTATGAATCATGCAAAGGTTGAAATGACATAATTCTTAAGATGAAGAAACCCAGGAATAGGTAGGCTGACTTGCCAATATATACAAGAAAATAAAATTAGATTATTAGATTATTCTAGACTAGTAGTAGATGATATTACAAATTTTGTTTCCTTTTTAAATTGTATTTTATTTGGTGGTTATGTTTAGGGTTTTCTTATTGTCCTGTATATAAAGTGAAGTAACCCATCATTTAATAAATTTAATAGATTGAGATGGTGCAATGGTATTGTAAAAAATTAAACCTTTTGCTTTCTGAGATGCCTTCCCTGAATGCTTATAAATTTCAGTGAGAAGGAAAGGCAACAATCTGGTGTATCTGACTCCTGTGGGTGCTTGTGGATGTATTTGACTGATCTGCGAGCTTTAGAGGGAAGTTCTCACATGCACCACAACCTGTTTTATGATCCATCAAAACATGAAGGTCCAATCTTACCACCAGCAGCAGCTTTAGCACCAACTATTTGGCCCCAGTTTCATCTTCGTTGGGCTTGCCCCTCTGAAGCCCAAGGTGGAGAGGTTGAAGCTCATTGTAGGACCATGGCTAAAAAGTTCTCTGAACTACAGAAGGTAATATGCTTCTCTTGCTGCCCAATTCACCAGCCTCTTTCCAAATCAACAAATTTGAGGAAAGGCTGATGTTCCTGGATGTAAATAAGTTGTTTGATCTGACTATAACAATTTTGAGCATCAACCTGGCCTCCTTTTTCCAGTTTTGATTCTAGTTTGCAGTTAAAGAGTATATTTTTCAACAAATAATGTGGATCTATATATTTGTGGAAAATGACAAAGACATCCCCTGAAGTATCCCCTAATTACAAGAACCACTCCTGAATTTTCCTTTTGTGAAAGTCCTGTTAGTAACCATCCGTTACAAAAATGCCTTTTTAATTGGTCGTCATGCCAAAAGTATAATACTAATTCAATGGCAGAAACTGGGAGCACCGGTACAATCACCTAAAAGGTTTTTTTTCCTAATGAATGGTTACTAGGACATTTTATTGCAAAATGAAATTTCAATGGTGGTTTTTATATTGACAGGATACCTCAGAGAAGGTATTTGTGATTTGTTCTATTTTTGGAATAGATTGGTTAACTAGAAACAATGGCTGAAATTATTTGCAATGGTGGATCATCATACCAAATTGATTAGGATGTAGCTTAAGTTGAGATTAGGTAAAGCGTTCAACAATACAATCCAATGATGGACACGTTTTATATAGCGAAGATCAATAAAACTACAATCAACTTTTGTCTTGGTACTACAATCAGCTTTTGTCTTGGTATATAATGCATATCAACAAGGTAGACTGTTTTCTTGTTTATTGCATCTATGACAGTAGGGTTGCATAAACATTGGAGAAATGAACTTGTGATTTTGTTTTTTATAATCTGATTATTGCTAAGATCTTCTTAATAATTAATTATGGGGTATTTACAAATTTTACAGGCAAAAGAAGTGGCAGAAAGGAAAGCGAAAGAAATGAACTTTACTCTGGAGTCTTTGACTGCTGAGTTGCAAAATGAGAAACATATTAGCAGCTCGGCTCTGAACTTGGCCAAGAGATCTAGCAAGGAAAATGCAGCCATAAAGAGAGCAGTACAGTCACTGGGGTGTAAAGTTCACTTCTCCGACAGCGGTGAATGTACTGTTAACGTAGAAAGCAACCCGGTGGAAATCCCTCAAAGATCAATGCAATCTCCTTCAAAAAGGGAATCGGCTGGGACTGTGCAGCACGTTGAAAAATCAGACATGTCTGTCTCTATTACACTAATGGCAGATGAAGATGATGATGATGATGATTCCAGCAATCCAATTTATCGGGTTTGTGAATCTCTTTGCCCTTTACGCACTCGTGATGGTGGGTGCAGGTGGCCTGATGCTGGATGTGCTCGCGTTGGAAGCCAGTTTGTTGGACTGAAGGCAAATTTTGATTCATTTGATCAACTTTCTATATACGACAGTTACTTTCAGTCCGAGTGACATTTAGCCCTAGACTACGACCAATCGTCCCAAGGAAAGATACCAATACCATACAGAATTTTGGTAGGTAAAGCTTTGTTAACTTACACAGGTTGAAGAGATTAACTAGCATACTGTAGAAATGTAGATGGCAAAGGTAAAAGTTGGCCCTAGCAATTGAGATGGGTCTTGCTCTGTATGTATAGAGGAATGTAGATTTTGAAGAGGACAATATCACCAGTTTTTTCGGACATTGCGGAGGTAACAAAGCATGAAAGTTGGGATTGATACATTTGAAGAGTTGAGCAGCATTCTGAGGTGGTCCACTTCTTCATTCATTTTATACAAATGTCAACTTTGAAAAACATTTGCATATTGTCATTTAGCTCGGACAAATTAGCTTGTGTACAGATTCTTGACAAGTCAATTGTTTTATTGACATCTAGAAATCTTGTAAACATGGACAATGATCAAATAAAGTTTTCTGATATAATGTAAGCAGTCAATTAAGATCTATGATTTATACTTTAACGGAACTAGTTCAGTTTCTTAATGTTTTTGTTGTCTATTTTAGTTTGTCAGCCATAAAATTCTGACTCCTTAAACTGGCCGTCCTGCTCTTCCCTCCCTTCCTCCCCACCAAAATGAAACTCACAAAAAACAATCAACACGAATGCATATACCCAGACAGAGAACTAGCAAAAATATACATCATAACCACAAATCTTAGTAATGCATTATATATATTACTTTACTCCATACATTTTTTGAAAACAACATTTTCTCCATTAAATAATAACATTATTTTTGGGGGATTAAATAAGATAAAGAAAACACACAAGGAAACCGGATCATCTCCCCATCAGGTAGTTGTAGGAAAAAGAAAAAGGAAGAAACGTAAAAAGGTTAAAGAAAACAACAGAATTACTATTCACAGGGAGGAATAAATACAAAGAAAGTAAATTGAGTTAAAAACACCTAAACTAGAGTACAAGAACACCTAAACTTCCTCATATCTTATCAATGGTTAGCTTCATTGCTGGCATTAGTGACTCACCCCACCCACCTCAGTCACATGGTGTCTATGATGTACGGATTGGCAGTGTATTTTTGTTTGCTTTCACAACCATTTACTTTTTGCATAACACATTTTGTTCCATAGCCCAATGGCACTTCAAAGTGAACAGCAGAAGTCAAAGCATCCGTGTTGGCTAACTGATCTTCCCTGTTTGGTCAATCAAGGTGCCAATTTGTTCTCCAGATAATGCTCTTGATATGTTTCCAGGCTCAAGCAGGTTAAAGACGACAACTATATATAGAGAGAGGGTAAATACTTTTAGCAAAAGAAGGTTTTATCCAGCTATATTAGTGATACATGGGACAAAACTAACCAGGAATTGCATTTTCTTCACAGAACTGAATCGCCATCATATCCATAGAGGTAATGCCTCTAGAAACAACTTCCCGGTAGGAAACGTGATCGAGAGTCACATTGTTGTTTTGGCAATCATAGACCCCATTTACATTTGTTCCTTTTAGGATTGCATCTGCACTAACTGTAAAAGGGGAAAAGAAACATATTTAGTCATAATTTTTTTTCCCAGATGAAACCCTCAATTATTAAATAAAAAGCGCACCCAGTATATAGCAAAGATTATTTATCTAAAAACAAAAAGAATGTATGCCAAATGATGTAAAAATGTAATGAAAAATCAAAGCAACTGAAGGTTGAGTAGATGTTCTACCCACCAAAGAGAAAAAGAAAGCTTGATTTACAAAATTCTACTCAATAGGGTGATGTGCTAGATATCCATATGCAGTCATGTGAGAGAGAAAGGGTGATAGAGAGTGTTTTGAAGTGTGAGGTTTTCAACATGTATGCTACAAAATATTCAGAAACTAATCTAACCCAAAGAAAGAGTTGAACAAAATATAGATAGAAATGTAGTACTTTCAGAAGCCCTCAAAGCTGCTGCTGTGTCAGTGGTAAAGAGGGGATTCCCAGTGCCAGCACCAACACCTCCAAAGATGACGACTCTTCCTTTCTCAAGATGACGGATAGCTCTTAGCCTGTTATATGGTTCAGCAATCTCTGGCATTGAGAAAGCTTTTTGCCTTGAAGTTTGAACACCCAGCTTCTCTAAAGCTGATTGAAGCAGTACAGAATTCATGACTGTTGCCATCATACTGAAAATATAAACGGTACTTGGTCAGGAGCAAGTAAACAAAGTTTATGACGTAATATGTAGTTCACTGATACAGAACAAAGGGAGGGGGAAAGGATGACAAAACTTGATTAATGGAAATTGGAATTGGTTGAGAGATTATTGCTTATGAGTCTTACCTCACGGCAGAATATAAACAATTGCCCGATGGTTCCAAAGAAACAATTTAATGGAAGATGCCATGACAATTTAAAATAATGGAAAATGAATGCCTAAATTCAGATTTATTTCTCAGTCAAATGTATGAGCATATACAGAAGCAGATGCATGCAGACTGGCATCTACGCTGTCGCACGCATTGCATGTGATAAGTGGGGGTGGGGATAAAGGGTATAAGTGAACATATTTTTGGGAGCAGCTATGACACACACACACACACACACACATATATATATATACATATATATATTGTTCTCATAATCTCATCCTCTATTTATTTTGTCGTCCATGTTTTGTATAGGGTTTGAGGCATGTTATATATTGCAGTGCATATGATATCTAATACAAAGCACAATACATAGCCTTTCAATCCTTTCTTTTTCTCCCACCCTTTTGTATTAATCAATTCACAGAGACAACTATACACCACGGTGGATTTGGACTTATAGTTGGTCAAAAAACTCTGTATAGCCACTCAGATTAAATGACATTACCCAATTTGATATGCTGTAGGTCTATCTAAATCAGTTGCAGACACCCATGAGTCTCCACAAAAGAAGTTGCGACCTCCCACAACAATAGCCACCTAGAAAATCACATAAAGGAACCATCTTGAAAATCGAAAAGAGTTGGTTGAATTAAAATTGTGAAAGACAAAGGAGGTATCGCAATGACAAAAATAGGAAATCAATGTTCAGTACCTGAACACCAAGGTGGCACACTGTTGTCACTTCTTTAGCAATCTCCAATGCCACCTAACAAGAGAAGGATCAAGCATAGCACATAGCTTTAACTTAGAACAACCATGTAATGCAGATGTTGATACTATTAATTCATTTAATAAACAACGAAAGTAAAACTCACCTTGGAGTCAATACTCTGACAGTTCCCAGATAATGCAAAACCACTAATTTTAAACACCACCCTTCTCCATTTTGGCCGTGGAGTTGACTTCAATTTTGCGCTGTTTACAAAGTTTGCATTGTTTGTTGCAAGTCTGCCAGAAAACATGGGATTACACCAAAGCTTTGGGGATAGACATTTAAATTAATAGTTCTAATAGTAAACATATTTGGATTATACTCTATGAAACAAGTATACGGTTTTGTTCATTGTGACGATACATTTTTATGTTGTTATTCCTCCTTTAGTTTCCTGTCCTTCATTTTTGTCTTCAAGTGATTTGAGGCATAAACAACAAATGCCATCCATAATTTTATTTATTTTTTAATCAACAATATATCATCTATTACATCGACTGAACTATACGAGGAGCTATATGGTCTCTAGATCTTAGTAATTAAGTAAGCAAAAAAAAATTCCATTCTTTTGACATTTTGAAGAGTTTATGGAGTTCTTTTAAGGCAGTTGAGGAAGCAAAATGACAATCTATTTCAAGTGTTGGGTCCTGGCACTTATCCTAGCAATGCTTGATAAAATACCTTTGATTTATTATAGGATATATCTATCTACACACCCAAATTGTAATCCAAAGACGCAGTCAAGTGTAAAATAGTAATAAATGAGAAGAGATAAAGTTTGTGAAGAGGGGAGATAGAAATATTTTACTATCATTTTACACTTGGGTGTGTTTTTGGATGTACAATTTGGGTGTGTACATACATATATCCTTAATTATAAGTTAGCACAAAATCCAAGTATTCCTTGATTCTTAAGCAATTATACACCTACAAAAAGCCTACAATAGGTAAAATACTAAAATCTCATATATACTTGGACAGAAAAGTCAGCTAAACCAAGGTTGTCTGCTTCTTAAACATAATGAGAAAAGAAGTTTTGATTCAATAATACCAAAATAAAATAGTAAGATTCATTTTCTTGTCCTTCATATTTTTACTCTCCTAAAAATCAATACCAATAAAGTTTTAATCTATTTACAATTCAAGTTACATATTTCTCAAGTAAGATGACTTCTGATACATTCCCCCTACAAAAAAAAACATGCTTTTTGGCTCAAAATTGAGTATTTAATGAGGCTTTTGAACCAAGCACACTTCAACATTTGAGATAATAGGTACCATAGATGTAAAACTCTAAATTAAACATCCTAGTACACTTTCAAACTCTAATCTTTCACAAGGAGAAGCTATAGAGACTGGAAAAACTTAAAAAATGCCTAACATAATCCTTACAAAAATTGCAACATTCTACTAAATGAAGAATCATTACTGATATACATGTTACATGACCTAGGATGGCAGGTCATAGATATTGTTGCCCATTAAAAATGAGCTCAAGTATAAATATATTCATGCTAAAGGTTATTTCCTTTATGTAAATAACAGTTACTTGCACCTATTATTCTAATTTTTTCCGCACATGCACAGAAAATCTGCCATCCAAAACAAGCGCAATTTCCAAACTAAATTGTCCCAAAAAAATAAATTAAGTCGCTAATACAGAACGATTGCACTTGTAATAAGCTGCCCATGTCCATGTATAATCCGAAATAGAACTAAATAACTACTCTAGATTGTGCAAGCCACATACATTGCCAATAATTTTACCACCGGGAAAAAACAAACAAACTACTAAATATTAGTCCTAATATTTTCAACAATTTAGCATTCATATGCTCATGAAATTTAATCAAAATTTCATATACCTTTTTGATTGCCGTAGCATATACGAAGAATTCCCTCCTCCATTAGACCTATCATCATCCGAAACACTTTTCATCGACGCCAAATTTCCCACAATCACCTCCATTTTCTTAAACCAATGCCAATGGCTAACTGATAAGCCGCCGCTATTCACCCTTTGAAGCTCAACCTTGTACCTTTTCTTTAGATTATCAATCTTATTCTTACATTGCTCAACACTCTTGCATAACTTCTTATCACATCCCTCAGTAACACTTTGAGCCACCTGCTCCCAATCTCTCCCTCTTAAATTGCCTCGATTCAGCTGCGTAAACTTTTCGATATACGCGTCAAGGAGAAACGAGATCGCCGAGTCGTTCCATTCCTCCCGGTCCTTCCGGTAGTCGACTCGGTAATCTCCGCCGCCGCTAGAATCGGCGGCGACGGCGTCCAGTTTGAGTTTTTTGTAATAGTAAGGGTTTAGCCTGCCGTTTGGAGTGATTTGATCGGATTTGTTAGGATCAGAGCAGGACTCTCCGGCGGCGGTGGAGTACGGTAATACATCAGTGGTTTGGGAGTAGAACGCGGCACTGCCGGAGTCTTCTCCGGCATCGGATTCGTCGGGGTTGTTTTCGGCTCCGATTACTGGGAATTCGACGTTGCACGAAGACATTATAGTATAGGAAGAAAGAGGAGAGAGATTAGGGTTAGGGTTTCGAACCAGAGAGGAGGAAGGAGTAGACGACGTTAGTGCTGATTGACGGATTGTGCAGGGGAACCGTATTAAACTGCTAACGGTGTGATCTGTCATTGCGATCATGTTGGCGCCTGTCTTCACGAACGTAACGATTTCTGTCATGACTTGCATCCACGTAGATACCAGGCTGTTTGATAAAAATTGAATGAATCTGAATTGTTGAATCTGAATGAAAAATATTGTTTAATAATTGATATGTTTGAAATATCTGAATAACAGTATTTTATTATTTTATCCCTTTAAACTATGCTAAACAAGTATATAATTTTGTCTAGACGTATTTAAAAAATTAATTAAATATAATATTTATTGTACAACAAATAAAAATAAATAATTCAAATAAATTATTAAACAATGTATTGAATAATTCAAACAATTTTAAAAAAGTGAAAAGATACTTGCATGCTCATCTAAAACAGAGATTTCAATAAAACAAACAATAAATACATCATGAGAATGATTCCACCAAATACTTTCAGTAAACAAGAATTTGCAGATCGGTAAAACCAATCTGATATTGGATAAAAGGTGCCCAATTTTTCATATTTGGATGCTATAAGCATGGTACTAATCCCCAATTCTTTCCCACTAATTTCTACCATTATAGGAGAGATAAAAGAAATCACTTAAAAAGGAAGAAGAGAAGACATATATACTGCCTCTCTATTGCCCAGAAAGAACATATATTTAAGCTATAAGGGTTCAATTGGAGAAAGAGGAGACTTTACTTTGAAGGTCAGAGAGAGAGAGAGAGAGAGAGAGAGACTTTTAGTATGAAAGGTTGTTTACATAAAAAGTTCATTAAGAGGGCCAACTGACCGAAGAAGCTAGGAATATTTGACTAATTCAGTCAGAACTATTCAGACTCATTAAGATCCTTATCTAACCTAAACAAACAAGTTGACTAACTTATCGAGTCAATTTTTGCCCATTCAGATGAATTCAGCGGTTATCAAACAGGCCCTACGTTCCAGTTTCCACTATATTTGGTTGTTAATGCCAAAGTAATGTCTGTTTCTCAAAATAATACTCCATCAGGGATAAAAATTCTAATTGATTTTAAAAAATAAAATAATAAAATTGTTTATATTTAAATTCTCTTTTAATTATACAATTTTATACACATTATTAATGATACTCCATAAATATGCATAGAGAATAAAAATATAACAATCAATAATAAGAGTATTATAGGTAAATTATTATAAAAAATAGATCATTTAAGGTAAATAAACATTTAACTTGGCACTACCTAAAATAATAACAAAGACTTTTATCCTAAGACGGAAGGAGAAAAATATAATTTGTACATATTAAAAAAAAATTAAAATTTATTTTTAGTGGCCTCATAAGTTTATATAATATTAAGTGATAAGTACTTTAGTTTTTTATATACAAATGGATTTCACTAAATGACATATTTATCTTTTACTTTATGTACTTTATCTCATCTTTGAGGAATAAAATAATTTGTAACTTTAGTTATCATTTTAAGGACGGAGGAAGTAATAATTATGCTCTCCGAGCAAATATATTTTTAGCACACTTTTATATTTTGTTAAATTTATATTTCGAAAATTTTACAATACTTATCATTCTCACGACACGATTACTGTGTGACGCCCCCAAAATAGGTATACATCACCCATTCTGAGTCGCCAAATACATGGTATAGAAAATAATTACAACTTTATTATTACAATTGTCGTGCAAAATACGACAACACATACTGTGAGTTTAAATACAAATATTGTCTTCTAGACAATATCCACACCCAGATAAAGTCTTTATTAAAATTATTGACACTATTTTATAAAATAGTAAGGACTACTAAACAACTGTCTAGAACCATTATTCTACACCCCGATTACTTCCCACTATGTTTGTGACGCCCTCAAAATAAGTATACATCACCCATCTTGAGTCGCCAAATACATGGTACAAAAATCAAATACAACTTAATTATATAACAGTCGTGTAAAATACGACAAAACATATGCTGTGAGTTTTAATACAAATATTATCATCTAGACAATATCCACACTCAATTGAGTCCTCATTACATTTATTATCATACTATTTAACAGAATAGTGAGGACTACTAATGCTATTATTTGGACAGTCACTTCGTTCCTCGACTAGTCTCTGCTACGTTCTCTCATTTCCTGAAGAGAACAATGAAAGTAAAAGGGTGAGCTCAACTAGCTCAGTAAAAAATATTATGACTAAGATAATGCAGAATAAATTATCGTTAGCCTTCAACAGATGTTAAACCGATACAATATAACAAACATCAAGTTTAAGCTGCGAAATGAAATAAGCAATCCATTAAAAGAGTCAAGTAGAGAATAAAATCTACTATCTTTTATGATTTAAAAGGTTTTTCATCACTTTTATCGCTGGAACTCAGCTTAATAAATAATCCACATCATCGAATCACACCTGCACTACGGCCAATGATATTCATTAATATCACAACCACAAATTATCCATGCACTACGGGCCAAGGATATTCGTGTATTCATCAATAGTCATGATCATGCCAACAACTGTCCATCAATACACTACGGGCCAATGAAAACTTTTACCACATCATTTGTAACATTACGGTCATGATTATACCGATTAATCCCTGGTCATAATCATACCAAGTCCATCTATGCACTACAGGCCACAAATGACTTTCAACATAATATAAACATGAGGATGATGACAATGATATAAGAATTCAATAAAACAAGTTCAAGAATTAATTTATCCAGGAACTAATAACGTCTAAATTGTCAACATGATACGTCTTTGTAGAGTAAAGTTCAAGAATGCTCAGAAGAATATTTTCATGAAAAGATACTGGATGAAGTGAAAATATCAAGGATATTCCACTAATTTCATGGAGTATAAAAGCCAAAACTTTAACCAACTGAGTATAATAAAGAATGGAATAACAAAAAAAATCACCAGACGTGCGATAGACCGCACAGACAGGTTATTCCAACAGAATAATAAATAATGGAACCAGGTCATGCGTAAACGCACAGATAGAATATTCCAACAGAATAATAAATAACGGAACGAAGTCGGCAAAATTTACAAGCGGGATGTTCCAATGAATAATAAATAACGGAACCGTGTCATGCGTAAACGCATGCAGAAGATGTTCCACAGAATAATAAAGAATGGAATAACATAAGAATTTTACCATGTATGCGGTAATTCACATGTAGGCAGTTATTCCAACATAATGATAAAGAATGAATAATGAAGAATTTCACAAGTATAGGGTAGCTGCAGTGATACACAAGTTATTCCACAAGAATAAAAAAATGGAATATGAAGTTTTCTTCATGAATACGAAAGAAATAATACCTCTTACCTTAAAAAGACGAGTGTTCGATTGGTAAATGAGGATATTCTTGAAGAAAACTTATACTATTTTTCTACGCTCAAAACTTCTGAAAACTCTAAAGAAATACGCTCAAGATTATAGAAGAGAATTCTCTGAATTTCTGGTGTGATTTCAATTCTAACTAAGCATCCTATTTATAGGAGAATGAAAGAATCTTGTTAAAAGCAGACGCATGACAGTTATTTTTAAAAAAAAATCATGGGACGAATATCACAACTTCATGGATCCAACGCATCAGTAATCCTTTTTCAAGGAGTTTGCTAATGAAAAAAATGAACACATGCCAATTTAAAAGCCTTGACCAATTAAAATGCACCATAATTTACAAGTTGTCAACAATGCTGCATGATTGGAAAAAGTTGGCTAATAATATTCAAGCTTGAAAAATCAATCCATAACACCGCCAAATTTATCTACTAGGACCACCATCACCCACCCACATGCTATATACAATATATATATATATATATATATATATATATATATATATATAATTCAACATCACTACCACCCCATTTTCTCCCTCCCATTTATATATATTTCTACTAAGCACCATTTATTCACATACTTTCACCCACACACACTACTCACACACACACATATATACATGTCAAATATATATATATATATATATATATATATATATATATATATATATATATATATATATACATTATAACTTCCTTTTGATTATTTGAAAAATGGGTAAATGGGTGTTCATAAAATAAATAAAATTCACATCAAATACTTCATAAAAATTCCTTCAATATTTTTAACAACATTTATCATCACTATTATAATTTAAAATATTAATCTACCGTGTCGTTTCCTGTGAAAAGGGAGATTTTCAATAAGGATTTTTTCCTATTGGCATGTAATTAAGTGACCAAACCTCTCCTTCGCAGAACTTCTAGACATCGTTAATATTGCAAATAATAATATTAATAACTTCATCGTCTCAATTATTGATTTAATAATATATAAAATATCCACAATAATTGAATCAAATAACGTGAGATACTATGGAACAATTCTTTGTAACAATAATTGAACAAAAGCGAGTGACTTCTCACGTAAGCATCAATAATCAATACTGGTGTGCTACTTATGCAACCACGTATTCTTGTACTTTTAACACCAGGTGTTTCAATAGTTAACGGTAAAACTTCCGCCGTTATTTTCATAAAAATATTTTTGTCATTTTCTCAATCCGACAATAATTCCGTTGTGGGGTCCACCAATAATTGTGCCGTCGTACGAATATTTTCTGTTAAAACGAATATTCCCCGACCAATCGAATATTATATAACAACTTGCGTACTTTACAAAATTTATAAATATTACCCACAACTATAACATTATATCAAATTCATTCCATAATATTTAAAAATGATATTTATAGAAAAATCATCTTTATTAAAAAAAGTTGGGGTCTTACAATGTTCTCGCTTCTTGAGAAGAAAAATAGAACAAAAAGGAAAAGGGTGAGCTCAACTAGCCCAGTAAAGAATATTATGACTAAGATAATATACAACAAATTATCCTTAGTTTTCAATAGGGAAAAATCTAATAGAATATAGTAGACAACAAGTTTTAGATCAACAACTGCAGCGGAAATAATAATTCATTAGAAGAGTTAAGTAGAGAATGAAATCTACTATCATATATGAATTTAAAAGTCCATCATCAATATTTTATCCCTGTAACATCAATCAATATACATCTTGCATCAAACATTCATCTTTGCACTACGGGCCAAAGATATTCATTTGTTTCACCAGTTGGTCATGTTCATCTCAACACCTGTTCATTTTTGCACTACGGGCCAAAGATATTCGTCAGGTAATTATACATCTTTGCACTACAGGCCAAAGATATTCATCAAGTATCACCATTAAGGACTGAGGATGATGAAAAACATTTTAGAGAATGAATCCAATGAGATAGAAGGACAAATATTAGGGATTTGTATCTCGGTTTATCCAAATTCAATAATACTCCATAATAACCAAGTGTGAAGTAGAATTCAAAAATAAAGATCAAAACATGGATACAATCAAAGATAGTAACCATAAATGACATCTGGGACGAAAAAGAGAAAATTTCATTTTTCGGTGAATAGTGTCGTATTTGTGAATAGTTCCGTATACGTGAATAGTGCCGTATACGTGAATAGTAACCTCGACACAAAAAGGTAGAAATTCCACAATAAAATTCATAACAATATCTCAGCTTAATGATATTGAATAAAATAATATCATTTAAGAAGAAAATAACATCCCTTACCTCAAAGAAATAGTACTTCGGAATGAAAGGTCGGATGTGATGCTGAATGAAACTTGTACTGAATAGCAACTCTCAAAGTATCTAAATACTCACAAAATACGCTCGATAATATAGAGAGAGAAAGAGAGAAAGCTTATGTTTCTGGTGTGATTTCAATTCTAATCTAAGCACCTACTTATAGGGAAAATGCTTGCCAAAGCAAGACTTGACTTCTTTACACTGATGGCTTTACCTGCTACTATTGCCACCCACCACATATGAAATAAAATTTGAGCACATTTCTCACCAACCAAAAGTGGGGCCCACTCAATTCTAGAATTTTCCACCAAAAATCATTTATAACATAATTTTTGAATCAGTCACCTCTTAAAATTCATAACAAATCATACATTCATTTTTAACGGTTCAAAATTTATGGACATATACTCAACTTATATATGTATAACATATCTAAAAATCACAACGATCTAACGTTCGAATTAAAAATTATAACTCACACAATATATCTCAAGAACAGTGATTTGATTTTTAATACCGCCATTCCGACAAAAATACTGATAAAACACCTCAACATTAATAGCCACATAAAATAAATATTTCCTTATCATATAAATCAATAAATAATTATTCACAAATAATATTATAGAATCACAATAATGACAACCAAGCCGTTCCCAGGAAAGATGAGGCTTTTCAATAAGGATTTCTCCTTACTAGCGCGCAATTAGGTGACCAAACCTCTCATTAGATAGAACTTTCAAGACATTGCCAATAATGCAATCTAATAATATTATTCAAATAATATGAATTATTAATCTGATAATGGGGAATACTGTGCAGTGACAATTATTGAAACAACAATAATATAAAATATCAACGCAGCAATTATTGAATCAATAAAATAAAATATTGAGCAAAATAATTCTTTGTAATAATTATTGAGTATTGCCTTCTTACGTAAGAATCAATAATTCAAAAATCTTGGCATACCGTCACTGGTGTCTTCTTTGTGAAACTACCAGCGTATTCATCGTATTTTAACCAAAGGGTATTCCAACGGTGTTATCGGTAATAATCAAGGCCAATTATTTATAAAAACTCAAACTTGTCATTTTCTTCATCCGATAGTTATTCTGTTATGAGGCCCACGAATGGCTGCGCCGTCGTACGAATATTCTCCAACGACAAGAATATTCCACGACCAAACGAATATTTCCAGACAAAAATGAATATTTTATAACCACTTGCTTATTTTGTAAAATTTGCATATTTCACCCATAACCAAAGTATTATATCAAATTAACTCCTTATTATTTCAAGATAATAAATAGAGAAAATTTAATTTTATTCATAATAAGTTGGGGTTGTGACGCCCCCAAAATAGGTATACATCACCTATTCTGAGTCACCAAATACATGGTACAGAATACAAATACAATCTTAAATATACAACAAGAGAGTTGTGAGTTTTAATACAAACATTGTCTTCTAGATAATATCCACTCTCGAATAAGTCGATTACATTTATTAACACACTATTTAATGTAATAGTGAGGACTACTAATACTATCATCGGGACCGTCACTCCATTCCCCGACTAGTCCCCGGCTATGTTCTCATTTCGAAGAGAACGGTGAAAAAAAGGTGAGCTCAACTAGCCCAAGAAGAAATATTATGACTAGGATAATGCAAAATAAATTATCATTAGTCTTCAACAAAGTAGTTAAACCGATAAAATACAATAGACATCAAGTTTAACTACAGAGGAAAATGCAATCCATTAAAAGAGTCAAGTAGAGAATAAAATCTACTATCTTTTATGATTTAAAAGGTTTTTCATCACTTTTATCATTTGGTACTCAACTTAATAAATAATCCACATCATCCCCGCTTTACGGCCAAGGATATTCATTAGTATCACAACCACAATTTATATCCAGGCACTCACGGGCCGAGGATATTTGTGTATTCATTAATGGTCATGATCATGCCAACAATCGTCCATCAATGCACTACGGGCTAATGAGGACTTTTACCATATTATTTGTAACATTACTACCATGATTACCTTTGAATAATCCACGGTCATAATCATACCAAGTCCATCTATGCACTACTGAAGCCACGAGATGACTTTTAACAAAATATAAATATGAGGATGATGACAATGATATAAGAATTCAATAAAACAAGTTCAAGAATTAATTTATTCAGGGAACTAATAACGTCCAAATTGTCAACATGATACTTCTTTGTAGAGTAAAATTCAAGAATGCTCGGAAGAATATTTCCATGAAAAGATCTTTGGATGAAGCGCAAATATCAAGGATATTCCACTAATTTCATGGAGTATGAAGTCAAAACTTTAACCAACCGAGTATAATAAAGAATTGAATAACAAAAGAAATCACCGGTATGCGATAAAAACATGACGAGTAAGTTATTCCAATGAATAATAAATAACGGAACCAAAGTCGACGCGTAATATGCAAGCAGGATATTCCAGCGAGAATAATAAAGAATGGAATAACAACAGAAATCACCATGCATGCGGTACTTCATGACAGACAAAGTTATTCAACAGAATAATAAATAACGGACCCGGTCCCACAGAAACGCATGCAGACGAGGATATTCAAACAGAATAATAAAGATGAAACCGGTCCCGTGAAATGTACGAGACAAGATATTCCAATGTAATAATAAAGAATGGAATAACAATAGAATTTTACCATGTATACTGAGATTAAGATAGATAGGTTATTCTAGCGAGAATAACAAATAATGGAATAATGAAAAATTTCACCAAGTATAGGGTGATCCAGCGACACAAAGTTATTCCAACAAAATAATAAAGAATGGAATAATGAAGTTCTCTTTATGAATATGAAAAAAATAATACTCCTTACCTTATAAAGAAAGAGTACTCCCTTTAGAGGATGAGGGATATACTTAAAGAAACTTGCATTACGCTAAAGCTTTCTTAAACGCTAAAGAAATACACTCAAGATAGAAGAATAATTCTCTCTACAGTTTTTCTCTTTAGAGTTTCAGTGGATTCGTAAAAATAATGAAGGAATGAGTTTCTATTTATAGAAGAATGGGTGAATAGTAACCAATCCATGAACGGTCCATTGATTTATTTTTAAGCAGACTATCTCAGATTGGTTTACAATAAAATATAATATATTCTATTTATAATCTAATAAAAACGAATAACTTTTAAAAAGATTTTACTATGCAAATACTATGCAGGCACTATGCAAACACTATGCATAATAAAATATAATATATTCTAATTATTGTCTAATAAAACGGATAATTTTATAAAAGTATTCTGTTTTATATTAAAAGATTTAGCCTAATAAAACGAATAACTTTATAAAAGTATTCCGTTTTATATAAAAAGCTTTTCTGTTTTATTACATTAATAATACTAATAAAACAAAACTTCATCATCATTATTATTATTCACACTATTAATCGACCGTGTCGTTCCCGTGAAAGAGGGGCTTTCAATAAGGATTTCTCCTATTGGCGGCGCAATTAGGTGACCAAACCTCTCATTGGCGAGTAACTTCTAGACATCGTTAATATTGTAAATAATAATATTAATAACTTCGTCATCTCAATATAAAATATCAACAATAATTGAATCAATTAACGTGAGATACTATGCAATAATTACTGAAACAATAATTGAACAAAACTGAGTGACTTCTCACGTAAGCATCAATAATCAATACCGTGTGCTACTATGCAACCACGCGTATTACTGTACTTTTAACACCGAGTGTTTCAACAGTTAACGGTAAAACTTCCGCCGTTATTTTCATAAAAATATTTTTGTCATTTTCTCAATTCGATAATAATTCCGTTGTGGGGTCCACCAATGATTGTGTCGTCGTACGAATATTCCCCGACCAATCGAATATTATAAACAACTTGCGTACTTTGCAAAATTTCTAAATATTACCCACAACTATAACATTATATCAAATTCATTCCATAATATTTAAAAATGATAATTATAGAAAATTCATCTTTATTCATAAAAGTTGGGGTCTTACATACTGCCTTATATATTTCTTTAAATTTTATATGTTTTATTAAGTACATTAAATATTAAAATACAATTATATGTTGATTAATTTTGTATCGAATGTAAATTTTGAATAATATGTAAGTAATAAAATAAAAAATAATATATGAGTATTTTATTGTAGGCAAGGAAATTGTACCTCGCTCGATTAAGATTTCGAATTGGGTGAAGAGAACATAAATCCACAAATAGTACGATAAATGATCTAGGATTTGTAGAGGGGAGAAGAATGAGTAGACAATCATCAAGGTAACACATGATATAACTCTAGAGTGTCTTCTTATGTATCTTGGAGTGTCAGAGAATCAAAAGTCTTTTCCTCTAAAATGAGAGGGCTATTTATAATGGTGGCATATCTGATAAGTGGTCACGTGTCTGACACATGACTAGGTCACGTGTCTGACATGTGACTTCAGGTTAAATACCAGAAATGTCCCTCGTTGCAAAAAGTGATACCCAAGTCGTCTCATTTTTTTAGTCGCCAATCCAAATCACTTAACCATTTTCCTCTTGATGTTACCTCCCTAAATCTTTTGCCTAGGAACTTACGAAGGACCTTTCAATCTTCGAATCTAATCATTGTTCTATGAATCAAATCTCATTTTCCTTCCATTTCATCTTCGTGCTCTGATCCAAAGATTAATCGAAGAAGCTCATTGGGAAAAACAACGCCGGATCCCTAAAGGACCGAACCATGGGGGGCCAAACCCTATGTTTTTGCCTCCTTCGACTTTCTTCGTTCTTTCTTGCTTGTTTTGCTCATTTCTCATCCTTTTATCATGATTTTCGGGTCATTGAGTAGTTTTCCATGACATGACAGACTTAAGAGAGATCATCCCTAAGTCTCAATGTATTTTCACCTCTTTTCTTGGCTTTAATCTCCTTGAGTTGTCGTTGCGCTTAACCTAAGTTTGTTTGGTGAAATCATTTCGAAACTCGTAAAGGAGTATGCCCTTAGGGGACCAAGCCCTAAGGGGACCGAACCCTAAAGGAGCACCCTCAAACTAATCTTTTTCTTTTACTCGAAAATGATCGTTCATTAGTATCAATCGAAGAGGTTGAATGCTAAGGACTGAACCTTAGGGAGCTTAAGCCTAGGGGGCTCACCTAGGGATTCTCCTAGGCCCGGTGGGGTCTCCTTGAGGATCTTTTTAAAATCTCAATTCTTAATTTTATCCAATCTTTCATTATTCAATTTTTAGAAATAAAATTCAATTTTTTTTTGGAAACTAAAGCAAATCAAATCATATATTCTCTATTCTAGATTTACAGAAATCAAATATTTCCTTTTCATATTTTAGGAAATTAAATCCCATCTTTTTAATTTTGGAAACTAAATTAAATCTTTTTAATCTTAGGAATTGATTGCTTCTTTCCATAAGTTTTGTAGCCATACTTGAATCATTCCTCATTTACTCCAAGCTTATTCTTATTTTTTTCATTCTTTCAAATTTGCAAAAAATTTGTTCTCTTTTTAATTTTATTTTTCTCTATAATTGTGATAACATAAATTTTTAAAAAATATTAAAATAAGAGTTTAATGAATAAAATTCTTAATTATTATAAGATATAAAAAAGATTTGAATGTTTAATATATACATCAAGTGGTATTTATATATATGTGGTTTATGTGCCAAACTTAATGTGTATAGGTTTTTAAGTCAGATATATATATATATATATATATATATATATATATATATATATATATGTGTGTGTGTGTGTGTGTGTGTGTGTGTGTGTGTGTGTGTGTGTGTGTGTGTGGAGTGAGAAAATCAATAGTTAACTAAACTATTGAATGAGTTGTGCGAGTGGATTATGGACTAAAATATGGAGGTAACTATGAGATCAATTGAGATTAAGAAATGAAAATTAGTGAAAAATAAAATTAGAGGGAAGACATTAACTTATAATAGTTAATCATTTAATATATATATATATATATATAATGTAAATGATATATTAAGTTTTTAAAATAACATAATACCTAAGGTAATTATTAAACAAGAAATTATTTAAGTATACGAGGAAGTAATTTATGCTATGTACTGATGTTATTGGCAATAAAGAAATTTGTTTATAAAGTTTAAATAAATTATTTAAATAGTTATTTGAATAAACATTAACTATGTTGGGCCTTTGAAGTATAATGGGCCATTAATTATGTGAAATTAATTGGGCTTGGACCAGAAGTGGATTTAGCGGATGGGGGATTTTTGGGTTGAGGTTCCTAATTATATTTGGATTCTGATTTTGGAAGGAAGTGTTGGACTTTGAATCTACTTCCTTAATTATAGTAGATTTGGTACAATCCTATTATGGAATGGTCATTGGCTGGGAACCTTAACCTGATTCGGAGAAGGATTGCTTACAAGGTGGTGAGATTACTATAAATACAAGACACTTCATTGGTTTTAAGGTACATACAATTTACTTTCCAGCACTATAGCATTAAGCCTCCATTATTAACCTTATATCAGCCTGTACTTATTCTCACACTGAATGTAACGACCGAAAAATTCAGATCTATTGTGAAATAATTTTATTTAATTAAATAATGAATAAAATTATATTATTTGTTATTATTACGTGTTAGTAAGATGAATATCGTTCTATAACCTAGAAACGTCAGAACGTTGTAGTATTTCGACTACGTGACGGAATTAAAGTGTTTAAATTTTCAAGATGAAAATAAAAGTTTTTCGAGAAATTTTCTGAAAAAAACTATTCATCAATTTCTGCTCGGGAATTAATTTTGAACTTTCGAGAACTACGTAACGATATAATATCGAGGTGAGACGAATTATGTAATAATAATTCGAGTATGGAAAACGTAATTTTTCGCCTGTGGACTTAATTTGAGAACGTTAGGAAAAATAAAGCCTTAAGAAGCTAAAAAGATGAACGTATAATACATAGGTATTGTACGAGGAAATGAATATGAGTATAATACGAAGTATTATACGAGTGTCTACGAATGATGGAATATCGTATATTATGAATGAGTATATGAGTTAGAATACGAGAATAATACGTAAATAATACGTTATAAGGCTTTAAGCCAAATGAAATGGACTTGTAGGATTGTGTGGAAATTTGTAAAATCCAATAGAAGTTAATGTGCAAGCCCAAGTGTAAGTAATGGTAAAGTTCAATTAGGTTTGTTAATACAAGCCCACGTGTAGGATAATTTAATTAAACCTAAAGCCCAAACTATTGATCCAATGGGTTAGGGTGACCCATGGGGCAACCCATGATCATATGGTTAATCTTGGTGACCAAGGAAATAATGTGATGACCAAGTAATTAGTGTAATGAGCAAGTTAACTTAATTATGAAGTAATGAATAGTATGGAGGTTTATTAAGGAGGTGGGATTTGCTATTGACCACTATGCCCTAACCTTAGCAATCCTATAAATAGAAAGCTTTGGATTTCATTTGTTGTTTGTTAACTTTCATCCAACAACTTCCAACTTAATTGTTAGAGAGAATAAGTTAGAATAAGTTAGACTCAAAGGTAATGATCCTATGTCATTAGTCTTCCATTTCTATAATTATAGGTTGATAAGAGAAGTGTGGATTAATAGACATGTATGCTAAGAAATGATAAGAATGAATAATTTGTGGACTTAAGTCTTAATAAGCTGTGAATAAGCACTTTGTTCATAGATAAGTTATGAACTAAGGAAGAACTTGTAAGAATTTGTAACATGTTTACATGAAGAAAGTTTGTATGATAATAAGATTGTAAGGATGATGGTTAGAAGACTTAAACCATTATAAGTCATGAGAAATGAAATTATATGTAGTTTATACTTTGATAAGTTATAAACTCATGGAGAATAAGTAATAACTTATCACGTAAAAAGTTGACGTAATATACATGTTAAGATGTTAGTATGATGGATAGAATTCATTTGAAATGATGAACAAATCATAAGTAACGAAGTTATGCCGGAATTCACACGATTGGACGATAATCGTCGAATTCGTGAAATTCTCGGATTAGAAGTCAAATTTTGATATTAAGCTCGGAAATGTTGGTTTTTGATGGAGACAAGTCTTATTTGGCATTATAGAGTTGCAGACTCGAAAATGATCGAATTTTGACTTAGAACGAAGAAACAAGCGTTGAACATTCACGAACGTTTATTATTTTTGTTAAAAATGAACTCGTAGGTGAATTTTGAGTTAACGAAGTCAAAAATATAAAATTCTTGCATGAACACGTAGAGTATGTGATTTGTGAGCTAATGGCTTTTAAACGAGCCAATTCGGATTTAAAATGATCAAATTTGGAGTCTAGGAAGTTCGTTGTGCAAATCAAAACTATCAACTATCTGGTGCGGCGCCAGCCCAAGGCCAATGTGTGGCACTGCAGTGCCGTGCATAGTGTCTTGACATACTAAAAAGTCACACCGCAATGCGACAGAGATAATCTTAAGACTCATGGCAAGCAATGAGTCGAGAATTTAAACCTCGTAGAAAGGCAAGCATGAATGGCCCATTGAACAAGGACTCGCAGCAATACCTAGCCCCGACCCGCACTACTGCTAACTCAAGTGCCAGCATAAGCAAGAACAAAGAAAGGAAGTAGCATGAATTGCTAGCCTTAGGGATTGCACAGTAAGGAGAGTTTGTAAGTAAAGGAAGAACATTAATTAAATGGTAATAAACTAAAACTTAAATATAACATTGTTTAAGACATTGTTAAATCTTAAGTATGATAACTAAATGTTAAAAATAATCAATCGAACGTGAATGTAATGACAATGTAAACTATAATGGCAAGCCGAAACTAATAGTAACAAATCTAATACATGATTAGATTGATAAGAAGGGTAAGATTCATTAGGAACCATGTATGTTTATTCATGACCTAATGTGTTACGTTATGTGATCATATATTGTAGAGACCTTAAAGAGAACATGTAATAACAGTAGTAGATGCTGAAGGCAAGTATTCTAACCCTCGTCTATGTTCAATCTAGACAAGATTTATGATTCATGTATTCTTATGCATGAATTGATGTATGATGAAGTCAAAGCCAATTCTTTTCGCTAGACTTAAGATGTTTTGGATTTCTTATAATCTATCAAAGTATGGTTAATGTTTACCAAACTATATTGGTATGGTTTTCAAATGAAGATTGAGTATGCTAAACAAATGTTTTGTCGTCAAACGATAGGCACGTGAGGTTGCCACAACCTAAACGTACATACATTTAAAGAATGTAGTGTTGATCAACATAGAGTACTATAGGCTGATCACCTAGACGTGCTCGTAAGTAATGCCAAACTTACGGACTTAGTGTCGGGTTATCCTTTTTAAAGGAAGTATGAAATGCTCAAGGTCTTGGACCGGAATTGATGTTTTACTGAATGTTGTCATTGTAAAATATTTTAAAGAAAAGAGAAGTGCTATTTTGAATTATTGATAGTACTTCATAACTATTGTTCAGTTATTGAAGATATATGATTTGTATGATTTAAGCATATTGTTAAATGGAATTGTTGTACTTATTTGAGCTAGTTATGCTCACTCTTGCTTGAACCATATGAATGCGATTAAGACCAAAGCAGATGAGAAGGATCCGGTAAGGATAAAGGAAAGGCTAAAAGCGAACTCATAGAGATTACCTATGTAATAGTATAGGTTTATAATGATAATATTTGATATTATGACAAGAAAAAATGTAACGGTTATAAAGAACACCAGGGAATGGTAATATTGATTTGCAATATATATAAGACATATTCGTTCTTTTGAGGCATTTCAATTGAATGTTTGTGTGAACTGTAGCACCGTGGAGCACCATATGTCGGGTTGGAAGATACCCAGATTTGGGGGCGTCACAGGTTGGTATCAGAGCATTAGGTTATAAAACTTAAGGGGGAAAATTAAAACCTTAAGTCATAACCTTAAGAGAAGTCAAAGAAGTAAAAGATGAAAGTAACCTTAAATGCATTATATATATGATATGTGTTTTTATTATTCTACTGACATGTACTAATCAAACTTTATTGTTTTGTTGTAGATGTCAGGAGGAAATGGAATTTATAGAGATGTATAGGTAGATAGTGAAGAATCGGTTAATCAGATAGAGGTTATACCAAACCCAATAGCAGAGGAGCCAGAAGTGGTGGTGATTGAGTCTGGAGACTTAGAGAACCACGACCTAATGTCAATTTTTGACAGGATATCGAAAGAAGAGGTGGAGGTAGTGTCCTTCAACCCGGTAACACTTGCTGAAGAGACACCCCAGGGGGAGTCAATGATGTCACTGTTTATGACAATGCTAGACAGAAACCTCCACTACTATTAGGAGGTGAAGGAGTTAAAGGTAGAGATCCATGCTGTCTTGTAGGATAAGATGGATGTGGAGTTGATGTGGGAACAGGAACATGAGGAGAGATTTTTATCCAAGGACAAGGTCCATGAGCTAAAACAGGAGGTCTTTGAGCTCTGGGGGGGAGCTAAAGACCAAGAAACAAAAGATAGGGAGAATGTCCTATATTCATAGGAGTTCTCATAAGGATTTCCAGCAGCAGGTAGCTGAGTATCCAGTAGAGGCTGGGCAGACTCGGCATACTATCAGCCGTGATGTTATCGCCGGTCTTACCACCGCAGATTTTGATAATGCCTTAAGGAATATGTAATCTATTATTAGCTAGAGTAGAATTAGATATGTAAATATTGTGTATCTAGTAGTGACGTAAAACCCTCTTTTGTATATCAAAGGGTAGTCTTTTGTAAATCCCAATTTTTGGAAAGCAATTGTGGGATGGTAATGTAATCAGCTTAGGTTATGTAATGGAACGATGTAGTATTATACTACAAGGAATGAATTAATATAAACCTTTTCACGGAATATATTGAGTAATGAATGTGGAAGTTATTGTTTAATCTTGAATAATAACTAAGTAATAAGGAAAAGAATATTAATGATGTGTTGTTTGTTTTAACAGCAAAATGCCGCCAAGAAGGAGACAACGTAATCAAGACGCTAATGTAAATCAACCGGAGGGAGGTCTGGTAAACCTAATGCAGGAGTTTGTTAACTTGTTAACATCCGCGTTTAATAGAAATGGGGCTAATATCCCCGTAAATCCTGGAGTAGTCCGAGCTACTACTTTTAAGGATTTCAAGAGTGTCGGTCTGTCAGAGTTCAAAGGAACTACGGACCCTATAGAAGCCCAAATGTGGGTGAAAGAAAAAGAGAAGGCATTTGTTATTGCAAATGTTGACGAAGGTCAGAAGGTTGCCTTTGCAACCTATATGATGAAAGGAGAAGCTAATTTTTGGTGGGAAGCTAACCAGGCTAAGGTTGGTATTGAGAACCTAACGTGGGTGAGGTTCAAGGAGATATTCTTCAAGAAATACTTTCCCACGAGTATGTAGGGGAGGATGGAAATGCGGTTTCTTGATTTGAAACAAGGGGAGATAACAGTTCCCTAATATGCTGCCAAGTTTAATGAACTGGGGAGGTTTGCTCCACACCAAGTGGACACCGAGGTTAGGAAAGCTAGACGGTTCGAGCAGGGCTTGAAACCCTTGCTCTAGAACCGAATATCTGTGTTCCAAAGTACTTCGTTTGGGACTATTTAGAGAAGGCGATAATCGCCGAAGGTGGAAGCGAGGATTTAAGCCAATACCACAAGGACAAGAAGAATAAGGGAAAAGTTGATGGGGGAGTGAAGATAGAAGTAGCTATTGAAAGTAGTGAAGGACAAAAATGAAAAGGGTTTAACTTTGGGAATACTGGAGTGAAACAAGGAGATCCGAAGAGGAGAATGGAGGCCTGCAAGACCTGTGGGAAGACTCATTTAGGAGTCTGTCTCAAGGGGAAGGCAGTATGCTATAACTGTGGACAGGAGTGGCACATTTCGCCTAACTGTCCAAGTCTGAAGAAAAACTACGGATGCTTTGTATGTGGGTCAACTGACCATATAGCAAAGAACTGCCCGAAGAAGGGGACAGACGGGAATAAGGGCACTAATAACAGTAAGTTAGCTATTAGTGGTCCAGCACAGCCGGGTAGGCCGATGTCCCGCACCTTTAACATGACAGTCCAAGATGCAGTTTCATCAAGGGATGTAGTCGCTAGTATTATTCTGATCAACGACATAAATGCTTACGTGCTGTTTGATTCGGGTGCTACTTGTTCGTTTATAGCATGTGATTTTGCTAGACGATTAGGATTACTTCCCAAAAAGTTGCCTATACCTTTAAATATTAAGGTAGCAAATGAAGAGATAATTCCTGTTGAAGATATTCATAGGAGTTGTTGCGTAGACATACGGGGTCTCCCCTTCTTGCTCGACAATTTTATTTTCTAAAACTACGATCGTAGTGTTGAGCTCGACGACCTCGTTCGTAGTGTCTGAATTATCGTTCATAGTGTCTTGAGACTTTGTTTTTTCTAAGTCTGTTTCATCAAAGATGATGTGAATTGAGACTTCAACACTTAGTGTCTTTTTGTTGAACACTCTATAAGCTTTACTGTCTGTGGCATATCCGAGAAAGATTCCTTCATCAGACTTTGATTGGAACTTTATCAAATACTTTTTTCCATTGTTGAGTATATAGCATGCATAACCAAACACATGAAAGTAGCTGACACTTATCTTTCTTCCTCTCCAAAGTTCGTAGGGAGTCTTCTTTAACGTAGAGCCTATAAGAGATCTTTTCTGAGTGTAGCATGTAGCGTTGATAGCTTCTGCCCAGAAGTATTTAGGCAGATGGGCTGCTGCAAGTAGAGTTCTTCCAGCCTCTATCAACGTCATGTTCTTTCTCTCAGCTACTCCGTTTTGCTGAGGGGTTCGTGGAGCTGAGAAGTTGTGACTGATGCCATTGTCTGTGCAGAACTGGTCCATCTTAGAGAAGTTGAATTCTCTGCCATGATCACTTCTTATTGCCTTGATTTTCTCCCCTTTTTCGTTCATCACTAGTCTGAACATTTTAATTAGTTTGGAGCTAGTTTCATCTTTTGAGTTTAGAAAGAACACCCAAGTGAATCTGGTGTAGTCATCCACTACGACCAGTGAGTATCTCTTCCTTCCAAGGCTTGTTGTTGGAATTGGCCCAAAAAGATCCATATGAAGTAGTTATAGAGGTTTGTCAATTGAGTTGACATTTTTGCTTTTAAATGAGTTTCTAGTCTACTTTCCAAGCTAATAGGCATTACATGGCCTTTCTTGACAAAGCTAAACTTGGGTATGCCTGCTACTAGATCCTTGGAGGCAGCTTAGACATGCTTTTGAAGTTGAGATGAGACAATCTTTTATGCTATAACTAGCTCATTTCTTCAGATGCTTTAGCCAGAAAGCATATCATCTCGTCTGAGCTTAGATGATCAAGATTGACAATATAGACATTGCCTTTTCTTGTTCCAGTCAGTTTTATAGAGGATGTCTTCAGATCTCTGACTAGACATTGATTGTTGAGGAAAGTAACTTGATGACCCTTGTCACAGAGTTGGCTTATGCTTAGAAGATTGTGTTGTAAACCTTCTACATAGGCCACTTTACTGAAGGACACTGCTCCATTCCCAACTGAGCCATATCCTCTTGTCTTGCCAGAGCCATTATCTTTGAAGATGACTATTGGACCCTTCTTTTCTACGAAGTTAGATAGAAGCGCTTTGTTCTCTCTCATGTGCCTTGAGCATCCACTATCCAGATACGAGGTTGTGATCGTGGAGCTTGGTTCCTGTGGTAAGATAGAACTCTTATTTTAGTACCCATACTTGCATGGGTCCTACTTTGTTAGTGCCCTTGGGAACCCAAATTTGCTTAATCTTGGATTTCACATGCATAGGGTTATGGTAGCATATTGCAGCCTTATGACCAGTCTTATTACGTACAAAACATCTAATATGATGCATACTTGTGTGTTTGTGTGTGGATTCTTCCTCTATTTGGACTTATGTGGTTTTCTAACAGTCCTTCCTTTAACCTTTTCTTCTCTTTTCCATGTGTCCTTATGTTTTATAATTCATGAAGAGTGAGGCTTAGCTTTACTGTTCCTTCCCAGTTGGTTCATGGAGTCAATTTTACTTGACTCTACAACCCTTTGAGGTTGGAGAGTAGAGATTGAGTACTCTTCTCTCTTCTGAAACATAGGCCAGTATGCAATCCTCTATTCCTTGAAACATAGGTTTGATCTGAAGAGGAGGGTTGAACTGGTTCTTCCTTATGTGAGGATTTCACAAATGTAATGCTTCTACTTGAAACATTACTTGAGCTGGTTTCCTTTATCTTTTCCACATATGGTTTTGAGGTGGGTTCCCCAAAACCTAAGCCTGTTCTATTAGATGCACTTCTCTGACTGGAGATCAAGGAGTCCATGGAAGAAGAGGATTTATTTTATGTAGAGATTGTCCTTTCCAGTTCCTCAATTTTAGAGGTCATACTTGACTCTCTTTGTGCATTAAGTCCATTAGTCTGTTTTAAAAATTTATTCTTAGCTTCAAATTTGGAGAGAGAGTTAGTACTTAGAAGAGTTGTTTCCAGTTCTTCCTGAACTTTCTCTTTCTCTTTTTGAAGAAGAGAATAATCTTTGGATAGAACTCTGGACCATTTCATGTATTGATGCAGATCAGATGTTATGCCATGTAGAGCAGTTCTTAAATCATCAATGTCTACATCAGGAGAGTTAAAGTCAAATAACTCATCTATACTTACTTCAAGTATGTCAGAGCTCTTCTTATCCTTTGCATGTTTGGCCATCAGACAAATATTTTCCATTTGAGGATCTTCATCATCTCCAGATTCGGGAGTTGAGTTGTTGTCTGAGTCACTACACGATCCTCCGGCTACAAGACCTTTTTCTTTCTTCTGAAGCCTCTTGTTGCCTTTGAATTCTTTCTTTGATTTTGATCTTTTCTTGAGTTCTTCTCTGAGAGGCTTGTTGCAGTTTGCAATGAAATGACCAGGCTTTTTGCAGTTATAGCATAAGTCGTTTATTTGTTCGTGGTTGTTGTAGTTGTTGAACTTCTTAGGTTTGCTACTTTTGCCTTGACGCATGTACCTTCTGAGTCTCTTTACCAACATTGCAAAGTCCTCATCATCATCTTCATCATAGTCAGAGTCGTTCTCTATGTTAGCTTTGGAAGTGTTGTCTATTGCATTTAGAGCAAATCCTTTGTTTTTCTTTCTTCCTTCGGATAGAGTTTCTGCTCATTGAGTTAGCTCCGGTTTATATGTGAGAAGGTTGCCACATAATTGTTGAACAGTCATTTCATGGAGATTCTTTGACTCTCTGATGGCAGTGGTTTTGGCATCCCACTTGCTAGGTAAATCTCTCAGGAACTTTATGATTAGATATTTATTTGGATAGATCTTTCTATAGACTCGGAGAGAGTTAAGCAACACATTGAATCTTTCGTAGGTGGAAGTGACATTTTCTTCTTGAATGTGTGCAAACATTTCATATTGCTGAGTCTGGAGAGATTGCTTGTTTTCTCTGACTTCTTCTGTTCCTTCATGCTTGATGAGTAATGCCTCCCACACTTCCTTTGATGTTTTGCTATTTACCACATTTTCCAACAGATCGTCTTCTAAAGATTGAAACAAGATATTCTTAGCCTTTTTGTCGAGTTGGACAACTTTATTTTTGTTGTCAGTCCATTCTTCTTTGACCTTGATCTAGATTCGGTTTGGATCGTCTACAGTAGGAGCAAGCTTAGTAGGAATGTAGGGTCCATTTTGAACAGTTTCAAATAGATCTTCATCTATTGAATTCATGTAGGTTTGCACATAGGTGGCTTACTACCTCCTCCGGTCTTTGATCCTCTTATCAGATGTGCCATTGGATCTACTTAAGCTTTGTAGGTTGTTTGATAGAACCTTCTTTGATACCAATTGTTAGTTCCCAGAGGCACAATAGTTATCTAGAAAGGGGGGTTGAATAAATATTTTAAATTCTTTCTTTTCGAAATACTTGTTAGTTTTGATAATGATTTAAAGCACAGTGAAATTAAGATTTGTTTGTTTTCCCTTCAAGATATAATGAATAAATAGGAGTAAGGAAGTTATGGCAGTTGTAGCAGTTATGGCAGGAATATAAGGGACACAATGATTTTAAGTGGTTCAGAGCATTCAAAGCTCCTAGTCCACTCTTCTAATCCTCGAGTAAGAAATCCACTAAGGATATCTTTACAACTTCTGAATCTCACAGATTCCTTCAAGACCAACAGTCTTGGAACTTCTTAGTTCACTATTGAACTCGTCAAGTCCAGCAGACTTGGAACTTCTTAGTTCACTTAGAACTCTTCAAGTCCTTCTGACTTGGAACTTCTTCCTTTACTAGATAATAGTTGAGTTGTTGAATGGTGCTACTCAGTTGCCGTTAAGCTTGTGTTCCAAAGAACTAAGTAGCTGAGCAAGCTTTTCTTTTTCAAATCGTAGAGTTTGATCGTTGAGTGTTCTTCAGTTTTTTGTTCAGTGCTTGCTTGAATCTTTCATCTGCTGATGTTTTATATATATGATGCCTTTGAAATGTATCCGTTGAAGACATCCGTTGAAGCATTAAATGCATTTGACATTTCTAAGCTTTGATGGAGACTTTATGTATGACTTCTGATTAGCAGGCTGGCCCACTGACACAATAGACTGTTATCTCACCTAACACCTGAAAAGTTGTTTTCTGCTGACCCATAGTACTTTCCTTAGCTTCTTCAATATGTTTCTTTGTTATATACTATGGATGATTGTTGTGTCATTGAGACACCAAGGTCTTCAACGTCTATAGCTCATTCCATATTTGTTGTAATTAATCTTTAAACAAGTGGACGAAGCTCGATGCTTCTGACATAGACAGATGAAGCTCTACGATTCTGATCGTGGTGTCATGCCACCTTGGTACTTGGTCTGGTGCTGATAGATGAGAACACTACCATTTCTCTTAAGTATTGGTACACTACGATCTTCAGTTGCTTGACTTGCAGACTCCACGCTTCCGAGAGCACTCTATGAGCTCTAACTTGGCTCGACAAGAGTTAGGACTACTTTAGAATTTTGGAGAGGCCCTTCAAAGCAGATACACTACGATCCTCAACGCTCTATGATTCTACCTTGTCTTATGTAATCTCTTGATTATCTTAATAGACTACGATTCAATTGAAGCCTGTCTATTAAATTTCAAGATATAGATCAATCAAACTGCTTTGATCTCTTCTTCTATACATTCATTTACAGAATGATAAACATTTAAAGTTCATATCAACCTAATAAGTTTGATCTATCACTAAGTCCTTGTACATGTGTTCCTTTGAAGGACTTTACATATAATCATGACTATTAACTTTCAACATCAAATTTTAGATATGCAATCTCCCAAACAGAGGGAATTTACAAACCTTGGCCAGCCTATGGAGGAGATATTTCAGATGCTGATCAATGAAAGAAGAATTACATCTCTTCTGCCTTCAATCAATCCCCGTTCCAGACGATTCAATTCCAATGGAGTATGCCAATATCACTCCCATTCTTGCGGTCACAACACAGAAGAATGTTGGGCACTCCGCCACCTCATTCAGAATTTAATTGATAGCGGTGTCCAACAGATGGCAGATGATGACACTTTGTTACTCAAGAGTAGGAACACATGTCCTACAAAATGGAAGGACGGCGTAGCAGTTATCTCCGCTGAGGATGATTTGGTTGCCAGTCCACTCACAATACAATTAATTCAAATCAAGGGTGTTAAGAATCCTTTGAAAGTGGCTGTACCAGAGCCAATTCTCTTCCCATCTAGGCCACAATATCCTGTTGTCATCTTGAAAAAAGTCCCATAGAATTATGGGCAGACTGAAGGATCTACCTCACATACAACTGCTGCAGTGTCGAAGGAGAATCCACTGTATCTTCCCCATCGGGCGATAAAACCTACCATCAAATCAAATGGGAAAGTTCCCATGGAGAAAATTGAAAAGTTCCTCCGTACCATGGGCCATAACAAAGCAAAGGTGGTTTTAAGCTTGAGAGACGTTCCACAACAAATTTCCATACTGGACTTGGTTTTCTCTTCCGAAGATCATAGGAAGATCTTGTTAAGGGACTTGGAAGAAGCCCACTTGTCGAAATCAGTGGATGTGGAAAAATTCCAACATCTGGTTGATCACATTTTTAATAACAATGTGATATCTTTTAGTGATGATGACATACCCGTTAAAGGGACTGGTCACTGCAAGCCATTGCACATAAAAGTTTTGTCCTCCGGATACATGGTGGGAGGAGTCTTGATAGATGGAGGTTCATCTCTGAATATCTATCCTTATGCTACCCTGGAGAAGATGAATATCAACCCCAAGAGGATCAAAAGCAGCCATACGGTTATCAAAGCTTTTAATGAGTCCCGACGAAATGCCATTGGAGAGATTGAACTGCTAGTGGAGATTGGTCCACATACATTTAGTGTATCCTTTCATGTGCCCAAAATAGCTACAGGATACAACTTGCATTTGGGAAAACTGTGGATTCATATGGCTGGAGTCGTCCCTTCCACCCTTCACCAGCAACTCAAGTACATTATCAACAATAGCCTAGTCACTATTAATGTTAAGCCGGAATGTTCTGAACAAGGTGACATACCACTCATAAGCTTCAATTTAGAAGTTGAGCTGGTCAGTTTTCATTCCCTGGAGGTGAGCAACACTCATGATCATCCTATTGGGGCATCACCTCTCACACCCAAGATTTCTGCCGAGGTAATGTCTGCCACTCAAGAGAAGATGTCATTGGGTCATTAACCTGGACAAGGGTTGGGCAAAGATCATCAGGGTATTAAGCACCCAATTCAAGTTTTCAGTCAAACAAGGACAACTGGATTAAGCTATTCTGCTAGCTCCAGTCACAGGAATCCTCACAAGCATAAACAGATTCCTTCATCTTCAGACATACGACGATTATCTCCCCTTACCGATCCTGAGCCTATACAATTTCTGGTAAAGGTTTCAGCCCATGTTATGGCTATGCTATTTCCCAAACCAATACCGGTTAAAGCAAAAGAGGTCCTGATTCCTAATCCTGAAGTGGAAGAGAGGGAACGAAAATGTAAACAAGACATCGCCAGGAGTTTGTCTCATCTAAGCATCCTTTTTCATGATGAGCACATAAAAAGATACACTCTAGACGATGATTGTCCCGACATTATAGTCATCATTCGGGAGAAGTATGACGATGATAGTCCCTTCATTACTGTCGTCCACCAGGACTTCACCCTTGAAAATTAGAGCAGAACTCCTTGCATTTGTCGCCAAGGGTAAAAATGGCAGAAACCACTCTGCCCTGTAGATAGCTTTAATTGCTTACTTTTCTGAACAATATTAGCAGTTGTTTTATCAGTACATGCTAACACTTTGTATGATTGAACAGTTTCATATATTAAGTGAAAGCATATTTTGTTTCAAAACTCTGAATTTAGATGTGCATGTACTTGCTGATGAGGTGCCTTTTCTCCACAAGAACTGTAACTTTGATGAAAAGTTGGACTCAGACTTGATGGAAATACAAGACGACATTAAGATACCTCAGGAGATCAAGGAATGGGTCGAAGACAAACCCAAACCAAATCTTGATCAAACCACCTCATTCAATCTCGGAACCTTAGAAAGCCCTATGTTGATCCAGATTGGTACAGACCTCACTTCAAACCAAAGGAATGACACGGTTGCACTATTAACTCAATTCTAGGATGTGTTTGCATGGTCTCACAAAGACATGGTGGGTTTGTCCACGAACATCGTCATCCATCGCCTTCCCATTAAAGAGGGATTCAAGCCTGTCAGGCAGAAGCTCAGGCGATTAAAACCTTAGTGGAGTTTAAAGGCTAAAGAAGAAATTGTGAAACAATTTCAAGCTGGCATCATCATGGTGTCCACATATCCTGAATGGCTATCCAATATAGTTACAATGCCTAAACCGGGAGGAAAGGTGCGAGTTTGCATGAATTACCGGGATCTAAATAAAGCTTGCCTTATGGATAGCTTTCTTGTGCCATTTATCCACATTCTCATTGACAATATTGCTCAATATGACATGTACTCATTTGCTGATTAGTTTGCGGGGTACCATCAAATTATGGTTGCTGAGGAGGATCGTGAGAAAACTTCATTCATCACGCCTTGGGGAACCTTTTGCTATAGACGGTTGTCATTCAGCCTCATTAATGCCAGAGCAACCTACCATTGAGCTATGATGGTTCTTTTCCATGACTTAATTCACAAAGAGATAGAGATCTACGTGGATGCCATCATTGTCAAATCCCAAAGGGAATAAGACCACTTAGACCATCTTAGAAAGCTTTTCTACAGGTTGCGTAAGTAAAATTTGAAGTTAAATCTAGCCAAGTGCGCCTTTGGTGTTAAATCAGGCAAGTTACTGGGTTTCCTAGTCAGCCACAAAAGGATTGAGCTGGATCCCACCAAAATCCAGGCCATTACGGAAATGCCCATTTCTCAAACAGAGAAGGAAATACGGGGATTTTTGGGAAGGATCAACTTCATCAGTAGGTTCATTTCCCAACTCACAGCAACCCGTGAGCCTATCTTCAAGTTGTTAAGGAAGAACTCCTCCATGAAATGGAACGATGAGTGTCAAAAAGCCTTCCTTATAATTAAAGAGCAGCTGGTTAACGCTCTTATTTTGGTACCCTCCAGGGATGATGTTCCCCTGTTCATGTACCTGTCCATTAATGATAATGCCATGGGCTGCATACTAGGACAAAAATACGATAGAGGCCAAGAGCGAGCTATCTACTACCTCAGCAAAAGATTCAGCAGCAGTGAACACAAGTACACTCTGATTGAGAAGACTTGTTGTGCTTTAGTATGGGCTTCCATGAGGTTATAACATTACCTATATGGTCACACCACCCATCTCATATCCCGTGTGGATCCTCTCAAGTACGTGTTCAGTAAACCCATATTGAATTTTCGGCTGTCTCGATGGCAGTTAATCTGAAAGCAATTTGACATCGTCTACGTGACACAAAAGTCCATTAAATGTCAAGGAATTGAGGATCAACTAGCCGCAGCATCTGCAGGGGATTTCAAACCCTTAGCAACATATGTAAAAACCCTAAACCCTAATAAGACTCGTATGTATAAAATCCCGTTATATAAATAAAATTTCTCCGTTCTGAATGTGTTATGTGTTAATATATACTTTGTTTAACAAATTTGACCAAATAATTTTTTGTCCAAAAAATATCGTGCTTGACACCTCGTGCTTAATTTTTTTTTTCTGTAATTGGACTTTTTGGCATAAATATTCTTACAAGTTGCTTTCTCGTGCTTACATTGACAAAACGCTTTGTCGTGCTTGTTAGGATTAGTGAGAAATTAGGTTTACAACCCTAGATTAACAAACCCTAACCCTAATTAGCAAACCCTTACCCTAATTTATAAACCTAACCCTAATTAGCTAATTTAACCCTAACTAGCTTATGTTAACACCTAATCATGGTTAGTAAACTTTAATTAGGTATTAATAAACATCATTTAACATTCCTAATCATTAAAAACAAAACCCTAATCAAGATTAGTGAGAATTTGGACAAAACTAAGCTACTAAACAAACCTAACTAGCTCACAAGTAGGTTAGGAGTCACCATTCAAGTCCTTAGGCTGCACATGACATCCTTGTAACTACCAAGCATGACATTAGTCATCAGATCAGATATTTGTAGAGGCAAGTTGCTCAAAAATGACAAAAAAGCCAAGTTTAAGAATTCTATAAATAGGAACCTTATGGATAAGCAAACTCATGAAATTTCTAAGCCTAGATACACTTATAAACTCACTAAATCAAGCCTGGGTGTTTGCAACAACAACATCACAAGCTAGAATCAAAAATCATTCAAGAAAAGGTGCAAACCCTAATTCATAATTAGCTCTTTGATCTAGTGTTAGTTTTGTTGTTTAGATGTTTAGAATTATGTATTAGTATGTTAGAAAGTATGTTAGATCGGTAGAACATGTTTTCATAACATCTAGATGCCTTAAATAAGTGTTTTAAGAAATCTGGAAATTTTGAAAACTAGGTCCGGCAGTAGAGAATGTCGGGGCCTCTGTAGATTCGTGTGTTTATGTTTTCAACATTAATTGTTTGGTATTTGTAGCTTTGTTAGTAGGTCTTTAATAACTGAAAAGTAAGCAGTTCATTTGAACCATAGATTTCAAGTTATAGGTAGTCAAAGTGGGTTGACCGTTCACGGATTGCAGTTTTCTGGGTTACCCAGAAAACTCAAGAACAGTCGAACCGACTACTTTGACCAAGCTTTTTAATCGCTTTCTGGTTGTTCTTTTTGTAAGGTGTTGTTATAGATCTATACCCTGTTATATGTACTACATATATATGATCTCAAATTGCTAAAACGACTAATAGGATTACTAGAATTAATGGTCAAAAGTCGTTGACCGAGCTTGACAAAGTTTTTTGGGCTGCCCAGAAAACTGAAGAACACGAAGAACAACGTTTGACTGTACTTTGACCAGCATAATTAGAGACCTTAGATTTATTCTTTGTTCAAATTAATGTTATATATATGTACCATGACATATATACTACATGTTACAACAAACACCACACACATCTAATACACAGAATCAAAGATATTCAAGCCACGAAATCGTTGACCGGCCATGACTACTGTTCTGGGTTACCTAGAAACTCAAGAACAACTCTGATAGTGACTTTGAGCCTCTATAACTTCTTGTTTTATGTATGTTAAAGCCTAAAATTTGATTCATGTTAAACTACTGAATGAGTACTACAACATCAACTATTGACCAAACCAAAAATCATTATCGGTAGCATTTTAATTAGTGGTCAAGCGGTCACACGACCATAACCGTAATAACACTTGCCGTAACTCAAAGAACACCTACTAACGACACTTTACATCCTTTGAAGGGTTTTAGCGACAGACAAAAAATATTTTTTAAAAATAAATTATAAAATATTAGAAATAATTAATAAATAAATATAAAAAATAGTTTTAAAAATTATATTAAATAAATATAATCAAATTCTGATATTTTTACTTAAATTTAATAATTATTTTATTTTATATAAATATTATCAATAATTAACTTATCAATAAAGAAATTAGAATAATTATATATAAATATTAAATAATTATGGAAAAATATTATTAATGATATAAAAAATATAATAAATGGATATAAATTATTTAAAAATAATAGTCAATGTTTTTGTAAAATTTTAAGTAAATATTAATTACCTAAAATAGAAGTAAATGATTTAAAAATCATTTAAAGGATAAATAAATGTTTTAAATCATATATTGTTATAAATACACAACTTGTTGAGCATGTCATAGCTGACTCTTGTAAATTATTCCCTTTTGCAGTTTTAGATGGTAACCCTGGAACATCTGGAGTAGATAAAGGGAAGCGTCCTTGCTTAGATTAGATTATATTATTGTCTATTTGAATACCTTGTAATAAGAACTCGTTATGAGAATCATGTAATTGAATCTTAATATTATGATATATATATATATATATATATATATATATATATATATATATATATATATATATATATATATATATATATATATAACATCTTTTATTTCCTTGAAGTGTTTTCTTACATATATAGATGTAAAATAAGACTTCTTGAATCTAGTTGATATCCTTGGGAACTATTTATCCGAGTGAGAGTATTAATAGCATGGATACATTCATGTTGTTATTGATACCGGATTTCAGATTAATAGTTACATAAACTATTACGTCGAAAATATATTATAATAAAGCGGAAATATCGTCGAGATATTGATCGTAAATAATCGCATCGTCGAAAATAAAATCCGTCACAAATTTCGTTGGAATTTCATTATCCTCGACAGACGTATTTAAAAGCGGATGTTTCGTCGAACATGAACTTGTTCGATTGAAAATTAGGCCATTTGCCATTTATTAAAAATTGGTTATTTGTTAACTCAGGGGCGTTAAAATCGAACCTACCCTATTAAATCGAGAATTAACTAATTTTTTTTTAAAATCTGATTTTAAAAGTTCGGTTTCGGTGTTTAAACCCATTAATGTACACTATAACTTTGTCTGACCCAATACTACGATAATATAAACTTGTATCTCACATTCAAATATGCAACGTAGCACTAAAAGCGTAATCTTGACTCATTATCATTCACATTCACATTCAAATATCCACCAAAAGCGTATTATAAGCTAACAATTACAAATATAAGCTAATGTTCCATAAATGTTAAACAATATAATTTACAATAGTTATGCAGAGCCTTGATTAGACAATACAATATATACAAAAGTTCTACAATAACATGAATATATACAAATGAACTATAAACTAGTAAAAAGTATCATCATCGGTAGGAGGAGGTGAGCATATTTGCTCGAGTGTATGGAAATCAACCTCGTCTCTCCTGCTCATCATCATTCATTGACCTGCTCGCCGCCATACTTGTTGATAGAATCAAAAATATAAATCATTAGTCATATATATATATATATATGAGAATTAACAAACTAGCCTTAATTGAAAAACATAAACAATAAGAAATACGAGTACAATAAGGGGTAGGTGGGGACGAAAAGCCTCCTCGAGAGGGTAATCACCATCAGGAGCATCTCGGCGCTCAAGCGTCGAAGCTGCTCCGTGGTAATCCGTACTCTCTGCGAGAGGCCCTCTTTATAATATCTGAGCAATCTGGTGAAAGGCGAGGCGGAAGGCAGCTGGCGGGCGAAAAGACCGGATCGATATGGAAACTATCAAACCACGGCCCCTATCGGTAGCGGAAGATATCGTCATCAAGCCAATAGTAGCCCGTATGAGATGGTCCGACATGTGCTCTCGGAGACTTTGGTGTTTTGTGGAGCCTATAAAGAGATACAAATTTGATTACTAATAATAATTTATATAATGTGATAAATTTGGATAATTTCGTGAAACATAAAAAATATTACCTCGGGAAGTGTATATGCGGGTATCCTCGGTAGGATGACACTCGATATCTATCGATGTCTTGCTAGTAGGGGATCTGAGGCGCGACCCATAGTCTCGACTCCTCATCCCGATCTAATACAATATCGGGAAGAGGGGTGGCGGAATCTAACGACTCGAGAACCCTCTAATAGTCTCTCATTTCGATCTATCGCTCGTCCAAAGCCTCTGAAATCGGTCTGTAATGTATTAGTGTATCGTATGTTAATTATATCATTTTATTTATGATTGAATATTATTAAAAGCTAAATAGTAAGATGAGTTTTACCCGTATAGCTAAAATTTTTTGAGAGACAAAACACGCTAAATCCTTAGGCGTGTGGGCTCGATCCCAAAACTCTAGAATGGTAGGATCTCATTGAGGTCCTCCCCGATGCCTAATACAAACATTCATAAAGCAGGTCTTAAGTATTTGTGTGAGAACTTGACACATAAATAACTTCATCTACAAGCAACTACCAGTCTTCGCCTCCTCGAGCGGTGAGAACCGAGTGGTGTGTACTATCAGGGGGTGACCACGGTTCTTCTTCGCTGCTTTCGGACTTTTTCTTGAAGTCATTGACCTCCAGGTTGCATACATAGCCTCCCAGGCTAAATCGGAGACTATCTTGGGGTGATGATCTCGATGGTGGTCCGGATTTGGTCCCTGTTGCCGAGGTTGCCTATGCATCATCGCATCTCATCTGACCATCGAGTAATTAGCGGATGACGTGATGCTCGATCACATCATCGCCCGGTGGTGAGAGATGCTCGGGTCAAATCGATAATAAACCTATAACAAAAGATTATTTAAAATTAAGAACAATTGATTTCGTCATCCCAATACAACTATGTAGTGATAATATGCTTAACTTACGTGGAACTCATGAGGCAGTCTGCATAAAAGTGGCATCATCGTGCGTATCTTGTTGAACCGCATGCACCCTCTCGGGAGATCGTCAAACAAATCGCGTGTAGGGTGTGCTTAGCCCACCGGGTCTAGTATACTCTGAGAAAAAAGTATAACAATATGTGTTATGTGAATTGTGTTTTGCAATAAGCGATAGAAATAATATGAATATATTAACACTTACTACTTTGGGAAGCGACATCCACCAAATCTTTGTAAAGTAGCGCTGCTTTGCGGTGGACGACCAAAGATCTGGGGTTCGTCCCTCGGTGTCGTCGACGAGTGCATCTGTAATAATTGTATTTAACATAGTACTTCAATAATCATTGTAATTAATGCGACTTGAGATATATTTAAATCCTAGTTAAGATAACTTACTCGCGCGCTGAAGAAGAGCCTCCATCGTGGCTCTGAGTCTCGATCTTAGGATCGCCCACCACCTCGGCGACCTCCTGCATATGTATGTCTAGCCATGAATATCTCTACTGCAATAACAAAATTGGTAGATTACGAATATATAAGGTTTAACAATATGTGGTAAGTACTAATATGAATGCTCATTTTCAATTACATGCGTCATCAAACCCATCGAGAATCAGCGTGTATATCATTCTCGGATTCGGTATCTTCCTCATCCTCGGTTTGAGATCGGTTTTCGTCATCGTTATCATCCTCAGCGACTACATAATCATTCATTGTATGCGTTGGCCTCGACATCCTCATCGTTAGATGCGTCGATGACATCGATACTCACCACATCTTGACATGGAACACTACGGCCCGATGGGTTGCTCACATCTTCTTGCAGCGCCTCATCCATACCAAACATGTTATCGACATTAAATGAGCGTGTTTTAGTAGTGACTCTTTTGTGTACCCGGGGCTTTGAGTATTTACGACATTAGGGGCGTAATACACTTGAGTCACTTGACTTGCTTGCTGCGTACCGTCATGAGACTTTAACAACGACTTGATATCCACGGTTGTGATTCTATTACGATCGACTTTTAACCCCTTTTTCGGTATCAAACCGGCTACACTTAAATGTAACTACCTTTTTTTGCCGTAGTGATAATTGAGCACAACTACATCTATAAGCGACCATAGTAATTGGACTCGAGAATCTTGGTAGCGACTTCTAACACCTGACCCAGAATTGGTGATGTGAGTTCATGCGAGTCATCGACTCTAAATCTGTACCCATTCACGATCTGACCGAGGAAAAGAACTAACAACTTTGTAAGGTCCTTGGATGACATCTATAAAATGCTCGAAATATTCTCGCTTGACCCTTTTCTTAAACCCCACATTGTTGGAAATTAGCATTAGTGAATGTTTCCCGATTACTTTGCTGATAAAAGTTGGGTTAGAAGCATCGCTTCCTCTTGAATGAAGCTGCGATATTAGTAAAATGTCTTTAACATATATAGAGATGACTACACTTGTAAATTGTACTAAATGGAGCAAATAAGCTTAGACTTACGTGATGTATGATGATACTTTGGGCATATTTAGAAACGCGTATGTAGATACAATCTTGACTCTTTGTCGCTTAAGTAAATTCGGCGTCTCGGGGCCAAATGGTTTAGCGGGATATGTGAATCTGACTAACTCATCATCATCGGCATGAGTCATTGGACCAACAACCTCATTCCTTCCTAAGCGGTTGTGCTTCGTTGAGACAACATCGTCAAAATACAATGAGCGAAGTTGACAAGCTCTTCCTACGTATATCGTTAACAATAGAACCCTCTACGAGCTTTGTTCTTGACCTTTTGTTTTAATCGGTAGCATATACCTACGATAAATAATATGCGAGACAAATTGAAGTATTATTAATATGAGCGAGGATAGAGCAAATTAGCGGTTTATATATTACCTCTCAAAAGGATACATCCACCGATATTACCCGGTCCTCAAGTTTGAGTTCATCTGGCGAGATGAATAGGCGGATGTTCCATCGAGTCAAAAAAATCACGGAGGAAGATCATTTCAAGCTGCTTGTATGGTAAGCACAATATTCTTCTCCATCGCTTTCGACATCCTTTGTACTTAATTATAGTTGAGCAAATATCTCGAAAGAAATTTGTGAGTTCGATCGATGCATCGAGAACTTTTTAGGTAACATCTCACGAAATGCAATTGGAATCAACTTACGCATGAATACATGACAATCGTGACTCTTGAATCGAGAAATTTTCAATTGCTCAACCTTACAACAACGTGTTATGTTGGCGCATATCCATCGGGAGCTTGACCCACTAACCCACTTACAGGCGTCTTGACTTGTTGCTTAGTAAGACAAAAATGGAGCTTTAGGTTTACGTAGTGTTAGGGTGAAGCCACTGATACAGCCTAATGTTCAATGCCTCCAAATCTTTTGAGCATTGTCATTGTCTTTAGTTTTACCACTCGCATCTAACACGGTGTAAAACAAGTTCTCGAAAACATTCTTTTCGGTATGCATGACATCTATACAATAATGAGGCGAAAGTGTGCCCCAATCTGACAACTCAAACCATATAGGCAAGTGTGTCCAATTATGAGTCTTCCGTGCCATTTGCTCTCAATTTCTTGTGTTCCTTCCCCGTGCAAAGGAAAATCAAGTTGATTCAACTTGACCCAAGACCTCTTTGCTTGACGGTAGGCCACCATGACCCTTCTTCTCTATCTTTACATTGAGGTATGCGAGACATCTTTACGTAATTGTGATCAAGAGGCAAGAATCTCTGAGCGGTTCAAAGAAACTACATTTTCGCCCATCTTTTATGCTGGTTGCCTTGCCATCCATCCCATACACCTTTGGGCGGGATGACTTCCGTGAGTTGACCGACCACTAACCATCCCAAGAGCGGAAAGTCGGTGATAGTCCATAATGAAATTTGCCTTCATCACAAAATTCTCGCATATCGATTTATCATATCGTATGCGAACCCTGTCTCCCACAACATCTTTAGTTCATCCACTAACGATTGAAGGTACACATTAAGGTCTTTTGTAGGACTTTTATCCCCGGAATGAGTAAAGTCAAAAACAAATACGGATCCCTCATGCATTTGCCGGTGGAAGATTATAGCGACCATAATGGTAATGGCCCCGAGTGCTGGTGGCTAAAATTATTAAAAGGGCAAAAAAGCCATCGATAGCCATGCCAAGCCTAACATTCTAACTTCTTGCAAACTCGGGATAATTTACATCAAATCTCTTCCATTCATCTCCATCCATTTGGGTGAGTCGGTGACCGAACACGACATCCCTTGTTCGATGCCAACTCATATGTTGGTAGTATGAGGCGACATGAATAGCCATTTGAAGTCTCGGTGCAAGTGGAAAATTAGTAAGATTTTCACGGGAACATGTTTCTCCTTCCCCCACGTTTTGTAACCTTGTAGCGCGATAAGTTGCATATATCACTTGTCCCTATATCTGTCCTCCCCGTAGTATAACATGCAATCCTGCTCCACAAGCATCGATTTTACGATACCCCATATTTAACCCCTTGACCATCTTCTTCACCCGTAATAATTCGCGGGAAGAGTATGATCCTTGGGTAAGAAGCGTCCAATTATAGCGAGCAAATCGTTGAAACCTCTCTCACTCTGGTCGTGCTCATTCTTGAAGTGTAAGAGCTTCGTCCTGCTGAAAGCTTAGTGTTCGTATCATTTCCGGATCTGTGTGACCCCAGATTTGAGATAGCAACTTGTAAAAGCGGCAATTTGTATCATTTGGCACTTAACGCCTTTGCTTGAAGAAGGTTCATATTGACCCAGATCGATAGTAGTAGGGCCATAAGCATCGACCAACATCTCAATTTGGATCATAGTTTTTGACGTATGAATCCCGTGGAATTGGTTGTTCCACAATATTTTCAATCACTTACGATTCCCGTGATGAGTCCATCTGAAGTACCCATCCACAAATCCACGAGAAAATAAGTCGAATTTAATCTCGTCGACTTTCTTCCAAATCAGATTTTTACACTTGACACACGGGCATCGCATCTTCCCGTGCGGATCATCTGTATGTTCTAGTGCTTTGTTCAAGAAATCTAAAACCCCAACACGATAAGCTGAGACTAATCCCCTCCCATCACTGGGTATCCTACGGTACATCCAACTCCGGTCGGCTGACATTTTTAACTACTACGAAATGCGCATTAAGTTAATTTGGATATTCATGCGTGAATTAGATTTACCTAGTATCTCTACTGAGAGCGCGGGGTAAGGCTTTATCCCGTTATTGGATGCGTCTCGTCACTAGTGCAAACACGTTGAGTACGTTTCATGAGTTTCAAGAAAATTTCGGCAGCACCTCCCCATGGTCTCCAAGCACACGAAATAGACTAAGATAACTTAATCTAAGTATGCACTTGGAGAACATATAGAGATAATAGTCAGTTAATCCTCAAAATAACAAAAAATGTACCATTTTGTATTTGCACCGGCCTAAGTGAGAGACATAACATCCAATAACATGGTCCCAAGCGGGGATTTATTAGACATTCACCCCCTATTGAGTGTATGTCGAAGCGGGTTTCTAAGTTTCAAAGTATAGTACATATATAATTGAAAATGCTACTTAGTTTATTGAAAATTGTGGCAAACTACACAAATCTACTTAGTTTATGAGAATTGTTATGTGGAATCTCTACTTGAGTGTGAGCAGGAGGAAAAAAAAATTCGTAGTTCTGTTGTGTGTCTATACTCGAATAATAAAGTTAATTCAATTCTGCAAACATTCCTCTTTGTTCCATCATGTGAGATGACAACATCCAGAAGGAGTTCCATTAAGCTATTGAACAAAGTTTGACTTAAGCAACCCTCTAGATGAGCGAGCGATCACTTCTACTGCTAGGAATGAATCATCTCCCCATATGGGTCCAATCCATGATATGAGCGACTTCTCACACCACTCGAATTCCTCAAATGGATAGTTCTCATACAAGAGGTGAGGCGTTACGTGAGAACTACCCATCGAGGAATTGAAGTGGTGGTGAAGCTGTTTATATCATGGATTGGACCCATATGGGGAGATGATTCAATCTATGAGAGAAGTGATCGTTCAGCTCATTTAGAGGTTCTTTAACCTAGAACTTTGTTGACAACTTCTTGGCACTCCTTAGGATGTTGCCATCTATTATGATGGAACGATGAGAAATCTGCGATAATTCAATTACCTTTATTATTGAGTATAGGACTGAAAAACGAGAACTCGACCCTTTTTTTAATTATTCTTAGAGAGCCGGTTGGAGTACTATTAGGCTACTTATTTGCTATGTCGAAACTGCATCTGAGAAGAGTACATATATGTAGGGAGAGTATTATTGCATTTATAAATTGAAAATTGTGGCAAACTAAGCAAATGCTTTACTTAGTTTATTTTGCCGATGATAATAAACTAAGTAAGTGGTACTTAGTTTATGAGAATTAATTATTTGGAATCTATAGAGATTCTTGTTAGGCATTCACTCCTACCTACTTAGTTTATTTTGCGATAATGATAAACTAAGTAAGTAAGTGATTTATGAGAATAGTTTATGAGAATTGTTATTTGGAATCTATAGAGACTACTTTTTTTAGACATTCACTCTAAACTACTTAATTTATTTTATTCGATTAATGATAAACTAAGTAAGTGGTACTTAGTTTATGAGAATTGTTATTTAGAATCTATAGAGACTACGTCTTTATTGACATTCACTCCTACTTGTCAAGCGGGTTTCTAATTAATTTATCTTGTATTATATTATATAGTTTTTATTTTTTTTTTACTAAATTAAATTTATTAAATTTAATTTAAATTATTTTAAATTAAATTAAATTAAATTATATTTTATTCTATTATTTTTTATTTTATTTTATGTTTTATTGGATTGTATTTTATTTGTATTATATTATATATTTTAAAATATTTTTTATTAAATTTAATTTATTTATTAAATTAAAATTTTATTTATTTTTTCATTATATTTTATTAAATTTAAATTATTATAATTTATTATTATTATTATTTTATTTTATTTTATTTTATCTTATTATTACTCATATTATATTATATTATTTTATTTAATGTATTTTATTTATTTATTAGATATAATTTAAGTTATTTCATTTAGGAACAATTATTTTATTTTATTTTATTTTATTTTATTTTATTTCATTTCATTTTATCTTAAATTATCTTATCTTATGTTATTTAATTTTATTATTTTTTTATATTATATTATCTTATATTATTTTATTTATGTTTATATTATTTATAATATTATTTTATTTTATTTAGTAGTACAAAACTAAGTAAATATTACTATAAACTAGGTTATTTTAGTATTGGAAAATTAATTAAGTAACATATTTAAATAGTTACATGGGCCCTAAAATTTGCAATTGAAGACTTACGATGAAATTGATCGGAAATTCCATCGGAAATATCATGTAATAAGCTGTAATTGCATACGAAAAAAAACAAATTGAAACATTTGCGGATCTTTATACACTAAGCAGAAAGGCTGCAACATAATTTGCAATCCCAATTTACCTGCAGTTTGCATAATGATTAATGAGAACACAATTTAAACCCAATTTTCACAACAGTTAGGCAATTAACACAAATAATAACCCTTATAATTTTAGAGAACACAAATAGATATAATGAACACAAATAACCGAGAATGAACACATAATAATAACCCTTATATTGACAATTAACACTTAAGTCCCAATTTTGACAATGAATAAAAAATATATATAGTAGCAATAATTATCATCAATATATATATATATATATATATATAGTACCAATTTCAGTGTAATATGCACAATATAGGGTAGGAAATTATACCTAATTATATAAATAAACCATTACTAACCTTAGGCCTTAGCTAGTTTGAAAACTGGTTAAAGGAGGAGAAGGAGAAAGTAGAGTCAACTTGGGCGAGCAGCAGAGTCGTCGGCGTCATTGCGTAAGGAGGTCGTTGTGGTGATGTTGTTGTGTGGAAGGGTGGTGGCGGTGAAATTTGAGTGAGTGAGTGGTGAAGAGAGAAGAGAGAGATGGCGAACGACGGTGGCGGGGGAAAAAGGGTGGTGGGGGGATGGCGTGGTGTGTGGCCGGATGGGTGGGGTGGGGAGGATGAGAGAGAGAAGAAGGAAATCTAAGGGGGGGGCCAGGGTGTGGGGCGGGGAGGATGAGAGAGGAAGGAGATCGGTGAGAGAATGAGAGAATGAGAGAGGGTGGGGGCGGTGAGGATGAGATCGAGGAGGAGTGAGAGAGATAAATTAAACGAGCATCTAAAATGAAAAGGCAGAAGGTTAAAGGTTTTTATTTTTATCTCCGATGAAATGTCCGTCGGACATACGTCTCTCGAAAATAGTTTAAGTTCGACAAAATGTCCCTCGGAATTAATGTTTTTTCGTCGAAATTACTTTTCGTGGTGGCGCCAAACTTAGCTCTAATTTGAGAGGACTAAGTTATTGAATTCCATCTAATTAATGTATTTTCGAGGGACTTATATCCAACACATTATTTCCTCGGACATAATCCTATTTTAATAGAATTTAATCCAAATCGAGGATCGTCGATCGGAAATAAGTGAAGAAATGGTTTTCTTGTAGTTGGTTTGTCACATGATTCGGGATTCCTTTGATGATATCAATGAATTCTAGAGAGTAGCATAGGTGGTTGAATGCTTTATTAGTGTAATAAAGAAGCATTCAAAGTTTGTACTGTAATCAGTACTTTGTAAGATAGTAGTATGTTTAATTATGAAGTTGTTGTGTAAGACCGTTGTGATATATAAAATAAACAATATGTTGTGTTATTCAAATTCTTATGTGAATTTTTGTTATTGTTTTATATAGAATCATGCTACCAAACAGAAGACTCCAAAGAGAAATGAATGATGATAATTCTACCCAGCAATTAGTAGACCTTATGCTAGGAGTTGTAAATAGACCTGTGAACCAAAATACAACTTTTAAAGACTTTAAATTAGTTGGACCACCTGAGTTTAAAGGTACATCAGAACCTGTAGATGCACAAATTTGGATTTCTGTAATAGAGAAATTCTTCCTACTAACCAATGTTACTAATAACCAAAAGATAACTTTTGCAACCTTTTTCTTGAAGGGTGAGGCTAACTATTGGTGGGAATCAACCAAAGGTCGGGTAGAAACTGAAATTGTTCCTTGGGATAGATTCAAAGAGTTGTTCTTTGAAAACTATTTTTCCCAATCCCTGAAAGATCATATGGAAATAAAATTTTTGGACTTAAAACAAGGAGATCTTACTGTAACCCAGTATACAACTAAGTTTAATGAACTGTCCAGGTTTTCTTCTCATCAAGTAACCACTGAACTTAGAAAGACTCGTAGGTTTCAGGAGGGTTTAAAACCTCAGATTCGGAGTAAGTTGTCAGTACTCCAAATAAAGACTTTCTCTGAAATACTGGAGAAAGCTACTATAGCTGAATGTGAGAATGAGAGTCTTGTTAAATTTCACCAGGACAAGAAAAGTCAGAATAAAAAAGGGAAAATTAGGACGGAACCCAGTTCAGGTGGGTTTAATAACAAGCGGAAATGGGATAATACTTTTTCTAACAACCCAGGGAAAAAGATAGGAAATACTAATAACAACTTTAGTAATAATATTATTAAACCTTGTCCCACTTGTGGTAAGAAACATAAAGGAGAATGCTATCATAACAAATGTTTTAATTGTGGACAATTGGGACATTTTTCTCCACAGTGTCCTCTTACAAATAAAAATAGATGTTTTAATTGTGGTTCGTTGGACCATTTTTCTAAGAATTGTCCTAAACCCAAGAACCAAGGAGGAAAGGGGAATATAGTACCAGAGAATAATCAATCAACTATAGCTGCACTTAGGATTCAGAATCGACCTACCGCGAGAACATTTAATATGTCGGTGAGGGATGTTGTTGCTTCACAGGACGTGGTGACAGGTATAATCCCTATCAACACTTTAAATGCATATTTTTTATTCGATTCTCGTGCTACATGTTCTTTTGTGTCTAAAAAGTTTTCTACAAATTTGAATATACCTTGTGAAAATTTAGACAAACCATTTTGTGTAGAAATTTCTAATAATGAAAGGATTCTGGTTAAAACCATATACAAGAATTGTAGTGTGGTAATAAAAGGACATAACTTTGCGGTAGATCTTTTACCAATCTAGTTGGGAGAATTTGATGTAATTTTAGGAATGGATTGGTTAGTTAACCATAACGCGATGATTAATTGTCATCAAAAGCGTATAAACCTTTTGACTGCTTTGAAGTCAAAGGTAGTGTTCAACGGTAGTTGTTCACCTAAGCAATCTCGATGTTTGACTATAGTTCAGGCATAAAGATTACTTAAAAAGGGTTGTTTAGGATATTTGGCCTATATAGTTGATACTCGACAGGAAGGAGTAAAACTAGATCAAATACCTATAGTTAAGGATTTTCCTAATGTATTTCTGGATGACTTACCAGGTTTACCTCCAGATAGGGAAATTGAGTTCGTCATTGATCTTGCACCGGGAATGGCACCATTTTTTAAGGCACCGTATAGAATGGCACCTATAGAACTGAAAGAGTTACTTATACAATTAGAAGAACTCTTAGATAAAAAGTACATACAACCTAGTGTTTCACCCTAGGGAGCACCAATATTGTTTGTAAAGAAGAAGGATGGAACTATGAGGCTCTGTATAGATTATAGAGAGCTAAATAAGTTAACTATTAAGAATAAATATCCTTTACCAAGGATTGATGATTTGTTTGACCAATTAAAGGGGGCCGAACATTTTTCAAAAATTATCCTTAGAACAGGTTATCATCAGTTAAAGGTAAGAAATGAGGACATTCCGAAAATAGCGTTTAGGACACGCTATGGACATTATGAGTTTCTTGTAATATCTTTTGGATTGACTAATGCTCTGGTAGCATTTATAGATTTAATGAATCGCGTGTTTAAACCATGCTTGGACAAATTTGTTGTAGTGTTTATCGACGATATTCTGGTATACTCAAAACACGGGAAGAGCATACAATACACTTGAGAGTCGTTTTGGAGATATTACGAAAGGAACAACTTTATGCAAAGTTTTCCAAGTGTGAATTCTGGTTCAAGAGAGTTCAATTTTTAGGTCATGTGATTGACAAGGATGGTATATCTGTAGATTCAACTAAGATTGAAACGGTTCTGAATTGGGACAACCAACAACTCCAATAGAAGTACAAAATTTTCTCGATTTAGCAGGTTATTATCGACGGTTTATAAAAGATTTTTCAAAAATAGCAACCCCATTAACCAATTTAACTCGAAAGACGATGAAATACGTCTTGACAGATAAATGTGAGGAAAGCTTCTAAGAGTTGAAGAAGTTTAATGAGCATGGCTCGATGTTATCCTTACCGGATGATACATGAGGTCTTGTAGTATATAAGTGACGCATCACACAGAGGTTTAGGGTGTGTGTTGATGCAACATGGGAAAGTGATAGCTTATGCATCATGACAACTCAAAGATTATGAGAAGAGGTATCCTACTCATGATTTAGAGTTAGCCACGGTAGTTTTTTCTCTAAAAATTTGGAGACATTACTTGTACGGGGAGAAGTGTGAGATATATACAGATCATAAAAGTCTGAAATATATTTTTACACAAAAGGAACTAAATTTAAGGCAGAGAAGATGGTTAGAACTGATAAAAGATTTTGATTGTGAAATCTTATATCATCCCAGTAAAGCCAATGTCGTAGCTGATGCGTTAAGTAGAAAGAATCAGGAAAAGCTGAATGTATTAACCACTAATGATAGGTTAATAAAATATTTTGAAAATTTATAAATTGAGGTGGAATGTCCAACTACCTCTACCCAAAAATTATACATTTTAGAGGGAGTTTCATCTCTGCTTGTCAAAATCAAAGAGATACAAGAGAAGGATGAAGAGTGTCAGAAATACAAGTCTAATATAACTCATGACAAGTATAACAAATTCAGAATAGATAAGGATGGAATCATAAGATATGAAAATAGAATCCGGGTTCCGTTAAACCAATCTTTAAAAGATGAAATTTTCAATGAAGCTCATAATTCTAAATTTGCTATACATCCTGGCAGCACTAAAATGTACAAGGATTTAAGTCGTCACTTTTGGTGGTTGAATATGAAAAGAGAAATAGTTGAATGGGTAAGCAAATGTCTCATGTGTCAAAGGGTTAAGGCTGAGCATCAAAAGCCGAGTGGATTACTTCAACCCTTACCAATTCCTGGGTGGAAGTGGGAACATATAACTATAGATTTTGTTGTTGGTCTTCCAGCTACACAAAAGGGCCATAATGCCATTTGGGTAATAGTTGACCGCTTAACTAAATCAGCTCACTTTTTACCTATTAAAATTACTCATAACTTGGATCACCTTGCCAAACTGTACATTAATGAAATTATTTCTAGGCATAGAGTACCTGTTTCCATAGTATCAGATCGAGATCCACGTTTTACCTCTAATTTTTGGAGAAGCCTTCAGAAACACTTAGGAACACATTTAAGATTGAGCACAGCTTATCATCCTCAGACTGATGGACAGAGTGAGAGAACCATACAAACATTAGAGGATATGTTAAGAACTTGTATCATAGACTTCAAAGGAAGTTGGGAAGATCAGTTACCCTTAGTTGAATTTGCCTATAACAATAGTTATTATACTAGCATAGGTATGCCACCCTATGTAGCCTTATATGGGAGGAAGTGTAGAACACCTTTATGTTGGGATGAAGTCGGGGAAAGACAAATCTAGGACCTGAGATAATTCAACAAACAACTGAAACTATCAGATTTATTCGTCAACGATTACAAGCATCTCAAGATCGACAAAGAAAATACGCTGATCCACATCGTCAAAAACGAAACTTTAACGTAGGAAGTCACGTATTCTTGAAAGTATTTCCTTGGAAGGGCAAGATATGTTTTGGCAAGAAAGGAAAACTAAGTCCTAGATTCATTGGACCTTTTGAAATTTTGAGGAGGGTGGGTGAAGTTGCTTATGAAATAGCACTACCTCCTGAATTGGATCATATCCATAATGTGTTTCATGTGTCCGTATTATGACCATATAAACCTGATTATAAACATGTTATACAATATGAGCCAATACAAATAGAAAAAGATCTTTCTTATGTAGAAGAACCTATGCAGATCGTCGACCGTAAAGAGCAAGTTCTAAGAAATAAAGTGATAGCATCGGTTAAAGTGATCTAGAGAAATCAAAATGTTGAAAAAGCTACATGGGAGCTTGAAGATAAAATGTGAGAGAATTTATTCTCAATTATTTACTTAACTTGTACTATAATTTCGAGGACGAAATTCTTATTAGTGGGGGTGAATGTAAAAACCCAAAACCCTAATAAGACTCCTATGTATAAAATCCCGTTATATAAATAAAATTTCTCCGTTCTGAATGTGTTGTGTTAATAAATACTTTGTTTAACAAATTTGACCAAATAATTTTTTTCCCAAAAAACGTCGTGCTTGACACCTCGTGCTTAAATTTTTTTCCGTAATCGGACTTTTCGACATAATTATTTTTACAAGTTACTTTGTCGTGCTTACACTGACAAAACGCTTTGTCGTGCTTGTTAGGATTAGTGAGAAATTAGGTTAACAACCCTAGATTAACAAACCCTAACCTTAATTAGCAAAACCCTAACCCTAATTTGTAAACCTAACCCTAATTAGCTAAACTAACCCTAATTAGCTTATGTTAACACCTAATCATGGTTAGTAAACTTCAATTAGTTATTAATAAACATCATTTAACATTCCTAATCATTAAAACAAAACCCTAATCAAGATTAGTGAGGATTTGGACAAAACTAAGCTATTAAACAAACCTAACTAGATCACAAGTAGGTTAGGAGTCACCATTCAAGTCCCTAGGCTGCACATGACATGCTTGTAACTCCCACTACACCAAAAATGACCTATAGCGAAGCAAATTTTGTGAAGGAATTTATTCCTTCACATGAGGAGTTGTTTAGCGAAGGAACAGTGAAGGAAAAAAGTATAGTGACAATATAGTTATTAGCGAAAGAAACATCCTTCACAATTTATATTTTTTTCCTCGCAAAATTGGGGCGATAGAAAGATTTTTGGAGCCAATTTATGATAAAAATTTGCGAGGAAAAAATCTATTTAGTGAAGGAATTATTACTCACTATATATCATTATTCAGAAGTTTTTTGAGAGGGATAAAATTGGTCACTATCTTGTTCTAAATAATTGGGGGTCTTGCGAAGCAAAATTTGTGAATGAATTATTTCCTTCACAAATAAGTCTTTTTTATGAAGGATTAGTGAAGGAAAAAAATTGTGTCACCAAAATCAATTAGCGAAAGAAATTTCTTTCGCAATTTAATTTTTTTCCTTCGCAAATTTAAGATAATAAAATAATAATTGGCGCCTATTTTTTGTTAAAAAATTATGAAATTTTTTTATTCCCAATATTTAATTAGCAATAATTATTTTGTGAGAGAAAAATTCTTCATTACTTTCTTGAAATAAATCTCAGAAAATCAACAGTTCATAAATCTTTAAAAAAATCATTCGCTAATTTCTTTTTTCCTTTCATATTTCCTCCCCCATTCCCAAGCATGACATTAGTCATCAGATCAGATATTTGTAGAGACAAGTTGCTCAAAAATGACCAAAAAGCCAAGTTGAAGAATTCTATAAATAGGAACCTTAGGGCTAAGCAAACTCACGAAATTTCTAAGGTTAGATACACTTATAAACTTACCAAATCAAGCCTGGGTGTTAGCAGCAGCAACATCAGAAGCTAGAATCAAAAATCATTCAAGAAAAGGTGCAAACCCTAATTCATAATTAGCTCTTTGATCCTGTATTAGTTTTGTTGTTTAGATGTTTAGAATTATGTATTAGTATGTTAGAAAGTATGTTATATTGGTAGAACACATTTTCATAACATCTAGATGCCTTAAATAAGTGTTTTAAGAAATCTAGAAATTTTGAAAACTAGGTCTGACAGCCGAATGTCAGGACCTGTAGATTCATATGTGTTTATGTTTTGGGCTGTTAATTGTTTGGTATTTGTAGCCTGTTAGTAGGTCTTTAATATGGAAAAGAAAATAGGTTCATTTGAACCATAGATTTCAAGTTATAGGTAGTCAAAGTGGGTTGACCGTTCACATATTGCAGTTTTTTGGGTTACCTAGAAAACTCAAGAACAGTCGAACCGACTACTTTGACCAAGCTTTTTAATCACTTTCTGGTTGTTGTTTTTGGAAGGTGTTGTTATAGATCTATACCCTATTATATGTACTACATATATATGATCTCAAATTGCTAAAACGACTAATAGGATTACTAGAATTAATGGTCAAAAGTCGTTGACCGAGCTTGACCACGTTTTCTGGGTTGCCTAGAAAACTGAAGAACACGAAGAACAACGTTTGGCTGTACTTTGATTAGCATAATTAGAGACCTTAGATTTATGATTTGTTCAAGTTAATGTTATATATATGTACCCTGACATATATACTACATGTTACAACAAACACCACACACATCTAATAAACAGAATCAAAGATATTCAAGCCACAAAACCGTTGACCGGCCATGACTACTGTTCTAGGTTACCCAGAAACTCAAGAACAACTCTGACAGTGACTTTGAGCCTCTATAACTTCTTGTTATATGTAGGTTAAAGCCTAAATTTGATTCATGTTGTATTACTAAATGAGTACTACAACATCAACTATTGACCAAACCAAAAATCATTATCAGTAGCATTTTAATTAGTGGTCAAACTGGTCACTCGACCATGACCGAGCTGCTGCCCATAACTCAAGAACACATACAACGACAATTTCTGTCACTGAAGGGTTTTAGCGACAGACAAAAATTGTTTTTCTAAAATTAAATTATAAAAAATTAGACATAATTAATAAATAAATATAAATATATATAAAAAACAGTTTTAAAAATTATATTAAATAAATATAATTAATGTAACACACCAGAAAATTTGGATTTTTGAGAATTAAATTTTTATTTTTATTATGTGGATTAAATGAAAACTTAATTAATTAATTATGGGAGTAAGCTATTTAAAGGTCGTTCTATTACCTAGACATATCAGAATGCCATAGTATTTTGGCTACGTGATAGAATTAAAGTGTTTGAATTTCCAATACGAAAATAAAAGCTTTCCGAGAAATTTTTCAAAAAACACTATTCACGCATTTCTACTCGGGAATTATTTTTGAACAACCGAGAAATACGTAATGATAGAATATCGAGGTGAGATAGAATATCCAATAATATTTCAGTTATGGAAAACGCAGTTTTTTGCCCGCGGACTTAAAACCTAACGATTAGGGAAAGTGAGTTCCGAGAAGAAAATGTAATATGTATAATGAATTAAATCGTTGATCGTATAATATGTAGGTATTATACGAGGTAATGAATACGAGTATAATATGAGGTGTTATATGAGTATGAATGAATGATGGTATGTCGTATGTGAATAAGAATACGAAGTGGAATACGAGATTAATACGTAAATTATACGTTATAAGGCTTTAAGCCAAATGTAATGGACTTGTAGGATTAAGTAAGAAATTGTAAAGTCCAATGAGATATTGATAAGGCCCAAGTATAGAGATGTGTAAGCCCAATGCAAGATAATGATAAAGCTCAAAGAATTTTTATTGCAAGCCCAATGTATAAGATAAGTTAATTAAGCTAATTGATTGTAAAGCCCAAGATAAGATCCAATGGGTAAAGTTTGAACCACGGGGCAACCCATGGGTGAATTGATGACCAAGAATTAAGTGTGTTGAGCAAGTAGACTTAAGTGTTAAGCAAATGATAAGTTAAGTAACTTAAAGGCTAAGTAAAGTGCTTATGTGTGATGAGCAAGTAAATTGCTTATGTGTGGTGAACAAGTAAAAGTTGTGATGAGCAAGTAATGGATAAGCTAGGTGACTAGCAAGTATACTTAATGGCTAAGTAAGTGTGATAATCAAGTAGACTTAATGGCCAAGTTTGCTTAATAGCTAGGTAATGAATAGTAAGGAGGTGATTAAGGAGGTGGGATGGCCTAAATGTCCATAATGCCCTAACTTAGGATTACCTATAAATAGAGAAGCCTCACTTCATTTGTTGGTTGATAAATTTCTCCCAACTCCTCTCAAGATAAGCAACTTATTGGTTAGAGAGAATAAGTAAGAATAAGCTAGAGAAGCTAAAAATCTAATATTCATAATTCAAGAAGCAAGAGGGAGATTAAAGCTTAGTCAAGTGATATTCAAGGGTAAGAACTTAAACCATGAATCTCTTTCTCTTCCATTGGTAGGGAGATGGGTAGTGGTAGAACATGTATGGTAAGGAATGATAGGAATGAGTAATCAAAGAGCTTAAGTCTTAATAAGCCATATAAGTCATGAATAAGTAATTTAAACTTAATTAAGTTGTGAACTCATGAGGAACTTAGATGAACTTCACATATGTTTACTTTAATAAGATTGTATGAAGCAAGGATGATGGTTAAAAGATTTAAGCTATGATAAGTCATGCAAAGTGAATTCATAATTAGTTCATAATTTTACAAGTTATAGACTAATGAATAACAAGTAATAACTTATCATGTCAATAAGTTAATGAAGTATATATGTCAAGATGTTAGTATGTTGGATATGATATGAGAACATTGAGTAAAGGACTTAAATCAATAATAAGTCATAAGTAAATAAAATCATGAAAGTTATAAGTTGATAAGCCATGAACTTATGAAGAATAAGTCAAAACCTAATTTGAAAATAAGTTAATGTAATAAGTAGTTTGAAATGTTTATATGATGGTTAGAATCCATTTAGAACAATGATCACATCGTTAGTAAAGAAGTTATGCCATAATTCACACGATTGGACGTTAAGCGTCGAATTCGTGAAATTCTCGAAATGGAAGTCGTATTTTGTGTTTGAGCTTGGAAACATTGGTTTTCAATAGAGATAATTCATATTTAGCATTATAGAGTTGCAGACTCAAAAATGACCTGATTCCGACTTAAAACGAAGAAACGAGCGTTGAGCGTTCATGAACGTTTATCGTTTTTGTTAAAATGAACTAATAGGTGAAATTTTAGCAAGCGAAGTCAAATAGATAAAATTCTTGCATGAACGTGTAGAGTATATAATTTGTGAACCGTAGGCTTTTGAACGAGCCAATTCGGACTTATAACGAAGAAGTTATGCGTCCGAGAGTTCGTAAAAATTTCAAAATCTGCAAATTATCTAAGTCACAGAGTCCGTGTTGGCGGCAAGACGACTCACATGACCATAAAGCCCACGCCATGCAAAGACGAAATTTGGGCAAACCTGCACATCGCTAACTTTCAGCGCCACAACGCGACATGAAGGGTAAGAACTTAATGATCTTGATAAGACCTTTCCTAAATCACTGTTATAGTGATGACTTTAGGAATTTAATGTTGTTTAATGAGTAGTTAAACAATGAACGTAATGTATAAGGAACGTGAACCGTATTCAATAATGATAAGGCCTATAACATTAAGAGTTATAACTAAAAGTTGTTAAGTAATACGTGAACGTAAACGGAATGCAATAAAGTGTACTTAACAATGACGATCGAGTTTTGAATAACGTAGGAATGTTAGTAAGTCGTGAAGAAGGATGATTAACTCGAAACGAGTTCTATTAATGAAGTAAATCCACGTAAGATATAGAAGAGAAAGAAGTTGGTAAGAATAATGTAAAATATAATGGCAAGTCGAAACCAATAGTAACAAATCTAATATATGATTAGATTGAGAAGAAGGGAAAGATTCATTAGGAACCATGTATGTTCATTCATGAACTAATTTGGTATGTTATGTGGTTATGTATTGTAGAGACTGTAAAGACTGAAAGGAAAAGTTATTATATTGTAGCAGACGCTGAAGGCAAGTTTTTCTTAAACGCATGTCTAACCTTCGTGTTAGCCATGTTTTCTGTGATTCATGTTATGAAATGCATGAAGTGTTTTACTAAAGGGTCGATGCCAGTTTTATCTCGGCTAGACTATTCTTGAAGAGTTGATTGATTTATTTACAAGTCTTTCAATATAGAATTGCTAACGCTATCCTACACCAATTGTTTGGTACAGATTCAAGGTAAGCCTATGTATGAATAAACAAATGTATTTTTCATCGATTATTCGATGGGCACGCGAGGTTGCCAAAACATAAATGTACATACGTTTAATGGATGTAGTGTTGATCAACATAGAGTACTATGGGCTGATCACCCAAAAGTGCTCGTAAGATATGTCGGACTTACGGACTTAGTGTCGGGTTGTCCTTTTTAAAGAAATTATGCACTGCTCATGGTCTTGAGCCAGAATTGATGTTTTACTGAATATTGTTATAACGTTTTGAAGAAAAAGAAATGCTATTTTGAATTATTGATAGTACTTCATAACTATTATCTAGTTATTGAAGATATACGATTCCTATGTTTCAAGCATGTTGTTTAAAAGAAATTGTTGTACTTGTTGAGCTTGTTATGTTCACTCTTGCTTGAACCATATGAATGCAGCTAGGACCGAACGAACCAAGGGATTTGACAAGGATAGAGGCAAGACAAAGCTGAACGATTAGTTTACCTTGTGATAAACTAGTAAGTTGTATATATTATAGAATGATGAACAAAGAATGTAATGGTTTTAGAACCTGGGAACGGGATTTAATATTATTAATGTAATAAGAATGTCGTTGAAACACATATTTTGATGTCGTTTCAATAGAATGAATGTACAGTTATGAGTACCGTGTAACACCATCTGTCGGGTTGGAAGATACCCGGATTTGGGGGCGTCACAAGTTGGTATCAAAGCAATAGGTTATAAAACTTAAGGGGGGGAGGGAGAACCTTAGGCTAATAACCTCGTTAAGGAAGAAAAGTCCGATGGAAGTAAACTCAAGCTTTACTTTAGTTGAATGAGTTAATAAGGTATTGAGGAAACTCAATACCGAAAGATTTATAAGATGGAAAGTAACCCTAAATAAATTAAATGTGATTTGTGCCTATATTATGGTGTGTTATGTACTAATCAACATATGTGTTATTGTAGGATGTTGATCGATAGCTTGATGTATAGAGATATACACGTGGTGAGCGAAGAAATTGGGAACAGAGTAGAGCCTGTACCTATGCCGGTGGCGGAGGTACCAATAGTGATTCTAGAGGAGTCGGAGACAGTGGAGTACTTTTCTGAGGAGGACTACTCCGAGGGAGATATGGATATAACGTCATATCTTAATATGGTGTACTATGAAGAGGAGGATATTGAGGTAACATCGATTAATACGGTGGTACCTACCCTAGAGTCAATACCTCTAGATGCAATGAGAGCATTGTATCTGGCAGTGCTTGATAGGAATGTGCAACTGAGTACAGTTGTGCAGAATCAGAGTGAAGAGATTAATTATCTCCATGAAGCTAAGGTGTCTGCAGAAGCAAATTTTGAGTTAGAACATGATAGACAAGTGCTTATGATAGGGCAGGCTAGGGACTATAAAGAAGAGGCCGATAAGCTTCGTAAGAAAGTGATTAAGAGAGACCGGAAGATAGCACATATGTCTTACATGCATGAGAGTGCTCATAAGGATTTCAAGCTTAAAGTTGCTTGTTATTCCATAGAGTTGGGGTAGACTCGACATACTATTAGTCGGGATACTGTAGCAAAGATTGCGAACGAGAAACACGAGGACGTTGTTATGCATTATTAGAAATCTAGAGTTATAAATATGTGTGTAGTGTCGTAAAACTTTGTAAATCCCAACTTTTGGGAAGTTCAATTACGGGATAAAAATGTAATAGCTTCTGGCTATGGGAGCAGAGTGTAAATAGTTTCAAACTATGAGGAAGCATATGAATATAATGAAGTTTTAATTTAATAAGTTTTGTTATGGTATGAGTTGTTATATGGTGAATAATAACGAAATAAGTAAATAGATAATAATGGAATTTTATTTAATCAGTAAATGCCGTCAAGAAAAAGACAACGTAATCAGGAAGCGGAGTCATGTAATGAAAATCAAGGGGGTCAACACAACCCTATGCAAGAGTTAGTTAATTTATTAACGGCTGCATTTAACTAAACCAGGGTTAGAGTACCCATTACAATTATTGATACAATATTTTACAAAATGGTGAGGACTACTAAAACAACTGTCTTGAACCATCACTCCACACCCCAACTAGTTCCCGCTATATTCTCGCCTCCTGAGAAGAAAAATGGAACAAAAAGGAAAAGGGTGAGCTCAACTAGCCCAGTGAAGAATATTATGACTAAGATAATGTACAACAAATTATCCTTAGTCTTCAACAGGGAAAAATCTGATAGAATACAATAGATAACAAGTTTTAGATCAACAACTACAGCGGAAACAACAATTCATTAGAAGAGTTAAGTAGAGAATGAAATCTACTATCATCTATGAATTTAAAAGTTCATCATCGATATTTTATCGCTGTAACATCAATCAATATACATCTTTAATCAAATAGTCATCTTTGCACTACAGGCCAAAGATATTAATAAGTCGGTCATGTTCATCTCAACACATGTTTATCTTTGCACTACGGGCCAAAGATATTCATCAGAAAATCATTCATCTTTGCACTATAGGCCAAAGATATTCAGTTATATCATCATTTAGGAGTGAGGATGATGAAAAATATTTTAAAGAAAACGAATCCAGTGAAACAAAAGAACAAATATTAAGGATTCGTACTTTAGACAATTCAAGTTTAAAAATACTCCATAATAACCTATTGTGGAGAAGAATTCAAAAATGAAGATCAAAACATCGATCCAATAAAAGATAGGGACCATAATAGACAATTTTGTACACAGAAAAAAAATTTAATTTTTCTGTGAATTGTGTCGTATTCGTGAATAGTGTCGTATACGTGAATAGTAACGTATACGTTAATAGTAACTCCGACACTAAAAGGTAGAAATTTCACATGAAAAATCATCATGCTTCGTGAATAGTACTCTTGAATAGTAACTCGTGAATAGTAACTCATGAATAGTGACTCATGAATAGTAACTCATGAATAGTAATTCATGAATAGTAACTCATGAATAGTAACTTCGACATGAAAAGATCAAAATTTCACAAGAAAAATCTTACCAATATTCCGGCATAATGATATTGAAAGAAATAATATCATTTTTTTAAAAAAAATAACATCCCTTTCCTCGAAAAGATAGTACTTCTGACTAGAATACTAGATATAGTGTTGAAGGAACTTGCACAGTATAGCAACACTCAAGACATCAAAATACTCACAAGAATACGCTCAATAATATAGAGAGAGAAAACTTCAATTTCTGGTGTGATTTTTAATTCTAACCTAAGCACCTATTTATAGGAAATTGCTTAGAACACAAAAGCAGAAAATTTAATATAATAATATTATTTATAAAACTATTATACGCACCATTTGAAATCTGAATTTCAGCACTCAACACATTTATATCACATGTGGGACACTCACCAAAAATGTTTTTCTTAAAAAAAATAATTAAAACTTCAAAAATTAATTAATTTGGAACTTCGGAACTTCAATAATTCATAATAAATAGCGCTTTTATCAAAAAAATTCGAACCTTATGTCTTTTCCATAGGAAATTTCATTGTCTACAACTTTGCAGAAGAAAGTTTTTCCAAATTCCAAACAGAACTTGACCAAAATCTACAAACGGGCGATTTTACAGGCTATAATCAAATTTCAGTCAAGAAATGGGGTCCACGAACATGAAAAACATGTTTTAAATATTTTTAGTAACTAAAATACTCCTCCTCATATACTCATATATCACACATTCATTTTAAAAATATCACCATTATTATATTATTAAAATATAATAATATATTTAAATGAATTATTTTATCAGAAAAAGATAAAATATCAATTTTCAACAATTGTCACATTAAAAATTTTCTCCATCTATATCCACATAAAATGAATATTTTCCTTATCATATAAATCAATAATTAATTATTCATAAATAATATTCCAGAATCACAATAATGACAACCAAACAGTTCCCAGGAAAGAGAGAGCTTTTCAATAAGGATTTCTCCTTACTGGCGCGCAATTAGGTGGCCAAACCTCTCCTTAGACAGAACTTTCTAGACATTGCCAATAATGTTATCTAATAATATTATTCCAATAATATGAATTATTGATCTGATAATGAAAAATATTGTGCAGTGATAATTATTGAAACAACAATAATATAAAATATTAACGTAGCAATTATTGAATCAATAAAATAAAATATTGAACAATAATTACTGTAACAATTATTGAGTAGTGCCTTCTTACGTAAGAATTAATAATTGGTGCAATACCGTAGCTTCTCACGTGTTTTAACCCTTTGGGTATTCCAACAAGATAATCTGTGAATAACTACACTCCTAGTTATTTATAAACAACTTATACTTGTCGTTTTCTTCATCTAATCGCTTTCCGTTATGGGGCCCACACAAGGCTGCTCCGTCGTACGAATATTCCCCGAAAGCAAGAATATTCCACGACCAAATGAATATTCCCTGACAATAATGAATATTTTATAGCCACTTGCTTATTTAAAATATTTACGCATTTTACCCACAACTAACCACATTAATCAAATAAACCCTTACTATTTCAAAATAATAAATAAAGAAAATTCCATTTTATTTAAAAATAATTCGGGGTCTTACAATGTATAACTGATCATGAAGAGTTGATGACCATGGTAAATCAAAAAGCTATAACCTCTATATATGCAATCCATCTAAACTCATTCTTTCTTTACCTAAAAGTTCCACCCAAGAGAGCAGATAGATAGTGAGAATGAGGGTTTGAGAGTTTGTGAGAATTCTGGAGTTTTCATAGGGGATTAATCAAGCAAGTAGAATCATTAGAAGTATTCAAAAAAGAAGAACTCATCAAGGAGGTAAGCCTTGTAGTCTCTTTTTATGTTTTTGAGAAACTAGTGGAAAAGTGCATGAATAATCATGGGAAATGCTTTATTTTGAGGTTGTAATGCCATGCTAATGTTGGTTTTTGTTATGTGTTGGTTAAGAATGAAAAATTCTGGTTTATTACATGTTTCAAAATCATAGAAATTCAAGGAATTCATGTATGCATGCTAGGTGTTTGATATTATTCCTCTTAGATGTCAATTTGTTCAAATAATATTAATTTTGTGAAGTTGATTATTGGGTTACGTGCATATATGTTAGTATATGAGTTCTGGACAGTAGGAGCCTTTCCATTGCATGCTAAAATCGAAAACATGGAGTTTTGTTGAATTGAACTAAATTAAAATCTATGACTTTTTGGGTTTTTTGGAGCCTTGGATTTGTGCTTTATATGACTCGATTAGCGTATGTAATATATAAAATAGTATGTAGTATGGAGTCTAATCTATCCCAAATTTTGTTAGAATCGGAGTTATAATGAGCAGGTTATGAAAATCGTAAGCAAGCATGTTAATATGAAAATATGTAGAAAATCTGGAATTTCCTGCAGTTGTTTGTGGTCTTAGCATGCTAGTTTCATGAATGTTATATTTTTGTAAAATACCTTGCTGTATGAAGTTTATTGTGTCCAAGTATCATGGTCATATCATCTGTAGATTAGTGGGAATAAAATCACAAAAGTGGCTGCAAAAAATAAAAATTTGATGTCTTTCTTGGGACTATTTTGGATCAGTCTATCTTGGGGGTATTTTCGTCCACTGTTTTGTACTTTAAAAATTCTGAAAAAATTTGGAGTATTAATATAAGAAGATATGAAAGTCCTGTAAAAATTTGTGAATTTTTGGCCATACGGTTTGAGAGTTATGGATTTTACGGATAAGGACACTATTTGAAAAAATACCCGAATAACTCTCTGTGTATAAGTCCAAATATTACAAAATTGTTACTGGAAGTACATTTATATAACAAAAGCTAAGCCTGAAAATTTAAGAATTTTTGGAGCTAATCTCAATTTATGAAAATTCTGATAATATTTGGCTATTATGGACTATTTAAAAATAGTAGATGAATTTTAAAAATTCCGGAAAAAATATATGTTCAATGTGGGACTAGATTCTGCAAAATCCCAGAAAAGAAATATTTTTGAGACTGATTTGGTATTTTTCATATAAATGATGTTATATGGATAAATGAGTTTAATTAAATATGTGATGTCAAAAATAAGGAAAATAAGGTTTTCCCACTTGGGACATCTAAGCATGTTTTATTCAGATTTTTGATGGAGGTTTTGGTCCATAAAATGTCAGAAATTTATGTTTCCCGAATTCTTTTATTTAACCATGTGGCCTATACGTAGTAACATGTTATGTAATTAAATTGTATTTGAATACGTGCGAGTTTAATCATCTTATTAAAATAAAAGGGAACCATTACACTTAGAAGTGGTGTTCGAGAACCAAATTGCTTAACGTGACACATGTAAATAGGTTACGTGAAGGGTTAGTAGATAGCAGTAAATTGTAGAAGACGTATCAGGCATGTTTCCTAACCCTAAGTTCTATTGAGTAATTATTCAATCCTTACTCATTGTTATTGCAGTGAGGGTTAGTAATGGACTTGTGCTATTTACTTTTTCGTACAAGTTCCTTTGTTGTAAAGTTATATAATAGCAATTTCTTTGCAAGTGTTATTGATGATTACTCAGTTATTATTACAACTGCTATACTTTAAAGTTCTACTTCTTTAACGAACTGTTTCCAAGGATATTTTTTGGCTTTTGTTTCGGCTAGATATTATTGATGTTAAATGATATAACATTTGAACAATTCAAATCCTTTAAAGCTATTTAATGTTTACCAATCCAAATTGCTTTGGTGAGGTCCCATATGAATACTAAGATGAACAACCCGAATAATCGGGCAAACAGATGTCGAGCATATAGTCCCATTTATGCTTATGCATTTAAACTTTATACTTGTGCATAATGTAGGGTACGATAGGCTGATCACCTGGAGTACTTGTAGAGACTGTTTACAATTTATTTGATTGTTAAACCGTCTGATGGTTTTCGATGAAACAAAGTAATGTTCAGGGTATCTAACACCCCTTAGTATGTTATTGAGAATTCCAAAACTCTTATCTTGATATACCAGTTTATCTCTTGATAATTATTTCTACTGTTGAGAAATATTCATACTAATGCTTTTACTTCTGATGTATGTTCTCAAACTACTTTATATACTTGCTGGGCAATTTGTGCTTATTCTTGCTTAAACCTTTCAGTTAAGGCTGATAACGCTGAGGGCTCGGGCAAGGACAAGAGAAAGTCTAAGATGAAATGATGAGAGTTATTTATGTAATAAGTTATATTTTCGCATATGATGTAATGTAGTGATAAACGCTAAGTTAAAGTTTCAGTTTATTTAAGGTTGTAAAGACTTGGGATTTTATTTAAATAGATATGTAATAGATATTATTATTATTATTATTTTTGGAGTTTATGTAGTTAGATGGTTACGTATGTGTATCGTGAGCACCATGTCCTGTAAACAATGTTACACGGATTTGGGGGCATCACAGCGTATTTCTTTTGAGTTTAAAGAAGCTTTGAGTGTAGAAAATAATGAAATTTTTCTTCAAGAATATATCCACTATACAAGTCAAAATTGCTCTCTTTGTAACGACCCCAAAATTCATACAATTTAACTACCGACTTCGGTCGTTAATAATACGTCTAACTTCTTAACATCTGATTTTACATCATTACTCGATGTTAAACTTAATAAAATGTGAAATAATTTAAACTTTTCTGTCTTCTTACTTGAATTTCCTGAATAAAAACCTTTATCATATACACACCTCTGAATCAAGTTATTTTATGATTCGCTTCATCAAAGTTATTACATAGAATTTTACATCTTAATTTGATAACCTTTACATATCAAACAACTTAAACTTTACAGTTTATTATAATATAATTTTTGTGATTTATCAAGTACATTTCTCAAAACCTTTATCTTTACCTACCTTTGAACCACACTTAGCTTATTACTCACCTTATCAAAGTTAATAAATAAAACTTACATCCAGGTTCAATACCCTTTCATACAACAAACAAAACTTAAAACTTTATAACTCAACATCTATTAAACATCATACATTATTCGGAACCATAAACATGGTTCAAATAATAATAAATCAGCCAAAGTGTATACATCTTCAAGTATCATATCTAATTAATATCTTTCAAGTAGCACATAACTTTACCTGGAATCCTTAACCTGCAAAAGTGGTTATTTGCAAGGTTGAGCTCGATAACCCAGCAAAATCTAATAGTTTTCATGCATCACGTAGCACATAATAACATGCTCAACATACATTTTATAAAAATTGAACTAACATAACTTACATGTTGTAGTTCATATAACAAGTATAAAGATTGAATTCCTTACTCAATCAGCATTCATCACTCAATCAACGTAGTTATAAATTGACTTTAACGTTTCATACTTTCAACATATATATATATATATAACATAGCATACCCTTTGCAAAAGAATTTAAAATATTTCATCATCAAGTTCACATAGCAAATAGGAACTGAAAGACTTTCCTTGATCGTTGTTTACCAATAACAGTTTAACAGCTTACAGTTATCTTCACTTCACGTGCCCTACACAATTATATAATCATGCACATAAACTATTAGTCACATAGCAATGCCTAGCAGTTGTAATGTAAACTTTACCCTATATCTCATAACCCTTCCTGTTAATCAATACACAATGTTCAATTTGATTGTGTTAACTTTCAACATATATCTCACTATATTTCTTCTTAGGTCACACTCGAAGTTCATTCAAGTGTTTAAGTCTTGCTAGGAATACTTATTGGTTTTATATAAACCCCATTTCATATCTTATAACATTCATTTCATTTGAATTACAACACTTTTTACGTTTATTAACACTTATCACGGTGTTTCAATGTTTATTCGTCACACGCCCAACTTGTCTATCTTGTGTATGCTTAATATGCTTGTACAACTTATCTAATACGCCATTTATTAATTTTAAGCATCATTATGTTTACTAACATTCATGTTTTATAACTTAGAACAATATCTTTTATCGTCAGAAGCACTACATTTGCATACGTGCATGCCCGACGTCCTCTGATTATCCCTGAAAACACAATAGTCCTAAAGATGACCATTTCGACCACTGTTCCCGACCTCAACTCAAAATAATTAAAGAATGAAAGTTGTAGGTCTATTCACCCTCGTTTCGAATTATCTTGAATCGCTTCAATCGGAGTTCGTATGAAAATGTTATGCCTATTTTACTAAAACATTTTTGGTCAAATTTTCTCAACAGATGTAAGTCAGACTACCCCCCGCCGGGGCGGGGGTACCTTCTGCAGTTCGCGAATGAACACTACAGAAAGCCAAATTAGGCCTAAAAACTTCTTTCTAACAACTATACTAACCTACCCAAGTTGTAATATGTTTACAGAAACATAAACTAATGTTTCTAACACGTTTCTAACCACATAAACAACATAAGCATCAAATTTACAACCTTTAATTTCACTATTTCTATTATTTCTTCTTCTTTTGACATTCATAACAAGATTTCTCACTGTGAATTCGTTTTACAACCAAAATAGTTAGTTTCAATTACTTTGTTTTTGTTTCTTCATGTATTTTCACAACCAATAGCCAATTTATACATTATACTATGAATTAACATCAATTTTGACTTTAAAATAAGCCATATTCATATATATTTCACTGTTAAATAATTTTCTGCATATATATCATATTTACATGAATTAAACTACTCTAAATCATATACTAAACATATGAAAACAATTTATCTACAATTTATTATATATACCAAATATATAACCACTGTGACACCCCCAAATCTGGGTTACCTGACTCCCGAGTTTGGTGCTCACGTTCCACAATAATTACATCATCTAACTACCCATTTAATTATGAATAGAAATATACACCACATTAACTGATATAGTTAATACATTCGTTCCAGGTTATCTAACCTTTATATTACAAACATACCCTTTAGATATACAAAAATGGTTTACAGATACAACATAATAATAATGTTAACCATAGCTATTACAGCATAGCACCTTTGCCTTTGTTATTCACAGCACCTCCAGTCACTTTGTCCCTAGCTAAAATGTTTTATTTAGCAAGGGTGAGCAACAAATTTGCCCCACAAGTTAAGACATACAATGAATGTATAAGAATCAGACCAACAGACTATCTAATTAGATAGAATGACTCCAAAGTTTGGGGAACTTTGAAATAGCTGAACAATTTGTTCTTTTCTAACTAATCTTCTCACAACCTATGCAACAAATTAACGAAAGTATACAATACTTTCAAAGTTTCTACGATATTCTATTGAATAACAATTTAGAAATACTCTCTAGAGTTTATGATGAACGATCTTACAAGATCATGAAATTCTCTTCTCGAGTAACTATCAAAGATTTACTCTGATATACCCAAATAACAGTATGGAAATATTTTCCAGAGTTTATGCTGAGTGATCACAAAGGATCTAGAACTTCTTTTCTTGAGTAACTATCAATGATTTACTTTGATATACCCAATAGTATCAGATAACCATAAAGATTAAATCATACACCTCTGCAAGTATAACAAGTGATCAACTTCATTATACCCTATATTATGCATAATATTTAGAATGCGTGCAATGGCCGAATATACAACCAAAAATTCTACCTCTTTTATAATAAAAGGTTGTTCTTCTCACTCTTTGAATCAGAATTTGATTTAACAATGAAATACAAAGATTTCAATATCTAATCTCTTCTCTTCTCTTCTCGAACTTATCAAATTTACTTTTACGATCTAGCCGAAATAATTGGCATTGATCTAGCAATAATAATTGAATTCTCTTCTCTTCTTTTCTCGAACCTATCAAGTTCTAATAAATATTCGTCTAGCCAGAACAATTGGCAAAGACATTTCTCAACAAGATTTAACAATAGACAGAATTTGACCGTACTATATGCAATCACTAATAGCTTCTACGGATATGAACATCCAATAACAATTATTCTCCAAATATATATTCTCAAAGTCACTAATTCAATTTGAATTAATAAACATGTGACGCCCCCAAAATAGGTCCAATCTATCCAACCTATCCTGAGAAGCCAAATACATGGTATAGAAAACAACTACAACTTTATTACTACAATTGTCGTGCAAAATACAACAACACATATACTGTGAGTTTTAATACCAACTGTGACTCATGTCCCAACTATGGACAGCACCTCACAGTGATACCTTCCATAAAGGTACAATTTAGAACTGTTTTAGAAATTAAAATCTTTGGGAAGTGCTCAAGGAAATCTTCGTACATAGGAGGCCATGAATCTAAGTTATGATAGATATCATATGTCCAGAGAATTATCCTTAGTTGATCCAATAGACCCCAAAGAAAAATGAGAAGATTACTATCATATTCCTTCCAATGGTGAGTCTTCTCTTGACATATAACTATCTCCACCGTCTGCGATTGAAAATCATGTTTCAACCAAACTCCAAGATCATATAGGTAGTGCTCATAGATATACTCAGCAAGTGGATGTGCACAACCCTTTCTTATGATAACACGAGATTGTATGTCATTAGACATCTTGTATGATAGTGGCAAAACACCCTTCCAAAGTTGGGTTCACCTCACCCTATTGTTGTTCACCAAAATCAATTATTAAGTGACGTATAATATCGACACACACATCTTAGGTCCTAAATACAAATATATAATGTAATGTCATGCCGTTTTATAATGTGTTGAGAAACTTTGATAGTCTCGGACCACCACACTATTCCCTCATATCCCGCATTTCGACACCCAAATTTACACTCTTATTACCTGAAAGGAATTGTGAAGCAAAAGGGTGAGCACAACTAGCTCAGTAAAGAATATTATGACTAAAGATAATTAAATTATCAATAGCCTTCATCATTAATAAATTAGAGATTTAGAACATATGGTAGATGATAAAACTTTTCAACCATAGTTGCAGCGGAACGAGCAATCCATTAGAAGAGCCAAACTCATAAGATTTCATCACCAATAACCAAAACTCTCATAAAAAATCTGCATATACCTTATATAGGTTTCCCAAGCCATAAAATCCTATTTTCCAATTTTCTTACTTCACATAACATATTTAACTCATTTACTCATAACTAGTCTATTTTCATGAAAAATACCCAATCAGTACAAACAAATTTTCTTTTCTGGGATTTAGTAGAATATAGTCTCATATTGAACATATATTTTTCTCAGAATTTTTAAAATTCATTTACTATTTTTCATATGGCCAAAACTTCCGAATATTTAGACATTTATCATAAATTGTACTTTTGTCCAAAAATTCTGAAATTTACAGAGTATACTTCTATTATATACATGTACTCCCAATAAAAATTTCACCAATTTTGGAGTTAACCACAAGGAGTTATAAGGGTTTACTTTTAAAATAGTATTTTCTCATAAAATCCATAACTCCTAATCTATACATCCAAAAATCGTCATTTTTGGAAGCAATCAAGAAAACTCATCAAATTATCATTTCAAATTTTTCCAGAATTTTTGAAGGCCAAAAAAATTACGAATCATGAAAAATATAACAACCCTTAAAATCCCTTACAATCCCTTACCTCGAAAGAGTAGTATTTCTGACCGGAATATAAAGCCGAAGGAACCTTGCACTGAATAGCAACTCTCAAAGTATCTAAATACTCATAAAATACGCTTGATAATATAGAGAGAGAAAGAGAGAAAGCTTATGTTTCTAGTGTAATTTTCAATTCTAACTTAGCCCTCTATTTATAGGAAAATATTAGCATGCCGAAGCAGACTTGACCTGCTACCTGATGGTTTTACCTGCTACTATTGCCACCCACCATATTTGAATTAGAATTTCAGCACATTTCTTCACCAACCATAGGTGGGGCCCACACATTCTAGAATTTTCCACCAAAATGATAAATTCTGAAACTTCAACAATTTCTGAACCAGTCACCTCTTATAATTCATAACAAATCATACGTTCATTTTTAACAGTTCAAAATTTGTAGACATATACTCAACTTATATATGTATAACATATCCAAAAATCACAACGATCCAACGGTCGGATTAAAAATTATAACTCACGCAATATAGCTTTAAGAACACCGATTTGATCTTTTAATACCTCCAATCCGACAAAATACTGATAAACACCTCAATATTAATTCCTTCATTTATAACCACATAAATAAATCCATCATTTATATCCGCATCAAATAAATATTTCTTTATCATATAAATCAATAATTAATTATTCACAAATAATATTACAGAATCACAATAATGACAACCAGGCAGTTCCCAGAAAAGAGGGGGCTTTCCGATAAGGATTTTTCCTTACTAGCGCGCAATTAGGTGACCAAACCTCTCCTTGACAAAACTTTCTAGACATTGCCAATAATGCTATCTAATAATATTATCCAAATACTATGAATTATTGATCTGATAATGGAAAATACTATGCAGTGATAATTATTGAAACAACAATAATATAAAATATCAACGCGAAAATTATTGAATCAATAAAATAAATATTGAACAGTAATTACTGTAACAATTATTGAGTAGAGCCTTCTTGTGTAAGAATCAATCATTCAAAAATATTGTATAACACCTGGTATGCTTCTTGTGCAACCACGCAGACATCGTATTTTAACCACCGAGTATTCAACGGTGTTAGCAGTAACAATTACGGACGTTATTTATAAAAATTCAAACTTGTCGCTTTTCTTCATCCAAGCCAGTTATTACATTTATGGAGCCCACAAAGGATTTGCATCTTCGCATACGAATATTCCGGACAACAAGAATATTCCACGACCAAAAGAATATTCCCCGACAGAAATGAGTATTTTATAACCATTTGCGTATTTTGAAAATTTTACATATATCACCCTAAACTTTAAACTTTTATCAATTTAAACATTTACTGAATAATAATTATAAGAAAAATTGAATACTTTTATTTCATAAAATCTAGGGTCTTACAAAACATGCACTTACTGCGAATAATCAACATTAAATTCTCAGACGTGGCCTAATCAATAATAATTAACCACCATAATATTTGAAAAGATATAACTCAAGGTTGAGTTAGGAAACTTGCCTTCTCCGTTGATTATTGCTACACATTATACTAATCTGCGTTTGAAAGACCTATAATCATAATATCGACCTCACAATTAGCACCATAATTCACAACACACAATACTGTAATTTACAGTCAATCTTTCTCCTAGGCACATTAGCACATAGTCACATTAGTATTTATAACCTATATAAACACTTCTCAACTCTAACTAGTTCGGTCTGATTGGACTTCGATCTATTCTCGGTGTACTGGTCAACCTATCCGACAATTAACACTTATATTGTCAACTAAACTCGGTCTCTAAGCTTCAATATTATTTTAGATAAGTTAAATATCATTTATAATATTTTTCGGAAGCTTTTAATAATTTTCTAACAATTATTATTATTTATAATAATTTTTCAAACACTGAAATCATTTTTAAATGATTTAAATATCAAATAAATACATCATCATTAATATTTAATAATATTAAAATATTAATGACATACTTATCAAAATATTAAAGTTATTTATAATAACTTAAAATACTTTTAAATCATTAATATTCTACTTAAATGATTTTTAAAGTAATTAAAATCATTTTTTAAACCATCACCATTAATATTTAAATATTAATGAATTTATCATCAAAAAATTAAAAGTCATTAATTATAACTTAAAATATTTTTATATCACTTTTCTCATTTTTAAATGATTTTAAAATCAATAAAGACATTTTACCATCATTTATTTAATTTAATAATTAAATAAACCTAATATCATTAATATTAATTTATTAATGAGAATTCTCCAAAAATATTGAAAATTATATTTTATAATTCAAAATTTTTCTAACACTTTATTCTTATTTAAAATGATTTTTAATTCAATAAAACTAATTTTAAATCATTTATTTAATATAATAATTAAATAAATCTTATATCATTATTATTAATTTATTAATGAAAATTCTCCAAAAATATTAAAAGTTACTTTTTATACTAAAAAATATTTTAAACACTTTATTCTTATTTAAAATATTTTTATAATATTAAAATCATTTTCTCTAATTTATTTAATATACTAATTAACTAAATTAAATAATATTAATATTTAAATAATTATAAATATTAATGAAAAATATCCCAAATAGTCAAAAGTTATTTTTCATAATATAAAATAATTTTTAAAATAATTTTTGGTAATGTTTATAATTTATTTTCTATTTGTAATCATTTTTTGGAAATTTAGAAAATAAAATAAATAGAAACCGTCGATATAGGCTATACCGACACTTTTCTGTCATGTTAGGTGTTCTTGGCTCAAGAACACTGACAAAGTCAGTGTTTAAGGTGCTCGGTTTGACCACTTGCAATTCTCAGTCCAAACATGATTTGGGCTAACTTAGACTCTGATCGTGTAGTGAAAATGTAACACTACAATATCCAACCAGCATCATGGTCATACAACAAACAAACAATTAGATCTGAGCCTCCAAACTTTCTGTCAGACTGATCCTAGGTTTTCCAGAAACCCAGGTAGCTCGACTGGTCAATTTCAAGATCATTTTAAGTTAGTTTTGGTCATCAAATGGTCGATATTATGATGCTAATCTATAGTCCATGAGTCAAGGAACATTTACATGACAACATCTCAGTTCAACAACATCACAATATCCAAATCTAGCACCTTTGGTCAAACGGCCGTAAAGCGAAAGCGTTTTCCGCTTTACGGAAATTCCAGAAACTCTAAGTCATGGCCGAATGGCCTACGTTGACCACCTAATATGTTCAATCTGTTGATATTTTAAGAGATCTAAAGGCCTGGATATAAAGTCCATATAACCAGCTACAATCTAGTTAGAAAAAAAACATCAAACTTTCAATCATCTGACAGATCATGACCTTCAAAGATCTTGTCAGACGCAGATTTAAACTTTTTGGGTTACCCAGAAAGTGTTGGTCATGCTCGGTCAACCCTCTTTGACCATCAATAACTTGTAGTGTGGACATGGAATAACTATGATTTCACTTCCAGATTACAGTCCTCATGTGAGACTACAAGTCTAAAACATAAAACAACCCAAAATAATAACAGAGAAAGATTTGTGGTCACTGACATATGGTTGTCAGAACACTTTCTAGGGTTCTAACAATTTTTGAAAACTTGGTCTTTAAGGCCTTTTGATGCTATAGATCTATGTTATATCACCATGGATCATCATAAAACATCATCTAACATGTATCTAAACACATAAACACAAATTTTTCTTAAGCATACAAGATCAAAGTAGGGTTAGGGTTTATACCTTTTAGTTTTAAATCTTTGATCTAAGCTCTTCTCCATTGATCTTGATGTTTAAGAGGGTGATCTAGGGACTGAAACACTTAAACTTTTCATGGGTTTGGTGAGAGAAAAATGGGTGGAGTGTTAGAACACAAATGAGCAAGTTTTGCACATTTTCTATCTCTTTAATTCTTATAATCTTAGATACAATGAATCTAAGCAATGCTAGGTGTCATGGAAGATCAGATTTGGTAAGATTTTAAGAGCACATGGGCTTATCCAACATTGGTCAGTCACCACATTCTAGAATTCTCTTAACTTAAGTTTTAAGTTAAGGGGTATTTTGGTCTTTTCACCCCTAAAAGGGTAATTTCATAATTTCCCTTATAAATTTAAGGGTATTCTAGTCAATTAACATCATTCTCCTTAATTCTCTCCATTAGGGTTTGATAATTCTAATTAGGGTTTTAGGGTTCCCGAATATGAATTTAGGGTTTCTCGACTTTCGTTTAGGATGCCTAACTGTACATTAGGGTTTCTAAACCTGAGATTAGGGTTTCTAATCTCTCCTTAGGGTTTATTAATGTTATACACTACTCAATCAATCACTGATCAAAATTCTATACAGTACAAACATGTACTCAACGATACCGTTATAATAACTGTATTTTCTATCGAATCCCTATCCGAACTTAGGGTTAGGGTTTCTATTCTCAGTTAAGAACAACTCTACTCTTATTTTCTCAGTCAATACACAAATTGACTCATTCTCTAAACTCGTATCACAAATACACAGCACAACATTAATAGTCAATATTAATATTAAAAAAATAATTATTCGAAAAAATTCGGATTACTTCTTGACCAGGTGGTAGTTAAAGGAAGATCGCTTCTGAACAGGTGGTCTCTGATAATAAGGGAATTGCTCCCGGCTTCCGACGTATTTTAAAATAAAGGTTGATTCGAGATCTCGCTAGCAACCGGTTGGCCTAAGAAAAGTAATCGTTCTCGATAAAGTCGGTTGATTGGGGTTAAATTCTCCAAGTTTCACTCAGACGTAGCTCCCTTCTTTTTGCCACTTCATCCCTTTACCCGGGGCGTAGGAGGATTCACATATTGCTCGCTTTCTTCATCTGCTTTTCTTTCTCGCTCTTCCTTCCTTCCGCTCAAATTGAGTGAAGTAGGAGCGTAGCTTTGAAGCTAGGATAGGATAGTAGAAAGGGTGGAAGTCTTTAAGGACAAGGACGGTTAATGACATTATGCAGTGCGTGAAATTGACCATGTAGCATCGCGACTTTCAAATACAATAAAGATAGCACGAGAGAAGTCCCTGTCTCCTCTAACGGTAGGCCATGAATTTGCCAAACGTTTTCTTATTAAAAAGCATTTGCCGGATAGGAAGGATTTAAGTCCTCTATCCGTTCCTTTGATAAAAATGTGTTGCGGCTACGTGAGTGCCTTCGTCTATTCTAAATCCCGGGTTATCACAACCATAATTACTACCCAAATAACTTTATAGAGAACTTTTCATATAAAAGAAACTAGAACCATAAAAGAAAACTAGAACTTTGGGAAGAAAGATTATACCTTTGCTAAAAGATAATACCACATCTTTTGATTACTACTTCTTGTTCATGCAAAACTTCTTCTCTCAAACTCTCTCTCAAACTTTCTCTAGACCTCTCCCTTTTCTCTCTTATTTCATCCTTCTGTTCTTTCTTAAGCTTTAGTCAACACTTAACGTAAAACTAAAATAGACGCTAACATAAAAAAAATAAAACTGACGTATAATAATAAGGCTACTAAATACATATCAGTTATTCTTATTTTAAATTTAAAAGCCATAAGGCCTTGTTTGGCAAAAGCTATTAATATAATGACTTAATCATTCCTTAAGCCTTGTTTGGTAAAACAAGATTAAAATAAGAATTTCAAAAGCTCTAAGACTTTGTTTGTTAAAACCAAATTAAAACTTTTTAAATTTATTTTCATTAGTCATTTATAATATAGTTTATTGTCCCACATTGTTTACTTGGATTTCCATATCCAATCTTAATTAAATAAACAAAACTAATTACCACAAAATTATAATTTTCATTATAATTTTACTTAATAAATTAACATATCACTTTAATTACTATTAAATTAAAACAACATTCTACCAAACTATATACTCCTTAACAACTCTCTAATTTAGTTATTAAGTTAAATTAGAGTATTATCTCAAAAATTTAATTCATCACACATTTATCTTAATTACGTTAATTTCTATAACTCATGAATTATTTACTTACTAATAAATAATCCAACAAATATCTACTAAACAACAAACACATCAATTAAAAATATTTATTTAATTCAATAAATATTTGAAATTATAAATACAATTCTTGATTGTTACACTCTTTTTGAGGTAAGGGGTATTAGTTATTTTATATTCGCTGATGATATTATTTTTCGTATTCGTAAGAAATTTTTTTTCTTTCAATATTCGCAAGAAATATTATCTTCTTTTAATATTCGTAAGGAATAATATCTTCGTTCAATATTCGCAAAGAATATTATTTTCGTTCAATAGTTATAAGGGGTGTTATTTATTTATTATTCGTAAGGTTATTATTTCTTACTATTCACTCGGGGTATTATTTATGGGGTATTATTAACTTGGGTACTATTCACTCGGGTAGTATTCACTTGCAGTATTATTTACGGGGTACTATTCACTCGAGATATTATTTATGTGGTACTATTCACTCAGAGTATTATTTACATGGTACTATTGACTCAAAGTGTTATTTTTGGGGTGTTATTCACTCGGGTATTATTCACTCGGGGGTACTATTCACGAAATACTATTCATAGGATACTATTTATGAAATACTATTCATGAAGTACTATTCACAAAGTACTATTCATAAAGTACTATTCACAAAATACTATTCACGGGGTACTATTCATGAAGTACTATTCACGACAAAAAAATGATTCTTTTCTGTCCAAATTAATTTTTGATACATGAATATTATTCTTGAATTTTACTCCACAATTGGTGATCATGTTGACAATTTAGATATTCTTGAACTCTAGATAAATTGAATTATAAATATTTAATATTTGTCCTTTATTTCACTTGATTGATTCCTTATATCATTGTCATGATCCTCATTCTTATATTACGTTGATAGTCATCTTTGGCCCGTAGTGCATAGATGGACCGTTGGTTATTGGTTTTATAGTTGTATGTCTTTGGTCCGTAGTGCAAAGAAGAACTGTTGATTGATATCTTTGGTCGTAGTGCAAAGATGAATTATTGATTGATAGCTTTGGCCCGTAGTGCAAAGATGGACAAGTGTATGACATGATCATGACCACTGGTGATACTAACGAATATCCTTGGTCGTAGTGCATGGATAATTCGATGATGTGATTGGCAGGATCATGACCATTAGTTAACAGTTGAATGTCTTTGGACGTAGTACGCTGACAGGCAATTAATTGGTATGATCATGACCATTGGTATTATAGTTGAATATATGTTGCCCGTAGTTCAAAGATAGACAACTGATTGGTATGATCATTGTTATTACACTTGAATGTCTTTAGCCTTTGGGGTAAGGATATTGAGTGAACGTTCTATTAAGCCTTTGTGGCAAGGAGAAACTATTGATTCACATTATTATAAATATTAGTTTTGAATTTAACTAAAATCTTTGGTGGTTCAGGTGAAGACAGGTGATGAAAGTTCTCTTTGTCTTGGGTATAATAAATAACTGTTAATGGGTATTACAGCGATAAAATTGATGATAAACTTTTAAATCATAGAAGATAGTAGATATCATACTCTACTTGACTCTTCTAATGGATTGCTTATTCTGATGTAGTTGTTGATCTAAAACTTGTTGTCTATTGTATTATATCAGTTGTTATACTATTGAAGGTAAAAAATAATTTATTATGTATTATCTTTTTCATAATATTTCTTACCGGGCTAGTTGAGCTCACCCTTTTCTTTCACTGTTCTCTTCAGGAAATGAGAATATATCTAGGACTAGTGTGGGAATGGAGTGACGGTCCTAGATGGTTTCCATAGTAGTCCTCACTATTCTATAAAATAGTGTGATAATAATTGTAATGAGGATTGAATTTGAGTTTGAATATTGTCTTGAAGACAATATTCGTGTTAAAACTCTCAGCTATGTTTTGTCGTATTTTACACGACAGTTGTATAATTAAGTTTGTATTTGAATTATGTACCATGTATCTGTCGACCCAAGATGGGTGATGTATACTTAATATGGGGGCGTCACACATAATATATATTTATTTAATAATATACATACTCCACATAAGTCACAATATATTTACACCCTTGATATATTCATGTATTAGGCTAGACATTTAATTCAATGCCTATTAAAATTTCTTAATACGGTTTGCTACATTCAATAAGCCTTTTAAATGGCTTGACATAATGGACTATATTAATCTAACTTTTCAATTTAAATACCATATTAATAACTTGCATCATTTTTACAAGTTTTTTTAATATCGAAGCTTGCTTCATATGGTTTGCCATATACGTGAATTCGGTTTGTCGTATATGTGAATTCGATTAGTCATATTCTTAATTTTGGACTTTTATTAAATTTGTAATATTTGACTACTAGGTAGACTTAACTTAATTATCATCATAATACCTAGCTTATCTATTCTCCATTTAATATTTTTGGATTCTATTAAATTACCATTCAAAGCCTAATTTTTCACAAGCTTCTATAATTAAGCTTTTCATTTATTCTTGTATGATTAATTTTAATTAATCATACTTCTTATTTGGCTAGAAATATAAATAGCACATTTTTAAGTATATACGTATCTATACATATACACATTTTCTTTGTCCTTTTAATATCTCTTTCTTTGAAATTTATTTCCTTAATAAATTTTGACATACGTTGTTACATAATCTCTTTCACTATTTAATTCTCATAAATTTAAAGGTGCCCTAATACCTTATCTTTAATTTACTTCAAGGGTACATATAAATTCATTCTAGGGTTTTTTGATTTTCGTAACCTATATTTTATCACATTTAAACCTTAACACATAGATTTGGTTAAAATATTTACTCATTCTCCACATATCTCATATACTTCTTCATCTTCTCATTACTCTTCAAATTTTCATCACTCCCATTTAATTTCTCTATATTCTTTTAAACCGTATAGGTTTTTCAAAAAAAAAAATTATTCATTCCTCTATTTCAAGTCTAGGTTTTATTCTTTAACCTTTAATTTAATCGTTCAAGATTTTATAAATTTTCGGGTTATCACAATGAATCCCTTTTCCTAAAGTCTAAATTCCCTTTAAAGATCTTAATATTTTGTTGGGCTTGATTATGTATTATGTAAGTTTAGGAATGATTCTAAGGCGCTAAAACTTTATATTTAATGGTAATTGAAGTATATTTTTCTGATGAACTTAGAGAAATGGTCGTAATTATTGAGTTTGGTACCTTGTAATTCTGTTTGGGTCTTAAAACAGTTTAAATAGCTTTCATGCACAATAATTTGGTTTAAGACCCTTACATAGTGATGTTTGTTATTTTGATATGCTTGGAGTTACTTGAATGACTTATATGCCCATGGGTAGTTCCAACACTATTTTTTATGTTTGGTTAAATTTTGTTACGTGAAAAATATTTTTCAAACAAAAAATCAGAAGATATTTCAAAAATTGATCAATTAACTAGGTTATTAAATTGATTTTAGGCTAAAATTTAAAATAGTTTAGTCTTGTTTCCTATTTGACAAGAGGGTTTCGAAAACAATTTTCTTCATTTAAGACTAATTTTCATCACTATTTTAATATACAATAAAAATATTTTCCAAATTTAAAAGTCTATTTTCATATGACCAATCTTCAAAGTATTAATTTCCTACAAATCTATACATTTATTACCATTTTGAAAACACAAAATTTCAAAACAACATTTCTAAAAACATTCACATAAGTTCAAGTTTTCAAAAGATTTACAAATCAAAATCCATTGTTCTAAGGAAAATAAGTTCAAATTGTTTTCAAGACAACACACTTAGATAAATTTAGGGAATACCATATTTTAGGCATACACAACATGATTCACCTAGATATGAAACACTAAGCACACACTTTTATATTTCTTTACAAGACAATTTATTTAAATCATAGGAAAAATATTAGGAATGAGGTAACCGTGTTTCATGGAAGTTGGGAGTGTCTAACATCTTCCCCTCGCTTAAGCAAGTCTCCGAACTCTTTGAATCCCTGTTGTGATAGACTCCATGGCACGCTTGCGTGAGGTGGTCATCGCCTGGATCGTTTCTAGAACAGTTGTTGAGTGAACTGCTTGCAACACCTTAACCCCTCGTCTATATGTAGACGGTAATCTTGGTATAATTGCTCGCGTTCAAAAACTTGCGTTGAATGGAAACCAACGACACCTTGACCCCTCGCATATATTGAAGCGGTAATCTCGGTACAATTGACGATTGATGCGGTAGAAGACGCCACACACAACTATGAATTGTTGTATGATAAGTCAAATTGAATCTCAAAGAAATAACTAAAAAAATACTTACGAATTATTCAAAGAACCAAAAGTAGAGAATAACCTCAAAAGTTTATTGAATAATGAATAATGTGTTTGATTACATCAACTTGAACCTGCAACGACCCCAAAAATTATACAACTCAATTATCGACTTCGGTCGTTAATAATACGCCTAACTTCTGATTTTACATCGTTATTCAATGGTAAACTTAATAAATTGCAGAATAATTTAAACTTTTATGTCTTCTTACTCTAATTTCTTGAATCAAAACCTTTATAATTTACACATCTCTGAATCAATTTTATTTTGTGATTCACTTCATCAAAGTTATTATATAGAATCTTACATTTCAATCCGATAACCTTTACACATCAAATAACTCAAACTTTACAGTTTATTATTACATAATTATTGTTATTTATCAAGTACATTACCCAAAACCTTTATCTTTACCTACCTTTGAACCATACTTAGGTTATTACTCACCTTATCAGAGTTAATAAATAAAACTTACATCCAGGTTCAATACCATTTCATACAACAACCAAAACTTAAACTTTATAACTCCACATCTATTAAACATTATACATTCTTTGGAACCTTAAACATGGTTCAAATAATAATAACTTAGCCAAAGTGTATAAATCTTCAAGTATCATATTTGATTCATGTCTTTCAAGTAGCACATAACTTTACCTAGAATCTTTAACCTTAAAAAGTGGTTATTTACAAGGTTGAGCACGACAGCCCAGCAAAATCTAACAGTTTTCATGCATCACATAACACATAATAGCATGCTCAACATACATCTTATAAACATTGGACTAACATAACATACATGCTGTAGTTCATATAACAAGTATAAAGATTGAGTTCCTTACTCAATCAGTATTCATAGCTCAATCATCATAGTCATAGATTGACCTTAACGTTTCATACTTTCCAAATATATATAAAACATCATGCTATTTGTAATAAAGATTTAAAATAGTTCATCATCAAGTTCACATAGCAAATAGGAACTGAAAGACTTGCCTTGATCGTTGTTTACCAATAACAGTTTAACAACTTACAATTATCTGCACTTCACATGCCCTACAAAATTATATAATCATACACATCAACTATTAGTCACATAGCAATGCATAGTAGTTGTAATGTAAACTTTACTCTACATCCCATGACCCTTCTTATTAATCAATACACAATGTTCAATTTGATTGTGTTAACTTTCGACTTATATCTCACTATATTTCATACTTAAAGTTCATTCAAGTTTTTAAATCTTGTTAGGAATCATTGTTGGTTTTATATTAAACCCATTTCATATCTTATAATATTCATTTCATTGGACTTAAATCACTTTTTAAGTTCATTAAGATTTATTACGGCGTTTCGATGTTTATTCATCGCACGCCCGATTTGGCCCCCTTGTGTATTCTTAGTATGCTTATACAACTTATCTAATACATCATTTATTAATGTTAAGCAACATTATGTTTACTAACATTCATGTTTTATAAAATAGAACAACATCTTTTATCATCAAAAGCACTACACTTGCATACGTACATGCCCGACGCCCTCCGATTGTCCCCAAAAACACAACAGTCCTAAAGATGACCATTTTGACCCCTGTTCCCGACCTCAACTTGAAACACTTAAAGAATAAAAGTTTTAGTTCTATTCTATTCTTTATCGTTCCGGATCATCTTGAATCGCCTCAATCGGAGTTCATATGAAAACGTTATGCCTATTTTACTAAAACATATTCGGTCAGATTTTCTCAACAGATGTAAGTCAGACTACTCCCCCCCACCACCGGGGCAAGGGTTTTGCACTATAATAGTCCGCTGGGGCGGGGGTACCTTCTGCAGTTCGAGAACAAATACTGCAGAAAGCCAAGTTAGGCCTAAAAACTCCTTTCTAACTATCATTCTAACTTACCCAAGTTGTAATATGTTTATAGAAATATAAACAAATGTTTCTAACATGTTTCTAACCACATAAACAACATAAACATCAAAATTACAACCTTTAATTTCACTATTTCTATTATTTCTTCTTCTTTTGACATTCATACCGAAATTCCTCACTGTGAATTCGTTTTACAACCAAAACAGTTAGTTTTAATTACTTTGTTTTTGTTTCTTCATGTATTTTCACAATCAATAGCCAATTTATACATTATACTATCAATTAAACATCAATTTTGACTTCAAAATAAGTTATATTCATATATATTTCACTGTTAAATATCTTTCTCCATATATATCATATTTACATGAATTAAACTAATCTAAATCTTATACAAAACATATGAAAACAATTTATCTATAATTTATTATATATACTAAATATATAATCACAATTACTACCCAAATAACTTTTATAGAGAACTTTTCATATAAAAGAAACTAGAACCTTAAAAGAAAACTAAAACTTTGGGAAGAAAGATTATACCTTTGCTAAAAGATAATAACACAGCTTTTGATTACTGCTCCTTGTTCTTCCAAAACTTCTTCTCTCAAACTCTCTCTAGAGCTCTTTCTTTTCTCTCTTCTTTCTTCCTTCTGTTCTTTCTTAGGCTTAAGCCAACACTTAACGTAAAACTAAAACAGATTCTAACATAAAAAAAATTTAACTGACGTATAATAATAAAGCTACTAAATACATATTAGTTATTTTTATTTTAACTTTAAAAGCCATAAGGCCTTGTTTGGCAAAATCTATTAAAATAATGACTTAATCATTGCTTATGCCTTGTTTGGCAAAGCAAGATTAAAATAAAAATTGCAAAAGCTGTAAGGCTTTGTTTGGTAAAACCAAATTAAAACTCTTTTAATTTATTTTCATAAGTCATTTATAATATAGTTTATTGTCCCACATTGTTTACTTGGATTTCTATATCCAATCTTAATTAAATAAACAAAATTAATTACCACAAAATTATAATTTTCATTATAATTTTACTTAATAAATTAAAATATCACTTTAATTACTAAATTAAATTAAAACAACATTCTACCAAACTATATAATCGTTAACAACTCTCTAATTTAGTTATTAAGTTAAATTAGAGTGTTATCTCATAAATTTAATCCATCACTCTTTTATCTTAATTAAGTTAATTTCTATAACTCATGAATTATTTATTTACTAATAAATAATCCAATAAATATTTACTAAATAACAAACACATCAATTAAAAATATTTATTTAATTCAATAAATATTTGAAATTATAAATAAAGTTCTGTATTGTTACATTCTTCCCAATTTTATAAGGATTCCGTCCTCGGAATCACCGAAACCCTACCTTCCTTAGGTTTTCATCAAATCTCTTCGTTGAATAACTTCAACACATTACCTTAATATAAGTTTTATATTTCTTACTACGTTAATTTCTTCAACAAATTCTATGTTTTATTTCATAACTTTCGCTTGAACTCAATTTTGTTTTGAGTATTATATATTCTTTAACTCATTCATTTCCTTTCTCTAAGGATCATTATCATGTACTAGATTCTCAAACTCTCGGGACATTACATTCACCCCTTCTTCTACGAATTTCTTCCTCGAAATGTTATTTATTACTCTTCATTTATTCAATCTATCAAAATAGATTTTACGTTAATACTTTATTCATTCATTGGGTTCTATAAACACTTTTTTTCCACAAAGATCTTTCTACAATTATTAACTTTTCTATTAAAAGTTTTACATTATTCTTTGATAAATCATCTCCTTCTCATTTTAAAATTTATTTTCTCACTTATTCAACATATTCATCATTCAGTGTCACATTCTACGACTTACTTCTTTCTAAGGAATACTCTCCTTTTCACTTCCATCTTGCAGAACAACATGAATCTTCCACAATTGTTCAATAATTGGAAAGTAATATGAATAACTCAGGAATTTAAAAGATTCCAAATCATGCTGAGGGGTCACAAGACCTTGAACTACGTCCATGGTTATAAGTATTTCTTTCAACTTAACCCTTGACAGTCATTAAACTGTAGGGACTCCCGTACTTAGGGTGTTAAGCCCTTCATATGATGTATTGTGCACTTTGTCCATAGTTATAAGTACTATTTCAAGTTAAACTTAAACAGTCATTAGACTATAAGGACTCCCATACTTAGAATGTTAAGCCCTTCGTAGCACATATTGTGCACAAACATCTAAACGCTTCCGCGTACTTCCCTATAAAAGGGTTGTTTATCTTAGCCTTTCAACATCTGAATTCGCACCAAAACAATTTGGTTTGGCATAACTTCTCAAGAAACTCTAGAACTGCATAAACATCTTTCAATATTTGTCTAGCTGAATCAAATATCATAGACTTCTAACAACAACTCGAACATCAATCGAAATAGTTTTATCCAATTCATATGGTATATCTTTCTTAGTTTAAAGAAAACCAAAAATCCTTTTATGATAACATGATACCTAACTTTCTCGATAGTACGTTGAGGATTCAGTCATTATATGACTTTGGCATGCTACATCATACCATAATAGGCTGACGATCTTATGATCACATCCAACACCAGGTTCAATTTCATTGATGACTTCCTCGTTTGTCAAATTAGCATTATATTCAGTGATGCCTTATTGACTACGGAAAAAGAAACAAAATACATTTTGATAATTTTAACTCATTTTTTTCTAGCCAAAATAATTAGCATAAACATACGAATAACGGTATTTTTTTTTTAAAGTCATTGGTTCCATCATTTGATCCAATGTTTTTCAAGAAAAATAGAAGTGCAAACATCAGGACAAAGTCAATAAATTTCAAAAATCTAGCAAAGCTAGAAGATTTGGAATATCTAATTTTCTCCATTAATTTCAATCTTTACTCCATTACCTCATTACTAACTAATTCTTTTTATTTCTAGCACCACCAATGCTCTTATACTAAATATTCTCGTATTTCAACTTACCATCTTCCTATACCCCCCAATATAGTTCATCAAACTTACCACACATTGGAAGTTCAGGAACTTGCCACAATAATATGAGTTTAAGAACTTATCCTAGTCAGACCATAGGCGTCTATTCACTGAGGGTTTCAAAACATACCATATTATTATGAGTCACGAACTTACCATATGCATTAGTTTTAAAGACCGCACCTAATCCTAGTATATCTAACTAATCTTAATAGTTTATAACTATCAAATATACACATGAGAAAATAATCACTTTTTCACCACATATACATTGATAGCGCGACACCGACATTCCAATTATTATCAATGTGATAAACCGAGTGCAAGTACAAAACCCTCGCCCATACAAAGATTTGTACAACTCAGTCATCACATGTGTCCTCAATTAGAATCCCACCTAACTCTATCTTACTCTTAACTTATTCTTATCTTGCCCTTAACTTGCTTAATACGAATTTCTCGTATCACATTATCTATAACTCTTCGTGAGTTTATCTCGTACTATATCACAGTACATTATCTTTATAGCATCAAGCTATAATTATTCAAACATTATAGACCATCTTAAACAGATCACGCCGTGATCTTATTATATAATCATATAAATTAAAATTCTTTTATTCACTCATGATCGTTTTGTTTTACGATCATCTTTCTTTCCCTTTTCATCATTTACAATTTCATTTATGCTTTTAATCTTACAGACTTTGTCTATTCATCATTATTCGTTATCTTGGCTTTTGGAGTTAGGTAACTCTCATTTCTTATCTTTATATCTCTTCAAGATTCTTTTTTGAATTTTCTTGTTTATATAACAATCCTTCCTTTAAGAATTTCAAACTTCATTTACATTGCACAACATTTCATTCGAGTTCCACATTTTCACCATACGTATCCATTTTCTATACTTGGTACACATCGAGTCTTTAATAGTTTCAATATGGTACGCTGAGTGGTTTCCCACAAATAACCAACAAACTAGGTTCTGAGTTGCTAGTTCGTATATACCTACCGCTTCTATGAAGGAATCGTTTAGCCCGGATACCATACATAAACTATTAAAGAGTACAATTGTACCATACTTAAATATAACTTTTTATTCAGTAACTTCTTTATCATTTCTCTTATAGTACATTGTCTATTTATTATCACCTTACATCCTTATTATTGGAGTTGGGTAACCCCACATTTATATTCCTTATAACTCTGCGAGATTCTTCTTTGAATCCTCTCACGCATGTTTTAATCCCTTCTTTATAAATTTCTTAAACTACTTCTTATTGTTCAAACTCTATTTGAGCTTATTCTTTCATTATCTTCACCTCTCTCCTCTAAGATTATAGCCTAAGGTACTCTTACCTAAAGTTTCTAACCTATCAGCTTTGATACCAACTGTAATGACCCCAAAATTCATACAACTCAATTATTGACTCTGGTCATTAATAATACGTCTAACTTCTGATTTTACATCATTATTCGATGTTAAACTTAATAAAATACAGAATAATTTAAACTTTTATGTCTTCTTACTTCAATTCCCTGAATCAAAACCCTTATCATTTACACATCTCTGAATCAATTTTATTTTGTTATTCGCTTCATCAAAGTTATTATATAGAAACTTACATTTCATGTGAGACCCCAGATTTTACGAATAAAGATTTAATTTTCTCGAAATATTTTTTTCAAAATTTTGGTATGGATTTGAGATAACGTTATAGTTGTGGGTAATATTTATAAATTTTACAAAGTACACAAGTTGTTATATAATATTCGATTAGTCGGGGAATATTCGTTTTAACAGGGAATATTCGTACGACGACACAATCATTGGTTAACCACAACGGAAGTATTGTCGTAGTAATAAAACGACAGAATTATTTTTATGAAAATAACTGCGGAAGTTTTATCGTTAAAACTGTTGAACTACTCGGTAGAAAAAGTACAGTAATACACGTGATTGCGTAGTAGCACACGGTATTAGTTATTGATGCTTATGTAATAAGTCACTCAGTTATACTCAATTATTGTTACAGTAATTGTTGCATCATATCTCTCATATTATTGATTCAATTATTATCACAGTATCATCTGTATTATATGTTATATTATTAAATCAATAATTAAGATGACAAAGTTATTCATATTATTAAATTGCAATATTTACAATGTCTAGAAGTTCTGCCAAGGAGAGGTTTGGTCACCTAATTGCGCGCCAATAGGGAGAAATCCTTATTGGAAAGCCCCCTCTTTCCTGGGAACGACCTGGTTGTTAAATATTGTGAGTTATGATATTAATGATGAATGTTATTATAATCAAATTTGAGTTCGGAGTTGAATTTGGAGACGTGGACATGATATTTGAGTCCGAAACGATGAAATTAGTAGAAATAGACTATAAACACAAAATTTTCCGAGGTTGACTTTTTGGACAAAAAAGTCAACAATTGACTTTTTTAGAAAAAGTCAAACTTCAAAATTTCAAAAATGAAATTTTTGAGAAAAATATTTCCATTGTGTTGGGATTGTTAGTATTAGTGGAAATCGATATTTATTTCGATAGTAATTGATGTCTAGAAGTCATATTAACCAACCGGGTAATTAATCGGGTAAATGAGCAATTAATTGCTACTAATTCACATGCTCATATAACTATTTGTTCCCATGTGTGTACTATTGAATCACATTCTTATACTATTAGGGGAGTTGGTGCAAGATTGATGATACTTGCATGACTAAGTTAAAAATAGAGGTATAGATGGAGGTACTATACTGTAATTAATAGTTTCACATGTTTAGAACTATTGAGTCACATGATTTACTATTGATTCACATGATTTACTATTAGGGGAGGTGGTGCAAGTTTGATACTACTTGGATGACTGAATTAAAAATAAAAGAAAAGTTGGAGGTATTGTACTATAATATTTCGAGCCCCAAAACGTGCAATTATCGAAACTATATTTTCCTATAAATAGAAGCTCATTCTTCCTTCATTTCTCACCAATTCACAAAAGCTATAGAGCAATTATTATAGAGAGAAATTAAAGAGAGAAAGAAGAAGAGAAGTTTGCTACCTCACTATTCCAGTATCCAGTTTTCTTTTGAGGTAAGGGGTATTATTTCTTTCTTATTCATGAAGAGAACTTTTGTTATTCCATTCTTTATTATTATGTTGGAATAACCTGTTTATGCGAAGTACCGCATACAAGGTGAACTTCTTCTGTTATTCCATTCTTTATTATTATGTTAGAATAACCTGTATATGCAAAGTACTGCATACATAGTGAAATTCTTCTATTATTCCATTTTTACTATTCTGTCGGAATATCCTGTCTGTGCGTTTTACGCTAGACCTGGTTCCATTATTTATTATTTAGTCGAAATATCCTGTCTGTGTTTACGTCGGACCTGGTTCCATTATTTATTATTCTATTGGAATATCCTGTCGGTGCGAATTTCGCCTAACCTGGTTCTGTTCTTTATTATTCTGTTGGAATATCCTGTTGGTGAGGATCACGCCTGACCTGGTTCCATTCTTTATTATACTGTTAGGAATAACCTGTTTATGCGGTCTCAATCGCATGCATGGTGAATCCTTCTGTTATTCCATTCTTTATTATTTTGTTGCAATAACATGTCTATGTGAATTACCACATGCATGGTGAATGAATCTTTGTATTCATTCCTTAATAAATTGTGGAAATGATCTGTTTACGTTGATTATGATGAGAGTCATAATAAAAGCATTGGACTGATGAAAATCATGGGTATATGTGGTATTAGTAAGTGTTATGATGAGTTATGTTGGTTATTATGTGAAAACATGAAAGTTTCTTAGAAATCACAAAGGGTTGGAAAATCAGATTTTGGTGAAAACGGAACATGAAATTCAATTGACCATATCTCCTATTATATTTTGAATTTGTGAGTGTGGTCAAGTTCTAGATTTAGATATATGAGTTTTGTATCATCACCAAGTGGAATCACTGGAAAAGGTGTTGTAGATTTTCGTGTGGACTGATTTTAGCAAATGAGTCAAAAGCTGCAAATACCAAAAATGCTACTGCACATAAAATTAAAAGGGTTGTTTCGGCCACTTAATTTGTGAGAAAAATTCCGGCCTTTTGGGACATGAAATTATATGGTATAAGGTACCTCCTTTCCAAAAATGAGCTCATTCCGACTTAAAATGACCAAGTTATGACCATTTCAATATTTAGATTTTTCCGACAAAAAACTCTATAACCGTAAATCTGATGACCATGAAATTTAAATTGGAAGCTCACGTTAACATGTGTAAGATCCTGCCAAGATTTGGGAATTTCTGAAGTTAAACTTGAGGTAGCTAATTTTTTAAGGAATTAATTAGAAATTGATTTTAAAAATTAGTAAATGAATTTTAAAATTTTGAGAAAAATATATGTTTATTATGGGACTATATTCTGCTAAATCCCAGAAAAGAAATATTTTTGGGACTGATTTGTATTTTTCATGAAAATTATTTAGTTACGAATATATGAGTTAAATATGTTATGTGAAGTAACAAAGTTGGAAAATAGGATTTTATGGCTTGGAAATCCTATATAAGGTATATGTAGATTTTTTATAAGGAATTTGATCATTGGTGATGAAATCTTATTAGTATTGCATTTTTGAATGATTAAATGCATTATTTGGTCAAGTATAAATAATTGAAATAAATTATTTATAAGTTTAAGACGTGATTAAAATATTGTTATGATATTAATAATATTAGATTGTGAATTTATTATGTGATTGATAATATTTGGATAAATTTAACGTCTTTAATATTTATCCTTATTTTCAGTTGATTAATGTTTATATCATGGTCATCATCCTCATGCTTATATGGTGATAAAAGTTATCTTGGCTTACATGCAAAGATGAACTGTGGAATATTGAGTTGTATATCTTTGTCTTATGTGCAAAGATGGATTGTTGGTTGTTGGTTTTATAGTTGTATATCTTTGACTTACGTGCAGAGATGGACTTGGTATGATTATGACTAGGGATTATTCAGTATAGTCAGGACCATTGATGATTTAATGAATATCCTTGGCCCGTGGTACATGAATGATTCGAAGATGTGGTTTATTTATTAAACCGAGTCTCAGCGATAAAAATTGATGAAAAACCTTTTTAAATCATAGAAGATAGTAGTTTTTATTCTCTACTTGAATTTTCTAATGGATTGTTTGTTCCGCTGCAGTTAAATTTGATGTCTATTGTATTTTATCAGTTTATCATTGTTGAAGACTAACGATAATTCATTCTGCATTATCTTAGTCATAATATTTCTTATTGGGCTAGTTGAGCTCACCCTTTCTTTCACTTTTTCTTCTTGAAATGAGAATATAGCTAGATTTAGTCTGAGGAAGCGCAGTGACGGTCCGGATGATAGCTATTAGTAGTCTTCACTATTCATTAAATAGTGTGATAATAAATGTAATGAGGACTCCATTGAGTTTGTATAATCATCTAGATGACAATATAATGATTAAAACTCTTAGATTATGTTTCACGTATTTTACATTAATCGTTGTATAATTAAATTGTATTTGAATTTATGTACCATATATCTGGCGACTCAAGATGGGTGATGAATACCTGTTTTGGGGGGCATCACAGTTGGTGTTAAAGCTTAGGGATATGATCCTTGGGTGAGATGTGAGATAAGAACTAGGAGGGGAGAGACGGGGAATTCCTTCGCTCGTATGACCTACCTAAGTTTATTTGGTATTTAATTGGTCGGTCAGAGTATAGGGATAATATGTGATATATCAATTAACTCTTGTTTTGTGGCAGTGTTTGAAAATGACAGCTAAAAATGTTAGCAATGGAGTGAATGAGACCATTGAGACACCTTTAATCACTAACCAGGTTAATGTGATGTCAGACGAAGAAGAAATTAGAGATATCTACGTGGTGAGTGAAGAACTAATAGTTGCACTCGAGCTAGTCGCAGAGGCAAAAGCTGAGAGTGAGGAAGAAGAGGAACCTGAGGAAAATTTATTAGAAGAATTTTATGATCAAAATTTAGAATTACAAAATCATATTCATGAGTTAGAAGAACAGGCGGAAGAACAACAGGCGGTTGTAGAGCAAAGAGATGCAACAATTCAAAATTGTGTTACCCGATGTGCGATGCTTGAACAGAAGCACTCTTTGGCAGAGTATAAGATATTAGAGCTGGAATCTGAGAATGCTTTGATCAAAGATCTGATGAAAGCAGAAACAACTAAACGAAGGAGAATAGATGATGCATGGGTAAAATCCGCACGACGCGTTGATATTGTCAAAAAAGACATCCGATCCAATAAAGTCAAAATAGATAAAATGGATTTTGCTTTTTGGACAACAATTGGGAGAATCCAACATCGAATTCGGAATTACCCTGTCTAGAGCAGTCAACCCCAATTCGATATGGATCGGAGAATAATGATTCAAATCATGGATCAGGAATGTGACGAAGCACTTAAGGGTGGAATGTACCCTATAGCAAAGTCAAATCCGGTAGTTTAAGTGAGAGCGTTTGTCAAGAAACCCAAACGAAGTTATTACGGGTAAGTTAATTATAAACTCTTGCGAAGTCTATATCTTATTCGATACTAGTTCTACCCACTCTTGTATTTCACCTAATTGTGTTCAACATTTAAATTTGGCTCTTGAGAAGTTAGACTTTGACTTATTGGTTGAAATTTCGTTAGGAGAAACTTTTGTTACCTTCACTGTTTATAAATCTTGTTTCAAATCGACATTTTCACATTACCTGTCGATCTTATCTCTTTGAAAATACTTGCCTTTGATGTGATTTTAGGAATCGATTGATTAACTACTCATCATATTTATATTTTGTTGAAAGTTATATGTGGCCTGTAGTGTATAGATGGACTTGGTATGATTATGACCAGGGATTATTCGGTATAATCATGACCGTAATTGAAAACACGAATATCCTTGGCCCGTAGTGCATGGATAATTCATGGTCGTGATACTATTAAGTTGAGTCTCAGCATTATGGGTTTTACTGGTTGTATATCTTTGGCTTTTGTAGTGCAAATATGAACTCATCGATTATTGGTTATACAATTGGCTCAGAAAGGCAAAAGATGAACTATTGATTATTGGTTATACAGTTGGCCTGAAGTGTAAAGATGAATTTTTAATGAATATCTTTGGTCGTATTGCAAAGATGAATTTAATGTTTTCGACGATAAAGGTATTCAAGGTATCCTCACCTCTTTGTCATACCAGGTACGTATGTAAATTTTGAGGGCAAAATTTCATAAGGAGGGGAGATTGTGAGATGCCAGATATTACGAATAAAGATTTAATTTTCTCGAAATATTTTTTTCAAAATTTTGGTATGGATTTGAGATAACGTTATAGTTGTTGGTAATATTTATAAATTTTACAAAGTACGCAAGTTGTTATATAATATTCAATTGGTCGGGGAATATTCGTTTTAACTGGGAATATTCGTACGACGACACAATCATTGGTTAACCACAACGGAAGTATTGTCGTAGTAATAAAACGACATAATTATTTTTATGAAAATAACCGCGGAAGTTTTACCGTTAAAACTGTTGAACAACTCGGTAGTAAAAGTACAGTAATACACGTGGTTGCGTAGTAGCACACGGTATTGGTTATTGATGCTTACGTAATAAGTCACTTAGTTATAGTAATTGTTGCATCATATCTCTCATATTATTAATTCGATTATTGTCACAGTATCATCTGCATTATATGTTATATTATTAAATCAATAATTGAGACGACAAAGTTATTCATATTATTAAATTTCAATATTTACAATGTCTAGAAGTTCTGTCAAGGAGAGGTTTGGTCACCTAATTGCGCTACTAATAGGAGAAATCCTTATCGAAAGCCCCCTTTCCGGAAACGACATTGGTTGTTAAATATTGTGAGTTATGATATTAATGATGAATGTTATTATAATCAAATTTGAGTTCGGAGTTGAATTTGGAGACGCGGACATGATATTTGAGTCCAGAATGATGAAATTAGTAGAAATAGACTATAAACACAAAATTTTTCGAGGTTGACTTTTTGGTCAAAAAAGTCAACAGTTGACTTTTCCAGAAAAATTCAAACTTTGAAATTTCAAAAATGAAATTTTTGAGAAAAATATTTCCATTGTGTTGGGATTGTTAGTGTTAGTGGAAATCGATATTTATTTTGATAGCAATTGATGTCTGGAAGTTATATTGACCAACCGGGTAATTAATCGGGTAAATGAGCAATTAATTGCTACTAATTCACATGCTCATATAACTATTTGTTCATATGTGTGTACTATTGAATCACATTCTTATACTATTAAGGGAGTTGGTGCAAGATTGATGATACTTGCATGACTAAGTTAAAAATAGAGGTATAGATGGAGGTACTATACTGTAATTAATAGTTTCACATGTTTAGAACTATTGAGTCACATGATTTACTATTGATTCACTATTAGGGGAGGTGGTGCAAGTTTGATAATACTTGGATGACTGAATTAAAAATGAAAGAAAAGTTGGAGGTATTGTACTATAATATTTCGAGCCCCAAAACGTGCAATTATCGAAACTATATTTTCCTATAAATAGAAGCTCATTCTTCCTTCATTTCTCACCAATTCACAAAAGCTATAGAGCAATTATTATAGAGAGAAATTAAAGAGAGAAAGAAGAAGAGAAGTTTGCTACCTCACTATTCCAGTATCCAGTTTTCTTTTGAGGTAAGGGGTATTATTTCTTTCTTATTCATGAAGAGAACTTTTGTTATTCCATTCTTTATTATTATGTTGAATAACCTGTTTATGCGAAGTACCGCATACAAGGTGAACTTCTTCTGTTATTCCATTCTTTATTATTATGTTAGAATAACCTGTATATGCAAAGTACTGCATACATAGTGAAATTCTTCTATTATTCCATTTTTACTATTCTGTCTGAATATCCTGTCTGTGCGTTTTACGCTAGACCTGGTTCCATTATTTATTATTTAGTCGAAATATCATCGTGTGTTTACGCTTAATTCGGGTTCCATTATTTATTATTTAGTCGAAATATCCTGTCTGTGTTTACGTCCGTAAATCTGATGACCATGAAATTTAAATTGGAAGCTCACGTTAACATGTGTAAGATCCTGCCAAGATTTGGGAATTTCTGAAGTTAAACTTGAGGTAGCTAATTTTTTAAGGAATTAATTAGAAATTGATTTTTAAAAATTAGTAAATGAATTTTAAAAATTTTGAGAAAAATATATGTTTATTATGGGACTATATTCTGCTAAATCCCAGAAAAGAAATATTTTTGGGACTGATTTGTATTTTTCATGAAAATTATTTAGTTACGAATATATGAGTTAAATATGTTATGTGAAGTAACAAAGTTGGAAAATAGGATTTTATGGCTTGGAAATCCTATATAAGGTATATGTAGATTTTTTATAAGGAATTTGATCATTGGTGATGAAATCTTATTAGTATTGCATTTTTGAATGATTAAATGCATTATTTGGTCAAGTATAAATAATTGAAATAAATTATTTATAAGTTTAAGACGTGATTAAAATATTGTTATGATATTAATAATATTAGATTGTGAATTTATTATGTGATTGATAATATTTGGATAAATTTAACGTCTTTAATATTTATCCTTATTTTCAGTTGATTAATGTTTATATCATGGTCATCATCCCTCATGCTTATATGGTGATAAAAGTTATCTTGGCTTATATGCAAAGATGAACTGTGGAATATTGAGTTGTATATCTTTGTCTTATGTGCAAAGATGGATTGTTGGTTGTTGGTTTTATAGTTGTATATCTTTGACTTACGCATGTAGAGATGGACTTGGTATGATTATGACTAGGGATTATTCAAAGATAGTCGGGACCATTGATGATTTAATGAATATCCTTGGCGTGGTATGTGAATGATTCGAAGATGTGGTTTATTTATTAAACCGAGTCTCAGCGATAAAAATTGATGAAAAACCTTTTTAAATCATAGAAGATAGTAGGTTTTATTCTCTACTTGAATTTTCTAATGGATTGTTTGTTCCGCTGCAGTTAAACTTGATGTCTATTGTATTTTATCAGTTTATCATTGTTGAAGACTAACGATAATTTATTCTGCATTATCTTAGTCATAATATTTCTTACTAGGCTAGTTGAGCTCACCCTTTCTTTCACTTTTTCTCTCGTGAAATGAGAATATAGTGGGGACGAGTCGAGAGAGCGGAGAGTTACGGTCCGGATGATAGCATTAGTAGTCCTCACTATTACATTAAATAGTGTGACAATAAATTTAATGAGGACTCCATTGAGTTTGTATCTTTGTCTAGATGACAATATACGTATTAAAACTCTTAGATTATGTTTCGTCGTATTTTACACGACTGTTGTATAATTAAGTTGTATTTGAATTTATGTACCATATATCTGGTGACTCAAGATGGATGATGAATACCTATTTTTGGGGGCGTCACATTTCAATCTGATAACCTTTACACATCAGATAACTCAAACTTTAAAGTTTATTATTACATAATTATTGTGATTTATCAAGTACATTGCTCAAAACCTTTATCTTTACCTACCTTTGAACCATACTTAGGTTATTACTCACCTTATCAGAGTTAATAAATTAAACTTACATCCAGGTTCAATACCTTTTCATACAACAACCAAAACTTAAACTTTATAACCCAACTTAGCCAAAGTGTATAAATCTTCATGTATCACATTTGATTCATGTCTTTCAAGTAGGACATAACTTTACCTTGAATCTTTAACCTGCAAAAGTGGTTATTTACAAGGTTGAGCTCGACATCCCAGCAAGTCTAACAATTTTCATGCATCATATAACACATAATAGAATGCTCAAGATACATCTCATAAACATTGGACTAACATAACATATATGCTGCAGTTCATATAACAAGTATAAAGATTGAGTTCCTTACTCAATCAGCATTCATAACTCAATCATCATAGTCATAGATTGACTTTAATGTTTCATACTTTCAACATATATATAAAACATCATGCTATTTGCAATAAAGATTTAAAACAGTTCATCATCAAGTTCACATAGTAAATAGGAATTGAAACACTTGCCTTGATCATTATTTACCAATAACAGTTTAATAGCTTACAGTTATCTGCTCTTCACATGTCCTATACAATTATATAATCATACAGATCAACTATTAGTAACATAGCAGTGCATAGTAGTTTTAATTTAAACTTTACTCTACATCCCATAATCCTTCTTATTAATCAATACACAATGTTTAATTTGATTGTGTTAACTTTCGACTTATATCTCACTATATTTCATACTTGAACTTCATTCAAGTGTTTAAGTCTTGCTAGGAATCATTGTTGGTTTTATATTAAACCCATTTCATATCTTATAATGTTCATTTCATTTGACTTAAAACTTAAAACACTTTTTATGTTCATTAACATTTGTTACGTCGTTTAAACGTTCATTCGTCACACGCCCGATTTCTCTCTCTTGTGTATGCTTAGTATGCTTATACAACTTATCTAATACATCATTTATTAATGTTAAGCATCATTTTGTTTACTAACATTCATGTTTTATAACTTAGAACAACATCTTTTATCGTCAAAAGCACTACACTTGGATACGTGCATGCCCGACGCCCTCTAATTGTCCCCGAAAACACAAAAGTCCTAAGGATGACCATTTTCACCCATGTTCCCGACATCAAATCGAAAACTTAAAGAACAAAAGTTGTAGGTCTATTCGTCCCCGTTCTGGATCATCTTGAATCGCCTCAATCGAAGTTCGTATGATAACGTTATGCCTATTTTACTAAAAACATATTTGGTCAGATTTTCTCAATAGATGTAAGTCAGACTCCTCCCCCTGGGGCGGGGGTTTTGCACTATAATAGTACGCCGGGGTGGGGGTACCTTCTTTAGTTCGCGAATGAACACTGCAGAAAGCCAAGTTAGGCCTAAAAACTCCTTTCTAACAACCATTCTAACTTAACCAATGTGAAATATTTACAAAAACATAAATTAATGTTTATAACATGTTTCTAACCACATAAACAAAATAAACATCAAAATTACAACCTTTAATTTCACTATTTCTATTATTTCTTCTTCTTTTGACATTCATAACGAAATTCCTCACTGTGAATTCATTTTACAACCAAAATAGTTAGTTTCAATTATCTTGTTTTCGTTTCTTCGTGTATTTTCATAATCAATAGCCAATTTATACATTATACTATGAATTAAACATCAATTTTGACTTCAAAATAAGCCATATTCAAATATATTTCACTGTTAACTATCTTTCTCCATATATATCATATTTAGATGAATTAAACTACTCTAAATCATATACTAAACATATGAAAACAATTTATCTATAATTTATTATATATTCCAAATATAATCACAATTACTACCCAAATAACTTTTATAGAGAACTTTTCATATAAAAGAAACTAGAACTTTAAAAGAAAATTAGAACTTTATGAAGAAAGATTATACAGTTGCTAAAAGATAATAACACAGCTTTTGATTACTACTCCTTGTTCTTGCGAAACTTCTTCTCTCAAACCCTCTCTAGAGCTCTTCTCTATTTTTTCTCTTCTTTCTTCCTTTTGTTCTTTCTTAGGCTCAAGCCAACGCTTAACGTAAAACTAAAACAGACGCTAACATAAAAAAAATTTAACTGCCGTATAATAATAAGGCTACTAAATATATATCAGTTATTTTTACTTTAAATTTAAAAGCTATAAGGCCTTATTTGGCAAAACTTATTAAAATAATGACTTAATTATTCCTTAAGCCTTGTTTGGCAAAACAAGATTAAAATAAGAATTTCAAAAGCTCTAAGGCTTTGTTTGGTAAAAATCAAATTAAAACTCTTTTAATTTATTTTCATAAGTCATTTATAATATAGTTTATTCTCCCACATTGTTTACTTGGATTTCCATATCCAATCTTCATTAAATAAACAAAACTAATTACCACAAAATTATAATTTTCACTATAATTTTACTTAATAAATTAACATATCCCTTTAATTACTAAATTAAATTAAAACAACATTCTACCGAACAATATAATCCTTAACAACTCTCTAATTTAGTTATTAAGTTAAATTAGAGTATTATCTCATAAATTTAATTTATCACTCTTTTATCTTAATTAAGTTAATTTCTATAACTCATGAATTATTTACTTACTAATAAATAATCCAACAGATATCTACTAAACAGCAAACACATCAATTAAAAATATTTATTTAATTCAATAAATATTTGAAATTATAAATAAAGTTTTGGATTGTTACAGAACCTCTATTTATACTACTCAAAACAATCCAAATCCTAATAACAATATGAAAAAATTATTCTAATCCTAATAGGAATTACAAACCATAACCCTAATTCTTCAAAGAAGTAGAAATCAATTTGGAAAAGAAATTCCAATTTTTATAAAATAATAGAAACATTATTTAGAAAGTAAATCTAAACTATAATAAATCCTAATTACAATAGAATTGTAGAAATCAAAAAATCTGCAATTGCTATGTAAAAAAAAAAAATCTTTGCCGCGTGAATCAGATCATGGATTAATCACATGCTTGCCGAGATCAACTCCTTCATTAAGACTTGCGAATATCATCTATATATCCAACATATGAAGTCTGATAATTTAAAAAGTTGTGGCCCACATGATAGTTAATAAATTAACAAACCAACCCACATGAATAATAAAACTTCCCTTACATGTAAAATATGTTGACTTTGCTAAGAAGATTAAAATTGGGCTTGTATTAAATTGACCCAAATTTGTGTCTCATTCTCTTTAGCCTCCTCTTTGGATTTTCTTACGTTAGCTTCAGCCCAAACATCTTGGATCAATCTATTGAGACCTTGATTGAACCTCTTAATTCTTGCCTTGCTTGTCCCCCACATCCCCTTAGTCTTATTTGAGTCCACGCATGTCATGTCCTCATCATTCCTCTCCTCTTGAAAAGGATTTGTCCTCAAATCGTCACCTACACCAAACGGGCTTAGATCAGTAACGTTAAATGTGGCACGAACATTATACTCACCTGGAAAATCCAATTTATAGGCATTGTCAATAATACGCTCTAGAACTTGAAATGGATCGTCTCCCCTTGGGAGTAATTTTGAACGTCTTTAAACTGTGAATCTTTCTCTCCGCATATGTAACCACACCCAATCTCCGGGTTCAAATATCACTTGATGTTGCCCCTTGTTCGCGTGCTTAATGTATTGTTCCGTCCTGCGTTCAATGTTTAGTCTGGCTTTCTCATGAATTTTTTTAACTAGATTAGCCTTTTTCTTTCCGTCCATGTTAGTATATTCAGAAACAGGTATTGGTGATAAATCCAACGGTGTCAAAGGATTAAAACCATATACAATTTCAAATGGAGAAATATTAGTAGTAGAATAAACAAAACGGTTATATGAAAACTCAACATGTGGTAAACATTCTTCCCATTGCTTGATATTCTTTTTAATGATATCCCGTAATAATGTCGACAAAGTCCTATTTACTACTTCAGTTTGAACGTCAGTTTGTGGATGACAAGTAGTTGAAAATAAAAGTTTAGTACCCAATTTACACCACAAGGTCTTCCAAAAGTAACTTAAGAACTTTGTATCTCTATCAGAAATAATAGTTTTAGGCATACCATACAAACTCACAATCTCCCTAAAGAACAAATCAGCAATATGAGATGCATCATCAGTTTTATGACATGGAATAAAATATGCTTTTGAAAATCTATTCATGACCACAAATATTGAATCATGACTATGATTAGACCTAGGTAAACCCAACACAAAGTCCATAGAAAGATCAATCCAAGGTTCATTAGGAATAAGCAATGGTGTATACAGTCCATGGGTTTGAACACGAGATTTAGCTTGGCGACAAGTAATACATCTATCACATATTCTTTCCACATCTCATTTCATATGAGGCCAATAAAAATGTTCTTTCAAAATAGCAACAGTTTTATCAACACCAAAATGTCTCATAAAACCACCCCATGTGATTCCCTAACCAACAACTCACGTAAAGAACATGCAGGTATACATAGTTTATTTTCACGAAATAAGAACCCATCAATTCTAAAGTATTTACCCACATCATTCTTTTCACAAGTTTTAAACTCTTCATCGAAATCAAGGTCATTATCATATAACTCTTTAATTCGTTCAAACCCAAGCAATTTTGTATCAAGAGTATTTAACAAAACATACTTGTGAGACAAAGCATCTGCAACGATGTTCTCCTTACCTTGCTTCTATCGAATAACATATGGAAATGTCTCGATAAATTCCATCCATCGTGCATGCCTTTTGTTCAACTTGTGCTGACCCTTCAAATATTTCAATGATTCATGATCGGTGTGGATCACAAACTCTTTAGGCCACAAATAATGTTGCCATATCTCCAAAGCTCTAACCAAAGCGTACATCTCTTTGTCATATGTAGGATAGTTCAAAGCTGCCCCGCTCAACCTTTTGCTGAAATACGCCACTAGTTTCCCTTCTTGCATCAACACAGCTCCAATCCCTAAACCTGAAGCATCATACTCAATCTCAAAAGTTTTAGCAAAGTTAGGAAAAATAAGTAAATGAGCATTTGTTAATTTATCCTTTATCAAGTTAAATGTTTTTTTCTATTCATCACCCCACTTATAGCCCACACTTTTCTTGATGACCTCGGTCAATGGTGTTGTAATCTCACTGAAATTTCGAACAAAACGTCGGTAGAAACTTGCGTCCATGAAAACTTCGTACTTGACTCACATTAGTTGGACTCGGCCAATCTTGGATTGCACGTATTTTCTCATCATCAACTTGGACTCCCTGTGAACTCACAACAAAGCCAAGAAAAATAATTCTATCCAAAAAAAACATGCATTTTTCCATGTTAGCAAATAACTTTTCTTTCCTTAGTACATCTAAAACAGATTTTAAATGCAATGCATGATCTTCTAAGTTTTTACTATAAATCAAGATATCATCAAAATAAACAACGACAAATTTTCCAATGAATGGACGTAAAACATGGTTCATTAATCGCATGAAAGTATTGGGTGCATTAGTTAAACCAAAAGGTAATACCAACCACTCATAAAGACCATATTTAGTTTTAAACGTTGTTTTCCATCATCACCCTCTTGCATTCTAATTTGATGATAATCACTTTTTAAATTAATTTTTGAAAATATGCAAGACCCATGTAATTCATATAACATGTCATCTAAACGAGAAATGGGATGTCAATATTTTACTGTAATGTTATTTACCGCTCGACAATCGATGCACATCCTCTATTTTCCATCTTTTTCGGCACTAGAATCACCGGAACTACACACGGGCTCATACTTTCTCTCACGAATCCTTTCCCCATCATCTCGTTAACTTGCCTTTGTAACTCCTTCATCTACTCGAGATTACTCCGATGAGCCGGACGGTTTGGAATTGTCGCATCGGGAAAAAAATTAATTTGATGCTCAATTCCCTGAATAGGTGGTAGTCCATGAGGAAGTTCCTCGAGAAATACATCTTTGAATTCCTATGAGAGAGATGAAACAACATTAGGCAAAGATTCATTAGCATTAGTATTTAAAAGTGCCTCTTAATACCGATGTAAAATCATAGGCTGTTTAGAAATCAAAGCTCTTCTCACATCACTCTTTTTTGCTAGTATATTTGTTTTTCTCTCATCTTTCTTTTTCTCTCTTTTTTTCTTCTTGATTTTTCTTTTCTTCACTCTCTTTTCTTTGTACATAATCTTTCTACAAATGAATTTGATCCTCATCTACTTGTTGTGGTGACAAAGGATGCAAAGAGATTTTCTTCTTATCGTAAACAAAGGAATATATATTGGTAAACCCATAATGTTGAACCCTCCTATCAAACTGCTATTGTGTAAGACCCCAAATTTTATGAAATAAAAGTATTCAATTTTCTTATAATTATTATTTTATTTCGTAAATGGTTAAATTGATAAAAGGTTAAAGATAAGGGTGATATGTGAAATTTTTTGCAAAGTAAGCAAGTTGTTATAAAATATTCGTTTGGTCGGGGAATATTCTTTTTGTTGGGAATATCCGTACGACGGCACAATCATTGGTGAACCGAATAGGGTGAGGTGAACTAAACTTTGGAAGGGTGTTTTGCTACTATCATACAAGATGTCTAATGACATATAACCTCGTGTTATCATAAGACAGGGTTGTGCACATCCACTTGTTGAGTATATCTACGAGCACTACCTATATGATCTTGGAGTTTGGTGGAAATATAATTTTCAATTACAGACAGTGGAGATAGTTATATGTCAAGAGAAGACTCACCATTGGAAAGTACATGATAGTAATCTTCTAATTTTTTTAGGGTCTATTGGGTCAACCAAGGATAATTCTGTGGACATATGATATCTATCATAATCTAGACGCATGGCCTCTCATGTATGAAGGTTTCCTTAAACACTTCCCAAAAATTTTAATTTCTAAAATAGTTTTTGACTGTACTCTTATGTAAAGTACCATTGTAAGGTTGTGGTCGAGGCACCATGAGAGTTACATACATTTGTATTAAAACTCATAATTTAACTGTGGTTATATTCTGCACGACAGTTCAACAGTTGTATAAATAAAGTTTGTATTTGATTTTTATATTGTGATATCTGGCGACTCAGAATGGGTCGTGTGGACCTATTTTGGGGGCGTCACAAATGGTATCAGAGCTTAGGGATATGGTCACTGGCGGAGATAAGAGTCTAGAACTAGGAGGGAAGAGACGAGTTATATACTTCGCTAGTGTGTGACTTACCTAAGTTGAAATTGTTTACTTGATAAGTTGACAAATTGTGATATATCAATTAACCATTGTTTTGAAGCTATATTCTAGAATGATATCTAAAATACAGGAGATGAGAAATAGGAAAATCATGATAGAGAGGAAATTACCGGGAAGGTATAATCTGAAAAGAAAGCAAGGTATTCTCATCTCTTTGAATATCAGGTACGTACGTAAATTTCGAGGGTGAAATTTCATAAAGAGGGGAGATTGTAAGACCCCGAATTTTATGAAATGAAAGTATTCAATTTTCTTATATTTATTATTTTATTTCGTAAATGGTTAAATTGATAAAAGGTTAAAGATAAGGGTTTTAGGTGAAATTTTTTGCAAAGTAAGTAAGTTGTTATAAAATATTCGTTTAGTCGGGGAATATTCTTTTTGTCGGGAATATCCGTACGATGACACAATCATTGGTGAACCGAATAGGGTGAGGTGAACCAAACTTTGGAAGGCTGTTTTGCCACTATCATACAAGATGTCTAATGACATATAACCTCGTGTTATCATAAGACAGGGTTGTGCACATCCACTTGCTGAGTATATCTACGAGCACTACCTATATGATCTGGGAGTTTGGTTGAAATATAATTTTCAATTGCATACAGTGGAGATAGTTATATGTCAAGAGAAGACTCACCATTGGAAAGAACATGATAGTAATCTTCTCATTTTTCTTTGGGGTCTATTGTGTCAACCAAGGATAATTCTGTGGATATATGATATCTATCATAACCTAGACGCATGGCCTCCCATGTACGAAGGTTTCCTTGAGCACTTCCCAAAGATTTTAATTTCTAAAACAGTTTTTGACTGTACTATTATGTAAAGTACCATTGTAAGATTGTGGTCGAGGCACCATGAGAGTTACATACATTTGTATTAAAACTCACAGTTTAACTGTGGTTGTATTCTGCACGACAGTTCAACAGTTGTATAAATGAAGTTTGTATTTGATTTTTATAGTGTGATATCTAGCGACTCAGAATGGGTCATGTGGAACTATTTTGGGGGAGTCACATATGGTCTACCCAATAACATATGCCCTGCCTGCATAGGCACCACATCACACAATATCTTATCAACATATCGACCAATAGCAAATGGAACTAACATATGTTTGGTTACTTTAATGTCTACATTATCATTGAACCACTGCAAATAATACGGCTGCGGATGTTTAGTAGTAGGTAACCCCAATTTCTCCACCATCATAGTGTTTGCCACATTTGTACAGCTACCTCAATCTATGACTACACAACAGATTTTCCCATTCACAAGACATCGATTATGGAATAGATTTTCCCGCTGTTCACTGCTCTCCTCCTTAACCTACATACTAAGTGCTCTTCTTGTAACCAGAATTTCACCATGTATCGCATCCTCGCCTATCTCCTCTAATGGTGGCATAGAATCGGTGTCGCTCTCTTCCCCCTCGGTCTCCACATCTCCATTGTCAAGCAACAACATTTTCCCCTGATTTGGACATTGGCTAGAAATATGTCCCCTGCCTTGACACTTAAAGCATACAATATCCCGATTACGCCTAAAAGAAGGTTGTTCATTTTTACCTTGTATATCTCGGCTAGTCGATCCTTACTTAGGTTCCACCTTTGGTTTGATCGCAATTGTCTTTTCCTCTCGCTTTGCCAAATTAGGTCTCCATGATGAACTACCATTAGATTGTCCTCAGTGTCCTCCTCACCTATTAAGTTGTTTCTCTATCTTAGTAGTCATATGTACCAGTTCTTCTAACTCCAAATAATGTTGCCGTTCAACCAAGTCTGCAATCTCCCAGTTCAATCCCGCTGAGAACCTAGCCATCGCTATTTCATTATCCTTAATCAAATTAGCCCAATCCTTCAACGTTTCCATCTCCATGTAATATTCATCCACACTCTGACTTCCTTGTTTAAGAGTTTGTAAACTATGAATGATCTCCCATGGATACTATGCTGGTACAAACCTCTTTTTCATGATAGCTTTCATCTCCACCCAAGTTGTAATCGGCCACTCTTTACACCTTCTCCGATTAGCTGTCAACTGATCCCACCATATCAATGCATATCCAAAAAACTCCGTAATGGCCAGTTTGACTTTCTTAAGGTTTGAATAGTTGTGAGAGTTAAAGATTCGCTCCATCTTGGTTACCCAATCTAAATAAGCCTCAGGATCACCAGTAAATTGACATCTTCTATGTAAGACCACAAATTTTATTAATAAAGATTAATTTTCTTGAAATATTTTTTTTGAGTATTAAGGTGTGGATTTGATATAATATTATAGTTGTGGGTAATATTTATAAATTTTGCAAAGTAAGCAAGTTATCATAAAATATTCGATTGGTCGGGGAATATTCGTTTTATCATGGAATATTCATACAACGCAAAAATCATTTGTGGACCCCACAACAGAATTACTGTCAAAGTTAGAAACGACAGAAATATCTTTTTATAAAAATAATAGCGAAAGTTTTACCGTTAATTGTTGAAGTACTCGATGATAAAAGTAAAGTAATATGTGTGGTTGCATAGTAGCATACAGTATTGATTATTGATGCTTACGTTAGAAGTCACTCAATTTATTTCAATTATTGTCACAGTAATTGCTGCATAGTATCTCACGTTATTGATTTAATTATTGTCACAATATTTTATATTATTAAATCAATAATTAAGACGACAAAGTTATTCATATTATTATTTGCATTATTGACGATGTCTAGAAAGTTCTATCGAAGAAAAAGGTTTGGTCACCTAATTGCGCGCCAATAGGGAGAAATCCTTATCGGAAAGCCCCATGTTTCGTGGGAATAATCTGGTTGTTAATATTGCAAGTTATAAATGATGAATAATTGTTGTTCAAAAATATGTTTTGTGAAGCCAAGTAAATTGGGATAAATAGATGGGATTTTTATGAAGTATTTGTTGTAAATTTGGCTTATTATATGGACCCCCACATACTCATTTTTTAGAATAATCGGTAGAAAGTTATTATATATATATATATATATATATATATATATATATATATATATATATATATATATATATATATATATATATATATATATAAGTACTATATATATATATAATAAATGGTGGGGGCCACGAGTGGGATTTTACCAGGGGGTGGGGGAATTGTCACGGGGGAGAAAAAGGAGTCTGGAAGGGAGTATTATTACCATTATTATATATGTATATGTGTGTGTGTGTATGTGTGTGTGTATATATACATATTATAATAACTTTTATTTTTTATGTAAACTAGAATATATTATATTTTATTATGCATAGTGCTTGCATAGTAAAAAAATTTGAAAATCAGAAATCATCAGTGAACTCCCACTATGTAGTCCGTGATTTTTCCTTTACTGTGCATCCAAATAGTATCCTACCATTCTTCTATAAATAAGATGTTCAGTTTAGAAAAAAAAATTACACCAGAATCAGAGAATTCTTCTTCTATAATATTGAGCGTATTTCTTAAGAGTTTAAGGAAGCTTTGAGTATAGAAAATAGTGAAAGTTTTTTTTCAAGAATATATCCCCTATACTAGTCAGAATTGCTCTCTTTTTGAGGTAAGTTGTATTATTTATTTCATATTCGCTTACGATATTATTTTTCGTATTTGTAATAACCCAATATTTTCTATATAAATAAATAAGAAATTGTGCATATAATTTTTTTTTATTATTTTAAAGATGAGAATATGTGCTAAGTAAAGTGTATGTATATTTGTAATAAATAAAATTTATTTTACATGAATAATTTCAAATAATTTTATTTTAGAATTATTGATCATTATAAAGTATATTCTTATAATAATTAATTTTATAGTATAAATGTCTTTATTATTTATTTTCTATGAAAATATGATTTTTATATTATTTAAATAATATATGAAATGATTATGGGGATTATTATAATTACTATTTTGGCATATTAATTTTAGTTCATATTATTAAGTTAATTATTTTAACTTAATTAATAATGTTATATATGAAAGATAAATTAGATATGCAATCCAAATCCTAATTTTGGATTTTGAGCAAGAATGAGAATAATAATATTATATTAAATATGATATTATTTTTCAGTGTTATAAATATATACTGTATGTGTGTATTGATAATAGTTGGTCAATTATAGTGTATAATGTCAAAACCCTTATAACAATTTGTTAAACCCTATTTTAAAACTCAATTATGAGTTCGAGATTGTTATGTAACGGTGTTATTATAATTAAGGTTAAGTATTTTGGAATTTAATGATAATTAGGGAAACCCTAATTATTACTTATAAACCCTAATTATTAAATTAAAAACTCTTATTTGCTAATTAGGAACCCTAATGGATAAGTTAGAAACTCTATTTATTATGTTAGTAAATTGTAATGTTAAATTGGGGAAAACTAATAAAATCAAGAAACTCTAATTATTTAAAACACTAATTTTCTATTAAAAACCCTAATTTTAATTAGTGTGTTCTAATTAAAATCTTATTAAACTTTAAAATTAATTTTTCAAACCCTAGAAATTATTTGGGAAACCTTAAGATTTAAAATCTAGTGATTAAACCCTAGATTCAAGTACCATGGACAAGAATACCATTAAGATTACTAGCAAAATGACCACTATACCCTTTTTGTCCCATTCTTGAATTATTGCTAGCAAAATCTTGCCAAATCTTGACAAGCCACCACCCTAGTCTAGCTAGGAGCTAAACAATTCCAACTCTCAGCCATTAACCATCCAAATTCATTGCATATGAGTTTAAATAAGGATCAAGAGAGAGAAAGTGCATTATTTACCCCATTTGTACCCATACTCTCATCCTAGACCATCTCTCTTAAAAACCCACGAAAATATTTAGTGATTCAGTCCATATCTAAGTCCCCATAACACCCAAGCACAACCATCAAAGATCAGATTCAAGAATCAAGGTGTAAAGAGGTACAAAAACCCTAGCTTGATATTCATGTGATTTGATGTTAGATGTTAAGTTCTTGTGTTAAAACATGTTGTATGTAGTATATATTGATGATTTGGGTTGCTAGATGTTAGATCCATAACATTTAGAGGCTTAGATTTGAAGCTTTTAAAAATTTGGAAAATTTTATTTTTGTTGTCTGACAATGAATGTCAGACCTCAAATCTCAATGATTTTTAATGATTTTTGTGTTTTGAAAGTATGTAGTTGTATTATGCTATGAGATATTTGATCTAGTACTTGAATCAAGTCCAGATCGTGTATAGATTGAAAGTTATTGATGGTCAAAGTCAGTTGACCGACCATGACCAAGCCTTTCTGGGTAACCCAGAACTTACCCAGATGGCTCTGACAGCAAGTTCATGCCCTTAGATCTTTCTGTTATTAGTTACCTTGTTACTGTTGTTGTATTCATGTTGAAGGTTGGTATATGGATTGTAGATTAAAGCCTTTAGAACACATAAACATCATGTAGGCTGGAAGTAATGGCTGGTCAAACCAGGTAGAACGTTCATGAAATCGATTTTCTAGGTAACCTAGAAAACTGATCACCATGTCTTCTAACATGGTTTGACCGGCATAGATCTGCTTGATCTTTTGTTGTTAGACTGTTGTTATGTAATAGATCTGTTATCTTGCATGCTAGCTACAATCTAGAACTATTAAATAAATAAAACCTCACATAGATTTCATGTAAGATCCCGAATTTTATGAAATAAAAGTATTCAATTTTTCTTATAATTATTATTCGGTAAATGGTTAAATTGATAAAAAGTAAAGTTGAGGGTGATATATGAAATTTTTTTCAAAATAAGCAAGTGGCTATAAAATACTTATTGTTGTCAGGGAATATTCGTTTGGTCGTGGAATATTCTTTTTGTCAAAAATATCCGTACGACGGCGCAGTCATTTGTGGACCCCATAACAAAATAACTGTCGGATAAAAAAAATGACAAGTTTGAGTTTTTATAAATAATCGCGTAATGGTTTAATTAATTAATTGTTGGATTACACGGTGGTTAAAATATAGTAATACGCATGGTTGCAGACAAAGTAGCTTTACCAGATTATTGCACAATATTTTTAAATTATTGATTTCACTTACGTGAAGGCACTACTCAATAATTGTTACAGTAATTACTGTTCAATACTTTATTTTATTGATTCAATAATTGTTGCGTTGATAGTTTATATTATTGTTGTTTCAATAATTGTCACGACAAAGTATTTTCCATTATCAGATAAATAATTCATATTATTTGAATAATATTATTAAGCATTATTGGCAATGTCTAGAAAGTCCCCTCTTTCCTGGGAACCACCTGGTTGTCATTATTATGATTCTGTAATATTATTTGTGAATAATTAATTATTGATTTATATGATAAGGAAATATTTATTTGATGTGGATATAAATGAAGGAATTAACGTTGAGGTGTTTTATCAGTATTTTGACGGATTGGAGGTATTAAAAGATCAAATCGGTGTTCTTTAAGCTCTATTGCGTGAGTTATAATTTTAATCCGACCGTTGGATCGTTGTGATTTTTGGATATGTTATACATCTATAAGTTGGATATATGTCCACAAATTTTGAACCGTTAAAAATTAACGTATGATTTATTATGAATTTTAAAAGGTGTTAAAAATCATCTGTTTGTGGATTTCAGATATTTTTTGTTGGGAATTTGTAAAAACTTTCTTTTATAAAGTTGTAGAGAATTCGATTTCGTGTGGAATGGACATAAAATTCCTATTTTCTGATAAACGGGCTATTTTCTATGAATTGTTGAAGTTTGAGAAAATAAAAAATAATTTTATAAAAATGGGGTGGGACCCACTTTTGTTTTTAACACATGTGAAATTTTGATTCTTGGTTCCAAGTTGGGCGCCATTTTGGGTGGGTAGACGTGAATGTTGAAAAATAAAATAAATAATATTATTTTATTATTTTAGTCTCCTATGGCATTCTAGCATTTTCCTATAAATAGGCGCTTAAGTTAGAATTGAAAATCACACAAGAAACTGAAGTTTTCTCTCTCTATATTATCGAGCATATTTTTCTGAGTATTTAGATATCTTGAGTGTTGTTATCTATTGCAAGTTCCTTGGGTGTTATATCAGGCATTCATGTAAATCGCTTGCTCTTTTGAGGTAAGGGATTTTAAGGGTTGTTATGTTTTTCATGTTTTCGTAATTTTTCGACCTTCAAAAATTCTGGAAAAATTTGAAATGATAATTTGATGAGTTTTCTTGATTGTGTCCAAAAATGGTGAATTTTGGATGTATAGATTAAAGAGTTATGAATTTAATGAGAAAATACTATTTTAAAAGTAAACCATTATAACTCCTTGTGGTTAACTCCAAAATTGGTGAAATTTTTATTGGGAGTATATGTTTATATTATCAGTATACTCTGTAAATTTTGGAATTTTTGGACAAAAGTATAATTTATGATAAATGTCTAAATATTCGGCAGTTTTGGCCATATGAAAAATACTAATTGAATTTTAAAAATTCTGAGAAAAATATATGTTTAATATGGGACTATATTCTGCTAAATTCCAGAAAACAAATATTTTTAGAACTGATTTGGTATTTTTCATGAAAATGAACTAGTTATGAGTAAATGAATTAAATATGTTATGTGAAGTAAGAAAATTGAAAAATGGGATTTTATGGCTTGAGAATCCTATATAAGGTATATGCAGATTTTTGATGAGGATTTTAGTTATTGGTGATGAAATCTTATGTGTTTGGCATTTTAGGATGACTAAATGCATTAATTATTAAAGTTTAAATAATTGGATTAAATTGTTTATCAGTTTAAGAAATGATTAACATATTGTTGTAATATTAATAATATTAGATTATGAGATTTCTAAGTGATTTATAACATTTAGATTAAGGTGTTATAAATATTGATATGGATTTTATTGTGAAACTTTATCTTTTCGTGTCGGGGTTACTATGCACGTATACGGTACTATGTACGAATACGGGGTACTATTCATGACAAAATTGGTTTCTTTTGCTGACCAAATTATCGTTGACTTATGAATCTTACTCTTAAAATTAAACTCATGTTTTGATTATATTGTTTATATAACAATTTTTTTATAATCCTAGTGAAGAAATTTCTCTTTGACTTTAGTGTAAAGATGGGTAGATTATTGGTATGACCGTGACTATTGGTTCTCTTTGGCCAGTAGTGCAAAGTTGAATCGTTGACTGGTATGATCATGACCATTGAATATTTTTTTAGCTTAAGTGCAAAGGTGAATTGATCAACATGATTATAATTATGGCTTATATAAATTCTGAAATGATTATGTATTTCTTTGAGATATTAATATCTTTGGCATGTAGTGCAAAGATGAATTGTTGATGAATATCTTTGGCACGTAGTGCAAAGATGACCTGTTGTTGAATATCTTTGGCCTGTAGTGCAAAGATGACATGTTGTTGAATATCTTTGGCCTGTAGTGCAAAGATGAAATGATAATGAATATCTTTGGCCCGTAGTGCAAAGATGATTTTATTAGTATGATTATAAGCGAGGGCTGTGATTTGGTATAACCATGATCTTTGATGTTTCGGTAAAGAGCGGTGATGAAAATTATCTTTCGTCCTGGATGAGAAGAGGAATTTAGAATCACAATTATGATTATGAGTTATTTATATGATTGTGGAAAGGCTGTTGATTGATGTTACGAGGATAAAACATTATTGGTGGACTTTTAATGTGGAGAAGATAATAGATTTTATAGTCTATTTGACTCTTCTAATGGATTGCTCGTTTCATACCGCAACTATGGTTGAAAAGTTTTATCATCTACCATATGTTCTAAATCTCGATTTATTCTTGATGAAGGCTATTGATAATTTAATTATCTTTAGTCATGATATTCTTTCTTGAGCTAGTTGTGCTCACCCTTTTGCTTCACAATTCCTTTCGGGTAATAAGAGTGTTTAAAAGATTCGAGCGGGGATAACGGGGGAATAGAGCGGTGGTCTATAGTTGTTGAGGTTCTCCCTAAATAGTATGGAAATAATTTTATTGAGAACTTTAGATAAGTGTCCGATCATTATTGTATCGTCATTTGATATTTAATTTTGGGAACCAAATAGGGTGAAGTGAACCCAACTTTGGAAGGGTTTTTTGCCACTATCATAGAAGATGTCTAATGACATACGACCTCGTGTTATCATAAAGGCGAGGTTGTGCACATCCACTTCTTTGAGTAAATCTCTGAGCACTACCTATATGACCTTGGAGTTTGGTTGAAACATAATGCTCAACTGGAGAGCGGTGGAGATAGTTATATGTCAAGAGAAGACTCACCATTGGAAAGAACATGATAGTAATCTTCTCGTTTTTCTTTGGGGTCTATTGGGTCAACCAAGGATAATTCTGTGGGCATATGATATCTATCATAACCTAGATGCATGGCCTCCCATGTATGAAGGTTTCCTTGAGCACTTTCCAAAGATTTTAATTTCTAAAATAGTTATTGACTGTACCTTTATCTAATGCATCGATGTGAGGTGTTGTCCATAGTTGGGACATGAGTCACAGTTGGTATTAAAACTCACAGTATATGTGTTGTTGTATTTTGCACGACAATTGTAGTAATAAAGTTGTAGTTGTTTTCTGTACCATGTATTTGGCGACGCCGAATAGGTTGGATGGATTGGACCTATTTTGGGGGCGTTACATTTCAAGTAGTGGAAGCCCAAAATTGGTCACTCGAAACTATTCTTCATTTCTGGGTTGTAACCCAGAAATGAAGAACAGCTCTGACAACTTGTTCAAGGCTTTAGATCTTTCTTATTGATGATGTTTAGACTTGAAAATTGTTCAATTCATGTACCCTGCTAGTTAGTCTTCATAGCCCAACGTCTAGAACACATTTAACATGAACCAATTGACTGGAATAAGGCCACCAAGGTCGTTAATCCTAGGCCATGACCGTAAATTGCAGGCGACTGAAACATGATGAACATGTCGATAATTGAATTCAAAGCTTTATATCTTGCTCATATGTTATGATCTGGCCCAGATATTGATTTACACTTGTAGTATTACATCAATACTACAAGATCAAAGTTATAGCTAGCCCATAAACACTATACATAATGAATTAATCATGGTCAAAATTGGTACCTAGAAACTGTCCTATGAAGGTTCAAGAACACCTAAGGCGACATTTTATTTTTCATAAATATTAGTATTTATTTGAATATTATTGATATTTTATTTATTTAAAAAATGCATTAAATAAATTAATTAAAAATGATTTTACTATATTAAAAATCATTTTAAATGATAATAGGGTATTTAAAAATATTTTAAGTTATAAAATATAACTTTTAATATTTAAAGCAAATTTAATTAATTATTTAATATTAATGATATTAGAATTATTTAATAATTATATTAAATAAAGTAATTTAAAAATGATTTTAATATTAGAAAAATCATTTAAAATGAAAATAAAGTGTTTAAAAATATTTTAAGTTATAAAATATAACTTTTAATATTTAAAGGATAATTTCATTAATAATTTAATATTAATGATAATAATTTAATATTAGTGATATTTGGTTTGTTTAATAAATATATTGAATAAATAAAAAATGGTTTTATTAATTTAAAAGGATATAAATGAATTAAAAATATTTTAAGTTATAATTAATGACTTTTAATATTTTGATAAATAATACATTATTATTTTAATATTGATGGTAATTATTTAAAAGTGATTTTAAATGTTTTAAAAATCATTTAAGGGTAATATTAATGTTTCAAAAATATTTTGAGTTATTATAAATAACTTTAATATTTTGGCAATGGTTTCATTAATAGTTTGATATTAATTAAATATTAATGATAATATAAATATTCAATATTTAAATCATTTAATAATGATTCCGGTGTTTGAAAAATCATGATAAATTATAATAATTAATTAAAAATTATTATAAGTCATTTAAAGAAATTTTGACCACTGTTTAAGTTATATTGAACTTCAGGATAGAGTCTTAGACTCGTTAATTACCAGATAAAGCCGGCGGTACACCGAAATATTTTAGAAATTGATCTAGACTTATATAATTTGACTAGATACGTGTCTGTTTGTAATCCAATTACTGTTAAACTTATGTGACAATGTGATTAAGCTATGTGTTGACTGCAAATAGCAGTAATATGTGATATAATATATTATTCTAATCAAACGAATGATCTTATTATGATAGGTTTTGGTATAAAAGATAAAACTAAGTTGTGTTATTGTAAGCAGCAGCTCAGGCAAGTATCCTACCTTTGCATTTACTTTATGCAATGGACATAAGTAAGAAAGTTTTAGAATTTTATTATCATTGTGCCAGAATATTAACTCTATTATTATCGATTATGTTTCCGATCATTATTTATCAGTACAATATTATTGTATAATTCAGATATTTATTTTATTTGTAAATTTCTAAATATAGTTATACAAGTGTCCTCACTTGGATAATCATTGTATTTAATCACATGTTGATACATACTTATTAATTTCCATTATGTATATGTTGACTTAAAAGTTGTCTAAGCTATTTGATCCGGCTAGACACAAACTTAAACATATTGTTGAACAAGATAGAACTTTATTATTATCCGACCAAATTTTTTGGTTAGGATTCCCGACAAAGTATGAACATCCCGAACATGGGAAAACTTTTGTGCAGCTAAGGTGAATAAGATGAACGATAATATCATTCTTGCATGTAGTATTGATCAATACAGGGCATAACGGGCTAATCACCCCCCGTTCTTGTAAGTTATGACGGTTTACAGAAGAAGTTCTGTTTAACCTTTTCAAAAATAAAAAATAATATTCATTGTCTATCGACTGATCTCCAATTATAGTCGGTACGTAGTTTCAAAAATTTGATATAGAATTGATATGTTGTTATTATTGGTTCAACTTATTTTACAACTGTTGATTCATTGTAGAAGTGTCATTCAAAGAAAACATTTAATTCTTTCAGCTAATATCTATTGTTGTTATTACTTGTTGGGCAATCAAATGCTCATTCTTGCTTTAAATTTAAATGTTTTCAACTAAGTATGATCAACCCGAAGGATCAGGCAAGAACAAGGGGAAATGAAAGCTGTTCGAATGAGTTTTATAATATTCTGTGTAATAGTTAAAGTTTATTAAGACAATGATATTTATTATCTATGATGTAATGAATGTTTAAAGGTCGCATACCTGGGATTTAGACTCTGATTTATGTAAATTAAATTTTGTATCTATATTATTGTTATTATTATTAGTATTATTTCGCTCATAGAAAGGTATCGTGAAGCACCGAGTTCGGGTTTCAAGTACCTGAATTTGGGGGCGTCACAGTATTTATAAGAAATTTTATTTCATTCAATATTTGCAAGAAATATTATCTTCGTTTAATATTCGTAAGGAATATTATCTTCGTTCAATATTCGTAAGGAATATTTTTTTTTCAGCAGTTGTAAGGGATGTTATTTTTGTTCAATATTTGTAAGAAATAATATTTTTTTCCGTACTTTGTAGTATGTAAGTAATATTATTTCATTTTAGATTTTGAATTATACACTCATTTTGTTAAGTATTGCTTCTATACTCCTTGAAATTAGTAGAATATCCTTACAATTTATATTTCATCTAGTATCATTTCACAAGGATATTGTTATGAACATTCTTGTTCATTTTTAAGCTTTTCATGTCGGAGTACTATTCATGGGTACTATTCATTTATATGACAGTATTCATATATACGACACTATTCATGCGTACGACACTATTCATACGTACGGATACTATTCACAGGGTACTATTTATTCGGATACTATTCACTCGGGGTACTATTAATGGTAAAAAATGATTTTTTTTTCTGTCCAAAACATTTTTGATACAATATTATTCTTGAATTTTACTTCACAAAGCAGTTATCATATTGACAATTTGGACATTTTTAAACTCTAGATAAATTTAAAGTCTAGATAAATTTAAAGTCTTTAATATTTATCCTTAATTTTGTTTAATTGAATTCTTATATCATTGTCATCATCCTCATGCTTATATTGTGATGAAAGTCATCTTCGGCCAATGGTGCAAAGATGAATTGTTGTTTGGTATGATTATGACCAGGGACTATTCGGTGTAATCATGACCTGTAATGTTACAAATGATGTGATAAAAGTCCTCATTAGCCCGTAGTGCATTGATGGACAGTTGTTGGTATGATCATGACCATGCGTTCTCTTCGACCAAGGGTGCAAAGATGAATTGTCGTTTGGCATGATCATTACCATTGATGATGACATGAATATCCTTGGCCCGTAGTGCATGGATAATTCAGTGATGTGGATTATTTATTAAGCTGAGTCTCAGCGATAAAATTGATGATAAACTTTTAAATCATAGAAGATAGTAGATATCATACTTTACTTGACTCTTCTAATGGATTGTTTATTCCGTTGTAGTTAAAATTAATGTCTATTATATTCTATCAGTTGTTATACTGTTGAGGCTAATGATAATTTATTCTGCATTATCTTAGTCATAATATTTCTTACTGGGCTAGTTGAGCTCACCATTTTCTTTCATTGTTTTCTTCAAAAAATGAGAATATAGTTGGGACTAGTCGGGGAATGGAGTGACGGTCTGAGATGGTTGTTTTAGTAGTCCTCACTATTCTGTGAAATAGTGTGATAATAATTATAATGAGGATTGAATTTGAGTTGGATAATGTCTAGAAGATAATCTTCATGTTAAAACTCAACTATTATGTTGTCGTATTTTGTATGACAGTTGTATTAATTAAGTTTGTATTTGATCTTTGTACCATGTATCTGGCAACCCAAGATGGGTGATATATACCTATTTTGGAGGCGTCACAGTTGGTATGAAAGCTTAGGGATATAATCCTTGGCTGAGATGTGAAACTAGAACTAGGAGGAGAGAGACGGGTAAATCCTTCGCTAGTATGACCTACCTAAGCTTAATTGTTATTTAATTGGTCGGTCAGAATATAGGGGTAATATGTGGCATGTCAATTAAGCCTTATTTTGTGACAGTAAAATGGCATCTGAAAATGTTGAGATAAGCAATTGAGCAAATTAGACTGTTGAGTCACCGCTGATCAATAACCAGGATAATGGTTATTAGGAAGGCAATAATCCTCATGTAAACAACAACATCGACCAAATGATGAACGATGGTATATTTAGGAACTTTCTAGAATTCATGTAAAACCAAACGAGAGCGACTCATGTTCATAATACATGTGGAGTCAATGGCAACTCATAGCTGATCACCACTAAGTAGTTCAAAGAGCTAGGACTACTCTAGTTTTTGGGAAATCCAGAACCACTTAAGGCAGAGACGTGGATTAAGCAGATCACCAAGATATTTGATATCTTGGAATGCTCAGAGGAGCAAAAGGTTCCCTTAGCCACCTTTATGTTGCGTGAAGAAGTAAATTACTGGTGGGAATCTGTAAAACGTACTCAACCTGCCGTATTAAATATGTCTTGGGAGAAGTTCCAAGAATTATTCAACGACAAGTACTTTCATGAAAGTATTCGTCACATGAAGGAGGTGAAATTCATCAAGCTGGAGCAAGACAATATTACCATGTCGCAGTATGAGGCTTAGTTTGTCGAGTTGTCCCGGTTTGTATCCCATTTGGTTGATAATAAGGAGGGAATGACGCAAATATTTCTGCGAGGTTTGAAACCCGAAATACGTCAATACCTTATTTCTCAGAAACTTTGTTTATATTCAGATGTTGCGAATAGGGCTCAGTTATTGGAGCGTGATAATGATTCAGCCCAACCAAAAGACAACGACCAACAACATGATAATAATCATACCGGTGGCAATGGCCATCCGAACAATAATAACCATCGTGGAGGAAATTATCAGGCAAGAAATGGTAACCACTTCGGTGGTAATCATGGCAAAAATAATTGGAAAGGTGAACTAAGTAAGAACAACTTTAAGAAGAGAAGATTTAACAGTGACGGAAAGACGTCGGCAACAGCACCAACACTCGTTTCCAAGGAAGGAGAACGACCACCGGTCGTATGTTTCAAATGCGAATAGGAGGGACACATCCGTCCAAACTGTACGCAGCAACCCAAATTATGTTTCAATTACGGAAGAGAAGATCACCTAGCTCGATTTTGTCGTGTAGTGAAGTCAAGTCCAGATGGGATGATGACGCCAAAGGATTTCCCAGACAAGTCAAAGTCGGTAGTTTAAGTGAGAGCGTTTATCGAGGAACCTGAATGAAAACTTTTGGGAAGTCTATACCTTATTTGATACTGGTTCTACCCATTCTTTTATTTCTCCTACTTGCTCTCAACGTTTAAATTGAACTCCAGAGAAATTAGACTTTGACTTATCTGTTAAAATTCCGTTAGGAGAAACCTTCGTTACCTCCACTATTTATAAATCTTGTTTGATTCAAATCGGCACCCTCACGTTACCTATTGATCTCATCTCCTTGAAAATACTTGCCTTTTATGTGATTTTAGGAATTGACTAGTTAACTATTTATCATGATAAAATTGATTATTTTTGTAAGGTTGTTAGTTTTCATATTCCTAACCAACCTGTTATGCGAATTCAGGCAACCAAACCACTAAAGTCAATCACTGTCATACAAAGCCATAAGTAAAGTGCCCCGAGCCTTTCGCTTATGACTTCCTTGTGTGGGATGCACCGAAGCCAGACTCTTCATAGGGGACGCCGTGAATAACGGTGGCAAGTTGATAGGTATCAATGTGAAGTGTTATCCGAGTCTTGGATAAGAGTCGCAGTTTTGAATGATATTTCTATTGTTAATAAATTTCCTAACGTATTCCCTAAAGAACTTCCTAGCCTACCCCCAGAGCATGAAATCGAATTTTGTATTAACCTTGAACCCGATACAAAACCCTCAAATATTTCTTCACCCAAAATGAACGTAACATGCGCCAAAGATGTTGGCTCGAGCTGTTGAAGATTTCGACCATACCATTCAATACCATCTTGGAAAAGTAAACGTGGTAGCTGACGTGTTGAGTATAAGATCATATGCGGTTACAAGTGCGACGTTATTAACACAAAGACCCATTTCGTATAACTTACAAATGATGGAGATAAAGTTAAAGACTCTAAGGACCTACGCGATGATGTTAAATATACGAGTAAAATTGACTTTAATCGATAAAGTTAAAGCCGCTCAAGCTATAGACTGAGAGTTGATTAATGTGAAGAAGAAGGTGCAAGAAGGCGTTATTCTAGAAGCAAGAATCAACGAAGAGATGAAATCTCAACCCTCGATTTTATTAGTCTATTTAAAATCCTCGATTGAGTAGGAACTGTGACCTATAGACTCGCTTTATCGCCAAGTATGTCGCGTGTTCATAACATTTTTCACGTATCGATGTTACGTACATATGTGGACGACCCGAACTAGAACTATGAGGTGATACCTATTAAAATCTTTGATAAGAAGAAAAATATTCTACGCTCAAAGGTTATACCTCAAGAGTTAAATCTGACGAGGTATCCTCACCTCTTCGACATACCAGGTACGTACGTCAATTTTGAGAATAAAATTTCATAAGAAGGGGAGGTTGTATGACCCCAAATTTTATGAATAAAGATTAATTTTCTCAAAATATTTTTTTTTGAGTATTAAGGTGTGGATTTAATATAATATTATAGTCGTGGGTAATATTTATAAATTTTGCAAAGTTAGCAAGTTGTCATAAAATATCCGATTGGTCAGGGAATATTCATTTTATCAGAGAATATTCGTATAACGGTGCAATCATTGGTGGACCCCACAATGGAATTATTGTCGGAATTAGAAAATGACATAAATATCATTTTATAAAAATAACAACGAAAATTTTACCGTTAAATGTTGAAATACTTGGTGAAAAAAGTACAGTAATACGCGTGGTTGCATAGTAGAACACGGTATTGATTATTGATGCTTACGTGAGAAGTCATTAAATTTATTTCAATTATTGTCACAGTAATTGATGCATAGTATCTTACGTTATTGATTCAATTATTGTCACAATATTTTATATTATTAAATCAATAATTGAGATAACAAAGTCATTCATATTATTATTTACATTATTGATGATGTCTAGAAAGTTCTGTCGAGGAAAGGGGTTTGGTCACCTAATTGCGCGCCAATAGGGAGAAATCCTTATCGAAAAGCCCCCTCTTTCTTGGGAATAATCTAGTTGTTAATATTGCAAGTTATAAATGATGAATAATTTTTGTTCAAAAATGTGTTTTGTGAAACCAAGTAAATTGGGATAAATAGATGGGATTTTTATGAAGTATTTGTTGTAAATTTAACTTATTATATGGAACTCTACTTACTCATTTTTTCAGAATAATTGGTAGAAAGTTATTCAATATATATATATATATATATATATATATATATAAGTATATATATATATATAAAATAAATGGTGGGGGCCACGAATGGGATGTTACCAGGGGGTGGGGGAATTGTCACAAGGGAGAAAAAGGAGTCTGGAAAGGAGTATTATTATTATTATTATTATTATTATTATTATTATTATTATTATTATTATTATTTTTATATATATATATATATTATAATAAGTTTTATTTTTTATGTAAAATAGAATATATTATATTTTATTATGCATAGTGTCTGCATAGTAAAAAAAATTTAAATGTGTAGTCCGTGATTTTTCCTTTACTGTGCATCCAAACAGTATCCTGTCATTCTCCTATAAATAGGATGTTTAGTTTACAAAAGAAAATCACACTAGAATTAGAGAATTTTACTTCTATAATATTGAGCGTATTTCTTTAGAGTTTAAGAAAGCTTTGAGTGTAGAAAAAAGAGAAATTTTTCTTCAAGAATATATCCGCTATACCAGTCAGAATTGCTCTGTTTTTGAGGTAAGGGGCATTATTTATTTCATATTCGCTTATGATATTATTTTTCGTATTCGTAAGAAATTTTATTTCGTTCAATATTCGTAAGAAATATTATCTTCGTTTAATATTCGTAAGGAATATTATCTTCGTTCAATATTCGTAAGGAATATTATTTTCGTTCAACAGTTGTAAGGGATGTTATTTTTGTTCAATATTCGTAAGAAATAATATTTTCTTACATACTCTGTAGTATGTAAGTAATATTATTTCATTTCAGATTCTGAATTCTACACTCATTTTGTTAAGTATTGCTTCTATACTCCTTGAAATTAGTAGAATATCCTTAAAATTTGTATTTCATCTAGTATCATTTCACAAGGATATTTTTCTGAACATTCTTGTTCATTTTTAAGCTTTTCATATCAGAGTACTATTCATTTATACAACACTATAAATATGTACGACACTATTTATATGTACGACACTATTCATACATATGGGTACTATTCATGAAGTAGTATTCACAGGGTACTATTCACCTGGGGTACTATTCATAACAAAAATTTATTTCTTTTCTGTCCAAATCATTTTTGATACAATATTATTCTTGAATTGTACTCCACAAAGTAGTTATCATGCTAACAATTTGGACATTTTTAAACTCTGGATAAATTTAAAGTCTTTAATATTTATCATTGATTTTGTTTAATTGAATTCTTATATCATTGTCATCATCCTCATGCTTATATTGTGATGAAAGTCATCTTCGCCCAAGGGTACAAAGATGAATTGTTGTTTGGTATGATTATGACCAGGGATTATTCGATGTAATAAAGACCTGTAATGTTACAAATGATGTTGTAAAAGTTCTCATTGGCCCGTAGTGCATTGATAGACAGTTGTTGGTATGATCATGATCATGCGTTCTCTTCGGCCAAGGGTGCAAAGATGAATTATTGTTTGGCATGATCATGACCATTGATGATAAAACTAATATCATTGGCCCGTAGTGCATGGATAATTCGTAGATGTGATACTAATGAATATCCTTGGTCCATAGTGCATGGATAATTCAGTGATGTGGATTATTTATTAAGCCGAGTCTCAGTGATAAAATTGATGATAAACTTTTAAATCATAGAAGATAGTAGATATCATGATCTACTTGACTCTTCTAATGGATTGCTTATTCCGTTGTAGTTAAACTTGTTGTCTATTATATTCTATCAGTTGTTATATTGTTGAAGGCTAACGATAATTTATTCTGCATTATCTTAGTCATAATATTTCTTACTGGGCTAGTTGAGCTCACCCTTTTCTTTTATTGTTCTCTTCAGGAAATGAGAATATAGCTGGGACTAGTCGGGGAATGGAGTGACGGTCCGAGATGGTTATTTTAGTAGTCCTCAATATTCTGTGAAATAGTGTGATAATATATGTAATGAGGATTGAATTTGAGTTGAATATTGTCTAGAAGACAATTTTTGTGTTAAAACTCAGCTATTGTGTTGTCGTATTTTGTACGACAGTTGTATTAATTAAGTTTGTATTTGAACTCTATACCATGTATCTGTCGACCCAAGATGGGTGATGTATACCTATTTTGGGGGCGTCACATTCTCTGTCCCGACCTCCTCTTTCCCTAGCACCTCCGTGTCTGTGATGTAGAAAATTAGATTCACGATCTTCTGCTGCAATATTGTCCTCACCGTAAGGGTCTTCCTTTCTTGCGACAGTTTTTTGTGCCCTCCTCATGTTCTGTATCCCATGAGTGTTTTGGGATAGTTCAACCATAGACACCCTCATCTCTTCTAATTATTCTTGCATTTGCTCCATAGTCTTTCTCAATCTTCGATCCCATTCTTTATGCATGGCTTCCATCTAGAATTTCAATTCAGCTGTTGAGGGTTGTTCCTCATAAGTTCCTTTATCCTTCGAGTTAGACATATTTCCTGCAAAATAAGGGTTAATAGAAAACAATTTCCTCACCACTCCCTTACGTGTTTCGCTCGAATCAATGTTTCACTCGTGTATACTCTCAATAAATTGGCTTTTACCCTTGATTAATCTCACCACTAAGCCTTTTAGCTCAAAATATTCTCTCCAATAGGTTCTTCTTGAATTCTCCTAGCAAAATTCTTGGTTTTACTAATTAATTCAAAAATTACTTATCACGAAACAAAATTATAGATGGTGTGACTATCAGAATACCACAAAATCACTGCTTAATTGCCTTGTACTTCTCTTGTATGCCTCTGCTTTGTAAATTATAGCTCCGTTTCAAAATTGATGATGATGGAACTGTATGAACTCTTGGTTGGAATTTGATGATTTGATGGTGTGCTACAAGTTTGGTTTGCACAATAGAAATAAAAATCTGATTTTTTTTCTTTTTTTATTTTTACAATATATATTTCTACAGAAAATTAAAGATAAGTAACTCTCTAGAAAGGCTTAGCTTTGATACCAAATGATAGACTCCACGACATGCTTGGGTGAGGTGGTCGTCGCCCGGATCGTTTCTATCACAGTTGTTGGGTGAATTGCTTGCAACACCTTAACCCCTCGTCTATATGTAGATGGTAATCTTGGTACAATTACTCGCGTTCGAAAATCTGTGTTGAATGGACACCAACGATACCTTGACCCCTCGCTTATATTGATGTGGTAATCTTGGTACAATCGACGATTGATGCGGTAGAAAACGCCACACACAACTATGAATTGTTGTATGATAAGTCAAATTGAATCTCAAAGAAATAACTAAGAAAATACTTAGGAATTCTTCAAAGAACCAAAAGTAGAGAACCTCACAAGTTTATTGAATAATGAATAATGTGTTTGATTACATCAACTTGAACCTCTATTTATACTACTCAAAATAATCCAAATCCTAATAATAATAGGAATAAATTATTCTAATCATAATAGGAATTATAAACCATAACCCTAATTCTTCAAAGAAGTAGAAATTAATTTGGAAAAGAAATTCCTATTTCTATAACATAATAGAAACATTATTTAGAAAGTAAATCTAAACTAATAATAAATCCTAATTATAATAGAATTGTAAAAATCTAAAAATCTGCAATTGTCGTGTAAAAAAAAAATCTTTGCCGCGTGAATCAGATCATGGATTAATCACACGCTTGCCGAGATCAGCTCCTTCATTAAGACTTGCCAATATCATCTATTTATCTAATATATGAAGTCTAATAACTTAAAAAGTTGCGGCCCACATGATATTTAATAAATTAATAAACCAACTCACATGAATAATAAACTTCCATTGCATATAAAATATGTTGACTTTGCTAGGAAGATTAGATTTGGGCTTGTATTAAATTGACATAAATTTGTGTCTCATACTCTTTAGCCTCCTCTTTGGATTTCCTTGAGTTAACTTCAGCCCAAATATCTTGGATCAATCTATTGAGACCTTGTTTGAACCTCTTAGTTCTTGTCTTGCTTGATCCCCACGTCCCCTTAGTCTTATTTGAGTACATGCATGCCATGTCCTCATCATGTTGTGAACTAATTTAACGGAGTCACGTATGAGTTATTTTATTTATTAAAACTAAAAAATATTGATGAGTTGATACATTACTTTAATTTTTTACCAACTGGCGACTCTGTTTAATTAGCTCACTTTTAAAATCAAACTTTCAAAATCTGTCCGTGTAAGTCAAATTTTTCCAAAAACACCCTTCACCCCACTAGATTTTCTTAAAAAACGAAAAATCTCAACGTTGAAACTTAACAAACTTTAGTTGACCATTAAAATTTTATTATGCGGGATTTTTTTTTATTTGTTGGCACCAAAAAATGACAGGGACAATGACATGACAAAATCTAATTAAAATATGAGTAATGCTAGAGACAACTTATTTTACAATTATTTTATACTTTACTGATATGACATACTCCACATTAGTGTATTGATGAACAAATTTCTTCAATGTAATCTTCGGCCTCACATAAAAGCTGAGGTAGACTATGTCACATCAGTAAATTATAAAATAGTTATAGAATAAGTAGTGACTCTTGTAAGACCCCAACTTTTATAAATAAGGATTAATTTTTCTCGGAATATATTTTTGAATATTATGGTGTGGATTTGATATAATGTTATAGTGGTGGGTAATATATATAAATTTTGCAAAGTATGCGAATTGTTATAAAATATTCGATTGGTCGGGGAATATTCGTTTAAACAGAAAATATTCGTACAGTGGCACAATCATTGGTGGACCCCACAATGAAATTATTGTCGAAATGAGAAAACGACAGAAATATCTTTTTATAAAAATAACAGCGAGAGTTTTATCGTTAACTGTTGAAATACCCGGTGATAAAAGTACAGTAATACGTGTGGTTGCATAGTAGCACACGGTATTGATTACTGATGCTTATGTGAGAAGTCACTCAGTTATACTCAATTATTGCTATAGTAATTGTTGCATAGTATCTCATGTTATTTGATTCAATTATTGTCATTATTTTATATTATTAAATCAATAATTGAGATGACAAGTTATTCATATTATTATCTGCATAATTAACAATGTCTAGACAGTTCTGTCGAGGAAAGGGGTTTGGTCACCTAATTGGGTGCCAATAGGGAGAAATCCTTATCGGAAAGCCCCCTCTTTCTTGAGAACGATCTGGTTGTTAATATTGCGAGTTATAATAATGATGAATAAATGTTGTTAAAAATATTGAGGGAATTTTTATGAAGTATTTGTTGTAAATTTTGCTCATTATTTGGACCTCCATTTACCCATTTTTTAAATTAATCGGTAGAAAGTTATTCAGTTTATATTTATATATATTATAAAAGGTGGGGCCCACATGTGATGATGACATATGGTGGGGCCCACGTGTGGAGGACTTTTGGGGGGAGGAATCTAAAAATGCTTCACGGGTGGGGGATTTTCTTAATATAACATGTGTTTATATATATATATATATATATATATATATATATTATAAAATTTTGTTTTATATGATATTATTGAAAAATGGGGCGTCGATGTTCGCTTTCTTTCTTGGCTAGTGATTTTTAAGTCCAAAATATTACTATGCAAATCAAGTGATTTTCTTTTTCAAATAATATCCTTCCATTCTTCTATAAATAGGATTCTTAGTTTAGAATTGAAAAACACACCAGAATCAGAGAATTCTTCTTCTATAATATTGAGCGTATTTCTTTCGAGTTTTAGGAAGCTTCAAGTGTAGAAAACAGTGAAAGTTTTCTTCAAGAATATCCCCGCTATACCAGTTGGAATACTCTTCTTTTTAAGGTAAGGGATATTATTTTTGTTCAAAATTCATAAGAAATAATATTTTCTTCCATACTATGTAGTATGTAAGTAATATTATTTCGTTTTAGATTTCAAATTCTATACTCATGTTGTTAAGTTTTGGCTTCTATACTCCATGATATTAGTAGAATATTCTTGATATTTGCGCTTCATCTAATATCTTTTCATGAAAATATTATTCTGAGCATTCTTGATAAGTTTTAACTTTTTTATACTGGAGTACTATTCACGGGGTACTATTCCCGAATTACAATTCACAGTGTACTATTCACCTGAGTACTATTCACCTAGGGGACTATTCATGACAAAAAATAATTTCTTCTCGGTCCAAATAATTTTTGATACAATATAAATCTTGAATTTTACTCCACAAAGCAGTATCATGTTGACAATTTAGACATTATTGAATTCTGGATAAATTAAATTATAAATCTTTAAAAATTTATCCTTTGCTTTTTTTTAATTGAATTATTATATCATTGTCATCATCCTCATGCTTATATTGTGATGAAAGTCATTTGTGGCTTACGTGCATAGATGGACTGTTGATTGGTATGATTATGAGTAGGGATTATTCGGTGTTGTTGGCATGATCATGACCATTGATGAAAACACGAATATTGTAACACCCCAACTTATTATAAATAAAATTGAATTTTCTCTATTTATTATTTTGAAATAGTAAGGGTTGATTTGACTAATGTGGTTAGTTAGGGGTAAAATGCGCAAATATCTTAAATAAGCAAGTGGTTATAAAATATTAATTGTTGTCGGAGAATATTCGTTTGGTCGTGGAATATTCTTGCTGTCGGGGAATATTCGTACGACGGCGCAACCTTGTGTGGGCCCCATAATGGAAAGCGATTGGATGAAAAAATACAAGTATAAGTTGTTTATAAACAACGACGTAGTTGTTACCGTTAATACTGTTGAAATACGCGGTGGTTAAAACACAGTAGCACACGGTATTGCACCAATTATTGATTTTTACGTAAGAAGGCACTACTCAATAATTGTTACAGTAATTAATGTTCAATATCTTATTTTATTTATTCAATAATTGCTACATTGATATTTTATATTATTGTTGTTTCAATAATTGTCACTATACAGTATTTTCTATTATTGGAGCAATAATTCATATTATTTGAATAATATTATTAGATAACATTATTGGCAATCCTTATTGGAAAGCCCCCTCTTTCCTGGGAACGGCCTGGTTGCCAATATTGTGATTCTGTAATATTATTTTTCAATAATTAATTATTGATAAGAAAAATACTCATTTTATATGGATATAGATGGAGAAAATTTTTAATGTGACAATTATTGAAAATTAATATTTTATATTTTTCTGATAAAATAATTCATTTAAATATATTATTATATTATTATAATAATGGTGATATTTTTACAATGAATGTGGGATACATGAATAAATGAGGAGGAAGAGTATTCTTATTACTAAAAATGTTTAACACATGTTTTTTGTGTTGATGGACCCCATTTCTTGACTGAAATTTGATTATAGCCTGCAAAATTGTCTGTTTGTGGATTTCGATCAATTTCAGTTTGGAATTTGAAAAAAACATTCTTTTGGAAAGTTGTAGAGAATTACATTTCTTATGGAATGGACATAAGATTTGAATTTTTCTGATAAAAGGGCTATTTATTATGAATTATTGAAGTTCCGAAGTTCCGGAATAATTGATTTTTGGAGTTTAAAATGTTTTTTTTAAGAAAAATATTTTTAACAAGTTGGTCGGCCCCACTAGTATGGTAAACATGCTGAATTCAGTTGGTCTTAGGTGGGCGTGAAAAATTTTATTTATACTAATATTATATTAAATTTTCTGCTTTGGTGTTCTAAACATTTTCCTATAAATAAGGTGCTTAGGTTAGAATTAAAAATCACACCAGAAACTGAAATCTTATCTCTCTATATTATCGAGCGTATTCTTGTGAGCATTTTGATACTTTGAGTGTTGCTATATGGTGCAAGTTCCTTCGGCACTATATCTAGTATTTCAGTCAGAAGTACTGTGTTTTCGGGGTAAGGGATGCTATTTTTTTATAAATGATATTATTTATTTCAATATCATTATGCCGAAATATTGGTAAAATTTTTCTTTTGAAATTCTTGTCTTTTAGTGTCGAAGTTACTATTCACGTATACAGCACTATTCACGAATACGGCACTATTCAAAAAAAAAATTAAATTTCCGTTTTTGTCTAAGATATCAATTATGGATACTAGCTTTGATTGTATCCATGTTTTGATCATTCTTGAATTTTACTCCACTATGGTTATTTATGAAGTATTTTTGAACTGAGATTGTTTAAAGTACGAATCCTTAATATTTCTTCTTTTGTTTCACTGGATTCGTTTTCTTTAAAATATTTTTCATCATCTTCAGTCCTAAATGATTATATTACTGAATATCTTTGGTCTATAGTGCAAAGATGAATAATTTTCTGATGAATATCTTTGGGACGTGGTGTAAAGATGTACAGGTGTTGAGATGAACATGACTAACTGATGAATATCTTTGGCCTGTAGTGCAAAGATGAATATCTGTTTCAAGATGTATATTGATTGATGTTACAGGGATAAAATATTGATGATGGACTTTTAAATTCATAGATGTTAGTAGATTTCATTCTCTACTTAACCCTTCTAATGAATTGTTAATTCCGCTGCGAATATTGATTTAAAACTTGTTGTCTATTATAGTCTATCAGATTTTTCCCTGTTGAAGACTAACGATAATTTGTTCTATATTATCTTAGTCATAATATTCTTTACTGGGCTAGTTGAGCTCACCCTTTTCTTTTTTGTTCCATTTTTCTTCTTAGGAGGCGAGAATGTAGCGAGTACTAGTCGGGGTTTGAAATGATTGTTCTAGAAGTTGTTTTAGTAGTCCTCACCATTTTTTTGTCAAATAATGTATCAATAATTGTAATGAGGACTTATTTGGGTGTGAATATTGTCTAGAAGACAGTATTTGTATTTAAACACACAGTTTAAGTGTTGTCGTATTTTGCACGACAATTGTATTAATAAAGTTGTAGTTGTTTCTATACCATGTTATGGGCGACTCAGAATGGGTGATGTATACCTATTTTGGGGGCGTCACAGTTGGTATCAGAGCTTAGGGTTATGATCTCTGGCGGAGATCGGGAAATAGAACTAGGAGGGGAGATACGAGTAAATCCTTCGCTAGTATGTCCTACCTAAGCTTATTTGTTGGTCGGTCATAATATAGGGATATTATGTGATATATTAATTTATTTAATTAACCCTTGTTTTATGGCAGTATTTGAGAATGGCAACTGAGAATGTTAATAGTGGAGTAAATAAGATCGTGGAGACGCCTGTACTCACCAATCAAGAGAACGTGCAACATGACGACAATATACCTCCTGTAAACAACACCACTGAGCAGACGATGAACGACGGGATGTTTAGAAGCTTTTTGCAGTTCGTGCAAAATCAGACGAGGGAGACTCATGTACAAAATATAGGTGGAAATGATAGCAACGAACGGTTTGTCATAGCCAAGCAGTTCAAAGAGTTGGGACCACCAAAATTCTGGGGAAAGCCAGATCCGATTAAGGCGGAAACGTGGGTCAAGCAAATTACCAAGATATTCGATGTCTTGGGATGCACGGAGGAATAAAAGGTTTCATTCGCCACTTTTATGTTCCGCAATGAGACATATTACTGGTGGGAATCTGTGAAGCATACCCATCCACCCGCACTCAGCATGTCTTGGGAAACGTTTCAGAAACTGTTCAATGACAAGTACTTTCCTGAAAGTATTCATCATATGAAGGAAGTAGAGTTTATTAGACTGGAGCAAAACAACATGATGATGTCCTAGTACGAGGAGAAGTTAGCGGAGTTATCCAGGTTTGCACCTCATTTGGTGGAGAATGACGAACGTATGACGCTGATGTTTCTGAGAGGTTTGAAACCCGACATACGTCAATATCTCATTTCTCATAAGTTTTCTCTATATTCAGATGTTGTCAACAGGGCTCAATTATTAGAGTGAGATAAAGAGTACGTTCAACCGAGGGACCACAACCAGGGTCATACCAGTGACAACAGTCATCGGAGCAACGATAACCAGCGGGGAAAGAAAAATACAGACAAAAGCGGTAACCACTCTTGTAATCATGGCCATGATAATAGAAGAAGCGAGTCGGGAGGAGATTTTAAAAAGAGAGGGTATAACAACAACAATGTGAAGACGTCAACACCAGCATCAACTGGTTTTAAGGGAGGAGAACGACCACTGGTCGTATGCTATAAATGTAGAAAAGAGGGACATATCAGTCCAAACTGCCCACAACAGTTCAAGGTATGTTATAATTGTGTAAAGGAAGGACATATCGCTCGAGATTGTACTATAGCAAAACCAAATCCAGTGGGGATGGTGACTCAAAAGGCTGTCCTAGAAAAGTCAAAGTCAAAATGTGAGGAACCCAAACGAGGTGATCACGTGCAAGCTAATAATAAATTCTTGCGAAGTTTATACCTTACTAGATACCGGTGCTACCCATTCATTTATCTCTCCTGCTTGTGCTCAACGTTTAAACTTAACTCCGGAGAAATTAGACTTTGACTTATCACGTGGAGACTCAGTTAGGAGAAACTTTCATTACATCCACTGTTTATAAATCTTGTTTGATCCAAGTTAGCACCATCACATTACCTGTTGACCTTATCTCTTTAAAGATACTTGCTTTTGATGTGATTTTAGGGAATGATTGGTTAACTACTCATCATACCAAAATTGATTATTTTTGTAAGGTTGTTAGTTTTCTATTCCTAACCAACCTGTTGTACAAATTCAAGCACCTAAACCACTAAAATCAATCACTGCCATATCAAGTCATAAAGCTATTCGTTTATTGAAAAATGGATGTCAAGCTTTCTTATCCCATGTTATGGATTTGAATAAAGACACGTCAAATTTGAATAATATTCCTGTTGTTAGTAAATTTCCTGACGTATTTTCTAAAGAACTTCCCAGTCTACCCCCAGAACTCAAAGTTGAATTCTTTATTGATCTTGAACCTGGTACAAAGCCTATTTCTAAAACCCCATATCGAATGGCTCCTATTGAACTTCAGGAGTTAAAGGTACAACTACAGGAGTTGTTGAACATCGGTTTCATTCATCCTAGTACATCTTCTTGGGGTGCTCCTGTTTTATTTGTAAAGAAGAAAGGCGGTAGTATGCGACTTTGTATTGACTATCAAGAATTAAACCATGTCACTATCAAGAATAGGTATCCGCTACCTCGTATCGATGACCTATTTGACCAGTTGCAAGGAGCATAATTCTTTTCAAAGATCGATCTTCATTCTGGATATCATCAGCTGAAGATTAGAACTGAAGATATTCCAATGACTGCCTTCAGAACTCGGTACGGGCATTATGAATTCTTAGTCATGTCTTTTGGATTGACTAATGCTCCTGCGGCTTTCATGGATATGATGAACCGAGTATTCAAGGAATATTTGGATCAGTTCGTTGTTGTCTTTATTGATGACATCCTTATATATTCCAAAAGTTGTGAAGATCATGAGCATCATTTGAATCTGGTACTCCAAAGGCTTCGTGAAAACAATTTTTATGCTAAGTTGAATAAATGTGAGTTCTGGCATGATGAAGTAGCATTCCTTGGGCACGTGGTGTCAAAACATGGAGTATCTGTTGACCCGGCGAAGATTGGAGCAATACAAAGTTGGGAGCAACCGAAGTCGGTGACTGAAGTACGTAGCTTTCTGGGTTTAGCTGGTTATTATCGGAGATTCGTTGAAGGATTTTCTCAAATCACTACTCCGTTAAATTAGCTGACTCAGAAGGATACAAAATTCGTATGGAGCGAGGAATGCGAGAAGAGTTTTCAAGAGCTTAAGAGGAGACTCATTTCGGCACCTGTTCTGACAATACAATCTGGTTCGGATAGATTTGTTATCTACAGCGATGCTTCAGGAAAAGGGTTAGGATGTATTCTCATGCAACATGGGAAAGTCATAGCCTATGCCTCGCGAAAACTTAAAGAATATGAGAGGAATTATCCTACTCATGATCTAGAGTTGGCAGCAGTCATTTTTGCGCTAAAGATCTGGAGGCACTATCTATATGGGGAGAAAGTAGAGATATATTCAGACCATAAAATCCTCAAATATTTTTTCACCCAAAAGTAACTCAACATGCGGCAACGATGATGGCTCGAGCTGTTGAAAGACTACGACCACACCTTTCAATACCATCCTGGAAAAGCGAACGTGGTAGCTGACGCATTAAGTAGAAGATCATATGCGGGAACGAGTGCGATGTTGTCAACATAATGGCCCATTTTGTGTGATTTACAAAAGATGAAGATAGAATTCAAGACTCCGAGGACCTATGCGATGATGTCAAGTATACGCATAGAATCAACTTTAATCGATAAAGTTAAAGTTGCTCAAGCCACAGACCCGGAGCTGATACGTATGAAGAAGAAAGTACAAGAAGGTGTTATCCCAGAGGCAAGAATCGATGAAGAAGGAATACTTCGAGTCCACTCCAGACTTTGTGTTCCTAACAACTCTAATTTGAAGTACAAGATCATGATGGAGGCACACAATACACTATTTGCAATTCATCCTGGAAGTACCAAAATGTATTGTGATCTTCGACATACATTTTTGTGGAACAATATGAAGAGAGAGATTGCAAAGTTTATCTCGAGGTGTTTAACTTGTCAACGTGTAAAGGCGGAGCATCAAGTGCCTAAGAGTCCATTGCAACCACTTGAGATTCTGAAATGGAAGTGGGAACACATTACCATGGATTTCGTTACGGGTCTTCCCAAGGTTTCTCAAGGTATAAATGCTATTTGGGTTATTATTGATAGATTAACCAAGTCTGCTCATTTCTTACCGATACGGGAGACTTATTCCCTTGAACGTCTTGCTAGTATATACATGAATGAGATTGTGAGGTTGCATGGCATGCCAGTATCCATAGTTTTGGATCGTGACCCAAGATTCACTTCACGATTTTGGATTAGCTTGTAAAAAGCTATGGGCACGGATTTACGATTCAGTTCGGCATACCATCCTCAAACGGACAGACAATCAGAGAGGATTATTCAAACTCTTGAAGATTTATTAAGACTCTGTGTCCTAGACTTCGAAGGGAGTTAGGATAAGTATTTACCATTGGTGGAATTCTACTACAACAACAGTTATCAGGCAAGTATAGGTGTGGATCCATTCGAAGCCTTGTATGGACGAAAGTGTTGCTCTCCAATATGTTGGGATGAGGTGGGTGAAGCAACATTGTTGGGACCCAAGTTGGTATATATGACTACAAAAAAGATCCAAATAATTCGACAACGTATACAAACGGCACAGGATCGACAAAAGAGTTATGTGGATCTTCATCGAAAGGACGTGGAATTTAGTATTGGGGATCATGTATTGTTGCGTGTTGCTCCATGGAAGGGAGTTACAAGATTTGGGAAAAGAGGAAAACACAATCCACGATTTATTGGTCCATTTCAGATTCTTGAATGAGTAGGAAATGTGGCCTATAGACTCGCGTTACCTCCAAGTATATCTCGTGTTCATAATGTTTTCCACATATCTGTGCTTCGTAAATATGTGAAAGACCCGAACCACATTATTGAGTTAGAACCGGACGAGATAGTCGAATATTTAACGTACGAAGAGGTACCTGTCAAGATCTTGGATAGGAAGGAGCATGTCCTACGCACAAAGGTCATACCACAAGTCAAAGTTTTGTGGAGAACCATGCTATTGAGGAAATGACCTGGGAGTTGAAAACGAAAATGAAAGCGAGGTATCCTCACCTTTTTGAAACACCAGGTACGTACGTCAATTTCGAGGATGAAATTTCATAATGAGGTGAGGTTGTAAGACCCCAACTTATTATAAATGAAATTGAATTTCCTCTATTTATTATTTTGAAATAGTAAGGGTTGATTTGATTAATGTGGTTAGTTATGGGTAAAATACGCAAATATCTTAAATAATCAAGTGGTTATAAAATATTCATTGTTTGTGGGGAATATTCGTTTGGTCGTGGAATATTCTTATTGTCAAGAAAATATTAAATGCGACAATATGACCTTGTGTGGGCCCTATAGCGAAGCGATTGGATGAAGAAAACGACAAGTATAAGTTGTTTATAAATAATGGCGTAGTTATTACCAATTAATCATTGTTGAAATACTAAATTGGTTAAACCCACGATTAGCTGCAGTATTACACCAATTATTGATTTTTACGTGAAGGCACTACTCGATAATTATTACAAGTAATTCTTGTTCAATATCTTATTTTATTGATTCAATAATTGCTATATTGATATTTTATATTATTATTGTTTCAATAATTGTCACTATTATCGGAGCAATAATTCATATTATTTGAATAATATTATTAGATAACATTATTGGCAATGTCTAGAAAGTTTTGTCTAAGGAGAGTTTGGTCACCTAATTGCGCGTCAGTAACGAGAAATCCTTATTGGAAAGCCCCATCTTCAGGGCAGCTTTGGTTGCCCGATATTGTGATTCTGTAATATTATTTGTGAATAATTAATTATTGATAAGGAAAGTATTCATTTTATGTGGATATAGATGGAGAAAATTTTTAATGTGACAATTGTTGAAAATGAATATTTTATCTTTTTCTGATAAAATAATTCATTTAAATATATTATTATATTATTATAATAATGGTAATATTTTTACAATGAATGTGGGATATATGAATAAATAAGGAGGAAGAGTATTTTTGTTACTAAAAATGTTTAACACATGTTTTGTGTGTTGATGGACCCCATTTCTTGACTGAAATTTGATTATAGCCTGCAAAATCTTGGTATGTGGATTTGATCCAATTCTCATTTTGGAATTTGGAAAAACTTTCTTACGTAAAGTTGTAGAGAATTAAATTTCTATGGAATGGACATAAGATTTGAATTTTTTTACGATAAAAGGGTACATTTATTATGAATTATTGAAGTTAAAGTTAGGAATAATTGATTTTTGGAGTTTAAAATGTTTTTTTTAAGAAAAACGTTTTTAACATGTTGGTGGGCCCCACTAGTATGGTAAACATGCTGAATTCAGTTGGTCTTAGGTGGGCGTGAAAATTTTTATTTATATTAATATTATATTAAATTTTCTGCTTTGGTGTTCTAAGCATTTTCTTATAAATAGGGTGCTTAGGTTAGAATTGAAAATCACACCAGAAACTGAAATCTTATCTCTCTATATTATCGAGCATATTCTTGTGAGCATTTTGATACTTTAAGTGTTGCTATACGGTGCAATTTTCTTCAGCACTATATCTAGTATTCCAGTTAAGAAGTAATGTCTTTTCGAGGTAAGAGATGCTATTTTTTTATAAATGATATTATTTATTTCAATATCATTATGCCGAAATATTGGTAAGATTTTTCTTGTGAAATTCTTGTCTTTTAGTGTCGGGATTACTATTCACGTATACGGCACTATTTACGTATACGACACTATTCACAAAAAATATTAAATTTCTATTTTTGTCCAAGATATCTATTATGGATACTAGCTTTGATTGTATCCATGTTTTGATCATTCTTGAATTTTACTCTACTATGGTTATTTATGAAGTATTTTTGAACTGAGATTGTTTAAAGTACGAATCCATAATATTTGTTCTTTTGTTTCACTAGATTCGTTTTCTTTAAAATATTTTTCATCAACCTCAGTCCTAAATGATTATATTACTGAATATCTTTGGCCTGTAGTGTAAAGATGAATGATTTTCTGATGAATATCTTTGGCACATGGTCCAAAGATGTACAGGTGTTGAGATGAACATGACCAACTGATGAATATCTTTGGCCTGTAGTGCAAAGATGAATATATGTTTCAAGATGTATATTGATTGATGTTACAGGGATAAAATATTGATGATGGACTTTTAAATTCATAGATGTTAGTAGATTTCATTCTCTACTTAACCCTTCTAATGAATTGTTAATTCCGCTGCGAATATTGATTTAAAACTTGTTATCTATTACATTCTATCAAATTTTTCCCTGTTGAAGACTAACTATAATTTGTTCTATATTATCTTAGTCATAATATTCTTTACTGGGCTAGTTGAGCTCACCCTTTTCCTTTTTGTTCCATTTTTCTTCTTATGAGGCGAGAATGTAGCGAGTACTAGTCGGGGTTTGAAATGATGGTTCTAGAAGTTATTTTAGTAGTCCTCACCATTTTTTTGTCAAATAATGTATCAATAATTGTAATGAGGACTTATTTGGGTGTGAATATTGTCTAGAAGATAATATTTGTATTTAAACTCACAGTTTAAGTGTTGTCGTATTTTGCACGATAATTGTATTAATAAAGTTTTAGTTGTTTCTGTACCATGTGTTTGGCGACTCAGAATGGGTGATGTATACCTATTTTGGGGGCATCACAGTTGGTATCAGAGCTTAGGGATATGATCTCTAGCGGAGATCGGGAAATAGAACTAGAAGGGGAGATACGACTAAATCCTTCGCTAGTATGTCCTACCTAAGCTTATTTGTTGGTCGGTCATAATATAGGGATATTATGTGATATGTTAATTTGTTTAATTTACCCTTGTTTTATGGCAGTATTTAAGAATGGCAACTTAGAATGTTAACAGTGGAGTAAATGAGACCGTGGAGACTCCTGTACTCACCAATCAAGAGAACGTGCAACATGACGACAATATACCTCCTGTAAACAACACCACTGAGCAGATGATGAACGACGGGATGTTTAGAAGCTTTTTGCAGTTTATGCAACGAGGGAGACTCGTATACAAAATATAGGTGGAAATGATAGCAACGAACGGTTTGTCATAGCCAAGCAGTTCAAAGAGTTGGGACCACCAGAATTCTGGGGAAAGCCGGATCTGATTAAGGTGGAGACGTGGATCAAGCAAATTACCAAGATATTCGATGTCTTGGGATGCACGGAGGAATAGAAGGTTCTATTCGCCACTTTTATATTCCGTAATGAGACAAATTACTGGTGGGAATCTGTGAAGCATACCCATCCAGCCGCACTCAGCATGTCTTGGGAAACATTTCAGAAACTGTTCAATGACAAGTACTTTCCTGAAAGAAGTAGATTTTATTAGACTGGAGCAAAATAACATGATGATGTCCCAGTACGAGGCGAAGTTCGCGGAGTTATCCAGGTTTGCACCTCATTTGGTGGAGAATGACGAACGTATGACGCGGATGTTTCTGAGAGGTTTGAAACCCGACATACGTCAATATCTCATTTCTCATAAGTTTTCTCTATATTCAGATGTTGTCAACAGGGCTCAATTATTAAAGTGAGATAACAAGTACGTTCAACCGAGGGACCACAACCAGGGTAATACCGGTGACAACAGTCATCGGAGCAACGATAACCAGCGGGGAAAGAAAAATACAGACAAAAGCGGTAACCACTCTGGTTGTAATCATGGCCATGATAATAGAAGAAGTGAGTCGGGAGGAGATTTTAAAAAGAGAAGGTACAACAATAACAATGTGAAGACGTCAGCACCAACATCAACTGGTTCTAAGGGAGGAGAACGACCACCAGTCGTATGCTATAAATGTGAAAAAGAGGGACATATTAGTCCAAACTGCGCACAACAGTTCAAGGTATGTTATAATTGTGGAAAGGAAGGACATATCGCTCGAGATTGTACTATAGCAAAACCAAGTCCAACGGGGATGGTGACTCAAAAGGCTGTCCTAGAAAAGTCAAAGTCAACGGATCTTGGAAGAGCGTTTGTCGTGATTGGTCAAAATGTGAGGAACCCAAACGAGGTGATCACGGGCAAGCTAATAATAAATTCTTGCGAAGTTTATACCTTACTAGATATCGGTGTTACCCATTCATTTATCTGTCCTGCTTGTGCTCAACGTTTAAACTTAACTCCAGAGAAATTAGACTTTAACTTATCTGTGGATACTCCGTTAGGAGAAACTTTCATTACATCCACTATTTATAAATCTTATTTGATCCAAGTTGGCACCATCACATTACCTGTTGACCTTATCCCTTTAAAGATACTTGCTTTTGATGTGATTTTAGGGATTGATTGATTAACTACTCATCATGCCAAAATTGATTATTTTCGTAAGGTTAGTTTTCATATTGCTAACCAACCTGTTGTACGAATTCATGTAACTAAACCACTAAAATCAATCATTGTCATATGAAGTCATAAAGCTATTCGTTTATTAAAAAACGGATGTCAAGCTTTCGTAGCCCATGTTATGGATTTGAATAAAGACACGTCAGATTTGAATAATATTCCTGTTGTTAGTAAATTTCCTGAAATATTTCATGAAGAACTTCCCGGTCTACCCCCAGAACGTGAAGTTGAATTCTTTATTGATCTTGAACCTGGTACAAAGCTTATTTCTAAAACCCCATATCGAATGGCTCTATTGAACTTCGAGGAGTTAAAGGTACAACTCTGAGGAGTTGTTGGACATCGGTTTCATTTCGGCCCTAGTACATCTCCTTGGGGTGCTCCTATTTTATTTGTAAAGAAGAAAGAGCGGTAGTATGCGACTTTGTATTGACTATCGAGAATTAAACCATGTCACTATCAAGAATAGGTATCCGCTACCTCGTATCGATGACCTATTTGACGGGTTGTAAAGAAACACAATTCTTTTCAAAGATCGATCTTCGTTCGGATATCATCAATTTGAAGATTAGGCAAGATATTCAAAGACTTCCTTCGAACTCTGAGACGGGCATTATGAATTCTTAGTCATGTCTTTTGGATTGACTAATGTTTGTACGGCTTTCATGGATATGATGAACCGAGTATAAAAGGAATATTTGGATCAGTTCATTGTTGTCTTTATTGATGACATCCTTATATATTCCAAAAGCTGTGAAGATCACGAGCACCATTTGAAGCTGGTACTCTAAAGGTTTCATGAAAACAAGCTTTATGCTAAGTTGAAGAAATACGAGTTCTGGCTTGAGGAAGTAGCATTCCCTAGGCACGTGGTGTCAAAACATGGAGTATCTGTTGACCCGGCGAAGATTGAAGCAATACAAAGTTGGGAGCAATCGAAGTCGGTGGATCAATCACATTAGCTACAGGTTTATTTGGTTATTATCGGAGATTCGTGGAAAGATTTTCTCGAATCGCTACTCTGTTAAATCAGCTGACTCGGAAGGATACAAAATTCGTATGGAGCAAGGAATGCAAGAAGAGTTTTCAAGAGCTTAAGAGGATACTCATTTCGGCACCTGTTTTGACAATACAATCTGGTTCGGATAGATTTGTTATCTACAGCGATGCTTTAGGGAAAGGGTTAGGATGTATTCTCATTCAACATGGAAAAGTCATAGACTATGCATCGCGACAACTTAGAGAATATGAGAGGAATTATCCTACTCATGATCTAGAGTTGGCAGCAGTCATTTTCGCGCTAAAGATCTGGAGGCACTATCTATATGGGGAGAAAGTGGAGATATATTTAGACCATAAAAGCCTCAAATATTTATTCACCCAAAAGGAACTCAACATGAGGCAACGACGATCGCTCGAGCTGTTGAAAGACTACGACCACACCATTCAATACCATCCTGGAAAAGCGAACGTGGTAGCTGACGCATTAAGAAGAAGATCATATGCGGGAATGAGTGCGATGTTGTCAACATAAAGGCCCATTTTGTGTGATTTATAAAAGATGAAGATAGAATTCAAGACTCCGAGGACCTATGCGATGATGTCAAGTATACACATAGAACCAACTTTAATCCATAAAGTTAAAGTTGCTCAAGCCACAGACCCGGAGCTGATGCTTATGAAGAAGAAAGTACAAGAAGGTGTTATCCCAAACGCAAGAATCGATGAAGAAGGAATACTTTGAGTCCACTCAAGACTTTGTGTTCCTAACAACTCTAATTTGAAGTACAAGATCATGATGGAGGCACACAATACACCATTTGCAATTCATCTTGGAAGTACCAAAATATATTGTGATCTTCGACATACATTTTGGTGGAACAATATGAAGAGAGAGATTGCAAAGTTTATCTCGAGGTGTTTAACTTGTCAACGTGTAAAGGCGGAGCATCAAGTGCCTAAGAGTCCATTGCAACCACTTAAGATTCCGAAATGGAAGTGGGAACACATTACAATGGATTTCGTTACGGGTCTTCCCAAGGTTTCTCAAGGTATAAATGCTATTTGGGTTATTGTTGATAGATTAACCAAGTCTGCTCATTTCTTGCCGATACGGGAGACTTATTCCCTTGAACGTCTTTCTAGTATGTACGTGAATGAGATTTTAAGGTTACATGGCATGCAAGTATCCATAGTTTCGGATCGTGACGCAAGATTTACTTCATGATTTTTGATTAGCTTGCAAAAAGCTATGGGCACAGATTTACGATTCAGTTCGGCATACCATCCTTAAACGGACAGACAATCAGAGAGGACTATTCAAACTCTTGAAGATTTATTAAGACTTTGTGTCCTAGACTTCAAAGGGAGATGGGATAAATATTTACCATTGGTGGAATTCTCCTACAACAACAGTTATCAGGAAAGTATAGGTGTGGCTCCATTCGAAGCATTGTATGGACGAAAGTGTCGCTCTCCAATATGTTGGGATGAGGTGGGTGAAGTAACATTATTGGGACCCGAGTTGGTACGTATGACTACGAAAAAGATCTAAATGATTCGACAACGTATACAAACGGCACAGGATCGACAAAAGAGTTATGAGGATCTTCATCGAAAGGACGTGGAATTTAGTATTGGGGATCATGTATTGTTGCGTGTTGCTCCATGGAAGGGAGTTACAAGATTTGGGAAAAGAGGAAACTCAATCCACGATTTATTGGTCCATTTCAGATTCTTGACCGAGTAGGAAATGTGGCCTATAGACTCGCGTTACCGCCAGGTATGTCTCGTGTTCATAATGTTTTTCACATATCTGTGCTTCGTATTATGTGAAAGACCCGAACCACATTATTGAGTTAGAACCGGACGAGATAGCCAAAGATTTAATGTACGAAGAGGTACCTGTAAAGATCTTGGATAGGAAGGAGCATGTCCTATGCACAAAGGTCATACCACAAGTCAAAGTTTTATGGAGAACCATGCTATTGAGGAAATGACCTGGGAGTTGGAAACGGAAATGAAAGAGAGGTATCCTCACCTTTTCGAAACACCAGGTATGTACGTCAATTACGAGGATGAAATTTCATAAGGAGGGGAGGTTGTAAGACCCCAACTTATTATAAATAAAATTGAATTTTCTCTATTTATTATTTTGAAATAGTAAGGGTTGATTTGATTAATGTGGTTAGTTATGGGTAAAATGCGCAAATATCTTAAATAAGCAAGTGGTTATAAAATATTCATTGTTGTCGGGGAATATTCGTTTGGTCGTGGAATATTCTTCTTTGTTGGGGAATATTCGCATGCGACTGACGCTTGACCTTGTGTGGGCCCTATAACGGAAAGCGATTGGATGAAGAAAACGACTAGTATAAGTTATTTATAAATAACGGCGTAGTTGTTACCGTTAATACTATTGAAATACTCAGTGGTTAAACCACAGTAGCACACCGTATTGCACCAATTATTGATTCTTACGTAAGAAGATACTACTCAATAATTGTTACAGTAATTACTGTTCAATATCTTATTTTATTGATTCAATAATTGCTACATTGATATTTTATATTATTGTTGTTTCAATAATTGTCACTATTATCGGAGCAATAATTCATATTATTTGAATAATATTATTAGATAGTATTATTGGCAATGTCTAGAAAGTTCTATCTAAGGAGAGGTTTGGTCACCTAATTGCGCGTCAGTAAGGAGAAATCCTTATTGGAAAGCCCCATCTTTCCTGGGAACGGCCTGGTTGCCAGTATTGTGATTCTGTAATATTATTTATGAATAATTAAATATTGATAAGGAAAATATTCATTTTATGTGGATATAGATGGAGAAAATTTTTAATGTGATAATTGTTGAAAATGAATATTTTATCTTTTTTTGATAAAATAATTCATTTAAATATATTATTATATTATTATAATAATGGTGATATTTTTACGATGAATGTGGGATATATAAATAAATGAGGAAGAGTATTTTTGTTACTAAAAATGTTTAACCCATATTTTGTGTGTTGATGGACCCCATTTCTTGACTGAAATTTGATTATAGCTTGCAAAATCGTCCGTATGTCGATTTCGGTCAATTTCTGTTTGGAATTTGGAAAAACTTTCTTCTGTAAAGTTGTAGAGAATTAAATTTTCTATGGAATGGACATAAGATTTGAATTTTTCTGATAAAAGGGCTATTTATTATGAATTATTGATGTTCCGAAGTTATGGAATAATTGATTTTTGGAGTTTAAAATGTTTTTTTTAAGAAAAACGTTTTTAACAAGTTGGTGGGCCCCACTAGTATGGTAAACATGCTGAATTCAGTTGGTCTTAGGTGGGCATGAAAAATTTTATTTAAATTAATATTATATTAAATTTTCTACTTTGGTGTTCTAAGCATTTTCTTATAAATAGGGTGCTTAGGTTAGAATTGAAAATCACACCAGAAACTGAAATCTTCTCTCTCTATATTATCGGGCGTATTCTTGTGAGCATTTTGATACTTTGAGTGTTGCTATACGGTGCATGTTCCTTCAGCACTATATCTAGTACTCCAGTCAGAAGTACTGTCTTTTCGAGGTAAAGAATGTTATTTTTATATAAATGATATTATTTATTTCAATATCATTATGCCGAAATATTGGTAAGATTTTTCTTGTGAAATTCTTGTCTTTTAGTGTCGGGGTTACTATTTATGTATACGGCACTATTCACGAATACGACACTATTCATAGAAAAATTAAATTTCCATTTTTATCCAAGATATCTATTATGGATACTAGCTTTGATTGTATCCATGTTTTGATCATTCTTGAATTTTACTCCACTATGGTTATTTATGAAGTATTTTTGAACTGGGATTGTTTAAAGTACGAATCCTTAATATTTCTTCTTTTGTTTCACTGGATTCGTTTTCTTTAAAATATTTTTCATCACCCTCAGTCCTAAATGATTATATTACTGAATATCTTAGGCCTGTAGTGCAAAGATGAATGATTTTCGGATGAATATCTTTGGCCCGTGTTGCAAAGATGTACAGGTGTTGAGATGAACATGACCAACTGATGAATATCTTTGGCCTGTAGTGTAAAGATGAATATATGTTTCAAGATGTATATTGATTGATGTTACAGGGATAAAATATTGATGATGGACTTTTAAATTCATAGATGTTAGTAGATTTCATTCTCTACTTAACCTTTCTAATGAATTGTTAATTCCGCTGTGAATATTGATTTAAAACTTGTTATCTATTATATTCTATCAGATTTTTCCCTGTTAAAGACTAACGATAATTTGTTCTATATTATCTTAGTCATAATATTCTTTAATGGGCTAGTTGAGCTCACCCTTTTCCTTTTTGTTCAATTTTTCTTCTCGGGGAGGCGAGAAATGTAATGAAAGTACTAGCCTGGGGTATGGAGTGATGGTTCTAGAAGTTGTTTTAGTAGTCCTCACCATTTTTTTGTAAAATAATGTATCAATAATTGTAATGGGGAATTATTTGGGTGTGAATATTGTCTAGAAGATAATATTTGTATTTAAACTCACAATTTAAGTGTTGTAGTATTTTGCACGACAATTGTATTGATAAAGTTGTAGTTGTTTCTGTACCATGTGTTTGGCGACTCAGAATGGGTGATGTATACCTATTTTGGGGGCGTCACAAATATCCTTGGCCTGTAGTGCATTGATAATTCATGGTCGTGATACTAATGAATATCCTTGACCGTAGTGCAAGGATGATTCGATGATATGGATTATTTATTAAGCTTAGTCTCATCGATAAAATTGATGATAAACTTTTTAAATCATAAAAGATAGTAGATTTCATGTTGTACTTGACTTTTCTAATGGATTGCTTGTTCTGCTGCAGTTAAACGCGATGTTTATTATATTTTATCAGTTTAACACTATTAAAGGCTAACGATAATTTATTCTACATTATCTTAGTCATAATATTTCTTATTGGGCTAGTTGAGCTCACCCTTTTGCTTTCATTGTTGTCTTCAAGAAATGAGATCGTAGCCGGGACTAGTCGGGGAACGGAGTGATGGTCCGAGATGGTGCATTAGTAGTCCTCACTATTCTGTGAAATAGTGTGATAATAAGTGTAATGAGGACTCCATTTGAGGTAGGATATTGTCTACAAGATAATATTCGTGTTAAAACTCTTAGCTTATGTGTTGTCGTATTTTACACGATAGTTGTATAATTAAGTTGTATTTGAATTTTGTACCATGTATTTGGCGACCCAAGATGGGTGATGTATACCTATTTTGGGGGCGTCACAGTTGGTATCAGAGCTTAAGGATATGATCCCTGGCTGAGATGTGAGACTAGAACTATGGGGAGAGACAGGAAAATCTTTCGCTAGTATGACCTACCTAAGTTTATTTGTTATTTAATTGGTCGGTCATAATATTGGGGTATTCTGTGGTATATCAATTAACCCTTGTTTTGTGGCAGTATTTGAAAATGGCATCTGAAAATGTTGAGATAAGAAATGGAGCACAGGAGACCGTTGAGTCACCACAGAACAATAATCAGGAAAATATGCATCAGGAAGGCAACAATCTTCATGTAAACAACAACACCAACCAAATGGTGAACGATGGGGTGTTCAGAGGCTTTCTGCAATTCATGCAACATCAGGTGAGAGAGACTCCTGTGCAAAATGCAGGTAGAAACACTGGCAACTCTCGGATGGTCACCGCTAAGCAGTTCAAGGAGCTGGGACCACCGGAGTTTTTGGGAAACCCAGAACCACTTAAGGCAGAAACATGGATAAAGTAGATCACAAAGATCTTTGATGTCTTGGGATGCTCCGAGGAGCAAAATGTTCCCTTTCCCACCTTCATGTTTAGAGGAAAGGCAGATTACTGGTGGAAATCAGTCAAACGTACTCAGCTTGCCGCACTCAAAATGTCTTGGGAGAAGTTCCAAGAACTGTTCAACAACATGTTCTTTCCCGAATGTATTCGTTACTTGAAAGAGGTGGAGTTCGTCAATCTAGAGAAAAACAATACGACCGTATCGCAGTACGAAGCTAAGTTTGCCGAGTTATCCCGGTTTACGTCCCACTTGGTTTATAATGAGGAGAGAATGACGTGGGAGTTTCTAAGAGGTTTGAAACCCGAGATACGTCAATACCTCATTTCTCACAAACTTTGCTTGTATTCAGACGTTGTGAATAAGGCTCGATTATTGGAGTGCGATAATGAGTCATCCCAACCAAGAGAGTGCAGTCGAAAAAATGATAATACCAGTGGTAGCAGTTATCGAAGTGGTGACAACAAATGTGGAGGGAATCAACATGCCAAAAATGGTAACCACTTCGGTGGTAATCATGGCCAAGACTATAAAAGTTGAAATTTTAAGAAGAGAAGATTCAACAATGATGGAAAGACGTCAGCACCAGCACCCGTTGTTAAGGAAGGAGAACTACCACCTATCATATACTTCAAATACGGAGGGGAGGGACACATCAGTCCAAATTGCATGCAGCAGTTTAAAATGTGTTACAATTATGTTAAAGAAGGTCACCTAGCTCAATTTTGTCGTACAACGAAGTCAATTCCAGCTAGGACGGAGGTACCAAAGGCCTTCCTAGAGAAGTCAAATTCGGTAGTTCAAGGGAGAGCGTTTGTTGTGACCTCCCAAAAAGCAAAAAACCCAAACAAGGTCATCACGGGTAAGATAATCATAAACTCTAGCGAAGTCTATACCTTATTTGATACTGGTTCTACCCATTCTTTTATTTCTCCTACTTGCGCTCAACGTTTAAATTTAACTCCGGAGAAATTAGACTTTGACTTATCTGTTGAAACTCCGTTGGGAGAAACCTTCATTACATCCACTATTTATAAGTCTTGTTTGATTCAAATCGACAACCGTACATTACATGTCGATCTTATATCCTTGAAAATACTTGCATTTGATGTGATTTTAGGGATTGATTGGTTAACTACTCATCATGCAAAAATTAATTATTTTCGTAAGGTTGTTAGCTTTCATATTCCTAACCAACCTATTATGAGAATTCAAGCCACTAAACCACTAAAGTCAATCACTGTCATATCAAGCCATAAAGTTATTCATTTATTGAAAAACGGATGTCAAGCTTTCTTAGCCCATATCATGAATTTAAACAAAAATACGTCAAATTTAAATAATATTTTTATTGTTGATAAATTCTGTGACGTATTCCCTGAAGAACTCCCGGCCTACCCCAGAGCGTGAAATTGAATTTTGTATCGACCTTGAACCCGGTATAAAACCCATTTCCAAAGCCCCATATCGAATGGCTCCTATTAAACTTCAGGAGTTAAAAACCCAACTGCAGGAGTTATTAGACATCGGTTTCATTCGTCCTAGTACATCTCCTTGGGGTGCTTCTGTTCTATTCGTGAAGAAGAAAGGTGGAAGTATGCGACTTTGTATTGACTATCAGGAGTCAAATCATGTCACCATCAAAAATAGGTACCCGTTACCTCGTATTGATGACCTGTTTGACCAGTTGCAAGGAGCCAAATTCTTTTCAAAGATCGATCCTCATTCTGGATATCATTAGTTGAAGATTAAAACTGATGACATTCTAAAGACTGATTTCAGAACTCGGTACGGGCATTATGAATTTCCAGTCATGTCTTTTGGATTGACTAATGCTCCTGCTGCCTTCATGGCTATGATGAAGCGAGTATTCAAGGAATATTTGGATCATTTTGTGGTTGTCTTTATTGATGACATCCTCATTTAATCCAAAAGCCGTGAAGATCAAGAGCAACACTTGAGGTTGATACTCCAAACGCTTCGGGAAAACAAGTTTTATGCCAAGTTGAAGAAGTGTGAGTTCTGGCTTGAGGAAGTAGCATTCCTTGGGCACGTAATATCAAATCATGGAATATATGTTGACTCAGCAAAGATTGAAGTAATTCAAAGCTGGGAGCAACCTAAGTCGTTGATAGAATACGTAGCTTTCTCATACATTTGGTTATTATCAGAGATTCATAGAAGGGTTTTCTTGAATCGCTACTCCATTAACTCAGCTGACTCAGAAAGATTCAAAATTTGGTTGGAGCAAGGAATATGAAAAGATTTTTCAAGAACTCAAGAGGAGAATCATTTCAGCACCTGTCCTGACAATACCATCTGGTTTGGAGTGATTTGTCATCTATAGTGATGCTTCAAGCAAAGGTTTAGGATGCATTCTCATGCAACATGGGAAAGTCACAGCATATGCCTCACGACAACTCAAAGAATATTAGAGAAATTATCCTACTCGTGATCTAGAGTTGGCATTAGTCATTTTTGCTGTTAAAATTTTGAGGCATTACCTGTATGGGGAGAAAGTGGAGATCAATACGGATCATAAAAGCCTCAAATATTTCTTCACCCAAAAGGAACTCAACATGCAACAACGACGTTGGCTCGAGCTGTTGAAAGATTACGTTATACCATTTAATAACATCCTGGAAAAGCAAACGTGGTAGCTGATGCGTTGAGTAGAAGATCATATGCGAGTATGAGTGTGATATTATTAACGCAAAGGCCCATTTTGTATGACTTGCAAAGGATGTAGATAGAGTTAAAGACTCTAAGGACCCACATGATGATGGAAAATATACAAGTAGAACCGACTTTAATCGATAAAGTTAAAGATCCTTAAACTACAGACCTTGAGCTGATGCGTATGAGGAATAAAGTACAAGAAGGTGCTATTCCAGATGTAAGAATCGATGAAGAAGGAATACTTCGAGTCAACTCCAGACTTTATGTTCCTAATGACCCTGATTTAAAGTATAAAATCATGATAAAGGCGCACAACACACCATTTGCAATCCATCGTGGGAGTACCAAAATGTATCGTGATCTTCGACATACATTTTGGTGGAGCAATATGAAAAGAGAGATCACAGAGTTTATCTCAAGGTGTTTAACGTCTCAACGAGTCAAGGCGGAGCATCAAGTGACAAAAGGTCCATTACAACCACTTGAAATTCCAAATGGAAGTGGGAGCACATTACCATGGATTTCGTTACTGGTCTTCCCAAGGTTTCTCAAAGTATAGATGCAATTTGGGTCATTGTTGATAGATTGACCAAGTCTGTTAATTTCTTACCTATACGAGAAACTTATTCACTTGAACGTCTTGCTCGTATTTACATAAATGAGATTGTAAGATTGTATAGTATGCCAATATCCATAATTTTTGATCGAGACCCAAGATTCACTTCACGATTTTGGGTTAGTTTACAAAAAGCTATGGGCACAAATTTATGATTCAGTTTGGCATATCATCCTCAAACAAACGAGCAATCGGAGAGGACTATTCAAAATCTTGAAGATTTATTAAGACTCTGTGTCCTTGACTTCAAAGGAATTGGGGACAATTTCTTACCATTGGTGGAGTTTTCCTACAACAACATTTATCAAGCAAGTATTGGCATGGCTCCATTCGAGGCAATGTATGGACGCAAGTGTCGTTCTCCAGTATACTGGGATGAGGTGGGTGAAGTAACGTTGTTGGGACCAGAATTGGTACGTATGACTACGAAGAAGATCCAAATGATCTGGCAACGTATAAAAACCTCACGAGATCGACAAAAGAGTTATGCTAATCTTCATCGAAGGGATGTGGAATTTAATGTGGGAGATCATGTGTTGTTATATGTTGCTCCATGGAAAGGAGTTACAAGATTTAGAAAGAGAGAAAAGCTCAATCCTCGATACATTGGCCCATTCGAAATCCTTGACCAAGTAGGAACTGTGGCCTATAGACTCGCTTTACCGCCAAGTATGTCTTGTGTTCATAACGTTTTTCATAAATCTATGTTACGTAAATATGTGAAAGACCCGAACCATATTATTGAGTTAGAACCAGATGAGATAGTGAAAGATTTAACGTATGAAGAGGTACCTATTAAAATCTTGGATACGAAGGAACATATTCTACGCTCCAAGGTTATACCTCAAGTTAAAGTTTTGTGGAGAAACCACGATGTTGAGAAAATGACCAAGGAGTTGGAATTTAAAATGAAATCAAGGTATCCTCACCTCTTCGACATACCAGGTACGTACCCCAATTTCGAGGACTAAATTTCATAAGAAGGGGAGGTTGTAAGACCCCAACTTTCATAAATAAAGATTAATTTTTCTCGGAATATATTTTTAAATATTATGGTGTGAATTTGATATAATGTTATAGTGGTGGGTAATATTTATAAATTTTTCAAAGTATGCAAGTTATTATAAAATATTCGATTGGATGAAAAATATTCGTTTTAACAGGAAATATTCGTACGACGGCAAAATCATTGGTGGACCCCACAACGTAATTATTGTCGGAATGAGAAAACGACAGAAATATCTTTTTATAAAAATAACTGCGAGAGTTTTACCGTTAACTGTTGAAATACCCGGTGAAAAGTACAGTAATATGCGTGGTTGCATAGTAGCACACGATATTGATTATTGATGCTTACGTGAGAAGTCACTTAGTTATACTCAATTATTGCTATAGTAATTGTTGCATATTATCTCACGTTATTTGATTAAATTATTGTCAATATTTGATATTATTAAATATATAATTAAGATGACAAGTTATTCATATTATTATCTACATAATTAACAATGTCTATAAAGTTCTGTCGAGGAAAGGAGTTTTGTCACCTAATTGCGAGCCAATAGAGAGAAATTCTTATCAGAAAGCCCCCTCTTTTCCTGGGAACGATCTGGTTGTTAATATTGCGAGTTATAATAATGATGAATAAATGTTGTTAAAAATATTGAGGGAATTTTTATGAAGTATTTGTTGTAAATTTTGCTCATTATTTGGAACTCCATTTACCCGTTTTTTAAATTAATCAGTAGAAAGTTATTTAGTATATATTTATATATATTATAAAAGGTGGGGCCCACATATGATGATGACATATGGTGGGGCCCACGTGTAGAGGACTTTTGGGGGGAGGAATCTAAAAATGCTTCACGAGTGGGGGATTTTCTTAATATAACATGTGTTTATATATATATATATATATATATATATATATATTGTTATAAAATTTTATTTTATATGATATTATTGAAAAATGGGCGTCTGATGTTCATTTTCTTCCGCCCGTGATTTTTCGTCCGAAATATTACTGTGCAGTCCGTGATTTTCTTTTTCAAATAGTATCCTTCCATTCTTCTATAAATAGGATGCTTAGTTTAGAATTGAAAAACACACCAGAATCAGATAATTCTTCTTCTATAATATTGAGCGTATTTCTTTCGAGTTTTAGGAAGCTTTGAGTGTAGAAAATAGTGAAAGTTTTCTTCAAGAATATCCTCGCTATACTAGTTGGAATACTCTTCTTTTTAAGGTAATGGATATTATTTTTGCTGAAAATTCATAAGAAATAATATTTTCTTCCATACTATGTAGTATGTAAATAATATTATTTTATTTCAGATTCCGAATTCTATACTCATTTTGTTAAATTTTGGCTTCTATACTCCATGAAATTGGTAGAATATCCTTGATAACGCTTCATCCAGTATCTTTTCATAGAAATATTATTCTGAGCATTCTTGATAAGTTAACTTTTTTATGTCAGAGTACTATTTACGGGGTAATATTCCCGAATTACTATTCACAGGGTACTATTCACCCGGGGTACTATTCATGACAAAAATTGATTTCTTTTAGGTCCAAATCATTTTTGATATAATATAAATCTTAAATTTTACTCCACAAAGCAGTATCATGTTGACAATTTGGACATTATTGAATTCTGGATAAATTAAATTATAAATCTTTAAAAATTTATCATTTACTTTCTTTTAATTGAATTCTTATATCATTGTCATCATCCTCATGCTTATATTGTGATGAAAGTCATTTGTGGCTTACGTGCATAGATGGACTGTTGATTGGTATGATTATGACGAGAGATTATTCGGTATAATCACGACCGTAATGTTACAAATGATGTGGTAAAAGTCCTCATTGGCCCGTAGTGCATTGAAAGACAGTTGTTGGCATGATCATGACCATTGATGAAAACACGAATATCCTTGGCTCGTAGTGCATGGATAATTTGTGGTCGTGATACTAATGATTATCATTGGCCATAGTGCAGGGATGATTCGATGATTGTGGATTATTTATTAAGCTGAGTCTCATCGATTAAATTAATAATAAACTTTTTAAATCATAGAAGATAGTATATTTCATGCTCTACTTGACTCTTATAATGGATTACTTGTTCCGCGGCAATTAAACGTGATGTTTATTATATTTTATCAGTTTAACACTGTTGAAGGCTAACGATAATTTATTCTGCATTATCTTAGTCATAATATTTCTTACTGGGCTAGTTGAGCCACCCTTTTCTTTCATTGTTCTCTTTAGGAAATGAGAATATAGTTTGGACTAGTAGGGGAATGGAGTGACGGTCCGAGATTTGGTCCAAAAACTTAATTTCTGCATTATCCCAATGTTGACATCCATAAAGAGTGTCATTTATTTTTTTTTTAAATAATTTATAAAACTTAAAGTTTAAAATTTATGTGAATTTATTTGTTTATTTTTTAATGCAATAATTAATATTATAAGCTACTAAAAGTAATATTGATTACAAAATTATTATTTAAAAAAATTAAAGTAACAACAATTTGTGTGACGCCTCCAAATCCGGGTATCTTCTGTGACACCCCCAAATCTAGGTACTTCATTCCCACAAGATTTGGTGCTCACTATTCAAACATTCATATTATCTACCTAAATAAAATAATATTTAAACCATAAAATCTCCCCTTAAATGGGGTTACATCATTAAGTTCAAAAAAAAAATATCCCAGGTAATCTAACCTTTAAACGTCATTCAAATGCAGAATTAAATTATTACATAACTTCATTAAAATAAAGTTTAAGGTCATCATAATAAATAAAAGTACAAGTTTGAGCTTGATTGACCACGGTGTTAAATACGTTGTTCATCTCTTCCATCTTTTTCCTCTTTGCTTGTGTGTCCCTCTCTGTTATTCCGGCTCATTGATAAGCTTCACTGTACGCGTCTTCGGCTCTTGCCCTTTTTGTAGATTCTTCTTTCAGTTTATTCTCTAGTTCTGTAATCTTCTCCATTATTCACTCATTCTCTCATTCAGTGTGGACCAGCTTCTCTTCAACGTTGTTCAGTCGTTCTTCTCGATCCTGGATCTCATCGTCTTTCTGTGCCATCGAGGTCTCATTGTTCACCATTTTATCTCCTGTAACTCCTCGACAAATTGTCTTGAAGTTCCACATTGCGCAGCCCATACACCTCGTCGTACATACGAGCAGCTATCGAATTAAGTGGAAGCTCTTCCTCCTCGTTCTCCTCATCCCCCGACTATGGCAGCTCTACGGGATCCTCCTTGTCCGTCTCTATCTCATCATCCACATCAGGTACCCTCTCCTGTTCAACTACTATGACTGACGGAACTATTTCCCGTGGCAGTAGTTGTTCCCAAATCACCTGAATATCTCGAGGCTCCTCCTCTCTAGCCTGACTGGATCCTCCTATATTAGTCATCTTGTCAACCAAAGTTTATGTTTTAATTACGAATCATTACTACTCGATACTCACGAGCACATAAGTTGAAATCACATAGGCACATAAGTGTTTTATAACTTTTTCTTTCCTAAAACTCGATAAGAGTTTATCATCACTATCTTTTCAAAGGTTACTTCCTAAGGCTTTTCCCCACCTAAGGTTCATAACCTAAAGCTCTGATACCAACCTGTGACACCCCCAACTCTAGGTACTTCATTCCCACAAGATTTGGTGCTCACTATTCAAAAATTCATACTATCTACCCAAATAAAATAATATTTAAACCATAAAATCTCCCCTTAAATGGGGTTACATCATTAAGTTAAAAAAAAAACATCCTAGGTAATCTAACCTTTAAACGTCATTCAAATGCGGAATTAAATTATTACATAAATTCATTAAAATAAAGTCTAAGGTCATCATAATAAATAAAAGTACAAATCAGCATCACTTGTACAATTTTCCATTTCCTTTACTAGTTGAAGGCTCATCTACCTTCTCAACTTTAGCTGCAACGAGTTTATAAAAATGCAAGAGTGAGAAAAACGATTGCTCACTGAATATAACAATGAATCGATAAGAGAATAATAATAATAACTGCCAACAAATAGGCTCACCAAAACTGGATAGTACTTTAACAATGATAATCAGGATCCGAAATCCAAAATATGGAATAAACATAACTGAGGGTCATAATACCATGAACTATGTCCACAGTTGCGAGTAATCTTTCAACTCTAACTTTAACAGTCATAAGACTGTAAGGACTCCTCATACTTAGGGGGATCAGCCCTTTGTACAATGTATTGTGCCCAAACATTTTAACGTTACGCGTAAGTTATCCCCTAATAATAATAGGGTTGTTCATCTTAGTATTTAGAGTACAAGTTCTCACCAAAGAAAGTTTGGTTTGGATAAGCTTTCAAGGGTAATTTGAAGTTCAACGAACATCAACTAGAGGACTAGTTGAATTAATAGTGTTTGATAATCACAACAGATGTTTAATAACAACATAACATGGAACAACCGAGAATCATAAATGAATCGATTATACATGTTAAACTCATGCTTGAAATAACTATAGAGAGCATAAGTATTTAACAAAATGAAGAAAATGGTAAACCTTTGCTCGAACAATAAATAAGCTAAGGTTAGAGTCTTATAACATTAGAAATGAAATTACTGAACATACATTAACTGGTAGCAAACTAGAAACTATAAACTTGCCCAACATGGCATTAAATTCAAGCAAGGAATAAAAATAGTTCAAAAATAAAAACGAGAGTTCAAACTGTGTTCATTATACAAGAATGTAACTTAAGAAAACTTGCTTAACTATAAACAAGTTAGAATGAATCAACAAAATGAGAATTCAAATAACATTAGAGTTAAAGTTAGTTCGAATGAACTAGGACGATTGACTTATTCAATCAACAGTTGAAATAGAAAGCTTTCTCAATCAAAGAATAAAGCTTCATAATGTAATAATGGAACTAGCTCAACGAAAGTAAAGAATTAGGAAACTTTCTCAATGTAAATATAGAGTTAGAAAACTTGCTCAATGTAAATATAGAGTTAGAAAACTTTCCTCGAGCGTAAGCTACAATATTAAACTCACGTTCACCTACACATTGGTTTAGAACCATATTATCTATTAGGTATGCTAACATACCATAACATGATCATTACCATTTACATTTCAGAAACTCTAAGGGTTTTACTTCGCAATACTTGTCTAACTTTCATTATGTATACCAAATTATCACATAACGCATTCTTGATTCACTAATCAATTTTTTTTTTACAATTTTGAATTCATAATCCACATAACATGACTCTATTTAACCTTGTTGTTACATGATTCTCACATTCCACAACCTTAAGCTAAGCTACAAAGAATAACCAATGTCTGCAGAACAAGAAAACTTCAGTTGTCTAAATCGGGCACTTTCATGGCAAGTACAGACGAGTTTTATATGGGATGTCACAAGACCACCACGCGCTACGCCTAAAGGCTCTGCTACCGCATGACTTTGGCAGAACTCCGATTTTTGCGTAAGTAGCTTCGAGCACTTTTTTAAGCCAATTAACACGAATTTCACCCATCAAACAATGATAATAACACGTAAAATAAATATAAAACTATCTTAAACATGATTGCTAACCTATCCAACCACTTAGCACAATTTAACAGTAACTAAAACTATTTTAATTTCTCAATTTTCATGTTTTTATGAAAAACTCAATTTTCTTGACATTCATCCTAAAAATCATCAATGTGAATGTAATTCATGACCAAATCATCTCATTCAAATTACGTTATGTCCGTATCTCAACAAACTAGCATAAACAAAACTCATTTAACATTTTAGCATGCAATTTTACCCTCAAAATTGATACTTACATAGCTACACATGAAAAACATAAACACTGACAAAAATTTTCTACTATTAACTGTAATTAGCATGAATTTCTTGTTTAAGACACAATCTTCAGTTATCATATACTCATATAATCACAAGTATTCTCATAATATAGCAACAATTCCAAAATTTGAAATTCACAGATTATATAAAAGTTGTATTAACACTCACAAACATATATATATATATATATATATATATATATATATATATATATATATATATAATACTAGTGTTGTGTGAAAATACCTTGAATTTGCTTGCAATCCTTGTTAACTCACTAGAATTTGCCGTGAAAATTCTTAAGACTCTCTCCCAATTTTCTCTGAAGCTCTCAACTCACTCAATTCTTTGAACTCTCAAGCTTGGAAAATAGAATGCGTGAAAACAAAAGCTAGACTAATATCCAGTTAGTATGCGTAATAGCAAAACACAAAACTGATAATAAGCCTCATTAGTTACAACAAATAATGTCTATAACATAAATACATTTTATTTATTATTTATTATTTATTATTTATTATTTATTTTATTTTATTTATATTATTTATTTTATTTAAATTAGAAATTCAAAAGTCATAGCTGTAACGATCGAGAAGTTTGTAATTTAATTTAAATATTTATGGAATTAAATAAATATTTAAAATAATTTATTTATTGAGGAAAATAAATATTTGATGAATTATTCGAATTAATTTAGTAGCTAAATTAATTAATGTTAATTGAATAGAGTAATGATAATTTTATTTGTTGGATTTAATTTAAGGAGATAATTAAATTAAATCAATTGCTTAATATTTAAGAAATTAGTTAAATTAAAAGAATTGTTTAATTTAAAGAAAATAAATAAATTAAATATAGTGATGTGTCTAATTTATTAATTAAATTAGATATATTATTATTTATTAATGATAGTAAGATTTTTATTATAAGTATTATAAGTTATTTAAATTAACTAAACTAAGTTATTTAAATTAATCAACTAAAAGTGTGACATAAAACTATATAATATAAATGTTATTAAAATAATTTAGTTGGGAGAGTTTTTGGTTAGCCAAACAGGGCCTTGTGGCCTTTGGCTTATTTGAGTTGACGCTTGTTTGGGTTTTATAACTGAAAGAGAACGTGGATTTCAGTTTTTGTTTACGCATATTATACCTAAGGCTAGCGTCTAGTTTCTTCTTATTCTCGTATTTGGCTAAGGAGAAAGAGCAGAGTGTTGAGAGAGAGAACTTGGAAGAAGAGAACACATAGATTTTAGAAGATCACAGTGGTTTTGAAGATTATCATATTTGTCTAGCATTCACTAATCAAGGTATAAACTATTCCTATTATTATTCTTTAGTTGTGGTTGTATATGTGTATATCTTTTTGATACAATGTGAAATCACGAGAATTGTGATGTATACATGTTATTGTAGAATTTCAAAACCCTGTTAATTATCATGTGTATATGTTATTTGTTATCAAATTCATGAGAAATTGGGTTGAGGAAGAAAAGGAAAATCACAGTGTTTGTGTTCTTATAATATGGCCATAGAAAGTACCAAATTTCTTGTTCAATATATGATATAATATGTAATTTGTTGATGGATTACGATAATATGTTAAGAAACGAAAACAACGCAGTTTGAATTATGTCAATTGATTGAAAAACGAATTCGTGGTGATCAAATTAGTTAAAGGTGTCAAAAATGGAGTTTTCATGAGAAAACATGAAATTTAAGGAATTAAAATAGTTTAATTGTTCTAAGTTAATGAATATATGAGGAAACATGTATGTGTTAGTTTTATATCAGTTTGATGGGTGAAATTTGTGTTTGTTGGGCTAAAGTCGGCTATTGTTCACTGTCGTCTCTGCGTCTGTCTGAACACCGGCGTAGCTGCGCCGATGCCAAGGCAAAAAATGGCGCAGCTGCGCCTGTGTCCAAGCCTAAGTGTGGCGCAGCTGTGCCACACCCTGAACTGGGACAGTGAGGTCTACTTGTTTGCAGATCATGTGTAATGGACTTATATTAGTATTGTAAGCATTTTATTGATGTTGAGGCATGATATAAACTACAATAGTATATTGTCATGCTTTATAATACAAAGTATAAAAGATTTTGAAGTGATTATTGATTGAATTATAAAATGAAACCAAATGAGATGTTTTCGAAAGATAGAGTTGAATGATTAAGTTATGTTGATCAATGTGTAATTTTAGAAGCGTTAAGTATGTTAGCTTACGTGGTTAGGTGCTAAGTTAGGGTTGTGACTTAAATGATGGTTTAAACCTTAAAGTTAATATTCATGCGATTAATTGTTGTTGCGATTTCAATGATATATGTAGGATAATTGGAGATTATTTTCATTTGTGTAGCTTACAATCAAGGAAAGTTCTCTAACTCTACTTTTATGTTTGTGCAAGTTTCTAAACCTTATCTCTTTACAATTGAGCAAGCCTTCAAACTTCATTCTTTTCATATCGAATGCAAGTTTCCATTCCTATATTTTTGTTGTTCAAATAATTGAGCAAGCCTAATCTATCTTGCGTATGTTTGTACAAGCTTATGTAACCTAATTCGTTACATCGAGCGAGTTTTACTTTTTTAATTATTATTCAAAGCATATATTGTTCTAATACATTGATTCAAGGGAGATTGTTTTAATTCTTCCATAGCACTTTGCATGTATATCATGTTTATTCGATTATGTATATTGTTGATATCCGATCTTTAACTTTGATAGCCTTGTACAATTACATATTCTTGTGTTAATCCTTTATTGATGGAAATTGAGTAGTGTTCTAAAATTTCTAGAAACACTAATAAGCTAGTTCCAAACTAAACTTTCTTTAGTGTGGAAATTCTAAATTCAAGCTGAGACGAACAACCCTAACATAGAGGATTTTGTACGTGTAACGTTTAGATGTTTGTGCACAATACATGGTACAAAGGGCTGATCCCCCTACGTACATTAAGAAGGGTCCGTATAGTCTAAATGACTGTTAAGGTTGGGTAATAATACCTAAGTACCGGGGACATAGTTCGTGGTCTTAAGACCCTCAGATAATTAAAGTTCGAACTTGTTTTCTATTTTGATTCGTAGAACAAGTTCTTTATTATTCAGCTTTTGTTGATCACTCTGATGTTGCTATCATTTCTATTTTCTATGTCAGTGAGCATTTGTTTGCTCACTCTTGCAATTAACACTGCAGCTAAGGTTGAAAGAGTCGATGAGCCATCTACCAGCAAAAGGAAGGGTAAGATGCCTAAGAGTTGAAGAATTAATGAACTTAATTTAAATGTTTCATGTTATAAGACTAGTTTAATTATATGATGTATTCCGCAAACTTATGTAATAATTTTAGGGTTAGATTACCTGGGATTGTTTTTGAGATGTGATGTAACCCTTTAAAGGGAGAGATTATTGTTTAAGTTATTTTAATTATGTCTTTATCCTTTATTATGGGTAGTTAGATGTAATAGTTTTTGATAAGTGAGCACCAAATCCTGTGGGAATGGAGTACCTAGATTTGGGGGTGTCGCAGGTTGGTATCAAAGCTTTAGGTTATGAACCTTAGGTGGGGAAACCTTAGGAAGTAACATTTAAGGAAATAGAAAACATAGAGGTGTTTAACTCTTACCGAGTTTTAAGGAATGGATTAAGGTATCCATTGAAGTTAAATAATAAAAGACATTATGTGTTATGTGTTAATAACTTATGTGCTCGCGAGTATCGAAAATATTAAATAAAACTTAAAACATTTTATTGTCAGGATGTCTAACGAAGGAGGATCCAGTCCAGCTAGGGAGGTGATACCTCAGGAGGATAAACCCCGGGATATTCATGTAGTGCGGGAGCAATTGATCCAGGAGGATGAGCCTGTGACCGATCCCATGGAGGATAGTTCAGAGGAGGATGATAAGGAAGAGGATCCTGAGGAGTTTCTATCAAACTCCATACCAGCCGAGATGTATGATGCTTTGTATGATCGTAACATAGAGTTACAGGACGAGGTTGAGGAGCTAAAGGAGTTGGTTGAGATGCATCATGCTTCGATGGAGCAGAGGATGCTTGGATGAAGGCGACTCAACGTGCAGATCGTGCTGAGGCTAAGGTTCAAGTGAAGAAAGACAAAATGAAAGAGATGGATTATGCTTTTAATTCGACGATTGATAAGGCCCAGGATCGAGTCTATTATTACCCACCTCAGTTTGAGAATTCGACGTGGTTCGTGATGGATCGCAGAACAGCGTATCGTATCATGGAGGAAGAGCGTCGGGAAGCCTTACGACGTCTTAATATGCCTAGATAGAATAGGATAGATAACAATATATGGTTAATTATGTGAATAAATAAATTATGAATCCCTTATTTTGAGATAAATAAAGGGATAGAATGAGTATGTAATCCTGAAATGTGTTTAGTTCAGGAAGGTGGATGTTATAGCGATTATGCTATCTTTATCATGTTTTAAAACTTTATGAATGAATAAAATATTAAAGTTTATTTGAAATGCTATGTGTTAAAGCTTTAATCTTGGAATGTTTAAGTTAGACTTTAAATACCCAAGAAGTTGAGTAATAAGCTAATAAGCATATATTTTAACAGAAAATGCCTCTTAGAAGAAGACAACTACGTCAGCAAGCACCTCCTGAGGGGTCTACCAATAATAACAATGAGACCAACGCTAATCCGGTTCAGCAGTTGGTAGCTTTGTTGACGGGTGCACTTGTGAATCAACCGCAAGCTCAAGTTACGACTTTTAAAGAATTCAAAGCGGTTGGACCGCCAGAGTTTCAAGGGTCTATGAATCCAGTGGAAGCTCAAACTTGGATCATGGCAATGGAGAAGGTGTTCGACGTTGCTAGAGTTAACGAAGATCAGAAGAATGCATTCACAATGTTCATGCTGAAGTCTGAAGCTAGCTACTGGTGGCAAACAAACAAGGTTCGTGGAGGACAAGGAGTGATAGCGTGGGATAGATTTAAGGAGATGTTCATTGAAATGTACTTTCTAGCGAGTTCTCGAAATCAGCTGGAAGTGCAATTTCTTGAGCTAATGCAAGGAACTATGACGGTGCCAGAATATGCTGCGAAGTTTAACAAGTTGGCAAGGTTTGCCACTTATCAAGTCAATACCGACGAACATAAAGTGAGAAGATTCGAACAAGGATTGAAGCCTTGGCTTTACAGCAAGGTTTCAATGTTCTAGCTGAACACATTTGCGGCTGTACTGGAGAAGGCAATCATCACAGAAGGTGGAAGCGATGCCTTGGCCAAGTACAATCAAGAACATAAGAAGAAGAAGAATGAAAATGAGAATAACACTGGTGGTAGTAATGTTGGAAGTAACAATCAGAAGAGGAAATGGAGCGAGAATTCGACTGCGGGAGGACAACAGGGAAATCAGCAGAAGAAAATGTTTGAGGCTTGCGCAACTTGCGGGAAGAACCATACTGGGGTTTGTTTGAAGGGAAAGAGGGTGTGTTTCAACTGTGGTCAGGAGGGACACATTGCATCGAACTGTTTTAGTCCGAAGAAAGGAGCATGCTTTACATGTGGTTCGAAGGATCACATGGCTCATGATTGCCCTAAGAAGCCAGCGGGAAGTGCAAGTGACGAAAAAGGAAACAACAACGGTGGTGGTTCATTGACTATCACTGGACAAGCTCAATCAAGCTGACCTACTACGAGGACTTTCAATATGACCGTGCAGGATGCTGTACAGTCTAAGGATGTGGTGTCAGGTATCATTCCGATTAATGGTATTAATGTGTATGTACTATTTGATTCGGGTGATACTTGTTTATTTATATCCGACGAATTTGCTCAGAACATAGATTTTCCTCGGGAAGAATTAGAATTTCCCTTAATTATAGAGATTGCGAATAGGGAAGTGATTCCTGTTAGATTTATATATAAGGATTGTAGAGTGGATATAAAAGGTCGCGAAATGACGGTAGATTTGATACCAATTAGACTTGGTGAATTTGATGTTATACTAGGAATAGATTGGTTATTCAATTACGTAGCAGTAATTGATTGTCAAAGAAAGTGTGTTAACCTTATGACTCCGTCAAAGGTTGTGTTCTTTGGCAGCAAGTCACCTCGACAAGCAAGTTTTCTGATTGTGATGCAAGCCAAGAAGTTGTTGAGACAAGGATGTGTAGGATACTTAGCCTACATCGTCGATACACAGAATAAGAGTGCGAAGTTAGAAGAAATACCGATCATAAGAGATTTTGCAGACGTATTTCCAGACGATTTGTCGGGTCTTCCGTCGGATCGACAAATCGAATTCGTGATTGATTTACTACAAGGAACGACTCCGATATCTAAGGCACCATACAGAATGGCCGCGGTAGAAATGAAAGAATTGATGGTGCAATTGCAAGAATTACTTGACAAGAAGTATATTTAGCCGAGTGTGTCTCCATGGGGAGCATCGGTGTTGTTCGTTAAGAAGCAAGATGGATCGATGCGGCTCTGCATTAATTACAGAGAGTTGAATAAGATCATGATTAAAAATAAGTATCCATTACCTAGAATCGATGACTTGTTCGATCAGTTGAAAGGAACGAGGTATTTCTCAAAGATAGACCTGAGAAGTGGTTATCATCAGTTGAAGGTGAGGCGGGAGGATGTACCAAAAATAGCGTTCAGAAATCGGTATGGTCATTACGAGTTTTTGGTTTTGTCTTTTGGTTTAACCAATGCACCTGCAGCGTTCATGGACTTGATGAATAGGGTCTTTAAACAATTCTTAGACAAATTTGTGGTGGTGTTTATTGATGATATATTGGTATATTCTAAGACCAAGGAAGAGCATGTGGAACACTTGAGATTGACGTTGGAGACGTTGAGAAAAGAGAAGTTGTACGCTAAGTTCTCAAAATGTGAATTTTGGTCGAAACGTGTACAGTTTCTCGGACATGTTATTGATAAGAACGGAATTTCGGTAGATCCATCAAAGGTGGAAGCTGTAATAAACTGGGATCAGCCGAAAACACCATCAGAAGTGAGGAGTTTTTTAGGATTGGTGGGTTACTATAGGCGTTTTATTCAAGACTTTTCCAAGATTACGACTCCGTTGACGAATTTAACTAGAAAAGTGGTTAAGTTTGTTTGGACAGAGAAGTGTGAGGAAAGTTTTCGGGAATTGAAGAAGAGGTTGAGTTCAGCACCTGTGTTGTCATTGCATGATGATACATGAAATTTTGTGGTGTATAATGATGCATCGCATAAAGGACTAGGATGTGTGCTTATGCAGAACGACAAAGTTATTGTGTATGCATCACGTCAGTTGAAAGATTACGAGAAAGGGTATTCGACTCATGACTTAGAGTTGGTAGCAGTGGTATTTGCCCTAGAGATTTGGAGACATTATCTTTATGGAGAGAGGTGTGAGATATATACTGACCATAAAAGTCTGAAGTATATCTTTACACAAAAAGATCTGAACATGCGACAAAGAAGATGGTTGGAGCTGATCAAAGATTATGATTGCGAGATTTTCTATCATCCCGGAAAGGCGAATGTTGTTGCTGATGCCTTAAGTAGGAAGGGAAGGGAGAAATTAACGATGTTAACTGCTCAAGAGAAACTAGTGTCGGAAATGGCTAAGATGGAGTTGGAAATTAAATATCTGACAGAATCCGATGAAAAGTTGTTCCAGATGGGAAACAGTTCAACGTTGGTGGATAAGGTGAAAAATGCACAACTTCAGGATGGAGACTGCGAAAAGATAAAACAGAAGATATCTGAAGGTGAGGAAAACAAATTCAAAATTGATTCAGAAGGATTACTTCGATTCGAAGGGAGGATTTGGGTTCTGCCAGTAACAGAGGTTAAAGACGAAATTCTGAATGAAGCTAACAACTCACGATATTCAATTCACCCTGGGAGTACAAAGATGTACCAGGATCTTAAGCATCACTTTTGGTGGCCGAATATGAAGAGGGATGTGGCTGAATGCGTGGCAAAATGCTTAACGTGTCAGAAAGTCAAAGCTGAACATCAAAGGCCAAGTGGATTATTAAAACCGTTGGAGATACCAGAATGGAAATGGGAGCATATGACAATGGATTTTGTGGTAGGTCTTCCAACGACTCAGCAAGGTTACGATGACATTTGGGTGATTGTTGACCGACTAACGAAGTCGGAACACTTTTTGCCAATCAAGATTCGGTTTACCCTAGATCGGTTATTAAAACTATACGTGAAAGAGATTGTGTCAAGACACGGTGTACCTGTGTATATTGTATCAGACAGAGATCCACGTTTCACATCTAATTTTTGGAAACAATTACAAGAGTGTTTGGGAACACAGCTGAGAATGAGCACAGCGTACCATCCTCAGACGTACGGACTGAGTGAGAGAACCATCCAAACACTAGATGATATACTCAGAGCATGTATCATGGATTTCAAGGGAAATTGGGATTATCATCTACCATTGGTGGAATTTGCTTATCATAATAGTTATCACGCGAGTATTGGCATGCAGCCTTACAAAGTGTTATACAACAGGAAGTGCAGAACTCCGTTATGTTTGGATGAGGTAGGTGAACGTCAGCTATTGGGTCCAGAATTGGTACAACATACTGTCGGGATCATCGAAGCTATTCGAGCTAGATTGACCGCAACACAAGATAGACAAAAGAAATATACCGATCAGCGTCGCCAAAATAGGGAATTCGATGTCGGTAGTTATGTTTTCTTGAAAGTATCTCCCTGGAAGGGAAAAATTCGATTTGGCAAGAAAGGAAAATTGAGCCCTAGATTTATAGGACCTTTTGAAGTGCTTCGATGAGTTGGCGAAGTGGCGTACGAGGTAGCTTTACCTCCGGAATTAGAGCATATTCATAATGTTTTCCATATTTCGGTATTGAGACCATATAAGCCTGACTATAAACATGTTATAGAATATGACAGAATCTTGTTAAGGAGGGAAGAATGTAACAAATAAATTTTTTGAGTTGTGATTCTGGGGACAGAATCCTTTTAAGGATGGAAGGATGTAACGATCGAGAAATTTGTAATTTAATTTAAATATTTATAAAATTAAATAAATATTTAAAATAATTTATTTATTAAGGAAAATAAATATTTGATGAATTTTCATGAATTAATTTAGTACCTAAATTAATTAATGTTTATTAAATCGAGTAATGATAAATTTTTTTGTTGGATTTAATTTAAGGAGATAATTAAATTAAATCAATTGCTTAATATTTAAGAAATTAGTTAAATTAAATGAATTTTTTAATTTAAAGGAAATAAATAAATTAAATATAGTGATGTGTCTAATTTATTAATTAAATTAGATATATAATTATTTATTAATGATAATAATATTTTTATTATAAGTATTATAAATTATTTAAATTAACTAAACTAAGTTAATTAAATTAATCAACCAAAAGTGTGACATAAAACTATATAATATAAATGTTATTAAAATAATTTAGTTGGGAGAGTTTTTGGTTAGCCAAATAGGGCCTTGTGGCCTTTGGCTTATTTGAGCTGACACTTGTTTGGGTTTTATAACTGAAAGAGAACGTGGATTTCAGTTTATGTTTACGTATATTATACCTAAGGCTAGCGTCTAGTTTCTTCTTATTCTCGTATTTGGCTAAGGAGAAAGAGCAGAGTGTTGAGAGAGAGAGAGCTTGGAAGAAGAGAACACAAAGATTTTAGAAGATCACAATGGTTTTGAGAGATTATCATCTTTGTCTAGTATTCACTAATCAAGGTATAAACTATTCCTATTATTATTCTTTAGCTGTGGTTGTATATGTGTATATCTTTTTGATACAATGTGAAATCACGAGAATTGTGATGTATACATGTTATTGTAGAATTTCAAAACTCTGTTAATTATCATGTGTACATGTTATTTGTTATCAAATTCATGAGAAATTGGGTTGAGGAAGAAAAGGAAAATCACAGTGTTTGTGTTCTTATAATATGGCCATAAAAAGTACCAAATTTCTTGTTCAATATATGATATAATGTGTAATTTGTTGATGGATTATGATAATATGTTAAGAAATGAAAACAACACAGTTTGAATTATGTCAATTGATTGAAAAACGAATTCGTGGTGATCAAATTCGTTAAAGGTGTCAAAAATGGACTTTTCATGAGAAAACATGAAATTTAAGGAATTAAAATAGTTAATTTGATGTTTAATTGTTCTAAGTTAATGAATATGTGAGGAAACATGTATGTGTTAGTTTTATATCAGTTGGATGTGCTAATTTCACCATTTAATGGGTGAAATTTGTGTTTGTTGGGCTAAAGTCTGTTCATTTGTTCACCATTCTTTGCATCCGTCGAACACCGGCACAATCATGCCCATGCTAAGGAAAAAACACACAGCCACGCCCATACACCCTAAATTGGGACAGTGAGGTCTGCTTGTTTGCAGATCATGTGTAATGAACTTATATTAGTATTGTAAGCATGTTATTGATGTTGAGGCATGATATAAACTACAATAGTATATTGTCATGCTTTATAATACAAAGTATAAAAGATTTTGAAGTGATTATTGATTGAATTATAAAATGAAACCAAATGAGATGTTTTCGAAAGATAGAGTCGAACGATTAAGTTATGTTAATCAATGTGTAATTTCAGAAGCATTAAGTATGTTAGCTTACATGGTTAGGTGCTAAGTTAGGGTTGTGACTTAAATGATGGTTTACACCCTAAAGTTAATATTCATGCGATTAATTATTGTTGCGATTTCAATGATATATGTAGGATAATTGGAGATTATTTTCATTTGTGTAGCTTACAATCAAGGAAAGTTCTCTAACTCTACTTTTATGTTTGTGCAATTTTCTAAACCTTATCTCTTTACAATTGAGCTCGCCTTCAAACTTCATTCTTTTCATATCGAATCCAAGTTTCCATTCCTATATTATTATTGTTCAAGTAATTGAGCAAGCCTAATCTATCTTGCGTATGTTTGTACAAGCTTATGTAACCTAATTCGTTATATCGAGCGAGTTTTACTTTCCTAATTATTATTTAAAGCATATATTGTTCTAATACATTGATTCAAGGGAGATTGTTTTAATTCTTCCATAGCACTTTGCATGTATATCATGTTTATTTGATTATGTATATTGTTGATATCCGATCTTTGACTTTGATAGCCTTGTACAGTTACATATTCTTGTGTTAAACCTTTATTGATGGAAATTGAGTAGTGTTCTAAAATTTCTAGAAACACTAATAAGCTAGTTCCAAACTAAACTTTCTTTAGTGCGGAAATTCTAAATTCAAACTGAGACGAACAACCCTAACATAAGGGATTTTGTACGTGTAACGTTTAGATGTTTGTGCACAATACATGGTACAAAGGGCTGATCCCCCTAAGTACGTTAAGAAGGGTCCATATAGTCTAAATGACTGTTAAGGTTGGGTAATAATACTTAAGTACCGGGGAGATAGTTCATGGTCTTAAGACCCTCAGACAATTAAAGTTCGAACTTGTTTTCTATTTTGATTTATAGAACAAGTTCTTTATTATTCAGGTTTTGTTGATCACTCTCATGTTGCTATCATTACTATTTTCTATGTCAGTGAGCATTTGTTTGCTCACTCTTGCAATTAACACTGCAGCTAAGGTTGAAAGAGTCGATGAGCCATCTACCAGCAAAGGGAATGGAAAGATGCCTAAGAGTTGAAGAATTAATGAAGTTAAGTTAAATGTTTCATGTTATAAGACTGGTTTAATTATATGATGTATTCCACAAACTTATGTAATAATTTTAAGGTTAGATTACATGGGATTGTTTTTGAGATGTGATGTAACCCTTTAAAGGGAGAGATTATTGTTTTAAGTTATTTTAATTATGTCTTTATCCTTTATTATGGGTAGTTAGATGTAATAGTTTTTGATAAGTGAGCACCAAATCCTCTGGGAATGGAGTACCTAGATTTGGGGGTGTCACAATAGCCATGAGGCTTTGTTTGGCAAATCATTTAAAATTAAAAAGTTAAAATACTTAAGCCTTGTTTGACAAAAACTAATTTAAATCCTTTTTAATTTATTTTAATAAACACTTTAGCTTATAAACTATAATCACATATTATTTTCATATCCAACATTAACTCATTAAACTAATCACATACTATATTTTAATTAAATATATCCTTTTAGCAAACATCGCCAAATTATAATTTTCATTATAACTTTATTTAATAATTTAACATATCATCCAAATTATTAAATCAATACAACAACATAACACCTCATGTAATAATACAAACCTCTAAATTATAAATTAATTTAATTTAGAAAATTCTAAAATACATTTAGATTCATCAACCATCACATCAATAAAATATTTATTTAACAATAAACACCTCAAATAATATTTATATAACTCAATAAATATTTAAATTATAATTTAAAATTTCGGGTTGTTACATCCTTCCCTCCTTACAAGGATTTTGTCCCCAGAATCACAATTCAAACAATCAAATTATCACATTCTCCCCTACTTACAAAGATTATGTCCCCAGAATCGAAGACACAGATTAAACAAATAACTCAGGGTAATTCTTCATCATTTTTGCTTCGAGTTCCCACGTAGCCTCTTCGACGTTGTGGTTCCTCCATATCACCTTCACAGAAGGTATCACTTTATTCATGAGTACTTGTTCTATCGTGTCGACTATTTGGATAGGAATCTCTTCGTAAGACAAATCTTTACTGAACTGCAACAGTTCATATTCGATCACATGCTTGTAATCGGGTTTATAAGGTCGTAACACCGACACATGAAATACATTGTGCACATGCTCTAATTTTGGAGGTAAAGCTACTTCATAAGATACCTCCCCCCACTTTTCGTAGAATCCCGAAAGGTCCAATAAACCTTGGGCTGAACTTTCATTTCTTGCCGAAACGAATCTTCCCCTTCCAAGGAGAAACTTTCAAGAACACGAAATTTCCTACTTCAAACTCACGACTCTGCCTGTGTTGATCAGCATACTTTTTTCGTCAATCTTGAGCAGCTACTAGTCTTCCTCTGATGAGTTTGACGACTTCAGCGGTCTACTGAACCAGTTCTGGTCCTAGTAGTTGACGTTCACCAACTTCATCCTGTCGTATAATGCTTCGTATGGCGGCATGCCAATGCTTGCATGGTAACTTTTGTTGTATGCAAATTCCAACAACGGTAAATGATCATCCCAATTTCCTTTAAAATCCATGATGCACGCTCTGAGCATATCTTCAAGCGTCTGGATCGTTCTTTCACTTTGCCCATCGATTTGTGGATGATACGCTGTGCTCATCATCAATTGCGTTCCCATGCATTCTTGTAGTCTCTTCCAAAAATTTGATGTGAACCTTAGATCTCTATCAGATACAATTGATACTGGAACTCCATGTCTTGAGACGATCTCGTTAATGTATAATTTTGCCAGCTGTCCACTATCACCTATATCGCGTCGTATCCTTTCTGAGTCGTTAGAAGACCTACCAAAAAATCCATTGTGATGTGCTCCCATTTCCATTTCGGTATCTCCAACGGTTGAAGTAATCCGATTGGTCGTTGATGCTCGGCCTACACTTTCTGACTTGTCAAACACTTTGCAACGCATTCTGCAACATCTCTTTTCATGTTCGGCCACCAAAAATGACGCCGCAAATCTTCATACATTTTTGTACTTCCTGGATGAACTGATTATCTTGAGCTATGTGCTTCCGTCAAGTTTCTTCTTTAATATCCTGAATTGCTGGAACCCAAATTTGTCCCTCAAATCTTAGCATTCCTGCAGTATCTGTAAGACCCCAACTTTTATGAAAAAAGAATATTTCTCGAAATATATTTTTGAATATTATTGTGTGGATTTGATATAATGTTATAGTTGTGGGTAATATTTACAAATTTTGCAAAGTAAGCAAGTGGTTATATAATATTCGATTGGTCGAGGAATATTCGTTTTAACAGGGAATATTCGTACGATGGCACAATCATTGGTGGACCCCACAACGGAAGTATTGTCGTAGTTAGAAAATGACAGAATTATCTTTTTATAAAAATAACTAATGAAGTTTTACCGTTAAAACTATTGAAATACCCGTAGTAAAAGTACAAGAATACGCTGTGGGTTGCATAAGAAGACACAAAGATTTGTTATCGATGCTTACGTGAGAAGTCACTCAATTATTGCTACAGTAATTGCTGCATCATATCTCTCATATTATTGATTCAATTATTGTAACAGTATCATATGCATTTTATGTTATTAAATCAATAATTGAGACGACAAAGTTATTCATATTATTAAATTGCAATATTTACAATGTCTAGAAGTTCTGTCAAAGAGAGGTTTGATCATCTAATTGCGCGCCAATAAGAAAAAATCCTTATCGAAAAGCCCCCTCTTTCTTGGGAAAGACCTGGTTGTTAAATATTGTGAGTTATAATATATATGATGAATAAGTTCGTGTTGATTAAAGATGAAATTGATAGTTCCATTGTGTTGGAATTATTAGTGTTAGTGGAAATCGACATTTATTCGGTATTAATTGATGTCTGGAAGTTATACCGACCAATGGGTAATTAATTGGATAAATGAGCAATTAATTGCTATTAATTCACATGATTATAACTATTTGTTCACATGTGTGTACTATTGATTCACATTCTTGTTACTATTGGGGAGTTAAAAAGATTGATAATACTTGCATGACTAAGTTATAGATGGAGGTACTATACTGTAATTCATATTTTCACATGTCTAGAACTATTGATTCACATGATTTACTATTGATTCACATTATTTACTATTAGGGGAGGTGGTGCAAGTTTGATAATACTTGCAGGACTAAATTAAAAATAAAGGAAAAAAGGAAGGTATTATACTGTAATATTCTAAGCCCCAAAACGTGCAATTATCAAAACTATATTTTCCTATAAATAGAAGCTCATTTCTTCATTATTCTTCACTAATTCACTCAAGCTATAGAGCAATTACTATAGAGAGAAATTATAGAGAGAAAGAAGAAGAGAAGTCTGCTACCTCACTATTCTAATATCCAGTTCTTTGTAAGGTAAGGAGTATTATTTCTTTCGTGTTCTTGAGGAGAGCTATTGTTATTCCATCCCTTATTATTCTGTTAGAATAACCTGTAAACGTGGACTATCGTATACATGGTGAAATTATTCTGTTATTCCATTCTTTATTATTATGTTGGAATAACCTGTCTATGCGAAGTACCGCATACATGGTGAAATTATTCGTTATTCCATTCTTTATTATTATGTTGAATAACTTCGTCTATGCGGCACCGCATACATGGTGAAATTCTTCCGTTATTCCATTCTTTATTATTTCGTTGAATATCCCGCCATGCTATGGCACCGCATACATGGTGAAATTCTTCTTCGTTATTCCATTCTTTATTATTCTCGCTGGAATATCCTGTCTGTACGTTTACGCATGACCTAGTTCCATTATTTATTATTCTGTTGGAATAACCTGTCTGTGCGGTTTATCGCATGCATGGTGAATTCTTCTGTTATTCCATTATTTATTATTATGTTGGAATATCATGTCTGTGCGTTTACGCGTGACCTGGTTCTATTAATTATTATTCTATTGGAATATCTTGTCTGTGCGATTACGCATAACCTGGTTCCATTATTTATTATTCTGTTGGAATAACCTGTATGTGCGGTATATCGCATGCTTGGTGAATTCTTTTGTTATTCCATTCTTTATTATACTCAGTTGGTTAAAGTTTTGGATTCTATACTCCATGAAATTAGTGGAATATCCTTGATATTTGTGATTCATCCAGTATCTTTTCATGGAAATATTCTTCTGAGCATTCTTGAATTTTACTCTACAAAGAAGTATCATGTTGACAATTTGGACATTATTGATTTGTGGATAAATTAGATTATAAATCTTTAAAAATTTATTCTTGAACTTGTTTTATTGAATTCTATATCATTGTCATCATCCTCATGTTTATATTTCATTGAAAGTCATATGTGGCCTATAAAGTGTATAGATGGACTTGGTATGATTATGAACTGTGGATCATTCAGTATAATTATGACCGTAATGTTACAAATGATGTGGTAAAAGTCCTCATTGGCCCTTAGTGCATTGATGGATAGTTGTTGGCATGATCATAACCATTAATGAATACACAAATATCATTGGCCCGTAGTGCATGAATAATTTATGGTCGTGATACTAAAGAATATCCTTGGTCGAAAAGTGTAGGGTGATTCGATGATGTGGATTATTTATTGTCGAGTCTCAGCCGATAAAAGTGATGAAAAACCTTTTAAATCATAGAAGATAGTAGATTTTATTCTCTACTTGACTCTTCTAATGGATTGCTTGTTCCGCTGTAGTTAAACTTGATGTTTGTTATATTGTATCAGTTTAACACTATTGTAGGCTAACGATAATTTATTCTGCATTATCTTAGTCATAATATTTCTTATTGGGCTAGTTGAGCTCACCCTTTTCTTTCACTGTTCTCTTCAGGAAATGAGAACGTAGTCGGGACTAGTCGGGGAACGGAGTGACAATCCAGATGATAGCATTAGTAGTCCTCACTATTCTATTAAATAGTGTGACAATAAATGTAATGAGGACTCCATTGAGTGTGGATATTGTCTAGATGACAATATTCTTATTAAAACTCTTAAATTTTGTTTTTCATATTTTACATGACTGTTGTATAATTAAGTTGTATTTGAATTTTATACCATGTATTTGGCGACTCAAGATGGGTGATGTATACCTATTTTGGGGGTGTCACAGTTGGTATCAAAGCTTAGGGATATGGATCCGGTCGAGATGTGAGATAAGAACTAGAGAGGAGAGACGGGAATTCTTCTCGCTAAGTATGACCTACCTAAGTTTATTTGGTATTTAATTGGCTCACGAGTATAGGAATAATATGTGATATGTTAATTAACCCTTGTTTCGTGGCAGTATTTGAATTGACATCTGAGAATGTTGAGAATAGCAATGGAACAAAGGAGACCGTTGAGTCACCACAGATCAATAATCAGGATAATGTGCATCAGGAAGGCGACAATCCTCATGCAAACAACAACACTGACTAAATGATGAACGATGGAATGTTCAGAGGCTTTATGCAATTCATGCAACATCAGGCGAGAGCGGTTCTTGTCCAAAATGTAGATGGAAACACTGGCAACTCTCGGACGGTCATCGCTAAGTAGTTCAAGGAACTGGGACCACCGGAGTTTTTTGGAGAGCCAAACCAGTTAAGGCGGAGACGTGGATAAAACAGATCTGCAAGATATTTGATGTCTTGGGATGCTCCGAGAAGCAAAAGGTTCCCTTTGCCACCTTCATGTTGCGAGCAGAGGCAGATTACTGGTGGGAATCTGTAAAGCGTACTCAACCTACCGCACTTAAGATGACTTAGGAGAAGTTCCAAGAATTGTTCAACGACAAGTACTTTCCCGAAAGTATTCATCACATGAAAGAGGTAGAGTTCATCAAGCTTGAGCAAAACAACATGACCGTGTCACAGTACGAAGCCATGTTTGTCCAGTTGTCCCGGTTTGCGTCCCATTTGGTTGATAATGAGGAGAGAATGATGCGAATATTTCTAAGAGGTTTGAAACCTGAGATACATCAATATCTTATCTCTCATAAACTGTGTTTGTATTCAGATGTTGTTAATAGGGCTCAGTTATTGGAGCGCGATAATGAGTCTACCCAACCAAAAGAGAGTAGCCGGCAAAATGATAATACCAGTGATAGCAGTCATCAAAGCGGTGACAATAAGCGTGGAGGGAATCAACATGCCAGAAATGGTAACCACTTCAGTAGTAATCATGGCCAAAATAATAAGAATGGATATTTCATGAAGAGGAGATTCAACAATGATGGAAAGACATCAGCACCATCACCCGTTGTTAAGAAAAGAGAACGACCACCTATCATATGCTTCAAATGCGGAGGGGAGGGACACATCACCCAAATCGCATGATGCCATCCAAAGCGTGTTATAATTATGGAAGAGAGGGTCACCTAGCCCGATTTTGTCATTTCATCAAGACAAGTCCAATTGAAGGAGGCACCAAATGCCATCCCAAAAAGTCAAAGCCAGCAGAAAGCAAGGGAGAGCATTTGTTGTAACCTCCCGTAAAGCAAGGAACCCTTAACGAGGTCATCACGTAAGCTTATCATAAATTATAATGAAGTCTATACCTTATTTGATATCGGTTCTACCCATTCTTTTATTTCTCCTACTTGGCGCTTAACGCTTAAATTTGACCGAGAAATTAGACTTTGATTTATCTGTTGAAACTCCATTGGGAGAAACCTTCATTACATCCACACGCTTATAAGTCTTGTTAGGTTCAAATCGGTACCCTCACATTACCCGTCGATCTTATTTCATTGAAAATACTTGCATTTGACGTAATTCTAGGGATTGATTGGTTAACTACTCATCATGCAAAAATTGATTATTTTCGTAAGGTTGTTAGCTTTCATATTCCTAACCAACCTATTATGCGAATTCAAGTAACCAAATCATTAAAATCAATCACTGTCATCTCAAGCCATAAAGCTAATCGTTTATTGAAAAATGGATGTCAAGCTTTCTTAGCTCATGTTACAGATTTAAACAAAAATATGTCAATTTTGAATGATATTTCTATTGTTAATGAATTTCCTGACGTATTCCATGAAGAACTTCCTGGCCTACCCCCAGAGCAAGAAATTGAATTTTGTATCGACCTTGAACCTGGTACAAAACCCCTTTCCAAAGTCCCATGTCGAATGGCTCCTATTGAACTTTAGGATTTAAAGACCCAATTGTAGGAATTGTTAGACATCAGTTTCATTCGTCCTAGTACATCTCCTTGGGGTGCTCCTGTTCTATTTGTGAAGAAGAAAGATGGAAGTATGCGACTTTGTATTGATTATCGAGAGTTGAATCATGTCACCATCAAAAATAGGTACCCATTGCCTCGCATTGATGACCTGTTTGACCAGTTGCAAGGAGCCAAATTGTTTTTAAAGATTGATCTTCGTTCCGGATATCATCAGTTGAAGATTAAAACTGATGAAATTTCAAAGACTTCTTTCAGAACTCGGTACGGGCATTATGAATTCCTAGTCATGTCTTTTGGATTAACTAATGCTCCTGTTGCCTTCATAGACATGATGAACCGAGTATTCAAGGAATATTTGGATCCCTTTGTGGTTGTCTTTATTAATGACATCCTTATATACTCCAAAAGTTGTGAAGACCATGAGGAACACTTGAGGCTGATACGTCAAAAGCTTCGTGAAAACAAGCTATATGCCAAGTTAAAGAAATACGAGTTCTGGCTTGAGGAAGTTGCATTCCTTGGGCACGTGATATCAAATCATGGAATATCTGTTGACCCAACAAAGATTGAAGCAATTCAAGGCTGGGAGCAACCAAAATCAGTGACCGAAGTATGTAGCTTTCTCGGCTTAGCTGGTTATTATCGAAGATTCATGGAAGGATTTTCTCGAATTGCTACTCCATTAACTCAGCTGACTCAAAAAGATACAAAGTTTGGTTGGAGCGAGGAATATGAGAAGTGTTTTCAAGAACTTGAGAGAACACTCATTTTAAAAACTGCTCGACAATACCATCCGCTCTTGAGGGATTTGTCATCTACAGTGATGCTTCAGGCAAAGGGTTAGGATGTGTTCTCATACAACATGGGAAAGTCATAGCCTATGCCTCTCGACAACTCAAAGAATATGAGAGGAATTATCCTAATCATGATCTAGAGTTGGCAGCATTCGTTTTTGCGCTTAAGATTTAGAGGCATTACCTGTATGGAGAGAAGGTGGAGATCTATATGGATCATAAAAGCCCCAAATATTTCTTCACTCAAAAGGAACTCAACACGCGAAAACGACGATGGCTTGAGTTGTTGAAAGATTATGATTATACCATCCAATACCATCCTAGAAAAGCGAACGTAGTAGCTGACGCATTGAGTAGAAGATCATATGCGGGCACGAGTGCATTATTGTCAACGTAAAGGCCCATTGTGTATGACTTGGAAAGGATGGAAATAGAGTTAAAGACTCCAGGGACCCATGTGATTATGGCAAATATACGAGTGGAATCGACTTTAATCGATAAAGTTAAAGCTGCTCAAGCTATAGGCCTGGAGCTGATGCATATGAGGAAGAAAGTGCAAGAAGGTGCTACTCCAGAAGTAAGAATTGATGAAGAAGGAATACTTCGAGTCAACTCCAGACTTTGTGTTCCTGACGAGTCTGACTTGAAGTATAAAATCATGATGGAGGCGCACAACACACTGTTTGCAATCCATCTTGGGAGTACCAAAATGTATCGTGATCTTCGACATACATTTTGGTGGAAAAATATGAAGAGAGAGATAGCGGGATTTATCTCAAGGTGTCTAACTTGTCAACGAGTCAAGGCGGAGCATCAAGTGCCAAAAGGTCCATTGCAACCACTTAAAATTCTAGAATGGAAGTGGAGCACATTACCATGGATTTCAAGCATCGGTCTTCCCAAGGTTTCTCAAGGCATAGATGCGATTTGGGTCATTGTTGATAGATTGACCAAGTCTGCTCATTTCTTACCAATACGAGAAACTTATACACTTGAACGTCTTGCTAGTATGTACAAAAATGAGATTGTAAGATTGCATGGTATGCTAGTATCCATAGTTTCTGATCGAGACCCAAGATTCACTTCACGATTTTGGGTTAGTTTACAAAAGGCTATGGGCACGGATTTACGATTTAGTTCGGCATATCATCCTCAAACGGATGGGCAGTCGGAAAGGACTATTCAAACTCTTGAAGATTTATTAAGACTCGTGTCCTCGACTTCAAGGGAAGTTGGGACAAGTTCTTACCATTGGTGGAGTTTTCCTATAACAATAGTTATCAAGCAAGTATTGGCATGGCTCCATTTGAGGCATTATATGGAAGAAAGTGTCGTTCTCCAGTATGCTGGGATGAGGTGAGTGAAGCAACGTTGTTGGGACCGAATTTGGTATGTATGACTACAGAAAAGATTCAAACGATTCGAATTTGGCATTATATGTCTCGTGTTCATAATGTTTTTCACATATCTATGTTACGTAAATATGTGAAAGACCTGAACCACATTATTGAGTTAGAACCAATGTATTTAAATAGCGTAAGATTTAACGCATGAAGAGGTTCCCGTTAAAATCTTGGATAAGAAGGATCATAAGGATCATATTACGCTCCAAGGTTATACCTCAAGTCAAAGTTTTGTGGAGAAACCACAATGTGGAGGAAATGACGGGAGTTAGAATCGAGATGAAGTCAAGATATCCTCACCTCTTCGATATACCGTGTAACGCATTCTAAATTCGATGATGAAATTTCATAAGAAGGGGACGTTGTAAGACCCCAACTTTTATGAATAAAGAATATTTTCTCTAAATATATTTTTGAATATTATTGTGTGGATTTGATATAATGTTATAGTTGTGGGTAATATTTACAAATTTTGCAAAAGTAAGCAAGTGGTTATATAATATTCGATTGGTCTGGGAATATTTGTTTTAATAGGAATATTCAGATCGCATTTATTACAATCATTAGTGGACCCAACAACGGAAGTATTGTTGTAGTTAAAAAATGATAAAATTATCTTTTTATAAAAATAACAGCGGAAGTTTTACCGTTAAAACTGTTGAACTACCTGGTAGTAAAAGTACAGTAATACGCATAGTTGTATAGTAGCACATGATATTGGTTATTGATGCTTACGTGAGAAGTCACTCAATTATTGCTACAGTAATTGTTGCATCATATCTCTCATATTATTGATTCAATTATTGTCACAGTATCATCTGCATTTTTTGTTAATAAATCAATAATTGAGAAGACAAAGTTATTCATATTATTAAATTACAATATTTACAATGTCTAAAAGTTCTATCAAGGAGAGGTTTGGTCATCTAATTGCGCGCCAATAAGAAAAAATCCTTATCGGAAAGCCCCCTCTTTCTTGGGAACGACCCGGTTGTTAAATATTGTGAGTTATAATATTAATGATGAATAAGTTCGTGTTGATTAAAGATGAAATTGATAGTTCCATTGTGTTGGAATTATTAGTGTTAGTGGAAATCAACATTTATTCGGTATTAATTGATGTCTGGAAATTATACTGACCAGTTGGGTAATTAATCGGATAAATGAGCAATTAATTGCTATTAATTCATATGATTATAACTATTTGTTCACATGTGTGTACTATTGATTAACATTCTTGTTACTATTAGGGGAGTTGGTGCAAGATTGATAATACTTGAATGACTAAGTTATAGATGGAGGTACTATACTGTAATTCATATTTTCACATGTCTAGAACTATTGATTCACATGATTTACTATTGATTCAAATTATTTACTTTAGGGGAGGTTGTGCAAGTTTGATAATACTTGCAGGACTAAATTAAAAATAAAGGAAAAGAGGAAGGTATTATATTGTAATATTCTGAGCCCCAAAACGTGCAATTATCAAAACTATATTTTCCTATAAATAGAAGCTCATTTCTTCATTATTCTTCACTAATTCACTCAAGCTATAGAGCAATTACTATAGAGAGAAATTATAGAGAGAAAGAAGAAGACAAGTCTGCAACCTCACTATTCCAATATCCAGTTCTTTATAAGGTAAGGGGTATTATTTCTTTCGTGTTCTTGAGGAGAGCTATTGTTATTCCATCCCTTATTATTTTGTTAGAATAACCTGTATACGTGGACTACCGTATACATGGTGAAATTATTCTGTTATTCCTTTCTTTATTATTATGTTGGAATAACCTGTCTATGCGAAGTACCGCATACATGGTGAAATTCTTCTGTTATTCCATTCTTTATTATTCTGTTGGAATATCCTGTCTGTACGTGTACGCATGACCTAGTTCCATTATTTATTATTCTGTTGGAATAACCTGTCTGTGCAGTTTATCGCATGCATGGTGAATTCTTCTGTTATTCCATTATTTATTATTCTGTTGGAATATCATATTTGTGCGTTTACGCGTGACCTGGTTCCATTATTTATTATTCTGTTGGAATAACCTGTCTGTACGTTTACGCATAACCTGGTTCCATTATTTATTATTCTGTTGGAATAACCTGTATGTGCGGTCTATCGCATGCCTGGTGAATTCTTTTGTTATTCCATTCTTTATTATACTAAGTTGGTTAAAAGTTTTGGCTTCTATTCTCCATGAAATTAGTGGAATATCCTTGATATTTGTGCTTCATCCAGTATCTTTTCATGGAAATATTCTTCTGAGCATTCTTGAATTTTACTCTACAAAGAAGTACCATGTTGACAATTTGGACATTATTGATTTATGGATAAATTAGATTATAAATCTTTAAAAATTTGTTCTTGAACTTATTTTATTGAATTCCTATATCATTGTCATCGTCCTCATGTTTATATTCTGTTGAAAGTCGTATGTGGCCTGTAGTGCATATATGTACTTGGTATGATTATGACCGAGGGCTCATCTTGTGATAATCATGACCGTAATGTTACAAATGATGTGGTAAAAGTCCTCATTGGCCTGTAGTGCATTGATGGACAGTTGTTGGCATGATCATGACCATTAATGAATACACATATATCATTGGCCCGTAGTGCATGGATAATTTGTGGTCGTGATACTAAAGAATATCCTCGTCGAGAAAGTGTGGGTGATTCGATGATGTGGATTATTTATTGTCGAGTCTCAAATGATAAAAGTGATGAAAAACCTTTAAATCATAGAAGATAGTAGATTTTATTCTCTACTTGACTCTTCTAATGTATTGCTTGTTCCGCTGCCGTTAAACTTAATGTTTGTTATATTGTATCAGTTTAACACTGTTGTAGGCTAAAAATAATTTATTCTGCATTATCTTAGTCATAATATTTCTTACTGGGCTAGTTGAGCTCACCATTTTCTTTCACTGTTCTCTTCAGGAAATGAGAACGTAGCCGGGACTAGTCGGGGAACAGAGTGATGGTCCAGATGATAGCATTAGTAGTCCTCCCTATTCTTTTAAATAGTGTGACAATAAATGTAATGAGGACTCCATTGAGTGTGGATATTGTCTAGATGACAATATTCTTATTAAAACTCTTAGATTATGTTTTGTCGTATTTTACACTTAATCGTTGTATAATTAAGTTGTATTTGAATTTTGTACCATGTATTTGGCGACTCAAGATAGGTGATGTATACCTATTTTGGGGGCGTCACAGTATCAACCTGGTACTTCGCTTCCTTACCCTCGACTATACTTTGCTTTATTTTCTTGCATTCTTCGTCTTGTAGCTGAGCATTTTTCACTTTGTCCACCAAATTTTTCTTCGGATTCTTCTGGAAATTTGATTTCTAGCTCTAGTTTTGCCATTGCTGAAATGAGCTCCTCTTTATCAGTTAACATCATCAACTTTTCTCTGCCCTTCCTACTCAATGCGTCTGCAACCACATTAGCTTTACCCGGATGATAAAAGATCTCGCAATCATAATCTTTTACCAGTTCCATCCATCTTCTTTGATGCATGTTCAGGTCCTTCTATGTGAAAATATACTTTAGACTTTTATGGTCTGTATAAATCTCATATTTCTCTCTGTAGAGATAGTGTCTCCATATCTTCAATGCGAACACAACCGCCGCCAACTCTAAATCATGAGACGAATACCCTTTCTCGTAGTCTTTCAGATGCCTTAATACATACGCAATAACCTTCTCATTTTGCATAAGGACACAACCCAATCCTTTGTGTGACACATCACTATACACTACGAAATTTCTATATTATCTGGTAACGACAACACAAGTGTCACACTTAACTTCTTCTTCAATTCTTGAAAACTCTCCTCACACTTTTTCGTCCAAACAAATTTTACAGATTTTCTTGTCAAATTTGTCAACGGAGTGGCAACCTTGGAAAAATCATGGATAAACCGTCTATAATAGCCTGCCAATCCAAAGAAACTTCTCACTTCTGATGGAGTTCTTGGTTGTTCCCAATTTATCACAGCTTCAACTTTTGATGGATCTACAGAAATCTCATCCTTATCAGTTACATGCCCAAGAAATTGTAATACGCTCCAAACCCAAAATTCACACTTTAGAGAATTTTGCGTACAACTTTTCTTTTCTTAACGTCTCCAAAGTCCGACGTAAGTGTTCCATGTGTTCCTCTTGAGTTTTAGAGTACACCAGAATATCATCGATAAATACAACGACAAATTTGTCCAAAAATGGTTTAAACACCCTGTTCATCAAATCCATGAATGTTGTAGGGGCGTTTGTCAAACCAAAAGACATCACCAAAAATTCGTAATGTCCATACCGAGTTTGGAATGCTGTCTTCGGTACATCCTCCTTCCTTACTTTAAATTGATGATACCCACTTCTCAAATCTATTTTCGAGAAATATCTAGCACCCTTCAATTGATCAAACAAATCATCTATTCTTGGAAATGGATACTTGTTCTTAATAGTGACTTTGTTCAATTCCCTATAGTCAATGCAGAGACGCATCGACCCATCCTTCTTCTTCACGAACAACACCGGTGCTCCCCACGATGACACACTCGGTTGAATATACTTGTCTAATAGTTCTTGCAGTTGGACCATTAGTTCTTTCATTTCACCTGGAGCCATTTTCAGACGGGCCTTAGATATCGGAGCTGTTCTCGACGCATTAAGTCGATCACTTAATTGATTTCTACGTGGAAGTCCCTGCAAATCCTCCGAAACACGTCCATGAACTCCCTAACTACTAGTATTTCCTTCAACTTCACACCCTTCTCCTTTTGAGTATCGACTATGTAAGCTAAATACCCTACACAATTCTGACTCAACAACTTTTTGGCTTGCATCATCGCTTCGACATTTCATTTGTCTCAGCGATTTGCTACCATGAAAAACTACCTTTGAGGAGTCATAAGGTTTACACTTCTTTTAGCAAACCAATTATCGCCCATAATTGAATAGCCAATCCATTCCCAAAATAAACATCGAACTATCCGAGTTTTATCGGAATTAAATCTACTTTCATAACATTCGCCTTAATGTTCACCCTACGCTTCTTGTACACGAACCTAACAGAATCACTTCCCTATTCATAATTTCTATGTTTTAAAGGAATTTCAACTCTTCACAAGGTATTTTTAATCTCTTAGCAAATTCATCAGATATAAATGAGCAAGTAGCACCCGAATCAAATAATACATATGCATCTATATCATTAATTGGGATAATACCTGACACGACATCTTTTGATTGCACCGCATCCCCGCACCGGCCATGTCAAGGTTCCGGCCGTGAGGGCTTATTTGTTGATGTTGGTCCAAAGAATAGCCAATGCTCCTCCACTAGCATTTCCTTTCTCCCATTTGTCTCTCACCAGATCTCTTCTTAGGGCATTCACGAGCAAAGTGATACTTGATCCGCATGTGAAGCACACATTCTTCTTAGCTTGAGTGTAATTTAGCGATGTGACCTCCCGCCACAATTCAAGCATACTCGCTTCCCCATCAAGCATACACCCTTGTGAAACTTTCCACACGAAGCTTATGCTTCAAACTCTTATTTTGTTAGTTTCTTTGCTAATTTCCAGCTCCCCCGTTCGCACTCCACTTCCTCTTAAGATTGTTGTTGCCATTTCCGCCGTTACTACCACCACTCTTAGCTTCACCTTTCTTCTTCCTCTGCTCTTGATTATGTTTTGTTACTGCCTCTCCTGCACTTTCAGCGAGAATCGCCTTCTCCATCACTACTACAAATGTCTTCAATTGGAATAGGAAACCCCCATCAGACATCCAGAGTTTTAGTCCCTACTCGAACCCTTCGCTTTGAGCTCATCTCGTGGCTTAAATTGATATGGCGCAAACCTCGCCAACTCGTTAAACCTTGCGGCATACTCAGACACCGACATTGTTCCCTGCTTCAATTCCAAAAACTGAACCTCTAGCTGACTCTTCGAACTCTCTAGGAAATAAGTCTCAAAGAACAATTCCTTAAACCTACCCCAGGTCATCACTCATGGTCGTTCCCGAGTTTTGTTGGCCTGCCACCAATAGCTAGCCTTCGCTTTCAACATAAACATTGCAAAAGTAGTCTTCTAATTCTCCTCTACCCTAGCCACATCAAAAACCTTCTCGATTTCCATGATCCAGGTCTGTGCTTCAACTGGATTCATGGACCCGCGAAATTCTGGTGGTCCAATGGCCTTGAAGTCCTTAAACGTAGTACCTTGATTCTGAGGTTGATTCTGTAAAGCACCCGTCAGTAACATCACTAGCTGTTGAACCGGGTTTCCTTCCACATTATTGTTATTGTTTTCCTCAGTGGTTCTCCGTCGTGGTGGTTGACGTCTTGAGGCCATTTTCTGTTAAAATACACCCATTAGCTTTTATTCAACCTTTTTAAGTATTATATACTTAGGTTGCACATCATAAGAGTTTATAATGTAACACATAACGCTTTAAATAAAATAATAACTTTTATTCATTCATCATCTTTTAAAAAAAACATCAAAGCAATAACATCACTGCGATTTCCACTATTTTCTTTAACAACATCATCATCATCTATCCTGTTAGTTATATCATACCCAGGATTTACATTTCATTTATTTGCTAATCACCTATCAATTACATTCTCTACAATATCCTACTAAGATACTGCGTAGCCTTACGACGCTCTTCCTCTGAAATTCAGAACATTGTTCGGCGATCCAATATGTATGATGGTAGCGTCTCGAACTGAATCGAATAACCCATTACTCGATCTTGAGCTCGATTAACCACGGTGTTGAATACGTTGTTCATCTCTTCCATCTTTCTCCTCTTGCTTATGTGTCCCTCTCTCGTTATTCCACTCGCTGATAAGTTTCATCAGACGCTGCCTTCGGCTCTTGCCCTTTTTGTAGATTCTTCTTTCAGCTTATTCTCTAGTTCTGTAATCTTCTCCATTATTCGCTCATTCTCTCCTTCATTGTGGACCAACTTCTCTTCAACATTGTTCAGTCGTTCTTCTCGATCCTGGATCTCATCGTCTTTCTATGCCATCGAGGTCTGTTGTTCAGCTACTATCTCCTGTAACTCCTCGACAGTGTCTTGAAGTTCCACATTGCAGTCATACACCTCGTTGTACATTCGAGCAGCTATCGAATTAAGTGGAAGCTCTTCCTCCTCGTCCTCCAAATCCCACGACTGTGGCAGCTCTACGGGATCCTCCTCGTCTGTCTCTATCTCATCATCCTCATCAGTACCTCTCCTATTCAACTATCGTGAATCGACAAAACTGCTTTCCCCGTGGCAAAGAGTTGTTCCCAAATCACCTGAATATCTCGAGGCTCCTCCTCTCTAGCCTGACTGGATCCTCCTATATTAGTCATGTTGTCAACCAAAGTTTAAGTTTTAATTACGAATCATTACTGCTCGACACTCACGAGCACATAAGTTGAAATCACATAGGCACATAAGTGTTTTATAACTTTTTCTTTCCTAAAACTCGATCAGAGTTTATCATCACTATCTTTTCAAAGGTTACTTCCTAAGGCTTTTCCCCACCTAAGGTTCATAACCTAAAGCTCGGATACTAACCTGTGACACCCCCAACTCTAGGTAATTCATTCCCACAAGATTTGGTGCTCACTATTCAAACATTCATACTATCTACCCAAATATAATAATATTTAAACCATAAAATCTCCCCTTAAATGGGGTTACATCATTAAGTTAAAAAAACATCCCAGGTAATCTAACCTTTAAACGTCATTCAAATGCGGAATTAAATTATTATATAACTTCATTAAAATAAAGTCTAAGGTCATCATAATAAATAAAAGTACAAATCAGCATCACTTGTACAATTTTCCCTTTCCTTTACTAGTTGAAGGCTCATCTACCTTCTCAACTTTAGCTGCAACGAGTTTATAAAAATGCAAGAGTGAGCAAAACGATTGCTCACTGAATATAACAATGAATCGACAAGAGAATAATAATAATAACTGCCAACAAATAGGCTCACCAAAACTGGATAGTACTTTAACAATGATAATCAGGATCCGAAATCCAAAATATGGAATAAACATAACTGAGGGTCATAAGACCATGAACTATGTCCACAGTTGCGAGTAATCTTTCAACTCCAACTTTAACAGTCATAAGACTGTAAGGACTCCTCATACTTAGGGGGATCAGCCCTTTGTACAATGTATTGTGCACAAACATTTTAACACTACGCGTAAGTTATCCCCTAATAATAATAGGGTTCTTCATCTCAGTATTTAGAGTACAAGTCCGCACCAAAGAAAGTTTGGTTTGGATAAGCTTTCAAGGGTAATTTGAAGTTCCACGAACATCAACTAGAGGACTAGTTGAATTAATAGTGTTTAATAATCACAACAGAGGTTTAATAACAACATAACATGGAACAATTGAGAATCATAAATGAACTGCCAATACATGTTAAACTCATGCTTGAAATAACTATAGAGCATAAGTATTTAACAAAATGAAGAAAATGGTAAACCTTTGCTTGAACAATAAATAAGCTAAGGTTAGAGTCTTATAACATTAGAAATGAAATTACTGAACATACATTAACTGGTAGCAAGCTAGAAACTATAAACTTGCCCAACATGGCATTAAATTCAAGCAAGGAATAAAAATAGTTCAAAAATAAAAACGAGAGTTCAAACTGTGTTCATTATACAAGAATGTAACTTAAGAAAACTTGCTTAACTATAAACAAGTTAGAATGAATCAACAAAATGAGAATTCAAATAACATTAGAGTTAAAGTTAGTTCGAATGAACTAGGACGATTGACTTATTCAATCAACAGTTGAAATAGAAAGCTTTCTCAATCAAAGAATAAAGTTTCATAATGTAATATTGGAACTAGCTCAACGAAAGTAAAGAATTAGGAAACTTTCTCAATGTAAATATAGAATTAGAAAACTTGCTCAATGTAAATATAGAGTTAGAAAACTTGCCTCGAGCGTAAGCTACAATATTAAACTCACGTTCACCTACACATTGGTTTAGAACCACATTATCTATTAGATATGCACATACCATAACATGATCATTACCATTTACATTTCAGAAACTCTAAGGGTTTTACTTCGCAATACTTGTCTAACTTTCATTATGTATACCAAATTATCACATAACGCATTCTTGATTCACTAATCATTTTTTACAATTTTGAATTCATAATCCACATAACATGACTCTATTTAACCTTGTTGTTACATGATTCTCACATTCCATAACTTTAAGCTAAGCTACAAAGAACAACCAAAGTATGCAGAACAAGCAAACTTCAGTGTCTGAAAATGGGCACTCATGGTCAAGACATGTTTTTTATATGGGGATGCCATACATGATTGCAAGGCTACCACGCTTAAGGATCTAACAATACATGATTTATAGAACTCAGCCTTTTATGTAACGTAGCTTTGACACTTTTCTTAAGCCAACTAACACGAATTTCACCCATAAAACAGTGATAATAACACGTAAAATAAATATACAACTATCTTAAACATGATTGCTAACCTATCCAACCACTTAGCATAATTTAACAGTAACTAAAACTATTTTAATTTCCCAATTTTCATGTTTTTATGAAAAACTCAATTTTCTTGACATTCATCCTAAAAATCATCACTATGAATTCAATTCATGACCAAATCATCTCATTCAAATGACGTTATGTCCGTATCTCAACAAACTAGCATAAACAAAACTCAATTAACATTTTAGCATGCAATTTTACCCTCAAAATTGATACTTACATAACTACACATGAAAAACATAAACACTGACAAAAATTTTCTACTATTAACTGTAATTAGCATGAATTTCTCATTTAAGACATAATCTCCAGTTATCGTATACTCATATAATCACAAGTAATCCCATAATATAGCAACAATTCCAAAATTTGAAATTCACAGATTATATAAAAGTTGTCGTAACACTCATAAACATATATATATATATATATATATATATATATATATATATATATATATAATACTATTGTTGTGTGAAAATACCTTGAATTTGCTTGCAATCCTTGTTAACTCACTAGAATTTGCCGTGAAAATTCTTAAGACTCTCACCCAATTTTCTCTGAAGCTCTCAACTCACTCAATTCTCTGAACTCTCAAGCTTGGAAAATAGAATGCGTGAAAACAAAAGCTAGACTAATATCCAGTTAGTATGCGTAATAGCAAAACAAAAAACTGATAATAAGCCTCATCAGTTACAACAAATAACGTCTATAACATAAATACATTATATTTATTATTTATTTTATTTTATTTATATTATTTAAATTAGAAATTCAAAAGCCATAACCATGAGGCTTTGTTTGGCAAATCATTTAAAATTAAAGAGTTAAAATACTTAAGCCTTGTTTGATAAAAACTAATTTAAATCCTTTTTAATTTATTTTAATTAACACTTTAGCTTATAAACTATAATCACATATTATTTTCATATCTAACATTAACCCATTAAATTAATCACATACTATATTTTAATTAAATATAGCCTTTTAGCAAACATCGCCAAATTATAATTTTATTATAACTTTATTTAATAATTTAACATATCATCTAAATTATTAAATCAACACAACAACATAACACCTCATGTAATAATACAAACCTCTAAATTATAAATTAATTTAATTTAGAAAATTCTCTAATACATTCAGATTCATCAATCATCACATCAATAAAATATTTATTTAACAATAAACACCTCAAATAATATTTATATAACTCAATAAATATTTAAATTACAATTTAAAATTTCGGATCGTTACATCTTCCAACCCGACAAATGGTGCTACATGATACTCATATCTATACACTCATTCCATTGAAAAAACATCAAAATGATTGTATTTACTAATTTCGTCTTACAATAATAAATATAAATTCATTGCCAGGTTCTGAAACCGTTACATTATTTGTTCATCATAATATGATTCATACAATATACTAGTCTATTACAGGATAAACTAATTATTCATCTTCGCCTTGCCTTTATCTTTACTAGAACTCTCGGTTCGCTCGACCTTAGCTACAATCATATAATTCAAGCAAGAAGTGAGCATAACTAGCTCAGCAAGTCTAACAATATATTATATAAATACCACTTCGAGAATCATATGATTATTCTTCATTAACTAAACAAGTAGTTATGAAGTACTATGAAACATTGAATAGCACTTTTAATTCTCATAAAACAATTCTGAAGTACATATAGTAACTTAGGAATTCTGAGTAGGTCAAAAGATCATGAACGTTCTCTTTAGTTTTTATTCATGAAAAAGGACAACCCGGTACTAAGACCGTAAGTCCAATATTTCTTATGAGCACTTCTAGGTGATTAGCCTATAGTACTCTATTTTTATCAACATTCATCCGTTAAACATATTTACTTTTATGTTTTGGCAACCTCGCGTGCCCATTGAATAATCGATGTAAAATACATTTGTTTATTCATACTCAAGCTTACCTTGAATTCGTACCAAAAAATTTGCGTAGGATAGCGTTATCAATTCTATATTAAAAGACTTGTAAATAAATAAATTAATCTTTTAAGATTAATCTAGCCGAGTTAAAACTGGCATCAACCCTTTCGTAAAACAATTCATGCATCTTATAACATGAATCACAGAAACTCGGCTAACACGAAGGTTAGACAAGCGTTAAGAAAACTTGCCTTCAAGCGTCTTCAAATAAATATTCAACAATTCTTGGTCTTTACAGTCTCTACAATACATAACCAGGTAACATACCACATTAGGTCATACACAATCATGTAAGGTTCCTAATGTATCTTATCTTTCTTCTCAATCTAATTGTTCATTAGATTTATTAACATTGGTTACGGTTTATCGTATTGTTTTACGTTCATGTAATCATTAACAACTTTAGTTATAATTCTCAACGTTATAGTCATCATCGAGGATGATACTTTAAGTTAATTAAGTAATTAATTCATCATCAATCAATTATGTTTCTCTTATATTCAAAAACTTTCTTTTCTATGCCTTACATAGTCTTTGGCGGCTGTGATGGGCCCCTATACAACACTTTCGCGTAAAGGCGGGTTTTCAATGTGTGATGCTTGAGTCTTTCAACTACATGGCTTACTCTTATTACTAGAGGTCGATCATGACGCCACTTCCAAGACCTCATCTTTCTACCCTCGTACTTTGGTGTGGGCCTTAACTCTTTAAATTTGCGTTCATGTGCGGACCCTTAGCCTTAGAAAAATTTTACTGACTTTTTTTTTTTGATGAACTTCCCGGGCTCATAAATTATTCATTTTAAGTCCGAATTGGCTCGTTCGAAAGCCATTAGCTCACAAATTACATTAACTAAGTGTTCATGTAAGAATTTAACATTTTCAAATCTGTTAACATGGAATTCATCGTTTAAGTCCATTTTTACGAAAACGATAAATGTTCGTGAACGTTCATAGCTCGTTTCTTCGTTCTAAGTCAAAATTTGACCATTTTTGTGTCTGCAACTCTAAAATACAAACTCAGACTATTCTCCATCAAAAACCAATGTTTCTAAGTTCGATGTTAACTTTTGATTTTTATTCCGAGAATTTCACGATTTCGATGATTATCGTCTAATCTCGTAAATTCCACCATAACTTCGTTACTTAAGATTTTTACACCGTTCCAAATGGATCCACTCCATTATCACAACATGTATAATCTAAGCCTACAAATAATGCTTTTAAACTTGTCCATCAACAACAATATAATCCAATTCTTGAATGAATTTCAATGGTTTATAGCTTTTATACTTATGATATCACTTTCATGATTTATTAAGGTTTCATCCATTAACAACCATCCTTATCACTCCCTAACAAGCATGCTCTACCACTACTCACTTCTCTATCAATTGAAGAGATGAAAAGTCATGGTTTAGGATTGCTTACCCTTGAAATTCTATTGCTTAATTCTTCTTCTTCCTTCTTAAAATAGTAAAGTTCTAGCTCTGACTTCTTTTCTCTCTCAATATAAAGTGTTGGAGGAATTTTAATCAAGCTAAATAATCTAGCAACCTTCTCATATTTATAGGATTTCCAAAGCTAGGGTAATTTGGACATAAAACCACCCCACCTCCTTTCTCCACCTCCTTACTATTCATTCTTGGTCACCAAGTAAAACCACTTTACTTGGTCACCAAGATGGTGCCATGTAATCCATGGGGCCCATATGGGTTGCCCAATGGGTACTATTCATCACTTGTACATTTTTTCCCTTCCTTTGCTCGTTGTAGGTTCGTCGACCTTCTCAACTTTAGCTGCAATAATTATATTTAAGCAAGAGTAAGCAAAATAATTGCTCACTAGATATAACAATGAGTCAACAAAAGAATAATAACTGCCAATGAATAGGCTCATCAAAACTGAATAGTACTCTATCAAAGATAGCCAACAACTGGAATCAAAATATGAAATATATTTGAGGGTCATAAGACCACGAACTATGTCCATGGTTACAAGTAATCTTTCAACTTTAACCTTAACAGTTATATTGTAGGGACTTCACGTACTTAAAGGGATCAGCCCTTTGTACCATGTATTATGCATAAACATCTTAACGCATTATGCATCCCCTATAATAGGGTTGTTCTTGTGACGCCCCCAAATCCAGGTACTTGAAACCCGAACTCGGTGCTTCACGATACCATTTCTATAAGATGAATAATACTAATAATAATAACAATAATATAAAATTCAAACTTAATTTACATATGCATCAAAGTTTACTCCCAGGTACGAGAACTTTAAACATTCATTACATCATAGATAATAAGTATCATTGACTTAATAAACTATAACTATTACACAACATATTATAAATCTCATTCGAATAGTTTTCCTTTCCCCTTGTTCTTGCCTGAGCCTTCGGGTTGATCATACTTAACAGAAAATATTTAATTTAAGCAAGAGTGAGCATTTGAGTGTCCAGCAAGTAATAACAATTATAAATATTAGCTGAAAGGGTTAAATGTTTTCTTTGTACTACCCTTCTACAACAAGTCAATAGTTGTGAAGTAATCTGAACCGGTAATAATAACGTAACAACTCTATATCAAATTTTTGAAACTACGTATTGACTATAAATAAGGTTAAGGTGACATACTATAAACATTATTTTCAATTTTTGAATAGTTTGCAAAACTTCATCCGCAAACCGTCATAACTTACGGGGCACGGAGGGTGATCAGCCCATTGTACCCTGTATTGATCAATACTACATTGCAAGAATGATGTTATCGTTCACTATGTCCACCTTGGGTCCATAAAAAGTTTTCCCCGTGTAAGGGATGCTCATACTTGTCAGGGTTCCAAACCAAAGAAATTCGGTTGGATAATAATAAGGTTTTATCTTGTTCAACAATAATCTATAATTCAACATATATATATACGGGTAATTAACAAAGGTGTATCAACATGTGATTAATTACAATGATTATCCAAGTGGGGACACTTGTATAACCATTTACAGAAATTAATGAACAGAATATATATCTGAATTACCATATACTAACATGGTGATAATCAATGAGCGTATATAATATAGGGTTAATAATATGTACAATAATTATATAATTCTAAAACATTCTTACTCATGTCCATTGCATAAAGAAAATACAAAGGTAGGATACTTGCCTGATGCGCTGCTTACAATTCGCAACTTAGTTTTTATCTTTTATGTAATCACCTATCAGTAATAAGATCATTTTACTGATTAGAATAACATATCACGACACATAATACTGCCTATTGCAGTTAGCACATAACCTAATCACCTTGGCACACATATCCCACAGTCATTGAATCACAAACAATCATTAATACAGTCAAAGTATTTAAGTCCTGATCAATTTCAAACATGCTTATGTAGTATCTACGCTTTTATCAGATAATAATCGAGTCTAAGACTCTATCCAGTTAGTTCAATAACTGTAATTATCAGTCATATTATTTTTAAATGACTTAAAATAATTTTTAAACACTTATTATAATTTATCATAATTTTCAAACACCAGAATCGTAATTAAATGATTTTAAATATTAAACAATTCTACTATCATTAACATTTAATCAATATTAAACTATTAATGAAACCATTGCCAAAATATTAAAGTTATTTATAATAACTCAAAATATTTTTAAAGTATTAATATTACCCTTAAATGATTTTTAAAACATTTAAAATTATTTTTAAATAATTACCATTAATATTTACGTATTAATGTACTATTTATCCCAATATTAAAAGTCATTAATTATAACTTAAAATATTTTAATTAATTTATATCCTTTTAAATAATTAAAAACCATTTTAAAACTATTTATTTAATATAATTATTAAATAAACTTAATATCATTAATGTTAAATTAATATCATTAATATTAAATTATTAATGAGATTATACTTTAAATATTAAAAGTTATATTTTATAACTTAAAATATCTTTAAACACTTTATTTTCATTTAAAATGATTTTTCTAATATTAAAATCATTTTTAAATTACTTTATTTAATATAATTATTAAATAATCATAATATCATTAATATTAAATAATTAATGAAACTTATCTTAAAATATTAAAAGTTATGTTTTATAACTTCAAATATCATTAAATACCTTATTATCATTAAAAATGATTTTAATATAATAAAATCATTTTTAATTAATTTATTTAGTGCATTTATTAAATAAATTAAATACCAATAATTCTCAAATAAATATTAATATTTATGAAAAATATGTCAAATTATTAAAAGTTAATTTTTATAACTTAAAATAATTTTTAAAATAAATTTTGTAATTTACAGAATTTATTTACTATTTTTAATTGATTTTTAGAAATTAAATTAATTAATTTAAGTAAGTCTGTCGCTAAAGCCCTTTGGCGACAGTAAGTGTCGCCTTAGGTGTTCTTAAGGAATCCAGAACCTTTATATCCAGTGTTCGAGTTAGCCTGTTTGACTAGCAATAATTCTCTGCATAAGTTTCTTCTGGACATGCTATTGATTAACTGTTGTAGTATATATGTAATAGTACATGTTCATAACAATATCTGGACCAAATCGTAAAACAAGAGGGAGATCTAAGCATCAGAACATGTTGTCAGAGTTGTTCTTCCCATTTCTGGGCTGCCCAGAAATTTCAGTCATGGCCGATCAACGCCTTTTGTGGCTTTATATCTATCAATCTGTTCATATATTACGTAGTTTAGATGTCGGTATGTGTAGAGTAACCAACAGAGAACATGATTCAAGGCATTTTCAAGTCTAAAAATAATTAATCAAAAAGATCTGAGCTAGTAAACATGCTGTCAGAGTGTTTCTGGGTTTTTCCCAGAAACCCAGCAGTTCGACCTATCACTTTCATGCTCGAATTCCTTTATGTTCTGGCCATGCTTTATATCTTTTAATGGTTCAAATATATAGTATACATGACAAGGAATAATATCATATCATCAAATCATCATAACATCAAAACAAGCAAGATCTATGGGTCGGTCAAGGTAGTGCCCAGAAACTGTTCTTGAACATTTCTGGGTTTTCCAGAAATGTTCTTAAGCAGTTTCGTCAACTCAAGTTTGACCAACTCTCAATTCGATTTTGTTTCGTATTTGGGTAATATAAAAACATATATATGTTGTACTCATGTCGGTCTACAAGCATATAACAAGGACATGGCCATACTATAATCTGGATCAAGAAGAATGAAGCTAGGGTCGATCGTCGAATTGCAGGTTTCGGGTTGCCCGAAACTCGTAATTTCGATCGATCAACTCACTTTGACCACGAATATCTTTTAATATACAACATATATTGACCTGATTCAAGTTCTAGATTACAGACCTCATAGCACACTACATGTTCAAACATTAAAAACACAGAAATCATTAACAGCCAGAGATCTATAAGACTTGACATTCGATTGTCAGACACAAAAATAAAGTTTTTCCAGATTTTCTAAATCTTCAAATTTGAGCCTTTAGATGTTATGGATCTAACATCTAGCAACCCAGATCATCATTATATACTACATAATACATGTTTAACACAAAAAAACTAACATCTAACATGGCCTTCAAGATCAGATTATAAAATAGGGTTCATACCTCTTTATGATCCAACTTTGATTTCTATGCTTCTGATTTGATGTTGGTGTCATGGGGCTTAATTTGTGACTGATCTAACACTATAATTTCGTGGGTTTGGTCTTGAGAGAATATGGCTATGTATTTGTTGCACAAATGAACTTTGTTTTGCTTTTCTCTCTCTCTTGAATCTTGTATATCAATTGGTGCAATGAATTTGGTTGCTAGTAATGGCTGAGAGTTGTAGTCTTGTAGCTCATAGCTAGGTAGTGTAGGGTGGCTGCCAGATTTTGCAAGGATTTGGCTATCAACAATTCAACTAATGGGACAAAAAGGGTAGAATAGTAATTTCACTTACAACTTCAAGGGTATTCTTGTCCAAGGTGTTTAAATCTAGGGTTTATTCACTAGATTTTAAATCTTAAAATTAAAGTGTAATAAAAATTTTAATTAAAACATACTAATTTAAAATTACGATTTTTAATAGAAAATTACGGTTTTTAAATTAGGGTTCCTTAATATTATTAGGGTTCCCAAATTAACAATTAGAGTTTCCTAATTATCATGATAATTTACTAAAATAATAATTAGGGTTTCTAATTTTAGCAAATTAGGGCTTTCAAATAATAATTAGGGTTTCTCCTAATTACAGAAATTCTATAATACACAATATAATTCATATAACACAATTACTACTCAGTCTTGAACTCACAACTGAGTTTAACAATTAGGGTTTAATAATATGATATTAGGGCTATGACATTATTTACCATAATTTGACCCACCATTATTTGTCTACAAATATACAGTACATATTTATAGCACTAAAAAATCAAAATATAATTAATATTATACTATTATTCTCATCCCTTGATCAAAATCCCAATTTAGGGTTTGGATTCCATATCTGGTTTATCTTTCATATACAACATCAATAATTAAGCTAAAATAATTAACTTAAATATTATGAACAAATTCATATAATAAAATATTTATTATTATAATTCTAATTGTCATTTCATATATTATTTAAATAATATAAAATCATGTTTTCATGGAAAATAATTAATAAAACATTTCTGCTACAAAAATTAATTACAATAAGAATATAATTTGTAATGATTAATAATTCTAAAATTATTTATAATTTTTCGGTAATAAATATAATTGCATTTATCATACACATTACTTGACACATATTCATTAAAATAAATAAAAAAAAATTATATGCAAAATTTCTTATTTATTTATTTGAAAAATATCGGGTTATTACAGTTCTTCTCAGTTTTAGATTACAAGTTTGCACCAAAGAAAGTTTGGTTTGGATAAGCTTCAAGGGTAATTTAGAGTTTAACGATCATCAACTAGAGGACTAGTTGAATCAATAATGTTTGCTAACACAATAGTTGTTTAATAACAACATAATATAGAACAATTGAGAATCATAGGTGAATTGACTAGATACTAAACTCATGCTTGAAAATAACTAGAGAGCATAAGCATTAAATAAAATGAACAAAATGACAAACCTTTACTTAAACAATAATAAGCTATGTGACGCCCCCAAAATAGGTATACATCACCCATTTTGAGTCGCTAAATACATGGTACAAAATACAAATAAAAACTTAATTATACAACTGTCGTGTAAAATACGACAAAACATATGCTGTGAGTTTTAATACAAATATTGTCATCTAGACAATATCCACACTCAATGGAGTCCTCATTACATTTATTATCACACTATTTATCGAATAGTGAGGACTACTAATGCTATCATCCGGACCATCACGCGGTTCGACTAGTCCCAAATTTATATTCTCATTTCCTAAAGAGAAAACGTTGAAAAGAAAGGTGAGCTCAACTAGCCCAAGAAGAAATATTATGACTAAGATAATGCAAAATAAATTATTTTAGCCTTCAACAAAGATAACAACCGATAGAATATAATAGACAACAAGTTTTCGATCAACAAGCTGCAATGAATAAGCAATCCATTAGAAGAGTCAAGTAGAGCATAAAATCTACTATCTTCTATGATTTAAAAAGATTTTCATCAACTTTATCACTGAGACTCAGCTTAATAAATAAACCACATCATCCCTGCACCACGGCCAAGGATATTCATGTAATCATCAATGGTCATGATTATACCGAATATTCCCTGGTCATAATCATACCAACAACTGTCCATCAATGAACTACAGGCCAATGAGGACTTTTACCACATCATTCGTCATATTATGGTCATGATTATACCGAATAATCCCTGATCATAATCATACCAAGTCCATCTGTGCACGTTAATCACAATATAAGCATGAGGATGTTGACAATGACATAATAATTCAATAAAACAAGTTCAAGTATAAATTTTAAATATTTATAATTTAATTTATCTAGAAATCAATAATGTCCAAATTATCAACATGATACTACATTGTAGAGTAAAATTCAAGAATGCTTAGAAGAATAATTCCATGAAAAGATACTAGATGAAGTATAGAAGCCAAAACTTTAACTAACTTAGTATAATAGAATATATGAAACTGTAAATGGATTTTTGCCCGCCATGCGGTAATCCACGTAGACAGATCATTTCCACAATTTAATAAAGAATTAATACGAAGGATCACTCACCATGTATGTGATAATCCACATAGACATGTTATTCCAATAGAATAATAAAAAATATAACCAGGTCATGCGTAACCCGCACAGACAGGATATTCCAACAGAATAATAAAAAAATGGAATAACAGAAGAATTCACCATGCATGCGATAGACCGCACAGAAAGGTTATTCCAACAGAATAATAAAGAATGGAACCGGTCATATGTAATACGCATGACGAGGATATTCAAATGAATAATAAAGAATGGAATAATGAAGAATTCACCATACATGCGATAGACCAAGACAAACAAAGTTATTCCAGCGAGAATAATAAAGAATGGAATAACAAAAGAATTTCACCATGTATGCGGTGCCGCATAGGCAAAGTTATTCAACATAATAATAAAGAATGGAATAACAGAAGAATTTCACCATGTATGCAGTACTTCGCATAGACTGGTTATTCCAACAGAATAATAAGGAATGGAATAACAATAGCTCTCTTCATGAATACGGAAGAAATAATACCCCTTACCTCAATCTATCTCGTCTGGTTCTAATTCAATAATATGGTTCGGGTCATGCATATATTTACGTAACATAGATATATAAAAAATGTTATGAACATGAGACATACTTGGCGGTAAGGCGAGTCTATAGGCCACAGTTCCTACTCGATCGAGGATTAAAAATGGGTCAATAAATCGAGGATTGAGCTTTCCTCTTTTTCCAAATCTCGTAACTCCTTTCCATGGACACGTAATAACACATGATCTCCAATATTGAATTCCACGTCCTTTCGATGAAGATCAACATAACTCTTTTGTCGATCTTATGAGGTTTTTATACGTTGTCGGATTGCTTGAATCTTTTCTGTAGTCATATGTACCAACTTCGGTCCTAATAACGTTGCTTTACCCACCTCATCCCAGCATACTGGAGAACGACACTTTCTTCCATACAACGCCTCAAATGGACCCATGCCAATACTTGCTTGATAACTATTGTTGTAGTCAAGGACACATAGTCTTAATAAATCTTCAAGAGTTTGAATAGTCCTTTCCGACTGCCCATCCGTTTGAGGATGATATGCCGAACTAAATTATAAATTCGTGCCCATAGCTTTTTACAAACTAACCCAAAATCTTGAAGTTAATCTTGGGTCGCGATCAGAAACTATGGATACTGGCATACCATGCAATCTTACAATCTCATTTATGTACATACTAGCAAGACGTTCAAGTGTATAAGTTTCTCTTATCGGTAAGAAATGAGCAGACTTGGTCAATCTATCAACAATGACCAATTCGCATCTATGCCTTGAGAAACCTTGGGAAGACCAGTAACAAAATCCATTCTAATGTGCTCCCACTTCCATTCTGGAATATCAAGTGGTTGCAATGGACCTTTTTAGCACTTGATGCTCCGCCTTGACTCGTTGACAAGTTAGACACCTTGAGAAAAACCCTGCTATCTCTCTCTTCATATTGCTCCACCAAAATGTATGTCGAAGATCATGATACATTTTGGTACTCCCAAGATGGATTGCAAACGGTGTGTTGTGCGCCTCCATCATGATTTTATACTTCAAGTCAGAATCGTTAGGAACACAAAGTCTGGAGTTGACTCAAAGTATTCCTTCTTCATCGATTCTTGCTTCCGGAATAGCACCTTCTCATACTTTCTTCCTCATACATATCAGCTCCAGGTCTGTAGCTTGAGCAGCTTTAACTTTATTGATTAAAGTCGGTTTTACTCGTATATTTGCCATCATCACATGGGTCCCTAGAGTCTTTAACTCTATTTCCATCCTTTCCAAGTCATACAAAATGGGCCTTTGCGTTGACAATATTGCACTCGTGCCCGCATATGATCTTCTACTCAATGCGTCAGCTACTACGTTCGCTTTTCCAGGATGGTATTAGATGGTATGATCATAATCTTTCAACAACTCAAGCCATTGTCATTGTCGCATGTTGAGTTCCTTTTGAGTGAAGAAATATTTGAGGCTTTTATGATCCGTATAGATCTCTACCTTCTCTCCATACAAGTAATGTCTCCAAATCTTAAGCGCAAAAACGACTGCTGCCAACTCTAGATCATGAGTAGGATAATTCCTCTCATATTCTTTGAGTTGTCGTGAGGCATAAGCTATGACTTTCCCATGTTGCATGAGAACACATACTAACCCTTTGCCTGAAGCATCACTGTAGATGATAAATCCCTCCGAGCCAGATGGTATTGTTAGAACAGGTGCTGAAATGAGTCTTCTCTTGAGTTCTTGAAAACACTTCTCACATTCCTTGCTCCAACCAAACTTTGTATCTTTTTGAGTCAGCTGAGTTAATGAAGTAGCGATTCGAGAAAATCTTTCCTCGAATCTCCGATAATAACAAGCCAAGCCGAGAAAGCTACGTACTTCGGTCACTGATTTTGGTTTCTCCCAGCTTTGAATTGCTTTAATCTTTGCTGGGTCAACAGATATTCCATGATTTGATATCACGTGCCCAAGGAATGCAACTTCCTCAAGCCAAAACTCGCATTTCTTCAACTTGGCATATAGCTTGTTTTCACGAAGCTTTTGGAGTATCAGCCTCAAGTGTTGCTCATGGTCTTCACGGGTTTTGGAGTATATGAGGATGTCATCAATAAAGACGACCACAAAGTGATTTAAATATTCCTTGAATACTCGGTTCATCATGTCCATGAAAGCAGCAGGAGCATTAGTCAATCCAAAAGACATGACTAGGAATTCATAATGCCCGTACCGAGTTCTGAAAGCAGTATTTGGAATATCATCGGATTTAATCTTCAATTGATGATATCCGGAACAAAGATCAATCTTTGAAAAGAATTTTGCTCCTTGCAACTGGTCAAACAAGTCATCAATGTGAGGCAATGGGTACCTATTTTTGATGGTTACATGATTCAACTTCCGATAATCAATACAAAGTTGCATACTTCCATCTTTCTTCTTCACGAATAGAACAGAAGCACCCCAAGGAAACGTACTAGGACGAATGAAACCGATGTCTAACATTTCCTGTAGTTGGGTTTTTAACTCCTAAATTTCAATAGGAGACATTCGATATGGGGCTTTGGAAATGGGTTTTGTACCGGATTCAAGGTCGATACAAAATTCAATTTCACGATCTGGGGGTAGGCCAGGAAGTTCTTCAGGGAATAAGTCAGGAAATTTATTAACAATAGAAATATCATTCAAATTTGACGTATTTTTATTTAAATTCGTAACATGGGCTAAGAAAGTTTGATGTCCATTTTTCAATAAACGAATAGCTTTATGACTTGATATGACAGCGATTGACTTTAGTGGTTTGGTTGCTTGAATTCGTATAATAGGTTGGTTATGAATATGAAAGCTATCAACCTTACAAAAATAATCTATTTTAGCATGATGAGTAGTTAACCAATCAATCCCTAAAATCACATCAAATGCAAGTATTTTAAATAAAAATAAGATCGACGGGTAACGTACGGTTATCTATTTGAATCAAACAAGACTTATAAACAGTGGATGTAATGATGGTTTCTCCCAACGGAGTTTCAACAGATAAGTCAAAGTCTAACTTCTCTGGAGTCAAATTTAAACGTTGAGCGCAAGTAGGAGAAATAAAAGAATGGGTAGAACCGGTATCAAATAAAGTATAAACTTCGCTAGAGTTTATAATTAGCTTACTCCTGATCACCTCGTTCGGATTCCTCACTTTTTGGGAGGTTGGTTTTATCTTGTCTAGGACACCCTTTGATGCCTCCATCCCAGCTGGACTTGACTTTGGTGCACGACAAAATAGGGCTAGGTGACCTTCTTTTCCACAATTGTAACACGCTTTGGACAGCATCATGCAGTTTGGACTGATATGTCCCTCCCCTCCACATTTGTAACATACGATCGGCGGTCGTTCTCCTTCCTTAACAACAGGTGCTGGTGCTGACGTCTTTCCATCCTTCTTGAATCTCCTCTTCATGAAATGTCCACTCTTATTGTCATGGCCATGATTACTACCGAAGTGATTACCATTTCTGGCATGTTAATTCCCTCCACGTTTGTTGTCACCGCTTCGATGACTGCTATAACTGGTATTATCGACTTGTCGGTTACTCTCTCTTGATTGGGTTGACTTATTATCGCGCTCCAATAACTGAGCCCTATTCACAACATCTGAATACAAACACAGTTTATGAGAAATTAGGTATTGACGTATCTCGGGTTTCAAACCTCTTAGAAACATCCGCGTCATTCTCTCCTCATTATCAACCAAGTGGGACGCAAACCGGGACAACTCGGCAAACTTAGCTTTGTACTGCACCACGGTCATATTGTTTTGCTCAAGCATGATGAACTCTACCTCCTTCATGTGACGAATACTATCAGGAAAGTACTTGTCGTTGAATAGTTCTTAGAACTTCTCCCAACACATCTTCAGTGCGGCAGGTTGAGTACGCTTTACAGATTCCCACCAGTAATCTGCCTCTGCTCGCAACATGAAGGTGGAAAACGGAACCTTTTGCTCCTCGGAGCATCCCAAGACATCAAATATCTTGTTGATCTGCTTTATCAACGTCTTCGCCTTAAGTGGTTTTGGCTCTCCAAAAATATCCGGTGGTCCCAGCTCCTTGAACTTCTTAGCGGTGACCGTCTGAGAGTTGTCAGTGTTTCTACCTGCATTTTGGACAGGAGCCGCCCTCGCCTGATGTTGCATGAATTGCATAAAGCCTCTGAATATCCCATCGTTCATCATTTGATCGTTGTTGTTTACCTGAGAATTATTGTCTTCCTGTTGCACATTATCCTGGATATTAATCTGTGGTGAGTCAACGGTCTCATGTGTTTCATTGCTTATCTCAACATTTTTGGATGCCATTTTCAAATACTGCCACAAAACAAGGGTTAATTATCATATCACATATTATCCATATACTCTGCCCGGTCAATTAAATACCAAATAAAGTTAGGTAGGTCATACTAGCGAAGGAATTCTCCGTTTCTCCCCTCCTAGTTCTTGTCTCACATCTCAGCCAGGGATCATATCCCTAAGCTTTGATACCAACTGTGACGCCCCCAAAATAGGTATACATCACCCATTTTGAGTCGCCAAATACATGGTACAAAATACAAATAAAAACTTAATTATACAACTGTCGTGTAAAATACGACAAAACATATGTTGTGAGTTTTAATACAAATATTGTCATCTAGACAATATCCACACTCAATGGAGTCCTCATTACATTTATTATCACACTATTTAACAGAATAGTGAGGACTACTAATACTATCATCTGGACCATCACTTCGTTCCCCGACTAGTCCCAACTATATTCTCATTTCCTAAAGAGAACAATGAAAGTAAAGGGTGAGCTCAACTAGCCCAGTAAGAACTATTATGACTAAGATAATGCAAAATAAATTATCCTTAGCCTTCAACAGTATAACAACTGATAGAATATAATAGACAACAAGTTTTAGATCAATAACTGCAGCGGAATAAGCAATCCATTAGAAGAGTCAAGTAGAGTATAAAATCAACTATCTTCTATGATTTAAAAAGATTTTTATCAACTTTATCGCTGAGACTCAGCTTAATAAATAAACCACGTCATCCCTGCACCATGGCCAAGGAATTTCATTCAATCATCAATGGTCATGATTATACCGAATAATCTCTAGTCATAATCATACCACAACTGTCCATCAATGAACTACAAGCCAATGAGGACTTTTACCACATCATTCGTCATATTATAATCATGATTATACCGAATAATCCTTGGTCACAATCATACCAAGTCCATCTATGCACGTAAGCCAAAGATGACTTTAATCACAATATACGCATGAGGATGATGACAATGACATAATAATTCAATAAAACAAGTTTAAGGATAAATTTTAAATATTTATAATTTAATTTATCCAGAAATCAATAATGTCCAAATTGTCAACATGATACTACTTTGTAGAGTAAAATTCAATAATGCTCAGAAGAATATTTCCATGAAAAGTTACTAGATGAAACGCAAATATCAAGGATATTCCACTAATTTCATAGAGTATAGAAGCCAAAACTTTAACCAACTGAGTATAATAGAATATATGAAATTGTAAATAGATTTTTGACCGCCATGCGGTAATCCACGTAGACAGATCATTTCCGCAATTTAATAAGGAATGAATACGAAGGATCATTCACCATGCATGTGATAATCCACATAGGCATGAGTTATTCAAGCGAATAATAAAGAATGGAACTGTGTCATGCGTAACTTGCACATCTGAGGATATTCAGCAGAATAATAAAGAATGGAATAACAGAAGAGTTCACCATGCATGCGATAGACCGCACGGACAGGTTATTCCAACAAAATAATAACGAATGAACTAGGTCATGTGTAATACGCATGGACAGGATATTCCAACAGAATAATAAAGAATGGAATAACAGAAGAATTCACCATGCATGCGATAAGCATGCAGATGAGTTATTCCAATGAATAATAAAGAATTGAAATAGGTCATGCGTAATCTGCACAGACAGGATATTCCAACAGAATAATAAAGAATGGAATAACAGAAGAATTTCACCATGTATGCGATACTTCGCATAGACAGGTTATTCCAACATAATAATAGAGAATGGAATAACAGAAAATTTCACCATGTATGCAGTACTTCACATAGACTGGTTATTCCAACAAAATAATAAGGAATGTAATAACAATAGCTCTATTCATGAATATGAAAGAAATAATACCCCTTACCTCAAAAGAAGACTGGATACTGGAATAGTGAGGTAGCAGACTTCTCTTCTTCTTTCTCTCTATAATTTCTATCTATAATAATTGCTCTATAGCTTTTGTGAATTGGTGAGAAATGAAGGAAGAATGAGCTTCTATTTATAGGAAAATATAGTTTTGATAATACCTTCCTCTTTTCCTTCATTTTTAATTTAGTCCTGCAAGTATTATCAAACTTGCACCACCTCCCCTAATAGTAAATCATGTGAATCAATAGTTCTAGACATGTGAAAATACGAATTATAGTATAGTACCTCCATCTATACCTCCATTTTTAACTTAGTCATGCAAGTATTATCAATCTTGCACTAACTCCCCTAATAGTAAATGAATGTGAATCAATAGTACACACGTGAAAATAGTTATAATCATGTGAATTAATATCAATTAATTGCTCATTTATCCGATTAATTACTCGATTGGTCAATATAACTCCAGACATCAATTATTATCGAAATAACTGTCGATTTTTACGAACACTAATAATTCCAACACAATGGAACTATCAATTTCATCTTTAATCCACACAAACTTATTCATCATTAATATTATAACTCACAATATTTAACAACCAGGTCGTTCCCAGGAAAGAGGTGGCTTTCCGATAAGGATTTCTCCTTATTATCGCGTAATTAGATGACCAAACCTCTCCTTGACAGAACTTCTAGACATTGTAAATATTTCAATTTAATAATATGAATAACTTTGTCATCTCAATTATTGATCTAATAATATATCATATCACGAGATGATCTTGTGACAATAATTGAATCAATAATATAGAGATATATGATGCAAAGATTATTGTAGTAATAATTGAGTATAAATGGTGACTTCTCACGTAAGCCTCAATAATCAATACCGTGGTGCTACTATGCAACCACGCGTACATCGTGCTTTTACTACTACCGTGTAGTTCAACAGTTTTAACGGTAACACTTTCGCCGTTATTTTTATAAAAAGATAATTCTGTCATTTTCTTACTACGATAATACTTTTGTTGTGGGGTCCACCAATGATTGTGCCGTCGTACGAATATTCCCTGTTAAAATGAATATTCCCCGACCAATCGAATATTATATAACCACTTGCTTACTTTGAAAAATTTGTAAATATTACTCACAACTATAACATTATATCAAATCCACACCATAATATTCAAAAATATATTTTGAGAAAATTATTCTTTATTTATAAAAGTTGGGGTCTTACAAGCTAGGTCTATGATTTTGTCAAATTAATGAGTTAATTACTGAATATACACTAATTGATAGCAAGCTAGAAACAAAGCTTGCTCAACATGATAATAGCTTATGAAACATGATTGAAGTACGACAATTCAATACTAGGAATTAAAGTTCAAAAAGCATTTACTACAAAAGAATGATTAAGGAAACTTGTTTAACTATAAACAAGTTAGAGTAAATCAACAATGATTAGAATTCCAATGAATTAGGGTTAAAACATGCTCAATGTAAAGAGACAATGTTTTGAAAACTTGCGTATTTGTAATTAAGATAGGGTAAATAAACTTGCTCAATAATAACAAGGTAGAGTTAGAAAACTTGCCTCAAGCATAAGATATAATATTTAAAACTCACGTTCACCTACACATTTTAGTGGAATCACAATATCTATTAGACATGTTAACATCCACTTACAAAATAACACCCATTTCTAGCTAAATTTGTTAATTTAGTACAAATCTTACCTTACCATACATATTTCAGAATCACAAGTGTACATTTAATAACACTTGTTCATGGATTAATAAGTTTATTTTAAAATCATACATATCATTTTCACAACTTAATAACTTTACATTTTAGAGTTACTAACCACATTATACGTTTCTGTTTTAACTTTGTTATTACACATTTGACACATTAACATAACATTAAGCTAAGTTACAATGAATGTCCAAAGTCTGCAGAAGTAGCAGACTTCAGCATCTCATGTTGACTACTAGCACGGATGCTTGAGATTACCTTAGGTTACTCGTTGCGTATTACGCTTGGCGATTCGATTTTGCGAGAACATGATTTTGGCACTATTCTTAAGCCAACTAACACGAATTTCACCCATAAAACAATAATATTAACATAGACAATTGGTATAGAACTAACACAAACATGATTCCTCACATATTCAACCACTTAGAACAATTTAACAACAACTTTAACTAATTTAAATCCTCAAATTCCATATTTTCATATAAAAACTCCATTTTTGAGTTCCTTCAAAAAAATTCACTCTGTAATCATAGTTCTACACCAAATCACTTCGTACAAACTACGTTCTCTTTGTTTCTTAATGGACTAGCATAATAAAAACACAATTAACAATTTAACATACAAATTGACCACTAAAATTGGTACTTTTCATGAGCCATAAGTAAAAATATTCACTATAGTTACTTTTCTTACTTTTAACTATAATTAGCATACCATTCCTTGTTTAAACTTAAATTCTAGCATCTCAAACACATACAATCACCATAATTTAGTTGTATAGCAACAATTCGAAAAGATGGAATTCACAAAATATAAAAAATTGTTGTCAGTGGAAAATTATATATATATATATATATATATATATATATATATATATATATATATATATTTGAATAATACCTTCAATTTGCTTGATAATCCTTGTTAATACCACTGAAATTGTTGTAGAATTCCTAGATTTTCTCTCAAATTTTCTCTCAAGTTCTCTAAATTCTCCTCTTTTCTCCTCTTAGGCTTAAGCCAAAAATAAAAACTGAAAACACGTATATGTAAAATAAAGTAACCGATATGGCCTTAATACGCCTACTAAATATATCAGTTACACTATTATAAACATATCTCAATTATTAATATATTTTATATTTTTTTTTTATATAATAAAAATTCAAAATTTAAAAATCCAAAAGCCATAAGGCTTTGTTTGGAAAAAAGTCTTTAAAATAAAGACTTAATATTTTAAGTATTGTTTGGGTTAAATCAATTTAAAACTACTTTAATTTTTTTTAATAAACAATTTAGTTTATAATTTATAATCACATATTATTTATTTGGATTTCCATATCCAACATTAATCAAATAAATTAATTACACATACTATTTTTTAAGTAAATATTCCATTAACAAATATCAAAAATTATAACTTCATTATAATTTTATTTAATAATTTAACATACCATTTTAAATTATTAAATTAAAACAATAATATAACATCTCATGTTAAATTACAACTCTCTAAATTATAAATTAATTTATTTTAGAATATTATCTAATAAATTTAATTCATAAATATTTACTAACAATCATCACATCAATAAAATATTTATTCAACAATAAAAAACTCAAATAAATATTTATATAATTCAATAAATATTTAAAATTACAATTTGAAATTCCGAATTGTTACATCCTTCCCTCCTTACAAGGATTTTGTCCCCATAATCACAACTCAAACAATCAAATCGTCACATTCTTCCCTTCTTATAAAGATTTTGTCCCCAGAATCGAAGACATAGACTAAACAAACAACTCAAAGTAATTCTTCATCATTTCAGTTTTGAGTTCCCACGTAGCCTCTTCGACGTTGTAGTTCCTCCATATTACCTTCACAGAAGGTATCACTTTATTCCTGAGCACTTGTTCTTTCATGTCGACTATCTGGATTGGAACCTCTTCATAAGACAAATCTTTACTGGATTGCAATGGTTCATACTCGATCACATGCTTGTAATCGTGTTTATACGGTCGTAACACCGACACATGAAAAATATTGTGAACGTGTTCCAATTCTGGAGGTAGATCTACCTAGTAAGCCACTTCTCCTACTCTTCCCAATACTTCAAAGGGTCCAATAAACCTCGGGCTTAACTTTCTCTTTTTACCAAAACAAATTTTCCCCTTCCAAGGAGAAACTTTCAGGAAAACGAAATTCCCTGCTTCAAATTCGCGATTCTGCTTGTGTTGATCAGCATACTTCTTCTATCTATCTTGGCGGACTACCAATCTTGCTCTAATGAGTTTGATAACTTGGTGATCATTGTGCCGATTACTGTTCTAACGAGTTGACGTTCACCAACCTCATCCCAGCATAGTAGAGTTCTGCATTTCCTACCATATAATGCCTCGTATGGCGGCATGCCAATGATTGTGTGGTAACTGTTGTTGAATGCAAATTCCACCAACGGTAGATGATCATCCCAGTTTCCTTTGAAATCCATGATGTACGCTCTAAGCATATCTTCTAACGTTTGGATTGTTCGTTCGTTTTGACCATCGGTTTGCTGATGATATGTTGTACTCATCTTTAGTTGTGTTCCCATGCATTCTTGTAGTCTTTTCTAGAAATTTGATGTGAATCTCGGATCTCTATCTGATACTATTGATATTAGACTCCATTTCTTAAGACGATCTCCTTGACGTACAGTTTTTCCAGCTGATCAAGATTAAATCTAATCTTTATTGGCAAGAAGTGTGTTGTTTTTATTAATCTATCCACTATCACCCATATCACATCGTATCCTTCCTGAGTTATTTGAAGACCTACCACAAAATCCATTGTGATATGCTCTCATTTCCATTCCGGTATTTCCAATGGTTGAAGTAATCCACTTGGTCTTTGATGCTCGACTTTCACTCTCTGACATGTCAGGCACTTTGCAACGCATTCTGCAATGTCTCTTTTCATATTTGGCCACCAAAAATGTCACCCCAAGTCTTGATACATTTTGGTACTTCCTGGATGAATCGAATATCTCAAGCTATAAGTTTCTGTGAAGATGTCTTCTTTAATATCCGGTACTGCTGGAACCCAAATTCATCCCTCGAATCTTAGCATTCCTTCAGTATCAATCTTAAACTTCACCTCTTTACCCTCGACCGCACTTTCATTTATTTTTTTGCATTCTTCATCCTATAGTTGAGCGTTCTTCACTTTATCCACCAAAGTTGGACTAGCTTCCATCTGGTATAATTTTTTGACAAATTCTTTTAGAATTTTGATTTCCAACTCTAGCCTTGCCATCGCTGAAATAAGCTCCTCCTAGTTAGTTAAGAATAATCTCTTCGTTCAACCTTCATTAAAGGTTTAATACACTTGATTAAGTGTTACATTAATTGAACTATATGTTCTTCTTTCTTTCTTGCTCATCCTCCAGAAATTGAGCAGTTAAAATCTCATTTCTGGCGTTGCTCTGCTTTGGCGCTTCTGGCGCCACCTTCAACTTCTTGATTCTTGCTTGCGCACACAAGTGAGTTAGCGATACATGACCCTCGACACTGCGCTGCGATTGCCACCATTATAAACGATTTGGAGCCATGGCGCCAAGACCTTCTTCCCGAAAATTTTTCTAAGTCTTTGGTCGTTATGAGACGTACTTCGAAATCTCATAACTTCTTTATTATAACTCGGAACGAGATCGTTCCAAAGCCATTTTCTTCGTTATCTAACGTACTTCAATTACCCCTAGATATAACTTTGTTCTAAATCCGTTAACATGCCTTTTGATTGGCTTAATCTTCACCCTTCATTCATTTTACGTTATTAACGTTCTTCGTTCGTTCGTCCGTAATTCAGTCATCCGAACTCGGAATTCATTCGTTCTTGAGTCCACAACTCATGCTTTATACGTTCTCTTACATTCTTATGAAACCCTACACGTTCGGATTCATTTATGAACTTTCTAATTCTTGTTCGTCTTTTACGAAATTTTCGTCATAACTTCGTTATAGCTCCGTTTTAATCCGTTCTTCATGAACGTTTCTAACGTTCCTAACCAAGCAATAAGCAACTAACTTATACGCGATGGTTTTAAACTTGTCCATCAACAACAATTATACTATGATGGTTTTAAATTTGTCCATCAACAACGTTCTTCGCGTGTTCTTCATTTTTAATCGATATTTTGGATTACGATTTCACTTTTTCTTAGAATTTGTTGTTATAGAACATCATTCCTTACTTAACTCACCTACTCATTCATAAGATTCATTCGGATCGCTCAAAATCCTTATGAATCTTATACTTCCTTAAGAAATTTATAAACTAAATTTCTAATTCTTATTTCTTCGTTTTCTCATGAATTCAACCACACGAAATCATTCTTAAATTCATCTACTTCTTATCTTCATTAAGCTATGTTTTTGAACATATTAAACTTAAAGAAAATTAGAAGAAACTAGGGTTCGGATTACCATTCTTCTTTAATCTCGTTCCGTCGGACAAAGCGTGCAATCGGGCAAGCTTTTCCTCATTCTCTCTCATCCGAACTCTCTCTCTCTCTCTCTCTCTCTCTCTCAAGTATAAGATTTTTCAAAATTCCAAAATAAAGAAATGAGCTCTCTATTTATAGATTTTTAAGGCTAGGGGCATTTTGGTCTTTTCACCCCCACCTCCTTACTATTCATGACTTAGCCACCAAGTTTACTTATTGGCTAAGTAGCCGCCCCACCTCCTCACTTAGCTTCCCTTGGAATCCAAATATTTTTGGATATTTCGTCTTTCTTTTACCGATTAAATATTACATATTCTTCGGATTTCCGAAAAACTAAAAAACACTTTTCAACATTAATCATTTTCCTTCACGTTTTACCCTAACGTAGCTAAACAAGTGAAAAGTACATAACAATACTTTTTGTCATTTTTATTTTATCCGATTTCTGTACGTTTTTCGAGAAAAACTTTTATCAGCTTACTTAACATTTCACGATATATTATCGTCAAATCTTTTAACGGAATGTCATTTCGACATACCGAACTCTCGCAAAGGCTTAGGTTATTCAAACCCTAACACTTAGGGTTTCGTCAGATGAATAGTGCCTATTTCGTCTTTTTGCCCAGAAATATTTTTGTTCCCGGAAAATTTTCATTTTTCGTCTTGAAAATTCCTACTCGTTCAGTCTAGCTCGTAGCCAGAATCCTCCCGATTAATAATCATTCTAGGTTATAGAACGATTACTAAATACATAGCACAGAATAGTATTAATAAAATTCATTTTATTAATAACTAACTCTTTAACTCTTAAATTCTGGACAATCCAATTTTCTGGGTTGTCACATTCTTCCTCCCTTACAAAAAAATCCGTCCTCAAAATTTCTTAAAAACAAACCCTTACCCGGGTTCTCACATTCTCGCCTTCTTCACAGAATTTCGTCCTCGAAATTTTAGCTTACTCATCTTCTCAACTTCTCTTCAAAGAAGTTCTTATCTTTCATACATTCCCTACCCTTCATAACTTAACAAAAATCATGAAGTGAAAGGAATAACTAGGAGATTCCTTTAAAACATTTCATTCTTTTGCTGAGGGGTCAAATCGACCACGAACTTATACTAGGTTATACAGCCTCTACTGTAAACCTTTATTACTTGGTAAGTTTACAATCACAAAGAAGGTAAACTTCCTCTTCCATACATAGGTGATCAACCTAACGTATCACCCCATTTCAGGGTATGTTCACCTCAGACTTAGATTCCGCACCAAAGAAATTTGGTTTGGCATAGCTCATCAAAGAAAGTTTGATTTTCTTTAAATCATGACATACCATTCGTCTTAGCCAAATCAAGTAGCTTAGATTATACCAATAAATTGGACATCAACTTGAAACATTCGTCTAGTCAACTCGCTTGACATCGACTACTTCTTTAAATTCTTTCGCAATACATCAAAACATTCCATGACGTCATAATACCGCACTTTTCACAGTACATTGAGGACTTCGTCAGTTTATGACTTCATCATCATACATCATACCATAGTGGGTTGTTGATCTTAAGATCACTTCCAACACTAGGTTCAATTGCATTAATAACTCCATCCTTTTACCATCTTTGCATCAAATGCATTGATGATATAAAATTCATTTTGATATTTTAAATCAATTTCTGTCTAGCCAAATCAACTAGCATAGACATATCAAGAATAGTTCTTTTAAAATCCATTGGTTCTAGAAATTGAAAAAATTCTTTCATTTTTAAAATGCGCACTTCAGCACGATTTCAACAAACTTCGAAATCTAGCATAGCTAGATGACTTGGAATATCTTATTCTCCATCTTCCTTCATTATCTTACTTGCGACAATACTTAATCTTCTCTAGCATCTTCAATGCTAAGTCTACTGAAAATAACTCATTTCAGTCTAAACATTCCTATACCTTAATCTGGGTCCATCAACTTACCACACATTATGAGTTCAGGAACTTTCCACAATAATATGAGTTTAAGAACTATCCTAGACAGACCATAGGCGTCCATTCGCTGAGAAGTTCAAAAACATACCATATAATTATGAGTCACGAACTTACCATAAGTATGAGTTTTAAGAACTCGTACCTACCTTATCGTTCTCTACCTATCAAGTATATACATGAGAAAAGATTCACCTTCTCGTCATATACATCTTAATAGCGCGACCAATTTCAATGATTATCACTGTAATAAACTGAGTGGTTGTTACACCACAACATAAACCTCTGCCCATACAAAGATTCATATAACTCAGCTATCACATGAGTCCTCAATTGAAATCTTACAACTTCTAACTTTCTCTTTACTAAATACGAATTTTCTTTAATTCGTATGTTAGTCTTTACAACTCAATCTGAGTTCTTCTTCCCGTACTACTTCGTAGTACCATTAATTCATAGCATTGGCTATAAATCATTCATCGTTTAATAGCTCATATGTTACTACGATTTACTATGATCACGTGGTGATCTTCTTATTCTTCTCTCTACGATTATATTATTAGGTACTCATACCTAAGATTTATAACCTATCGGCTTTGATACCAACCTGTAACGCCCCGAAATCCGGTCTATTTTCACATCCCGGTTTCCGTACGTCACGATCCATCTTCTTCTGAACATACATCATTATATAGCTAAATATAACAACATACATCCTCAAATCCCAAGTTCTAAACCCTTAAAACCTCTTTCATTACAAATAATGATAATATTAAGTATTTATATGAATTGAGAGAAGTCATCTTGTATGTATCACGCTTCCACCGCGCTTAAGGGTGAAAGTCTTCAATTGTCTCTCAATCTTACGATGGATGTATAGATGTGTATATAATCTTTGAGACGACAATTGAGACCAAACCCTAATTATTTTATTTATAAAATAGGTAAGAGTCAAAATCGTCCATCAAGATTATGAAACCCTATGGCCCATTATACCAAGTACTATCAGTAAATATTATTTTAGGCCACAATTAATTACCAAAACCATAATAAAATGATTAAATTAATACAATATGTAAGCCCAATATTTACATAAATAGTAGAGGCCACATAAGGAAATAAAATATTCTAACATGTGTAGACACTCGAAAATTTGCATTCTTGTTACTAACCCTGCAGGAGGGTAGAATCATCTTTCAGAGATAACGCTAGAAGTCAAATCAGTTCCAACCCCGGAGACAATCCCGGGAGAATCAGTTCCAATCTCAGAGACAACCCCAGGAGATCCAGTTCCAACCCTGGGAGATCCAGTTCCAACCCCGGGAGATCCAGTTTCCAATCTCGGAGATAACCCGGAGAGATGCAGTCAGTTCTGGAGATAACCACAGAAAAGTTAGTTCCAACCTCGGAGATAACCCCGAGGGATCAAGTTCCAACCCCAGAGATAACCCCGGGAGATCCAGCCAACCTCAGAGATAACTCTAAGGACAGTTAGAGTCAACAGCAGCCTAATCTCAAAGATAACCCTAAGAAATGACTTCTACAATTGCGCCAAAGCCGGAGATAACCCCGGGAGGGGAAAAATGGTCACTTTGCCACCTCAACATCACATCAACGTCATCTCAACACAGTTCAACTCAAACTGCGTACAAGGATGTCCCACAAGAGCCATAGCTCAAATCCCGAGTGATAACTACACAAGACAACACAACGGATAGACAACAAAGACTTGAAGATCTAGTCATTGATCCATTTTCTCGGCTTCGGACAATCTCTAATCCCATGTCATTGTGTAGCTCTCGATAATGGCTTTCAAAAAAGGTATAACACTCCTCCATCGGATGTCCGGATTGAAAGTTATAAAGGTTCAAGGGACAACGCATAGCCCGAGTGCACGTACTTCGAGACGATGGGACCCACAAAGCCCGGGGCAACCCGGGCATCCTTAGGTTGACCTGCGGCTGCCGCGGGTTGACCCACGACCATATGGTCTTTAAATATGAGCTCCCAGCAGCTCATTTGAAAAAAAAAGGTGAAAAAAGAGAAAACTCTGTCCATTTCAACTTATAACCCCTACTAGAGTGCTCCAAATTGAGTGATTCTTCTTTCTAAACACATATAAGCTCGTGTTTTGTAACATACTGATGTTTAATATGTGGAAACCAAGTTTTCAGGCCCCAAAAGCTATCTGAAGTCTTCTTGGCATCCCATTGTAACATTTTTTAGATTTTTAAGCTTTATACTACTTATATATATATATATATATATATATCCTTGATCCTCGAAATCTATATATATATATTAAATTTTTATCAGGCCTGGAGTTTACTTCGTGGCCATTTGCCGCTTTTATATATAATCCAGGCCTGACAGAAATGTAAATATATATATATATATATATATATATTTACATTTCAAAGTCCTGATTGGATTCCAAATTCATGGCAGTTGATCATCTATATATATATACATATATATATATATATTATATATATATATATTTACTGCTTTTATATATAAATCTGCTTTAACTGCTTTCGCAATGTAAATATTTAATCTTCCAGCTTGTGGACTAGATTTTTCTAAATATGGCAATCTCTAATTTGACCGGTTCCAAAGTGACTAAACTAGAATCGTTGAAAGTAGAATGTTTTAGATTTATTTCAATCTTGTTCTTTTTCTAGCTTTTGTACATATTATTTTATCATGTGAGCCTAGGAATCTTGTGATCGAAGATTCAGCCTCTCAATCTAGATTCAGTTTCCATGATGGGCATTTTTCTGCTGTAGGTACCTTGTAAATTATCTACGATGTCTGGATATCCTTGAATGGCTATCATGCCCATAAGGAGTTCGACACTGATATGTATCTTATTTTCTCGAAGATACTTCACATCTCGAAAATAAAAGCAATCAAGCCGAATACAAAATAAAATGGAAGTATTAAAGGCCTCAATTACTATTGAGCATAACGGTTTGAAAACCTGTTTTCCAAAACTTCACTGCTATATCTTGTTAAAATTATACTTTTGTACAAGTTAAACACTTTGTATATAGGTGCAAATGTGGCATAACACTACTTTCAAATAATTGCACATAGGCCCAATACACACACATGTAGGTAAACAAGTTAATTGAAAAAGTTGTGGTAACCGTGTTTTCATGGAAGTTGGGGGGGTGCCTAACATCTTCCCCTGCTTAATCAAGCCCCCGAACCCAACGAATCTCAGTTTCCAAGACCAGTTAAACAATGTCCAACCATTGGGTCTTTGTGCAAACATTTTCAAAATTGGTTGAGTTGGTACAACCATTTCAAATCTACTGTGACGCCCCCAAATTCGGGTATCTTCCAACCCAAAAGATGGTGTTACACGGTACTCATAACTGTACATTCATTCTATCGAAACAACATTAAAATATGTGTATCAATGACATTCTTATTACATTAATAATAATACATCCCATTCTCAGGTTCTGAAACCATTACATTCTTTGTTCATCATAATATAATTCATACAAACATACTAGTCTATTACAGAATAAACTAGTCATACATCTTCGTCTTGCCTTTATCTCTACTGGAACCTTCGGTTCGCTCGACCTTAGCTGCAATCATATGATTCAAGCAAGAAGTGAGCATAACTAGCTCAACAAGTCTAACAATATATTATATAAATACCACTTCGAGAATCATATGATTATTCTTCATTAACTAAACAATAGTTATGACACCCCCAAATCCTGGTACTTCATTCCCACAGGATTTGGTGCTCACTTATCAAAAACTATTACATCTAACTACCCATAATCAAAGGATAAAGACATAATTTAAACAGCTTAAACAATAATCCTCCCCATTAAAGTGTTACATCATTTCAAAATAATCCTAGGTAATCTAACCTTAAAATTATTACATAAGTTTGCGGAATACATCATATAATTAAACAAGTCTTATAACATGAAACATTGAAATTAACTTCAATAATTCTTCAGCTCTTAGGCATCTTGCCCTTCCCTTTGCTAGTAGATGGCTCATCGACTCTTTCAACCTTAGTTGCAGTGTTAATTGCAAGAGTGAGCAAACAACTGCACACTGATATAGAGAGTAATAATGATAACAATATAAGAGTGAACAACAAATGTTGAACAATAATGAACTTACTCTACGAATCTAATGTAAATAACAAGTTCGAAATCAATGTCTGAGGGTCTTATGACCAAAAACTATGTCTCCGGTATATAGGTATTATTACCTTAACCTTAACAGTCATTTAGACTGTACAGATCTTTCTTAACGTACTTTGGGGGATCAACCCTTTGTACCATGTATTGTGCACAAACATCTAAACGTCACACGTACAAAAATCCCCTATATTAGGGTTGTTCGTCTCAGTTTGAATTTAAAATTTCCGCACTAAAGAAGGTTTAGTTTGGAACTAGCTTATCAGTGTATCTAGAATTTTAGAACACTATTCAACACTTATCAGTAAAGGTTTAATACGAAAATTTATAACTAAACAAGGCTATTAAGTCAAAGATCGGATATCAACAATATATATAACTGAATAACATGATTTACATGCAAAGTTATTCAAAGGAGTTTAGAACAATCTTCTATAAATCAAGGTATTAGAACAATATATGCTTCGAATGATAATAAGAAAAATAAAACTCGCTCGATGTAACGAATTAGGTTACAAGATCTTGCACAAACATACTCAAGATAAACTAGGCTTACTTAATTTTAAGAACTTGAACAATAATAATATACGAATGGAAACTTGCATTCAATATGAAAAGAATGAAGTTAGAAAGCTTACTCAATTGTAAGGAGATAAGGTTTAGAAACTTGCACAATTATAAAAGTAGAGTTAGAGAACTTGCCTTGGTTATAAGCTACACAAATGTAAAATAATCTCCAATTATCCTACATATATCATTGAAATCGCAACAACAATTAATCGCATGAATATTAACTTTAGGGTTTAAACCATCCTTTAGGTCACAACCCTAACCTAGCACCTAACCACGTAGGTTAAATATACTTAACGAATCTGAAATCTCATTACAAGCCAATATAACTTAACTATTCATCTCTAACTTTAAAAACATTACATTTGGTTTCATATTATAACTTATTTAAATAATTATTTCAAATCTTTACAGTTTGCATTACAACACATTGCAATATGTTATTGTACTCCACTTAATTTTTTAGTATCCTTTACATGCATGTTAAACTAACCCAAGTCCATTACACATGACCTGCAATTAAGCGAGGCTTCTTATCTCTGTGACGATACCACTCATGGCCGACGAGTATTAAATTAACATACCACATGAGCAATGTGCAGCGCTCACGCATACATTATGTTCATTGCTGCCACATGCCAGCGTCTGCTAGGTATAGCGAGCCCGTCTGACGTCTTAGCACCAGTTTTTGCAGAAGCTCAACACAGACTCTGCTTTGGCCATAAAATCCCAATTCTACCAAATTACACTAAATTACAACATCTTCACTTTGCCATATTATAGTTAGACATACTAAACACCATTCTATATACAAATAATTATATAAACTCTATTTTGAAGAATCAAAACTATATTTTTCCCAAATTTCATCATTTTTATACTTTTAACGAATTTGATCGCCATGAACTCGTTTCTTGATCAATTATCATGATTCGAACTACATTGTTTTCGTTTCTTAACATATTAACATAATCCATCAACAAACTATAGATTACATTACATATTGGACAAGAAATTTGGTACTTTCTAAGGCTATTTTTCAAATATGAACATTATGATTTTCCTTTTCTTCCTACACCCAATTTACACGAATTTGATAACAAATAACAAATAACAAGCATACATGATGATTAACAGAGTTTTGCAAAACTATATGAACATATATACATCACAATTCACGTGATTTTCAACTTGTATCAATATACATATATATACCACCAAATTAACAGTAACAATAGAAATAGTTTATACCTTGATTAGCAATTAGCAAACCCTTCTCTTCCACTTGAAAATCATAGAATGCCTTCTCTCAAGCTCTCACTCTCAATCTCTTTTGATATCTAGCTAGCCTTAGAAAAAAAATGCGTGAAAAAAAATGTTTGAGTGCTTAAACACTGATAATCGTGATTATCAGTTTATTAAGCCAAACGTCTTTGGCAGTTACATTAACCAAAAGCCACAAGGCTTTGTTTGGTTACACATAATTTCCATAGTATATTATTATTATAATATTTTTATTATATAGTTTCACTTGTCACACATGCAACCCATTACATAGCTTATAATTTATAATTATAATAATTATATTCTAATTATAATTATGCTTATAATAAATAATAAATAATTATATAACCAATTTTAATTAATAAATTAGAAACACCACTTTATTTATTTTATTTATTTCCTTTAAATTAAACAATTCATTTAATTGAGTTATCTTCTTAAATATTTAAGCAATTGATTTAATTTAATTATTTCCTTAAATTAAATCCTTCAACTAAAATTATCATTACTCAATTTAATTAACATTAATCAATTTAATTACTAAATTAATTAATCACAATTCATCAATTATTTATTTCCTTAATAAATAAATTATTTAAAATATTTATTTAATTCAATAAATATTTAAATTAAATTACAAATTTCTCGATCGTTACATCCTTCCCTCCTTAGAAGGATTTTGTCCCCAGAATCACAACTCGAAAAATTTATTCGTTACATTCTTCCCTCCTTAATAAGATTCTGTCCCTAGAATCGCTATACAAAATCAAGAAAACAACTGAGGATAATTCTTCATCATAATGCTTTCGAGTTCCCACGTAGCTTCCTCAGCATTGTGGTTCCTCCAGATTACCTTAACAGAAGGTATCACTTTATTCCTTAATACTTGCTCTTTTCTGTCAGCAATTTGAACAAGGACTTCTTCATACGACAAATCTTTCTCAAACTGTAAGGGATCATATTCTATAACATGCTTATAATCAGGCTTATATGGCCTCAACACTGATATATGGAAAATATTATGAATATGCTCCAACTCTGGAGGTAAAGCTATATCGTACGCCACTTCGCCAACTCGTCGAAGCACTTCAAAAGGTCCTATAAATCTAGGGCTTAATTTCCCCTTCTCGCCAAATCAAAATTTTCCCTTCCAGGGAGATACTTTCAGGAAAACATAACTACCGACATCGAATTACCGACCTTGTCGATGTTTATCGACATATTTCTTCTGTCTATCTTGTGTTGCGATCAATCTTGCTCGAATAATCTTGATGATCTCGACAGTCTGTTGTACCAATTTTGGACCCAATAGCTGACGTTCACCTACCTTGTCCCAACATAATGGAGTTCTGCATTTTCTGCCGTATAACGCTTAGTAAGGCGGCATGCCAATACTTGCGTGATAACTATTATTATAAGCAAATTCCACTAATGGTAGATGGTCATCCCAATTACCCTTGAAATCTATAATACATGCTCTAAGCATATCCTCTAGGGTTTGGATAGTTCTCTCACTTTGTCCATCGGTTTGAGGATTGTACGCTATGCTCATTCTCAGCTGTGTTCCCAAACATTCTTGTAATCATTTCCAGAAATTAGATGTGAAACGTGGATCTCTGTCTGACACAATGGACACAGGTACACTGTGTCTTGAAATAATTTCCTTCACGTACAGTTTTCCTAACCGATCTAGTGTAAACCGAATCTTGATTAGCAAAAAGTGTGCCGACTTCGTCAGTCGGTCAACAATCACCCAAATAGCATAATAACCTTGCTGAGTCGTTGGAAGACCTACCATAAAATCCATTGTGACATGCTCCCATTTCCATTCTGGTATCTCTAACGGTTGTAATAATCCGCTTGGCCTTTGATGTTCAGCTTTTACTTTCTGACACGTTAAGCATTTCGCCACACACTCAGCCACATCCCTCTTCATATTCGGCCACCAAAAATGATGTTTAAGATCTTGGTACATCTTTGTACTCCCAAGGTGAATCGAATATCTTGAATTATGAGCTTTATTCATAATTTCTTCTTTAATTTTTGGTACTTGCGGAACCCAAATTCGCCCTTCAAACCGAAGTAACCATTCCGAATCGATTTTGAATTTGTTTCCCTCACCTTCAGATATCTTTTGTTTTATCTTTTCACAGTCCTCATCCTAAAGTTGTGCATTCTTCACCACATCTACTAATGTTAAACCGTTTCCCATCTGGAACAACTTTTTATTGGATTCTGTCGGATATTTAATTTCCAATTTCATATTAGCCATTTCTGACACTAGCTTCTCTTGATCAGTTAACAACATTAACTTCTCCAGTCCCTTCCTACTTAAGGCATCAGCTACAGCATTCGCCTTTCCTGGATGATAGAAAATCTCACAGTCATAATCTTTGACCAGCTCCAACCATCTTCTTTGTCGCATGTTTAAATCTTTTTGTGTAAAGATATACTTCAGACTTTTATAGTCGATATATATCTCACACCTCTCTCCATAAAGATAATGTCTCCAAATTTTCAGGGCAAACACCACTGTTGTAAACTCTAAGTCATGAGTCGTATACCCTTTCTCGTAATCTTTCAACTGTCGTGATGAATATGCAATAACTCTGTCGTTCTGCATAAGCACGCAGCCTAGTCCTTTATGCGATGCGTCACTATACACCATAAAATTTCCTGTATCATCAGGTAACGACAACACAGGTGCATAGCTCAGCCTCTTCTTTAATTCTTGAAAACTTTCCTCACACTTCTCTGTCCAAAATAACTTAACCGCCTTCCTAGTTAAATTTGTCAATGGAGTCGCGATCTTGGAAAAGTCTTGAATAAAACGCCTGTAGTATCCTACCAATCCTAGGAAGCTCCTTTCTTCTGATGGTGTCTTCGGCTGATCCTAGTTTGTTACAACTTCATCCTTTGATGGATCTACTGAAATTCCTTCCTTATCAATAATGTGTCCGAGAAACTGTACACATTCCAACCAAAATTCATATTTTGAGAACTTAGCATACAACTTCTATTTCCTCAACTTCTCCAACGTATATCTTAAATGTTCCACATGCTCCTCCTTGGTTTTAGAATAGACCAATATGTCATCAATAAACACCACCACAAATTTGTCTAAGAATGGTTTAAACACCTTGTTCATTAAGTCCATGAACGCTGCAGGTGCGTTGGTTAAACCAAAAGACATAACCAAAAACTCGTAATGACCATACCGAGTTCTGAACGCTATTTTTGGTACATCCTCCGGCCTCACCTTCAACTGATGATATCACTTCTCAAGTCTATCATAGAGAAATACCTTGCTCCCTTCAACTGATCGAACAGGTCATCGATCCTAGGTAATGGATACTTATTTTTAATTGTGACCTTATTAAATTCTCAATAATACATGCAAAGCCGCATCGATCCATCTTTCTTCTTAACGAACAACACTGGTGCTCCCCACGACGAAACACTCGGCTGAATATACTTCTTGTTGAGTAATTCTTGCAATTGCACCATCAAATCCTTCATCTCTACCGGGGCCATTCTGTATGGTGCCTTAGATATCGGGGCCGTTCCTGGTAGTAGGTCAATAACGAACTCGATTTTTCGATTCGGCGGAAGACCTGACAAATTGTCTGGAAATACATCTACAAAATCTCTTATGATCGGTATCTCTTCCAACTTTGCACTCTTTTTCTGTGTATCAACTATGTAGGCTAAGTATCCTACACATCCTTGTCTCAAAAACTTCTTGGCTTGCATCACCGTCAGACAACTTGCTTGTCGAGGTGACTTGCTGCCAAAGAACACAACCTTTGATGGAGTCATAAGGTTAACACACTTTCTTTGGCAATCAATTACTGCTCCGTAATTGAATAACCAATCCATTCCCAGTATAACATCAAACTGACCAAGTTTAATTGGTATCAAATCTACCATCATCTCGTGACCTTTTATAACCACCCTATAATTCCTATATACAAATCTAACAGGAATCACTTCTCTATTCGCAATCTCTATACTTAAGGGAAATTCTAATTCTACCTTAGGAAATTCTAAATTTTGAGCAAATTCATCGGATATAAATAAACAAGTAGCACCCGAATCAAATAGTACATAAGCATTAGTACCATTAATCGGAATGATACCTGACACCACATCCTTAGACTGTACATCATCCTGTATGGTCATATTGAAAGTCCTTGTAGTAGGTCGACTTGATTGTGCTGGTCCAGTGATAGTCAATGCGCCACCACCGTTGTTGTTTCCTTTTCCACCACTTACACTTCCTGCTGGCTTCTTAGGACAATCACTAGCCATGCGATCCTTCGAACAGCAGGTAAAACATGCTCCTTTCTTCGAACTAAAACTATTCGGTGCAATGTGTCCCTCCTGACCACAGTTGAAACACACCCACTTTCCCTTCAAACATACCCCAGTATGGTTCTTCCCACAAGTTGCACAAGCCTCAAACTTTTTCTTCTGCTGGTTTCCTTGTTGTCCTCCTGCCGTTGAATTCTCACTCCACTTCCTTTTCTGACTATTACTTCCAACATTACTACCACCAGCCTTATTCTCATTCTCGTTCTCCTTCTTCTTCTGTTCTTGATTGTACTTGGTCAAGGCATTGCTTCCACCTTCCGTAATAATTTGATTCTCCAGTATAGCCGCAAATGTGTTCAACTGGAACATTGAAACCTTGCTGTAAAGCCAGGGCTTCAATCCTTGTTCGAATTTTCTCGCTTTACGTTCATCAGTGTTGACTTGATATGTGGAAAACCTTTCCAATTCGTTAAATTTCGCAGCATATTCCGACACCGTCATCGTTCCTTGCTTCAACTCCAAAAATTGCACTTCCAACTGATTCCAAGAACTCGCTGGAAAATACATTTTGAAAAACGTTTCTTTGAATCTATCTCATGCTATCACTCCTTGTCCTCCACGAACCTTATTTGCTTACCACCAGTAGCTAGCTTCAGACTTCAGCATGAACATTGCGAACACAGTCTTCTGATCTTCGTTAACTCTAGCAACGTCGAACACCTTCTCCATTTCCATGATCCAAGTTTGGGCTTCCACTGGATTCATAGACCCTTGAAACTCTGGCGGTCTAACCACTTTGAATTCCTTGAAAGTCGTGACTTGAGCTTGCGGTTGATTCGTAAGTGCACCCATCAACAACGCTACCAACTACTGAACTGGATTAGCGTTGGTCTCATTGTTATTATTAGTAGACCCCTCTAGAGGTGCTTGCTGATGTGGTTGTCTTCTTCTAGGAGGCATTTTCTGTTAAAATATACGCTTATTAGCTTATTACACAACTTCTTGGGTATTTAAAGTCTAACTTCAACATTCTAAGATTAAAGCTTTAACACCTAGCATTTCAAATAAACTCTAATATTTTATTCATTCATAAGGTTTTAAAACATGATAAAGATAGCATATCTGCTATAAACATTCACTTTCCTGAACTAAACAAGTTCCAGGATTACATAATCATATTATCCCTTTATTTATCTCAAAATAAGGGATTTACAATTTATTTATTCACATAATTAACCATATATTATTATCACTCCTATTCTATCAAGACATATTAAGATGTCGTAAAGCTTCTCGACGTTCCTCCTCCATAATACGATATGCTATTCTGCGATCCATCACGAAGCACGACGAATTCTCAAACTAAGGTGGGTAATAGTAGACTCGATCCTAGGCCCTATAAATCATCGAATTAAAAGCATAATCCATCTCCTTCGTCTTGGCTTTCTTCACTTGGACCTTAGCCTCAGCACGGTCTGCACGTTGAGTCGCCTTCATCCACGCATCCTCTGCTCTTGCACGCTTAGTTGATTCCTCTTTGAAGTCATCTTTCAATTTCTCCATGTCAGTCTTCATCTTCTCATTCACCGCCAACAGATCTTCGTGCTGACCCTTGCATGAACTAAGTCATACTCCATGTTTCCAAGTTTTGAGTCAAGTTCTTGAATCTCTGCATCCTTCTGCTCCATCGAAGCATGATGCGTCTCAACCATCTCCTTCAGCTCCTAAACCTCGTTCTGTAATTCTACATTACGGTCGTATAGAGCGTCATACATCTCAGCTAATATGGAGTTTAGTGGAAACTCCTCAAGAACCTCTTCATCATCCTCCTCCTCCATCTCCTCAGAACTATCCTCCTCGGGATCGGTCACAGGCACATCCTCCTGGATCAACTGCTCCCGCACTACATGAATATCCCGGGGCTCATCATCTCTAGGTACCTGAGGTATCACCTCTCTAGCTGGACTGGATCCTCCTCCGTTAGACATCTTGACAACAAAATATTTTAAGTTTTACTTAACATTTTTCGATACTCGCAAGCACATAAGTTATTAACACATAGTACATAATGTCTTTTATTATTTAGCTTCAATGGATACCTTAATCCATTCCTTCAAACTCAGTAAGAGTTAAACACCTCTATGTTTTCTATTTTCATAAAGGTTACTTCTAAGGTTTCCCCACCTAAGGTTCATAACCGAAAGCTTTGATACCAACCTGTGACACCCCCAAATCCAGGTACTTCATTCCCACAGGATTTGGTGCTCACTTATCAAAAACTATTACATCTAACTACCCATAATCAAAGGATAAAGACATAATTTAAACAACTTAAACAATAATCCTCCCCATTAAAGGGTTACATCATTTCAAAAAAATCCCAGGTAATCTAACCTTAAAATTGTTACATAAGTTTGCGGAATACATCATATAATTAAACAAGTCTTATAACATGAAACATTTAAATTAACTTTATTAATTCTTCAGCTCTTAGGCATCTTGCCCTTCCCTTTGCTGGTAGATGGCTCATCGACTCTTTCAACCTTAGCTGCACTGTTAATTGCAAGAGTGAGCAAACAATTGTTCACTAATATAAAAAGTAATAATGATAACAATATAAGAGTGAACAACAAATGCTAAACAATAATGAACTTGCTCTACGAATCTAGTGTAAATAACAAGTTCGAAATCAATGTCTGAGGGTCTTATGACCATGAACTATGTCTCCAGTATATAGATATTATTACTTTAACCTTAACAGTCATTTAGACTGTACAGACCTTTCTTAACGTACTTAGGGGGATCAGCCCTTTGTACCATGTATTGTGCACAAACATCTAAACCTCACACGTACAAAAATACCCTATATTAGGGTTGTTCATCTCAGTTTGAATTTAGAATTTTCGCACAAAAGAAAGTTTAGTTTGGAACTAGCTTATCAGTGTATCTACAATTTTAGAACATTATTCAACACTTATCAATAAAGGTTTAATAAGAAATTGTATAACTGAACAAGGCTATTAAGTCAAAGATCGGATATCAACTATATATATAACTAAATAACATGATTTACATGCAAAGATATTCAAAGGAGTTTAGAACAATCTTCTATAAATAAGGGTATTAGAATAATATATGCTTCGAATGATAATAAGGAAAATAAAATTCGCTCGATGTAACGAATTAGGTTACAAGAGCTTGCACAAACATACTCAAGATAAACTAGGCTTACTCAATTTTAAGAACTTGAACAATAATAATATACGAATGGAAACTTGCATTCAATATGAAAAGAATGAAGTTAGAAAGCTTGCTCAATTGTAAGGAGATAAGGTTTAAAACCTTGCACAATTATAAAAGTAGAGTTAGAGAACTTGCCTTCGTTGTAAGCTACACAAATGTAAAATAATCTCCAATTATCCTACGTATATCATTGAAATCGCAACAACAATTAATCGCATGAATATTAACTTTAAGGTTTAAACCATCCTTTAGGTCACAACCCTAACCTAGCACCTAACCACATAGGTTAAATATACTTAACAAATCTGAAATCTCATTACAAGCCAATATAACTTAACCATTCATCTCTAACTTTAAAAACATTACATTTGGTTTCATATTATAACTTATTTAAATAATTATTTCAAATCTTTACAGTTTGTATTACAACACATTACAATATGTTATTGTACTCCACTTAATGTTTTAGTATCATTTACATGCATGTTAAACTAACCCATGTCCATTACACATGACCTGCAATTAAAGCGAGGCTTTCTTTGTCTGTGACGAAGCCACTCATGGCAATTGCTGCATGAGTATTAAAAGCAGTTAACCATGCTGCGCTTAGCTGTAATGTAGCTTGCGTGCCCACATCTTTGTCTTGCATGGCCATGTGCGAGGCATGAGAGCAGCATTGGGCAGCAGGCCCATGTGATGTCTCACACCGAGCTTTTTAGAAGCTCGCTACTTTGGCCATAAAATCCCAATTCTACCGAATTACACCAAATTGCAACATCTTCACTTTGCCATATTATAGATACACATATTAAACACCATTCTATATACAAAACATTATATAAACTCTATTTTAAAGAATCAAAACTGTATTTTTCTCAAATTTCCTCATTTTTATACTTTTAACGAATTTGATCGCCATGAACTCGTTTCTTAATCAATTGTCATGATTCAAACTACATTATTTTCGTTTCTTAACATATTAACATAATCCATCAACAAACTACAGATTACATTACATATTGGATAAGAAATTTGGTACTTTCTAAGGCTATTTTTCAAATATGAACACTGTGATTTTCCTTTTCTTCCTACACCCAATTTACACTAATTTGATAACAAATAACAAGCATACATGATGATTAACAGAGTTTTGTAAAACTATATGAACATATATACATCACAATTCACGTGATTTTCAACTTGTATCAATATACATATATATACCACCAAATTAACAGTAACAATAGAAATAGTTTATACCTTGATTAGCATTTAGCAAACCCTTCTCTTCCACTTGATAATCACAGAATGCCTTCTCTCAAGCTCTAACTCTCAATCTCTTTTGATATCTAGCTAGCCTTAGAAAAAAATGCGTGAAATAAAATGTTTGAGCGCTTAAACAATGATAATCGTGAATATCAGTTTATTAAGCCAAACGTCTTTGGCAGTTACATTAACCAAAAGCCACAAGGCTTTGTTTGGTTACACAGAATTTCCATAGTAGATTATTATTATAATATTTTTATTATATAGTTTCACTTGTCACACATGCAATCCATTACATAGCTTATAATTTATAATTATAATAATTATATTCTAATTATAATTATGCTTATAATAAATAATAAATAATTATATAACCAATTTTAATTAATAAATTAGAAACACCACTTTATTTATTTTATTTATTTCCTTTAAATTAAACAATTCATTTAATTCAGTTATCTTCTTAAATATTTAAGCAATTGATTTAATTTAATTATTTCCTTAAATTAAATCCTTCAACTAAAATTATCATTACTCAATTTAATTAACATTAATCAATTTAATTACTAAATTAATTTACCATAATTCATCAATTATTTATTTTCTTAATAAATAAATTATTTAAAATATTTATTTAATTCAATAAATATTTAAATTAAATTATAAATTTCCCGATCGTTACAATAGTTATGAAGTACTATGAAAGAGTGAATAACACTTCTCATCTCATAAAACAATTCTGAAGTACATATAGTAGCTTGGAAATTCTGAGTAGGTCCATAGACCATGAACATTCTCTTTAGCTTTTATCTATGAAAAGGACAACCTGATACTAAAATCGTAAGTCTGATATTTCTTACGATCACTTCTAGGTGATCAACCTATAGTACTCTATGTTGATCAACACTCATCCGTTAAATGTATTTACGTTTAAGTTTTTGCAACCTCGCGTACCCATCGAATAATCGATGTAAAATACATTTGTTTATTCATACTCAGGCTTACATTGAATTCGTACCAAATAATTGGCATAGGATAGCGTCATCAATTCTATATTAAAAGACTTATAAATAAATCAATCAATCTTTCAAGATTAGTCTAACCGAGTCAAAAACTGGCATCGACCCTTTCTTTAAAATAATTCATGCATCTCATAACATGAATCACTGAAAACACGGCTAACACGAAGGTTAGACAAGCGTTAAGAAAACTTGCCTTCAGCGTCTGCTACAGTAAAATTACTTTCCCTTTAAGTCTTTACAGTCTCTACAACACATAACCACATAACATACCACATTAGGTCATGAATGAACAGACATGATTCCTAATGAATCTTACCCTTCTTCTCAATCTAATCATGTATTAGATTTGTTATTATTGGTTCTGACTTGCCGTTATAATTTATATTGTTCTTACCAACTTCTTTCTCTTCTATATCTTAAGTGGATTTACTTCATTAATACAACTCGTTTCGAGTTAATCATCCTTCCTCACTGTTTACTAACGTTCTTACGTTATTAATCGAAACTCGATCGTCATTGGTTAAGTACACTTATTGCATACCATTCACTTTCTTATACTTTACGTTCTTCATTTAACTATTCATTAAACCATATTAAATTCCTAAAGTCATCACTATAAAAGCGATTTGGGAAAGGTCTTAACATGCTTATTAATTAATTACATGTCCCATACTTGTCTTGCAAACCATTGTGTTCATAATAACCTTGGTCAACAAAATCCCCTTGCCGGCGCCGCGGTGCAGCAACCCTTTGTACTAGTGGCGCTGCGGCGCCAATTTCCAGTACCCAACATCTGGTCTCGGCGTTGCGGCGTGTGACTTATGCCTATGAGTGGTATTTGTGGCCGCGACTCTGCGATGTCACCTTTCGCCTTCGCCCGTGACTGCAGTACGACTTAAAACTCACATCTCATTGCTGCTGAAGACTAGATATCGATGCGAGAAAAATTTTCTGATTAATTTCTTGGGTGAGATTCCTGGGCTCATAACTTCTTCGTTATACGTCTGAATTGGCTTGTTCAAAAGCCCTTAACTCACAAATTGCATACTCTACATCTTCATGCAAGATTTTTCTATTTTCGAATCCGTTAACTCAAAATTCACCTATTAGTTCATTTTAACGAAAATGATAAACGTTCGTAAACGTTCAACGCTCGTTTCTTTGTTCTAAGTCAGAATTTGGTCATTTTCGAGTTCACAACTCTAGAATGCCAAATGAGACTATACTCCATCAAAAACCAACATTTCTGAGCTTAATGTCAAAATTTGAATTCCATTTCGAGAATTTCACGATTTTGACGATTATCGTCCGAACTCGTAAATTTTTCCATAACTTCGTTACTTATGATTTGTTCATTGTTTCAAATAGATTCTATCCATCATACTAACATCTTAACATACATTTTTTATTAACTTATATACATGATAAGTTCTTACTTGTTCTTCATAAGTTTATAACTTATAAAAGTATAAACTACTTATGATTTCACTTCACATGACTTATCATAGTTAAAGTCTTCTAACAATCATCCTCACATCCTCTAATCATATAAATTTCATTCATGTAAACATATTACAAGTTCTTCCTTAGTTCATAACTTATATATGAACGAATTGCTGATTCACGGCTTATTAAAGCTTAAGTCCTTTGATTAATCATTCTTACTTCTTTTTAACATACAATTCCTACCACTACTCACTTTTCTAACAATTGAAGAGAAAGAGAATAATGGTTTAGGTTCTTATCCTTGAAGATCACTTGATTAAGCTTTAATCTTCTTCTTACTTCTTGAACTATGAAAGACTAGCTTTTCTAGCTTTTTCTCTCTAACCAATAAGCACTTATAATGTTGGATGAAATTTAACAACCAACAAATGAGCTAAGACATCTTCTATTTATAGGAAATCCTAAATAAGGGCTTAATGGTCAATAAGCCATCCACCTCCTTACCTATTCCTAGCCTAACCATCAAGTTTACTCGATCACCACATTTACTTGGTCATTACTTAACTTACTCATCAAATAACTTATCCTTTACTTAGCCATTAAGTATACTTGCTCATCAAATAACTTATCCTTTGCTTAGCCATCAAGTATAAGAACTTGACTTAGCCACCAAGTATAAGCACTTTACTTGGCCATTACTTAACTTTTCTTTTACTTAACCATTAAGTTTACTTTCTCATCACTTTGGATCACCCATGGGTTGTTCCCATGATTCATGTTTACCCATTGGATTCTTACTTTGGGCTTTACATTTAATTAGCTTAATTAATTTAACTTATACTTTGGGCTTACATTTAACAAACACTTGGGCTTGTTTATTAATTCACATTGGACTTCACTATTTCTACCATTAAGCTTAACCATTCCTATACTTGGGCTTGTACAATTCCTAACAAATCCTACAAGTCCAATTCATTTGGCTTAAAGCCTTATAACGTATAATCTACGTATTAATCTCATATTCCAACTCGTATACTTATTCATATATGACATACCATCATTCATACATACTCGTATAATACCTCGTATTATACTCGTATTCATTACCTCGTATATTACCTACGTATTATGCGATCATCGATTTAATTCATTATACGTATTTAAATTCCTTCTCAGAAATCACTTTCCCTAACCGTTAGGCTTTAAGTCCGCAAGTGAAAACTTCGTTTGGCATAACTGAAATATTATTAGATATTCCATCTCGTCTTAGAATTCAATCATTACGCGTTTCTCGGAAGTTCAAAAATAATTCCTGAGCAGAAATGATCAGTGAATAGTATTTTTACGAAAATTTCTCAAAAAACTTTTATTTTCGTCTTGAAAATTCAAACACTTTAATTCTATTACATGGCCAAAATCCTAACCACATTCTCAAATTCTAGGTCATATAATGACCTTCACATAGGTTACTCACATAAATAATTAATTAAATTTATTTAATCCGCATAATCAAATAAAATTTTAATTCTCATAAAAATCCGATTTTCTCAGGCGTTACATTCTTCCCCCCTTATAAAGATTCTATCCCCAGAATCTCGCTACAACACACAAACAAATGAGGAAAAATTGTCTTCATTTTAATCTCGAGTTCCCACGTTACTTCTCCAGCATTGTGGTTCCTCCATTTCACCTTCACCAAAGGTAATATCTTATTTATCATAACTTGTCCCTTCCTATCAATAATCTGAGTTGGAAGTTAAGCATTTACTAACACATTACGTTATCTCTCTTCCATATTTGGCAAACCCAATTTTCGTTGAAGGTCTTAATACATCACAGTACTACCTGGATGTATCGAGCACCTCGAACTATGGCTTACTCACTATTTTTCTTTTAACTTTAGAATTATTTGGAACTTAAATTCCTCCTTCAAAACAAGATTATACTTGGTTTTCTTTTCATCTTTCATCCTCTTTATCATTTTCTTGCATCTCTCGTTACCTAGTTGTACTTCCTTAACTCGTTCCATTTTCGTGGATTGAGTCTACATTGTGAATAACATTCTACCGCTTCATTCCATAAATTAACTTCTAACTCCGTTCTCGCCATCTCCGTTATTAACTCATTCTGAGTCGTTAACATCGATAGTTTTTCCCTACCCTTCCTACTTAACGCGTCGTCTACTACGTTTACCTTCCCTTTATGATATAAAATATCACAGTCGTGATCCTTTATCCATTCTAATCACCTTCTCTACCTCATATTCAACTCCTTCTGTGTAAAGATATATTTCAGACTCTTATAGTCCATGTATATCTCACACTTCTCCCCGTATAAATATTATCTTCATATTTTTAATTCAAAAAGTACAACTGCCAATTCTAGATAATAAGCAGGATAAACCTTCTCATAATCCTTTAACTGGCATGATGCATACGCAATGACCTTGCCATGCTACATGAGCACGCAACCTCATCCTCTATGCGAAACATCGCTATAAATTACAAAATTCTACGTATCATCTTGTAAAGATAATACATACGCCTCATTTAACCTTCCTTTTTAGTTCCTGAAAATAATTTTTTTCTCACTTCTCATTCCCGTCATACTTATCAATAAAAAATTTATATATCCTTTAATGCTAAAATTCACACTTAGTGAATTCCGTATCCAACTTCTCCCTCTGTAATGTTTCCCACACTATCTTCAAATGTTCAGAGTGATCTTCTGACGTCTTAAAATAGACTAGAATATCACCAATGATCATTACGACACACTCGTCCAAATATTATTTGAACACTCTGTGACGATAATGGTAATTTTAACCATAACACCTCACAAGAGTACCTATCAGCTTACCACCGACTTGCTCAGCACCCCTTACAGAAAATATAACTTCAGTAAATTAGTCAACCCAAACGACATAACCAGAAACTCGTAATAACCATAACAAGTTCTGAACGTCGTCTTAGGTACATCCTTCTTCCCTACTTTCAATTGACAATACCACATACAAAACTTTATCTAAAAAAATATATTTTGCCCCTTTCAACTAATCAAACAGATCATCAATCCTGGGCAATGGGTATTTACTCTCAACTGCTAACTTACTCCACTCATAATAGTCGATACATAAATGTAACGACTCATCCTCTTCCTTAACATCCTCCTAGCTTGCGTCATGGTTAGACAACAAAAATGTCCCGATGATTTCTTACCGTAAAATACTCCCTTGGGTTTTCATAGAAAATCGAAGATTCATACTTTTCATATGACAACTTATTAAAGTTCTATGGTTAATTAACCCATTCATACCGAGAATTACTTCAAATTCTCTCAACCTTATCGGTACTTATCTACTGATACTTTACTACCTCTATTATCCATGAAACTATTTCCATGAATATATTCACAAGAGTTATTTCCTCATTCTCTACCTTAACGTTTAAAGGTATTTACAATCCTTTCGGGAATGAACTTAATCACTTAGCGAATTCACATGCTATAAAAGAACAAGTAGCACTCCAATCAACAGCAAATAACCATCCATTTTATTGACTATAATGATACCTGTTACTACATCTGCTGATGCAACCGCATCTTGGACCGTCATATTAAAAGTACGGGCCATAGGTCTACCCGACAATGGTGGTCCAGTAATGGCTAATTTACCACTACTAACACCTTTAATTTCCTCCGACCCCTTCTTTGGGCAATTTCTTTCCATGTGGTCCAACGACCCACATACAAAACAACCATGGTTTTTCTTAGGATTAGGATAATTGGCTGATATATGATCCTTCTGTCCACAGTTATAACAAACTGACTTTCCCTTTAGATAGACTCATAGATGATTTTTTTCGCATTTAGGATCCCCTTGTCCCACTCCAGTATATCCGGAGTTAAAATTCTTCCTTTTTGGCATACTGCCACTACCACTTGCACTCTCTGCCTTGGTTCCTCCCTCTCCCTTGCTCTTATTCTTTCTGTCATTATGGTATTGGGTCAACGCCTCACTACCACCTTCTGCTATAATCACCTTCTCCAGAATGGTCCCATAGGAAGCACTCTAGAAAACAAAAATCCTACTATAGAGCCAAGGTTTCATGCGCTGATCAAACCTACGAGCCTTCCTCTCCTCAGTATCCACTTGGTGTGAAGCACACCTTGCCAATTCATTGAATTTGGCAGTGTACTGGGGAACCGCCATGTCCCCTTGCTTAAGTTCTAAGAACTTAATCTCCATCCTCCCTTGCATGCTTGTAGGGAAATAGTTCTCGAAGAAAACCTTCTTGAACTGTTCCAATGTTACCACATCAATTATAGTCCCACCTTGGTGAGCCTCCCACCAAAAGTTGGCTTCCCCTTTCATCATGTAAGTCGCAAAAGAAGTCTTTTTCACCTTAGCTACGTTTGTAATTACAAATGTCTTCTCTATTTCTTTCACCCATGTCTAGGCCTCTATTGGGTCCGTCGTTACTTTGAACTCTGGCTGACCTACGCTTTTAAACTCTTTAAAGGTAGTCGTTCTGGCTATCCTAGGTCCCGCGGGTACTCTACCACCGATTTGGTTAAATGCAGCCATTAATAAATTAACGAACTCTTGCATAGGGTTGTTCTGACCCACTTGATTATCATTATATGACTCAGCTTCCTGATTATGTTATCTTCTTCATGGCGGCATTTTTTGATTAAATAAATATAATTTCATTGTTATCTATTTACTTACTTAGTTATTATTCGCCAAACAACAACTCATACCATAACAAAGCATATTAAATGAAAACTTCATTATATTCATATGCTCCTTCATAGTTTGAAACTATTTATAATTTGCTTCTATAGCCAAAAGCTATTACATTTCAATCCCATAATTGAATTTCTCAGAAGTTGGGATTTACAAAAAGACTACCCTTTTATACAAAAGAGGGTTTTATGTCACTACACACATATTTATAACTCTAAACTTCTAATAATGCATAACATCGTCCTCGTGTTTCTCATTCGCAAGAATTGACACAATATCCCGACTAATAGTATGTCGAGTTTGTCCCGACTCAATGAAATAACAATCAATTTTTAGCTTGAAATCCTTATGAGCACTCTCATGGATGTAAGACATATGTGCTATCTTCTGGTCTTTTTCAACCAATTTCTTATGAAGCTCATCGGCCTCTTCCTTATAGTCCCTAGCCTTATTTTTCATAAGCACCTTTTCATCGTGCTTCGACTCAAAATATGCTTCTGCAGACTCCTTTGCTTCATGGAGATAACTAATCTCTTCATTCTGATTTTGCACCACTGTACTCAGTTGCACATTCCTGTCAAGCACTGCCAGATACAATGCTCTCATTGTATCTGGAGGTGTTGACTCTTATATAGGTACCACCGTATTTACTGATGTTACCTCCATTTCTTCCCCCACATCGATCATCATATTAAGATATGATGCTATATACATTTCTCCCTCGGAGTAGTTCTCCTCAGAAAAGTACTCCTCTGGCTCCAACTCTTGTACAATCACTAAAGGTACCTCCGCCACTGGCATATGTACATGCTCTACTCTGTTCACAGTTTCTTCGCTCACCACGTGTATATCTCTATACATCAAGCTATCGATCGACATCTACAATAACACATAACATGTTGATTAGTACATAATACACAATAGTACAAGCACAAATCACATTTAATTTATTTAGGATTAATTTACATCTTTTAAATCTTTCGATACTGAGTTTCCTCAATACCTTATTAACTCATTTGACTTAATTAAAACACAAGTTTCCTCCATAGGCCTCTTGATTGAGTAGGACTATAAAATGCATGGCCACGCTCAAATAGTGATTTGTTTCATATAGTCAACTCATTCATCAAGAAAACTCAGATTAAATTATGAAGAGTATGACACATTCCATGACTCGAGTTTAATCTAGGATGTCAAGGTTAAAAGGTTTAAATTACATTGTAACATTAGTCACGAAAAGGTTGCATCAAATCATCGATCTTATTATTACTTTGGTAGCAATGATGCATTACTAGATGCCGCTCACTGTTTATAATTTTACAATATGATTTTAAAATTATTGCTAACGTAATAATAACCTATAGGGTCACACACATAGAACGTAATTAAAAGGGAATTAATTTAAATTGAAAGGATTTAAATATATCTATATGATTGATAGTATTAATTACGAATTTAAATTAATAGGATAATTTGTTTATATATATATATATATATATATATATATATATGTATATATGTATATATTTATATTTATTAAGTAAGACTTAATTAATATATAATATATATAAATTAAAATTTTAGGTTTTTAATAAGATTAGGTTTTGATTAATCCTTTTTTGACTGCTATATATAGATAATATATCAGCCAATTTAGAGACAAAATCATAAACCAAAAACCCTAGCCACTCTTAGAGAGAGACTAGAGAGAAAATCAAAAATCTTGTTCCTTTGGTGGCTAGTACTGTAACGATTCGAAATTTTAAAGTTTAATTTAAATATTTATTGAGTTACATAAATATTATTTGAGGTGCTTATTGTTAAATAAATATTTTATTGATGTGATGGTTGATGAATCTAAATGTATAAAAGGAATTTTCTAAATTAAATTAATTTATAATTTAGAGGTTTGTATTATTACATGAGGTGTTATGTTGTTGTGTTGATTTAATAATTTAGATGATATGTTAAATTATTAAATAAAGTTATAGTGAAAATTATAATTTGGTGATATTTGCTAAAAGGCTATATTTAATTAAAATATAGTATGTGATTAATTTAATGGGTTAATATTGGATTGAAAATAATATGTGATTATAGTCTATAAACTAAAGTGTTTATTAAAATAAATTAAAAAGGATTTAAATTAGTTTTTGCCAAACAAGGCTTAAGTATTTTAATTCTTTAAAATTTAAATGGTTTGCCAAACAAGCCTTATGGCTTTTGATATATTTAATTTTTGAAATTTAAATTTAATAATATAAATAAAATAATAAATATAATATATTTATATTATATACATTTATGTTGGTAACCGATATATTTAATATATGTATTAAGGCCATAACATTTTTTATTTTGGTTATTACGCATACTGGCTATCAAAGCTTCATTCTAGTTTTACTAGTTTAGAGGCAATAGAGAGAACTGAGAGTTGAGAGAAAGCTTAGCATTTTCAACAAATTTCAGTGATCGTAGAAAGAATTACACGCTAATTGAAGGTATGTTCACAACCTTAGAGTTATATATGTGTGTATATACGTGTATATGTATTTCACGGCAAGAATTTTCTCATGTTCTGTTATAATCAATTGTTGAGTGATGGACATATAAAGTTGATAATTGTGGTTATACATGTTTGTAATGCTGGAGTAATTTTCAAACAAGAAAATTGCATGCTAAATTGTTTGATAGTAGGATATCAGTAGAAATTTTGTCAGTATATATGTTTTCATATGTAACTATGTGGGTATCAATTTTAATGGTCAATTTGTATGTGAAAATATAAATTGAAGCTTGTAGATGTTAGTTCATTGAGATATGAACATAATGTAATTTAAATGAGATGATTTGATCATGTAATGAATTTACAGCGATGATTTTTAGGATGAATGTCAAGAAAGTTGAGTTTTTCATAAAAACATGAAAAATTGAGAAATTAAAATAGTTTTAGTTACTGTTAAATTGTGCTAAGTGGTTGAATAGGTTAGCAATCATGTCTATAATAGTGGTATATATATTTTACGTGTTAATATCAATGTTTGATAGGTGAAATTCATGTTAGTTGGTTTAAGAAAAGTGTCGTGGCTCTGTTATACAAAACTGAGTTCTGCAAGTCATGTGAGCCAGCAGTGACCACTAAACGCTTGGTAACTTGTCCAAATATGGTAGCGTGACATCCCATCCCCATATAAAACTAATGCGGCCGCGCGAGTTCCCATTTTTAGACACTGAAGTCTGTTTACTCTGCAGACTTTGGTTGTTCGTTGTAGCTTAGCTTAAGGTTATGGAAAGTGAGAATCATGTAACAACAAGGCTAAATAGTCATGTTATGTGGATTATGAATTCAAAATTGTAAAAAAAATGATTAGTGAATCAAGAATGCGTTATGTGATAATTTGGTATACATAATGATAGTTAGACAAGTATTGCGAAGTAAAACCCTTAGAGTTTCTGAAATTTAAATGGTAATTATCATGTTAATGTATGTTAGCATATCTAATAGATAATGTGGTTCTAAACCAATGTGTACGTGAACGTGAGTTTAATATTGTAGCTTACGCTCTAGGCAAGTTTTTTAACTATATATTTACATTGAGCAAGTTTCCTAATTCTTTACTTTCGTTGAGCTAGTTCCATTATTACATTATGAAGCTTTATTCTTTTATTGAGCAAGCTTTCTATTTCAACTATTGATTGAATAAGTCAATCGTCCTAGTTCATTCGACCTAACTTTAACTCTAATGTTATTTGAATTCTCATTTTGTTGATTCATTCTAACTTGTTTATAGTTAAGCAAGTTTTCTTAAGTTACATTTTTGTATAATGAACACAGTTCGAACTCTCGTCTTTATTTTTGAACTGTTTTTATTCCTTGCTTGAATTTAATACCATGTTGGGCAAGTTTATAGTTTCTAGCTTGGTACCAGTTAATGTATGTTCAGTAATTCCATTTCTAATGTTATAAGACTCTAACCTTAGCTTATTTATTGTTCAAGCAAAGGTTTACCATTTTCTTCATTTTGGTAAATACTTATGCTCTATAGTTATTACAAGCATGAGTTTAACATGTATAGTCAGTTCATTTATGATTCTCAATTGTTATATATTATGTTGTTACCAAACACTATTAATTCAACTAGTCCTCTAGTTGATGTTCGTTGAACTTCAAATTACCCTTGAAAGCTTATCCAAACCAAACTTTCTTTGGTGCAGACTTGTACTCTAAATACTGAGATGAACAACCCTATTATTATTAGGGGATAACTTACGCGTAGCGTTAAAATGTTTGTGCATAATACATTGTACAAAGGGCTGATCCCCCTAAGTTTGAGGAGTCCTTATAGTCTTATGACTGTTAAAGTTGGAGTTGAAAGATTACTCGCAACTGTGCACATAGTTCATGGTCTTATGACCCTCAGTTTTGTTTATTCCGTATTTTAGATTTCGGTTCCTGATTATCATTGTTAGAGTACTAACCAGTTTTGATGAGCCTATTTGTTGGCAGTTATTATTATTATTCTCTTGTTGATTCATTGTTATATTCAGTGAGTAATTGTTTTGCTCACTCTTGCATTTTTATAAACTCGTTGCAGCTAAAGTTGAGAAGGTAGATGAGCCTTCAACTAGCAAAGGAAAGGGAAAATTATACAAGTGATGTTGATTTGTACTTTTATTTATTATGATAAACTTAGACTTTATTTTAATGAAGTTATGTAATAATTTAATTTCACATTTGAATGACGTTTAAAGTTTAGATTACCTGGGATGTTTTTGAACTTTATGATGTAACCCTATTTAAGGGGAGGTTTTATGATTCAAAAATTATTTTATTTGGGTAGATAGTATAAATGTTTAAATAGTGAGAACCAAATCTTGTGGGAATGAAGTACCTAGATTTGGGGGTGTCATAGGTTGGTATCAAAGCTTTAGATTATGAACCTTAGGTGGGGGAAAAAACCTTAGGAAGTAACCTTTGAAAAGATAGTGATGATAAACTCTTATCGAGTTTTAGGAAAGAAAAAGTTATAAAACACTTATGTGCCTATGTGATTTCAACTTGTGTGCTCGTGAGTGTCGAGTAGTAATGATTAGTAATTAAAACTTAAACTTTGGTTGACAGGATGACTAATATAGGAGGATCCGGTCAAAGCTAGAGAGGAGGAGCCTCAAGATATTGGTGATTTGGGAACAACTACTCGCCACGGAAACAATTCCGTCCGGTCCACGATGAGTTGAAAGCGGGGAAAGGGTACCTGATGAGGATGATGAGATAGAGACGGACGAGGAGGACCCTGTGGAGCTGCCATAGTCGGATGAGGAAGAAGAGCTTCCACTTAATTCGATAGCTGCCCGTATGTACGATGAGGTGTGTGATCGCAATGTGGAACTTCAAGATACAGTTGAGGAGTTACAAGAGATAGTAGCTGAACAACAGACCTCGATGGCGCAGAAAGACGATGAGATCCAGGATCAAGAAGAACGACTGAACAACGTTGAAGAGAAGCTGGTCCACACTGAAGGAGAGAACGAGCGAATGATGGAGAAGATTGCTGAACTGGAGAATAAGCTGAAGGAGGAGTCTACAAAAAGGGCAAGATCCGAAGACGCGTACAATGAAGTTTATCAATGAGCCGGAATAGCAGAGAGGGACGCACAAACAAAGAGGAAAAAGATGGAAGAGATGAACAACGTATTCAACACCGTGGTCAATCTAGCTCAAGACGCTACCATCATACGTGTTGGATCGCCGAACAATGTTCTGAATTATGGAAGAAGAGCGTCGTAAGGCTACGCAGTATCTGAGTATGACATTGTAGAGAATGTAATTGATAAGTGATTAGAAAATAAATGAAATGTAAATCCCGGGTATGATATAACCAATGGGATAGATGATGATGATGTTGTCCTGAAACTGTTATAGTTCAGGAAAGTAATGTAAATAACAGTGATGCTATTGTGTTGATGTTTTTTATGATGAATGAATAAAAGTTATTACTTTATTCAAAGTGTTAAGTGTTATGTGATAAACTTTTATGATTTGAAACTTAAGTATATAATACTTAAAAAGGTTGAATAGAAGCTAATGGGTGTATTTTAACAGAAAATGGCCTCAAGACGTCAACCACCACGACGGAGAACCATTGAGGAAAACAACAACAATAATGTGGAAGGAAACCCGGTTCAGAAGCTAGTGACGTTACTAACGGGTGCTTTGTAGAATCAACCTCAGAATCAAGGTACTATGTTTAAGGACTTCAAGGCGGTTGGACCACCAGAATTCCGTGGGTCCATGAATCCAGTTGAAGCACAGACCTGGATCATGGAAATCGAGAAGGTTTTTGATGTGGCTAGGGTAGAGGAGAATCAGAAGACTGCTTTTGCAACGTTTATGTTGAAAGTGGAAGCTAGCTATTGGTGGCAGGCCAATAGAACTCAGGAAGGACCAGGAGTGATTACCTGGGATAGGTTTAAGAAGTTGTTCTTCGAGACTTATTTCCCAGAGAGTTCGAAGAGTCAGCTAGAGGTTCAATTTTTGGAATTGAAGCAGGGAAAAATGTCGGTGTCTGAGTATGCCGCAAGATTTAATGAGTTAGCGAGGTTTGTGCCATATCAAGTCAGCATAGACGAGCGCAAGGCGAAGAGGTTCGAGTAGGGACTGAAACCTTGGTTGTACAGTAGGGTTTCCCTATTCCAATTGAAGACATTTGCAGCAGTGATGGAGAAGGCGATTCTCGCTAAAAGTGCAGGCGAGGCAGTAACAAAACATAATCAAGAGCAGAGGAAGAAGAAAGGTGAAGGTGAAGCTAAGAGTAGTGGTAGTAACGGCGAAAATGGCAACAACAACCTGAAGAGGAAGTGGAGTACGAACGGGGGAGCTGGAAATCAGCAAAGAAACTAGCAAAATAAGAAGTTCGAAGCATGCGCTATGTGTGGAAAGTTTCACAAGGGTGTGTGCTTGATGGGGAAGCGAGTATGCTTCAATTGTGGCTAGGAGGGTCACATCGCCCCAAATTGCACTCAAGCTAAGAAGAATGTGTGCTTCACGTGCGGATCAAAGGATCACTTTGCTCGTGAATGCCCTAAGAAGAGATCTGGTGAGACAAATGGGAGTAAAGGAAATGCTAGTGGAGGAGCATTGGCTATTGCTGGACCATCATCAACAAACAAGCCTACAACCAGAACCTTCAACATGACGGTGTAGGACGCGGTGCAATCAAAAGATGTCATGTCAGGTATTATCCCAATCAATGATATAGATGCATATGTATTATTTGATTCGGGTGCTACTTGCTCGTTTATATCTGTTGAATTTCCTAAGAGGTTAGATTACCTGGGATGTTTTTTAACTTAATGATGTAACCCTATTTAAGGGGAGGTTTTATGATTCAAATATTATTTTATTTGGGTAGATAGTATGAATGTTTGAATAGTGAGCACCAAATCTTGTGGGAATGAAGTACCTAGATTCGTGATCGACTTAGCGCCAGGAACCGCTCCGATATCGAAGGCCCCGTACAGAATGGCTCTGGTAGAAATGAAAGAACTAATGGTGCAACTACAACAACTGTTAGACAAGAAGTATATTCAACCGAGTGTGTCACCGTGGGGAGCACCAATGTTGTTCGTGAACAAGAATGATGGGTCGATGCGTCTCTGCATTGACTATAGGGAATTGAACAAAGTCACTATTAAGAACAAGTATCCATTGCCAAGAATAGATGATTTGTTTGATCAATTGAAGGGTGCTAGATATTTCTCGAAAATAGATTTGAGAAGTGGGTATCATCAATTGAAAGTAAAGAAGGAAGATGTACCGAAGAAAGTATTCCGAACTCGGTATGGACATTACAAATTTTTGGTGATGTCGTTTGGTTTGACAAACGCCCCTGCAACATTCATGGATTTGATGAACAGGGTGTTTAAACCATTTTTGGACAAATTTATGGTGGTATTTATTGATGATATTCTGGTGTACTCTAAAACTCAAGAGGAGCACGTGGAACACTTATGTCTGACTTTGGAGACGTTAAGAAAAGAAAAGTTGTACACAAAATTCTCTAAATGTGAATTTTGGCTGGAATGTGTACAATTTCTTGGGCATATGATTCATAAGGATGGGATTTCCGTAGATCCATCAAAAGTTGAAGCTGTGATAAATTGGGAACAACCAAGAACTCCATCAAAAGTGAGAAGTTTCTTGGGATTGGCAGTCTATTATAGACAGTTTATCCAGGATTTTTCATAGGTTGCCACTCCGTTGACAAATTTGACAAGATAATACAAGAAATTTTGTAGTGTATAGTGATGCGTCACACAAAGGATTGGGTTGTGTCCTTATGCAAAATGACAAGGTTATTGCGTATGCATCAAGGCCCCAAATTTTATGAATAAAGATTTAAATTTCTTGAAATATTTTTTTTTAATATTATGGTGTGGATTTGATATAATGTCATAGTTGTGGGTAGTATTTATAAATTTTGCAAAGTATGCAAGTTGTTATATAATATTCGATTGGTCGGGGAATATTCTTTTGTCGGTAATATTCGTACGATGGCTGTGACGCCCCCAAAATAGGTCCATTCCATCCAACCCATTCTGAGTCGCCAAATACATGGTACAGAATAACTACATCTTTATTAATACATTTGTCGTGCAAAATACGACAACATATATATCTTGTGAGTTTAAATACGAGATATTGTCATCTAGACAATATCCACATACAAATAAATCCTCATCATAATTATTGATACATTATTTTACAACAATGGTGAGGACTACTAAACAACTCTCCTAGAACTTTCATTCCATACCCCAGACTGCGTACTTCATTTTATATTCTCGCCTCACGAGAAGAAAAATGGAACAAAAAAGGAAAGGGTGAGCTCGACTAGCCCGATAAAGAATATTATGACTAAGATAATATACAAAAAAATTATCGTTAGTCTTCAACGAGGAAAAATATAATAGAATACAATAGACAACAAGTTTTAAATCAATATTCGCAATGAAATAATAATTCATTAGAAGAGTTAAGTAGAGAATGCAAACTACTATCTTACATGTATGAATTTTAAAGTTCATCATCAATATTTTTATCCCTGTAACATCAATCAATATATATATACGGAATCATATATTCATCCTTGCACTCTGTGCCGAGGACATTCACCGATTGGTCATGTTCATCTAAACACACTGTTCATCTTTTGCACTACGGGCCAAAGATATTCATCGAAATCATTCATCTTTGCACTACGGGCCAAAGATATTCATCGAAATCATTCATCTTTTTGCACTCTTGGCCAAAGATATTCATCATAAATCATTCATCTTTGCACTACTGAAGTCAAAGATATTCAATAATATCATCATTTAAGACCGAGGATGATGAAAAATATTTTTTTAAAGAAAGCGAATCCGGTGAAACAAAATGACAAGGATTAAGGATTAAGGATTCGTACTTTGTTTTATCCACGTCCAAAATACCTCAAAAATAATCATAGTGGTGTAAAATTCAAGAATGATCAAAACATGGATCTGATCAAAGTTAGTATCCGAATAGATATTTTAGACGAAAAGAAGAAATTTTATTTTAAATTGAATAGTGCGTATTCGTGAATAGTCAGATATCGTGAATAGTGCCAGTATCGTGAATAGTAACTCAGACACCAAAAGATAGAAATTTCACAAAAAAACATCTTCACGCTTCGTGAATAGTACTTTCGTGAATAGTAACTCGTGAATAGTAACTCATGAATAGTAACTTCGTGAATAGTAACTCATGAATAGTAACCCCGAGCATGAAAAAGTTCTAAATTTGATAAAATTTCCAACCAATATTTTGGCATAATGATATTGAAGAAATAATATCATTTGAGAAGAAAATAACATCCCTTACCTCGAAAGGCAAGACTTCTAGTTGAAACATAGAATATAGGCTATGACTTGAACTTGCACCGTATAGCAATACTCAAAGTATAGTCAAAATACTCACAAGAATACGCTCGATAATATAGAGAGAAAACTTGATTTACGGTGTGATTTTCAATTCTAACCTAAGCACTATTTATAGGAAATTGCTTAGAACACCAAAAGAGTAAAATTTAATATAATATTAATATATATAAAAATATTATCGTATTCCTTGAAATCTTAATCTCAAAGCCAATTCACATGCCAACCTTCTAGAAAAAATAAAAAAACGTTTTTCTAATTTAAAATAATTTAAACTTCCAAAATCAATTATTTAAGACTTGAACTTCAATAATTCATAATAAATAGCCCTTTTGCCGGAAAATTCAAATCTCTTGAGTTTTATAGGAAATTCAATTCTCTACAACTTTACAGAAGAAAGTGTTTCCAAATTCCAAACAGAAATTGACCAAAATCCACAAATGGGCGATTTTACGGTATAATCAAATTTCGATTCGATAAATGGGGTCCAATTGAGCATGTTTAACATGTTTTAAATATTTTGGTAACAAAAATACTCCTCCTCCACATATACTCATATATCCCACATTCATCGTAAAAATATCATCGTTAATATATTATTAAAATAATATATTTAAATGAATTATTTTATCAAAAAAGATAAAATATTAATTTTCAACAATTGTCACTATAAAATTTTCTCCATCTATATAAAATCAATATTTTCCTCATCATATGAATCAATAATTAATTATTCACAAATAATATTTACAGAATCACAATATTGACAACCGAGGCGGTTCAGGAAAGAGGGGCTTTCAATAAGAATTTCTCTTATCTTGGCGCTTGATTAGGTGACCAAACCTCTCCTTAGACACGAACTTTCTAGACATTGCCAATAATGTTATCTAATAATATTATTCAGATAATATGAATTATTGGTTCGATAATGAAAAAAAATCTTGTGTAATGACAATTATTAAAACAACAAAGAATATAAAATATATCGCAATGCAATTATTGAATCAATAAAATAAAACACCTGAGCAGTAATTTACGTAACCATTATTGAGTAGTGCCTTCTTACGTAAGAATCAATAATTGGTGCAATACTGGTATCTTTCTTGTGCAATAACGCGTACATCTTGTGTTTTAACCACCGGGTATTCAACGATTAAAACGGTAATAACTACTGTAGATTATTTTTAAACAACTTATTTTTGTCGTTTTCTTCCTCCAATCGCTTTCCGTTATGGGGCCCACACATGGCTGCGCCGTCGTACGAATATTCCCCGACAGTACGAATATTCCACGACCAAACGAATATTCTCCGACAATAATGAATATTATATCACCACTTGCTTATTTAAAATATTTGCGCATTTTACCCATAACTAACCACATTAATCAAATCCACCCTTACTATTTCAAAATAATAAATAAAGGAAATTTCTTTTTATTTAAAAAAATTTCGGGGTCTTACAACCTCCCCTCCTTATGAAATTTCGTCCTCGAAATTGACGTACGTACCTGGTGTTTCGAAAAGATGAAAATACCTCGCTTTCATTTTCGTTTCCAACTCTCAGGTCATTTCCTTAATAGCATGATTTCTCCACAAAACTTTAACTTGTGGTATAACCTTCGTGCGTAGGACATGCTCCTTCCTATCCAAGATCTTGACTGGTACCTCCTCATACGTTAAGTCTTCTACTATCTCGTCCAGTTCTAACTTCAATGAGCGTGGTTGGTCGTCCACATATTTACGTAACATCGATACGTGAAAAACGTTATGAACACGCGTCATACTTGGCGGTAAAACGAGTCTATAGGCCACAGTTTCTATTCGATCGAGAATTTTAAATGGATTAATAAATCAAAGGTTTGAGCTTTCCTCACCTCACCGATTCTCGCTTTTGAAATAACAACTTCTTGTACCTCCTTCTTCAAATTCATCAGCTCCGGTGTGTAGCTTGAACAACTTTAACTTTATCGATTAAAGTCGATTATACTCGTATATCATCACGTGGGTACCTAGAGTTTTCATCTCCATCTCTATTATTTATAAATTATACAAAATTAGTTTTTGACAATATCGTACTTCGTGCTTGTATCGATCTTACTCAACACGTCACGCCTACCACGTTCGCTTTTCGGGATGGCATGGTCGAACATGTCTTTGAAATGAGTCTCTCTTGAGTTCTTGAAGCTCTTCCCACATTCTTTGCTCCATTCGAATTTTGTATCTCTACGAGTCAGCTGCGTTAATGGAATAGCGATTTGAGAATATCCTTCAACGAATCTCCGATAATAACCAACTAAGCCTAGAAAGCTACGTATTTTGATTCTTGACTTAGGTTGCTCTCAATCGTAACTCATACCAATCTTGGATAGACGTCACAATGACACCTATCGGTTTACTCTTTGTCTGAATATGGCGCCCCTCACGGAGAATGCGGCGGTGCATTCCACAAAGGAAGTCACCGGATAGAGGCTCGGGTATCAACTTCTCTGATTGGGTTTTAACTCCACGAAGTTCAATAGGAGCCATTCGATATGAGATTTTAGAAATGGGTTTTGTCACGGATTTAAAGTCGATACAAATTCAATATCACGCTCTCGGGAGTAGGCCAAGAAATTCTTCTTGAAATACGTCGGGAAAAATCAATAACAACAGAATATTATTCAAATCGGCGTGTCTTTATTCAAATCCATAACATGGACTAAGAAAGCTTGACATTCGTTTTTCAATAAATAAATGGCTTTATAATTTAATATGAAAGAGTTTGACTTCAATGGTTTGGTTGCTTGAATTCGAATAATAGGTTGCTTAAGAATATGAAAACTAACAACCTTACGAAAGCAATCAATTTTGGCATGATGAGTAGTTAACCTTAAAATCACATCAAAAACAAATATCTCTATAGAAATAAGGTTAACAGGTAATGTGATAGTGCCAACCTGAATCAAGCAAGATTTCTAAACAACGGATGTAATAAAAGTTTCTCTTAACAGAGTCTCCACGAGATAGGTCAAAGTCTAATTTCTCCATAGTCAAGTTCAAACGCGTTAAAAGCAAAAGAGAGATAAAAGGATGGGTAGAGCCAGGTATCTAGTAAGGTATAAACTTGCAAGAATTTATAATTAACTAACCCGTGCTAAACTCATTCGGGTTCCTCGCATTTTAATGGGGTCACGACAAACGCTCTTCGAGGAGATTGTGACTTTGACTTTTCAGGGACATCCTTTTGAGTCACCATCCCGCTAGACTTGGTTTCGCTTCAAGTACACTCTCGAGCTATATGTCCTTCCTTTCCACAATTATAGCATACTGAACACAGGCTGTTGTGGGCGGTTTTTGGTGATATGTCCCTCTTCCCACATTTATAGCATATAATGGGGTGGTCGTTCTCCTCCTGGAACGATTTACATCTTTGGCCGACGCGTCTTCACATGGTTATTGTTGAACCTTCTCTTCTTGAAATGTCCACTTGAGTCACCTCTCCTATTATCATGGCCACGATTACCACCCAAGTGGTTACCGCCTTTGTCCGTATTCTTTCCTCCCCGCTGGTTATCATCGTTTTGATATTTCTTAGCATCACCGCAAATATGAATACAGTTGTGGTCCCTTGGTTGAACATACTCGTTATCACGCTCTAATAATTGAGCCTTGTTTACAACATCTGAATATAAAGAAAATTTATGAGAGATAAGATATTGTCGAATCTCGGGCTTTAGACCCCTCAGAAATATACGCGTCATTCGTTCCTCATTTTCCACCAAATGAGGTGCAAACACCAGACAACTCATAAACTTCGCCTCATCTTTGAGACATCGTCATGTTGTTCTGCTCGATCTAATAAACTCCACTTCCTTCATATGACGAACACTTTTCGGAAAGTATTTGTCATTAAATAGTTTCAAACGTCTCCCAAGACATCTTGGCCTTGGTGGATGGGTACGCTTCACAGACTCTCCACCGATGATGCCGCTCGCCACGGAGCGAAGGTGGCGAATGGAACCTTGTTCCTCCGTGCATCCCAAGACATCGAATATCTTGGTGATTTGCTTGACCCATGTTTCCGCCATGATCGGATCGGGCTTTCCCTTAAATTTCGGTGGTCCCAACTCTTTGAAGCTGTTTTGGTTTGTGACAACTTGGTGAATTGCTATCATTTCCTCCTATGTTTTGAACACGAGTCTCCCTCATCCGATTTTGCATGAAGCTGCAAAAGCTTCTAAATATCCCTCGTTCATCATCTGCTTTCGGTGGTGTTGTTCACGGGAGGAACATTGCCGACTGTTGACGTTCTCCTCGTTGGTGAAGTCAGGCATCTCCACGGTCTCATTCACTCCATTGTTAATATTCTCGATTCGACATTCTCAAATCTTGTCATAAAACAAGGGTTAATTAAGGAAATCAATATATCACATAATATCCTATATACTAACCAACTAACAAATAAGCTTAGGTTGGACACCTTTAGTGAAGGATTTACTCGTCTCTTCCCTCCTAGTTCTATTCCCGATCTCATTGGAGATCATATCCCTAAGCTCGATACCAACCGTGGCGCCCCCAAAATAGGTCCATTCCATCCAACCCATTTCGAAGTCGCCAAATACATGAGTGCGAATAACTACATCTTTATTAATACATTTGTCGTGCAAAATACGACAACATATATACTGTGAGTTTAAATACAGATATTGTCATCTAGACAATATCCACATACAAATAAATCCTCATCATAATTATTGATACATTATTTTACAACAATGGTGAGGACTACTAAACAACTCTCCCTAGAACTTTCATTCCATACCCCAGAGCTCGTACTCGCTTATATTCTCGCCTCCTGAAAAGAAAAATGAAACAAAAAGGAAAAGGGTGAGCTCGACTAGCCTGATAAAGAATATTATGACTAAGATAATATACAAAAAAATTATCGTTAGTCTTCAACAGGAAAAATATAATAGAATACAATAGACAACAAGTTTTAAATCAATATTCATAATGAAATAATAATTCATTAGAAGAGTTAAGTAGAGAATGCAAACTACTATCTTCTATGTATGAATTTTAAAGTTCATCATCAATATTTGTATCCACTGTAACATCAATCAATATATATACGGAATCATATATTCATCCTTGCACTACTGAGGCCGAGGACATTCACCGATTAGTCATGTATTCATCTAAACACTGTTCATCTTTGCCTTTTCACGGGCCAAAGATATTCATCGAAATCATTCATCTGCACTCTGACGGGCCAAAGATATTCATCGAAATCATTCATCTTTGCACTCTTGGCCAAAGATATTCATCATAAATCATTCATCTTTTTTCTGGTCAAAGATATTCAATAATATCATCATTTAAGACCGAGGATGATGAAAAATATTTTTTTTTAAAGAAAGCGAATCCGGTGAAACAAAATGACAAGGATTAAGGATTAAGGATTCGTACTTTTGTTTTATCCACGTCCAAAAATACCTCAAAAATAATCATAGTGGTGTAAAATTCAAGAATGATCAAAACATGGATACAATCAAAGTTAGTATCCGAATAGATATTTTAGACGAAAAGAAGAAATTTTATTTTTCGATTGAATAGTGCCGTATTCGTGAATGAATAGTCTTTGTATCGTGAATAGTCTTGCAGTATCGTGAATAGTAACTCCGACACCAAAAGATAGAAATTTCACAAAAAAACATCTTCACGCTTCGTGAATAGTACTCGTGAATAGTAACTCGTGAATAGTAACCCCGACATTAAAAAGTTCTAAATTTGATAAAAATTTCCAACCAATATTTTGGCATAATAATATTGAAGAAATAATATCATTTGAGAAGAAAATAACATCCCTTACCTCGAAAGACAGTACTTCTAGTTGAAACACCGGATATAGGCTATGACTTGAACTTGCACCGTATAGCAATACTCAAAGTATAGTCAAAATACTCACAAGAATACGCTCGATAATATAGAGAGAGAAAACTTCAGTTTCTGGTGTGATTTTCAATTCTAACCTAAGCACCTATTTATAGGAAATTGCTTAGAACACCAAAGCAGAAAATTTAATATAATATTAATATATATAAAAATATTATATGTATTCCTTGAAATCTTAATCTCAGCAATTCACACGTGCCAACCTTCTAGAAAAAATAAAAAAAACGTTTTTCTAATTTAAAATAATTTAAACTTTCAAAAATCAATTATTTGAGACTTGAACTTCAATAATTCATAATAAATAGCCCTTTTGCGGAAAATTCAAATCTCATGAGTTTTATAGGAAATTCAATTCTCTACAACTTCTGAGAGAAAGTTTTTCCAAATTCCAAAGTAAATTGACCAAAATCCACAAATGGGCGATTTTACTGATTTATAATCAAATTTCGATCGATAAATGGGGTCCGGCAGAGCATGTTTAACATGTTTTAAATATTTTGGTAACAAAATACTCCTCCTCCACATATACTCATATATCCCACATTCATCGTAAAAATATCATCGTTAATATATTATTAAAATAATATATTTAAATGAATTATTTTATCAAAAAAGATAAAATATTAATTTTCAACAATTGTCACTATAAAAATTTTCTCCATCTATATAAAATCAATATTTTCCTCATCATATGAATCAATAATTAATTATTCACAAATAATATTCTGAGAATCACAATATTGACAACGAGGAAGTTCCCGGGAAAGAGGGCTTTCAATAAGAATTTCTCCTTACTTGGTAGCGCAATTAGGTGACCAAACCTCTCCTTAGAAGCGAGAACTTTCTAGACATTGCCAATAATGTTATCTAATAATATTATTAGGATAATATGAATTATTGGTTCGATAATGAAAAAATACCGTGTAATGACAATTATTAAAACAATGAGAATATAAAATATCAACGCGATAATTATTGAATCAATAAAATAAAATCTTGAGCGAGTAATTATCGTAACCATTATTGAGTAGTGCCTTCTTACGTAAGAATCAATAATTGGTGCAATCTGGTGTCTTCTTGTGCAATAACGCCAGACATGTGTTTTTAACCAATTGGTATTCCAACGATTAAAGCTGGTAACAACTTCTGTAGTTATTTTTAAACAACTTATTTTTGTCGTTTTCTTCCTCCAATCGCTTTCAGTTATGGGGCCCACACATGGTGCTGCGCCGTTGCACGAATATTTCTGACAAAGATCTAATATTCCACGACCAAACGAATATTCTCAAACAATAATGAATATTATATCACCACTTGCTTATTTAAAATATTTGCGCATTTTACCCATAACTAACCACATTAATCAAATCCACCCTTACTATTTCAAAATAATAAATAAAGGAAATTCCTTTTATTTAAAAAATTTGAGGTCTTACAATGGCACAATCATTGGTGAACCTAAGCGGAAGTATTATGCCGTAGTAAGAAAAGCAGCGTAATTATCTTTTATATAAAATAATGGCGAGAAATATTCTTTGTTAAAAAAGCATTGAACTACCCGGTAGTAAAAGTACGATGAATCTGGCGTGGTTGCATAGTAGCACAGGTATTGATTATTAATGCTTACGTGAGAAGTCACTCTGTTATATTCATTTATTGCTACAGTAATTGCTGCATCATATCTCTCATATTATTAATTCGATTATTATCACAGTATTATCTGCATATATTATTAAATCAATAATTGAGACGACAAAGTTATTCATATTATTAAATTACAATACTTACAATGTCTAGAAGTTCTGTCAAGGAGAGGTTTTGTGAGACCCCGAATTTTATGAATAAAAGTATTCAAATTTTCTATTTTGGTGAATATTGAAATTGATAAAAGTTTAAAGTTAAGGGTGACATTTGAAAATTTTTCAAAGTAAGTGATGATGAAGTTTTGTTTTATTAGTATTATTAATGTAATAAAACAGAAATGGTTTTTATATAAAACAGAATATTTTTATAAAGTTATTCGTTTTATTAGGCTAATAGTAAAATCTTTTTATATAAAACAGAATACTTTTATAAAGTTATTCGTTTTATTAGATTATAAATAGAATATATTATATTTTATTTAAAAGATTTTGCTTTAAATATTGACCGTCCGATTAAAAGTAAATCAATCTGGACCGTTCATGAATTAGTTACTATGCAATCCATTCTTCTATAAATAGAAGCTCATTCCTTCATTATTTCTTACGAATTCACTGAAACTCTAGAGAAAGAAACTATAGAGAGAAAGAAGAAAAGTGTTCTGCTACTTCACCACTTCTATATCCAGTTTCTTCTGAGGTAAGGGATATTATTTGTTGTACTCGTAAGGGGTATTATTCTTTCGTATTCATGAAGAGAATTACTTTCTTTCAATACTCGTAAGAGTTATTATTCCATTCTTTATTATTATGTTGGAATAACCTGTTTATGTGAAGTACCGCATACATGGTGATTTTCTTCTGTTATTCTATTCTTTATTATTATGTTGGAATAACCTATTTATGCGAAGTACCGCATACATGGTGAAATTCTTCTATTATTCCATTCTTTATTATTACATTGGAATATTACATGCAGTGAATTTAGCTTTGACTGGTTCCATTATTTATTATTTTGCATTTATTATTCTGTCGGAATATCCTGTTTGTGCGTTTTAAAAGTTTTAGATAGGTTTCCATTATTTATTATTCGCATTTATTATTACGTCGAATATCCTCGAGTACGTGCATTCATGAGACACTGGTTCCATTATTTATTATTCATCGTTGGGAATAACTTTTATGCGTGAGGTCTCTATCGCATGCTTGTTGAATCCTTCTGTTATTCCATTCTTTATTATTTTGTTGGAATAACCTGTCTGTGTGGATTACCACATGCATGGTGAATGATCATTTATATTCATTCCTTATAAAATTGTGGAAATGATCTGGTTACGTTGATTATAATGAGAGTCATAATAAAAGCATTAGACTGATGAAAATCATGGGTATATGAAGTATTAGTAAGTTTTATGATGAGTTATATTGGTTATTATGTGAAAACATGAAAGTTTCTTAGAAACCACAAAGGGTTGAAAATCAGATTTTGGTGAAAATGGAACATGAAATTCAATTGACCATATCTCCTATTATATTTTGAATTTTTGAGTGTGGTCAAGTTCTAGAGTTAGATCTATGAGTTTTGTAGCATCTCCAAGTGGAATCACTGAAAAAGGTGTTGTTAATTTTCGTGTGGGCTGATTTTAAGAAAGGAGTCAAAAGCTGGAAATGACCGAAATGCTACTGTCCAGATTTTTAGAAGGGCTATTTTGGCCACTTAATTTGTGATAAAATTTTTGACCTTTTGGGACATGAAATTATATGGTATAAGGTACCTCCTGTCCAAAAATGAGCTCATTCCGACTTAAAATGAACATGTTAAGACCATTTCAATATTTAGGTTTTTTTTCCGACGAAAAATGCTATAACTGGAGTTCTATAACTCCGATGACTATGAAATTTAAACTGGAAACTCACGTTAACATGTGTAAGATCTTGCAAAGATTTGGGAATTTATGGAGTTAAACTTGAGGTAGCTATTTTCTTAAAGAATTAATTAGAAATTGATTTTTAAAAAATAGTAAATGAATTTTAAAAATTCCGAGAAAAATATATGTTCAATATAGGACTATATTCTGCTAAATCCCAAAAATGAAATATTTTTGGGACTGATTTGGTATTTTTTATGAAAATAATCTAGTTATGAGTAAATGAGTTAAATATGTTATGTGAAGTTGAAGAGTTGGTAAATAAGATTTTAGGGCTTGAAAATCCTATATAAAGTATGTGCAGATTTTTGATGAGTAATTTGATTATTGGTAAGGAAATTTTATGAGTATGGTATTTTTGAATGATTAAATGCATTATTTAGAAAAGTGTAAACAATTAAATGAAATTGTTTATAAGTTTAAGAAGTGATTAAAATATTGTTATAATATTAACAATATTAGATTATGATTTTATTAAGTGATTGATAATGTTTGGATAAATTTAAAGTCTTTAATATTTATCCTTGATTTAGTTTGATTAATGCTTATAATATTGTCATCATCCTCATATTTATTTTTGTTGAAAGTTATCGTGGCTGTAGTGCGTAGATGGACTTGGTATGATTATGACCGAGGATTATTCGGGTATAATCATAATAGTAATGTTACAAATGATGTGGAAAAAGTTCTCATTAGCCCGTAGTGCATTGATGGAATGATTTTTGGTATGATTATGGCTATGGATTTTCTTGACCAAGGGTGCAAAATGATGAATTTTTTATGGCATGATCGGGGCCAGTTGATGAAAACACGATTATCTTTAGCACGTAGTGCATGGATAATTCGTGGTCGTAATACTAAAGAATATCCTTGGCCTGTAGTGCATGGATGATTCGATGATGTGGATTAATTATTGAGCTGAGTTTCAGCAATGAAATATTAATTCATGGATGTGATAATAATAAATATCCTTGGCCGTAGTGCATGGATAATTCATGGATGTGATATTAACGAATATCCTTGGCCGTGGTGTAGGGGTGATTCAATGATGTGCATTATTTATTAAGCTAAGTCTCAGCATTATTGGTTTTACAGTTGTATATCTTTGGCCGTAGTGCAAAGATGAATTTAATTAGTATGATTATGAGCAGGAATTGTGATTTGGTATAACCATGATTGTTGATGTTTCAGGTGAAGATAGGTGATTAAAATTATCTTCGTCCTGGGTGTGAAAAGGAATTTAGAATCACAATTATGATTATGAGTTATTCATATGATTATGGATAGGAATTGTTGATTGATGTTACAGGGATAAAACATTATCGGTGGACTGTTAACATAGAGAAGATAATAGATCTGATGGTCTATTGACTCTTCCAATGGATTGCTCGTTCCGCTGCAACTATGGTTAAAAAGTTTTATCATCTACCATATGTTCTAAATCTCTGATTTATTATTGATGAAAGCTATTGATAATATAGTTATCTTTAGTCATGATATTCTTTATCGGGCTAGTTGTGCTCACCCTTTTGCTTCATAATTTCTTTCGTAATAAAGTAGTATATTTGGGTCGAAAGTGGGGATAACGAGGGAAATAGTGTGATTGTAAGAGACCCGTCGAAGTTTCTCAATACATTATAAAGCGGCATAACATACAATATATAATTGTATTGAGGACATAAGATCTTGGTGTCGTATTTTATCGTCACTTAATAATTGATTTTGGTGAACAACAATAGGGTGATGAGAACCCGACTTTGAAAGCGTCAAAAGTGCACCTCATTAGAATGAATATGATAGTAATCTTCTCGTTCTTCTTTGGGGTCTTGAAATATTTGCTTCTGTATTTTATAAGGCATTGTAATAATTTGAGTTTGGATACTGTCTATGAGACTATATTGTATTAAAACTCACAATTAACTGTGGTCGTATTCTATACGACAGTTCAACAGTTGTATAAATGAAGTTTGTATTTGATTTTTATAATGTGATATCTGGCGACTCAGGATGGGTCGTGTAGACCTATTTTGGGGGCATTACAGGTTTAGTCACCTAATTGCGCGCTAATAGGGAGAAATCCTTATTGGAAAGCACCCTCTTTCCTGGGAACGACCTGGTTGTTAAATATTGTGAGTTATAATATTAATGATGAATGTTATTAAAAAATTGAATTTGAGTTCGGAGTTGAATTTGGAGACGCAGACGTGATATTTGAGTCCGGAACGATGAAATTAGTAGAAATAGACTATAAACACAAAAAATTTCGGGGTTGACGAAAAAAAGTCAAACAATTGACTTTTTTGGAAAAAGTCAAACTTTGAAATTTCAAAAATAAATTTTTTGATGAAAAATAGTTCCATTATGTTGGGATTATCAGTGTCAGTAAAAATCGACATTTATTTCGATAATAATTGATGTCTGGAAGTTATATTGACCAATCGGGTAATTAATCGGATAAATAAGCAATTAATTGCTATTGATTCACATGATTATAACTATTTGCTCACATGATTGAACTATTGATTTACATTATTTACTATTAGGGGAGGTGGTGCAAGTTTGATAATACTTGCAGGACTAAATTAAAAATGAAAGAAAAGTTGGAGGTATTGTACTGTAATATTTCGAGCTCCAAAACGTGCAATTATCGAAACTATATTTTTCTATAAATAGAAGCTCATTCTTCCTTCATTTCTCACCAATTCACGAAAGCTATAGAGCAATTATTATAGAGAGAAATTATAGAGAAAAGCTATAGAGAGAAAATCTATAGAGAGAAAGAAGAAGAGAAGCCTTCTACGTCACTATTCCAGTATCCTGTTTCTTCTGAGGCAAGGAGTATTATTCTTTCGTATTCATGAAGAGAATTATTTTCTTTCAATACTCGTAGGAGTTGTTATTCCATTCTTCATTATTATGTTGGAATAACCTGTTTATGCTAAATACCGCATACATGGTGAAATTCTTCTGTTATTTCATTCTTTATTATTATGTTGGAATAACTTTGGTTGTCTGAAATCTGCATACATGGTGAAATTCTTCTATTATTAGTTCTTTATTATTATGTCGAATATCGTATAAATGCGTTTTACATGGGACACAGTTCCATCATTTATTATTACGTCAAAATATCCTATCACGTATGCGTTCTGTGGGACTTAGTTCCATCATTTATTATTATGTCGGAATATCCTGTCGGTGCGTTTATGCATGACCTGGTTCCATTATTTATTATTCTGTTGGGAATAACCTGTCTGTGCGATCTATTGCATGCATGGTAAATTCTTTTGTTATTCCATTGTTTATTATTCTGTTGGAATAACATGTCTATGTGGATTATCACATGCATGGTGAATGATCATTTGTATTCATTACTTATTAAATTGTGCAAATGATCTGTTTACGTGGATTATGATAAAAGTCATAATAAAAGCATTAGACTGATGAAAATCATGGGTATATGTAGTATTAGTAAGTGTTACGATGAGTTATGTTGGTTATTATCTGAAAACATGAAAGTTTCTTAGAAATCACAAAGGGTTGAAAAATTAGATTTTGGTGAAAATGAACCATGAAATTCAATTAATCATATCTCCTGTTATATTTCGAATTTTTGAGCGTGGTCAAATTTTAGAGTTAGATCTATGAGTTTTCTAACTTATCCAAGTGGAATCACTAGAAAAGGTATTGTAGATTTTCGTGTGGACTGATTTTAGCGAAGGAGTCAAAAACTGCCAATTTCGAAAAAGCTATTGCCCAGATTTTGAAAAGGGCATTTTCAGCCACTTAATTTATGAGAAAAATTCCGGCCTTTTGGGACATGGAAATATATTGTATAAAGTACCTCCTGTCAAAAAATGAACGCATTCCGACTTAAAATGAGCAAGTTATGACTATTTCAATATTTAGGTTTTTCCGACGAAAAATGCTATAACCGAAGTTCTGTAAAGTCCCCGAATCCGGATACTTAAAACCCGAACTCGGTACTTCACGATGCCATTTCTATGAGCGGAATAATATTAATAATATTAACAATAATATAGATTTTCAAATTAATTTACATATTATCAGAGTTTAGTTCCCAAGTACGAAACCTTTAAACATTCATTACATGATAATAATAATAGTATTTATCATCCTTATCATAAAGTTAGACTATTACATAGAATAGCTTAAACATTCATTCAGCAACTTTCCCTTTCCCCTTGTTCTTGGCAGATCCTTCGGGTTGTTCACACTTAGCTGAAAACATTTAAATTAAGCAAGAATGAGCATTTGAGTGTCCAGCAAGTAATATCAACAATATCAGTTAGCTAAAAGGATTAAATGTTTTCTTTGAACGAAACTTCTACAACGGATCAATAGTTGTGAAGTAAACTGGACCAATAATCAATAACATATCATTTTAAATTTTAAATTTTTTTGAAACTAACATACGGACTATAAATGATGATCATTTGATGACTATGAACATTGTTTTATATTTTTGAAAAGGTTTAAAGCAGAACTTCATCATGGAAGTCGTCATTTCTTCTGAACAGGGGGGTGATCGACCCGTTATGCCTGTATTGATCAATACTACATTGCTAGAACGATATTATCGTTCATCCTTTGTCCGTAGTAGTAGCGCATAAAAATTTCCCATGATTGGGATGTTCATATGATCTTGAATCCATACCAAAACAATTCGGTTGGATAAGTTTTATCTTATTCAACAACAACTTTAAATATATGTCTATTTGGATCAAATAGCTTAGGCGACCTTTATTTCGAGGTATACATACTAAGCAACTATAAGTATGTATCAACATGTGATAAAATATAATGATTATCCAAGTGGGGACACTTGTTTAACCATGTTATAGAAATTAACGAACAGAATAAATAACTTGATCACTATTAACAGAATAAAGGAAATTGTACAACAATTATTGTTTAATAGCTTACTTATACAGAATCATTGCATAAGTATATACAAAGGTTGAAATATTTGAACAATTGAAATGAATAGTTTAGATATTATCTTACGCACGTCCTTAGCATAAAGTAAATGCAAAGGTTTAGATACTTGCCTTGTCTGCTGCTTACACAACTTAGATATATCTTTTCTATCAAGTCCTATCATTAAATAGATCATTGTCTGATTAGAATAATATATCGTATAATACTGCTTATTACGAAACACACATTCTAATCACATTGTCACATAATTTTAACACCATTGAATCACAAATAATTCACTTATCAAAGTCAATCGATCTAAATCCGGATAAATTTACGAAATATGTTGATTCTGAAACAACTTTATCGAGAAATTATCGAGTCTATGATTCTATCTGGGTTATACAATATCCATTTGGATAACTTAAACACCCGTCGACTTATTTTTCATGGCCTTATAATAATTTTTAAACAATTATTACCATTTATCATAATTTTGAAATATCGAGAATCATTATTAAATGATTTAAATAATAAACAACTCTATTATCATTAATATTTAATTAATAATAAACTATTAATGAAACCATTGCCAAAATATTAAGTTATTTAAAATAACTTAAACTATTTTTAAAACATTTATATTACCTTTAAATGATTTTTAAAACATTTAAAATCATTATTAAATAATTACCATTAATATTTAAATATTAATGAACTATTTATCTAAATATTAAAAGTCATTAATTATAACTTAAAATACTTTTAATTCATTTTATCCCTTTTAAATAATTTTAAATTAATAAAACCATTTTAAAACTATTTATTTAATATAATTATTAAATAAATTTAATATCATTAATCATTAAATAAATATCATTAATATTAAATTATTAATGAAATTATTCTTTTAAATATTAAAAGTTATATTTTATAACTTAAAATATTTTTAAACACTTTATTTTCATTTAAAATGATTTTTAAAATAATAAAATCATTTTAAACTAATTTATTTAATATAATTAAATAATTTTTAATATCATTATTAATCATTAGTTAATGAAATTAACCATTAAATATTAAAAGTTATATTTTATAACTTAAAATATTCTTAAATACCTTATTATTATTTAAAATGATTTTTAATATAATAAAATCATTTTTAATTTATTTATTTAATTCATTTACTAGATAACTTAATTATCTTTAATATTAATTTATTAATGAAAATTATCATAAAATATTAAAAGTCATTGTAGATAACTTAAAATATTTTCATATATCATAATATAATTTTAATGATTTTTCATGTATTTAAATCATTTTTAAATAATTTATTTAATATTATAATTAAATAAATTAAATACTTTTAATATTCCAAAAATATCAAATATTTATAAAATATATTTAAAATAATTAAAATATAATTTTGAGAATTTAAAATAATTTTAATAATTTATTTTGTATTTTTAATAATTAAAAACCCTTTTATCAATTTTTATTAATTTTGAAAATTATAAATAAAGCGTCATTTGAAGAAGGCTACTTTATATAGCAGCGAAACACGCCGCTATAGGTGTTCTTCATGTTCTTGATGAAACCCAGATTTTCATAGCAGTGAACAAGGTATCGAGTTTGACCAAGATTTACGGTCGTATCCGACGATATTCTTGAGCGTCTTATCATTCACATATTGTAGTACTAATGCACGACTACAAGTTACAACAACTAAAATGACCAAACAACCTATAACAAAGTAGATCTGAAGCCACGAACAAGCTGTCAGAGCTGTTCTTCATTTTCTGGGTTACCCAGAAATGAAAAACGATTAACCAACTCGTTACAGGCTTCCACCACTTCAATCAAGTGCCTTTGTTTTTTTGATTTATGAATTCTAGGTTCTAGCCCACATATAACACTACACATCCGTTACTTAACATCAACAAAACAACAACGAGATCCATAAGATATACCTCGGTCAAACCACGGCGAAATAAACCAAATATTTTTCGGAAATTTTCCGAATTCATAATCGTAATAGGATGGTCTACTTTGACCATCCACTACATTCGATTCTTATACTTTTAAGGAGATGTTAAGGCATAAGATTAAAGTTAATATACCCGGCTATAATCCGGATGCAACAAAAGCGATAAAAAAAACTAACAACATGCCGGATCCGAGCCATCAAACTTCTGTCGAGACAAATCTGGGCAAGTTCTTGGACCGCCAGAAAGTTAGGTCAATCTTGGGGTCAACGGTGATTTGGCCGTGAATATCTTGCAATATAATACTGATTTATGCATGATTCTTGACCTAGATTAAAGAGGACATACCGGACTACAACTACAAAGCTTTAAACAACAAAATAGTTAACATACAAAGATTAAAGAGGCGACATTTGCTTGTCGATCGACAACAAAAATTTTCAGATTTTTAAAAACTCAAATCTGAAGATTTTGATGATATGGATCTATCTAAAACCAACCCGGATCGTCATAATAACTTATAAACAACATGTTTTAACAATAAAACTAACATCAAACAACAAAAATTTGGGAATGATTCAAGCTAAGGTTTTGTACCTTTGATGTCCAAATTTCGATTTTGTGTTCTTGATTTGGTATGATTGATGGTGGGGCTTGGATGGGGATTTGAAACACTTAAGAAATTAAGTAGGCTTTAGAGGAGGGAGAGAGGTCAAGTATGATCTTAGTGAATATTTGGGCAACAAAATAACATTTTTTCTCTCTCGATCCTTAAATAGACAATATAGATGCATGAATGGGTGAGATATGTTCTTTGGTTTCTTTGTCAATTTGGTAGGTGTAGAGTTGTTAGTTTGTTCACCCACTTCACCCAGAGTGAAACCTAAGTTTGTAGCTTTAATAATGCAAAGGGGCAAAATGGTCATTTCTTTAAATTTCTAGAAAAGTGCCTTAGGGTTTAGGGTTTAGACATTTTAGTGTTTAGGGTTTAACATTTAACCCTTAAAGATTTAGCAACTAATATTTCAAAAATTTCCAAATTTAGGATTTAACAATTAGAGTTTATTACAAAAATAATAATATAAAATAACTAAATTTGGTTTCTAAAATTAGACAATTTAGGTTTATTAATTAGATTAATAATTTTTTAATTACTTTATCTGATAACATTAGGGTTTAGATCATATACTTATCATTGACTTTGCTAATTTAGCAATTAGGGTTTCCAGTTTCAAATTAGGGTTTCACGACAAAATTAGGGTTTTAATTTAATAATTAGGGTTTACTAATTATCATATCTTTAAGTAACACATAACATATATCATATAACCCAAATATTTAACGATTAAATAAGTTTCCCATTTAAATTGATAAGCGAGTTAAATCAATTAATCTAGGGTTTGGTCGATATACCATAATCGAATTGACCAACCATCATCGAGACAATTTTACTGATTACATTATTATATGCTTTGAAAAATCAAAATATTATAATATTATAATATTATTATCATTCCTTGATCAAAATCCAAAATTAGGGTTTGGATTCCATATCCGATTTATCTGTTATCATTAAGTTAAAATAATTAACTTAATATTACGAACAAATTTATATAATGAAATAATTATTATAATTATTCTAAAATCATTTCATATATTATTTGAATAATATAAACATATAATTTCATGGAAAAATAATTAATAAAACATTTCTAATATAGAATTAATTCTTATAAAAATATCACTTATAATAACCAATATTTCTAAAATAAAATTATTTACAATTAATAATGTAATACTTAAATTTTATTTATCAAACATATAATTATAATTACACATTACCTTGGCACATATCATTCATATTTATTTTTAATAAATAAAAAAAAAATTTATACGCAAAATTTATGATTTATTTATATAGAAAATATCGGGTTGCTACAAGTTCTATAACTCCGATGACCATGAAATTTAAACTGGAAGCTCAAGTTAACTTGTGTAAGATCCTTCCAAGATTTGGGAATTTCTGGAGTTAACCTTGAGGTAGCTAATTTCTTAAGGAATTAATTAGAAATTAATTTTTGAAAAATAGTAAATGAATTTTAAAAATTCTGAGAAAAATATATGTTCAATATAGGACTATATTCTACTAAATCCCAAAAAAGAAATATTTGTGGGACTGATTTGGTATTTTTCATGAAAATAATCTAGTTATGAGTAAATGAGTTAAATATGTTATTTGAAGTAACAAAATTAGAAAATAGGATTTTATGGCTTGGAAATCCTATATAAGGTATATGCAGATTTTTTATAAGGGAATTGATCATTGGTGATGAAATCTTATGAGTATGGCATTTTTGAATGATTAAATGCATTATTTGGTAAAGTGTAAACAATTGAAATAAATTGTTTATAAGTTTAAGAAGTGATTAAAATATTGTTATAATATTAATAATATTAGATGACGAGTTTATTAAGTGATTGATAATATTTGGATAAATTTAAAGTCTTTAATATTTATCCTTGTTTTCGTTTGATTAATGCTTATATCATTGTCATCATCCTCATGCTTATATTGTGATGAAAGTCATCTTTGGCTTACGTGCATAGATGGACTTGGTATGATTATGACCAGGGATTATTCGGTATAATCATGACCGTAATGTGATGAATGATGTGGTGAAAGTCCTCAGTGACCTGAAGTGCATTGATGAACAGTTTTTTGGTATGATTATGACCAGGGATTATTCGGTTTAGTCATGACCATTGATGATTTAATGAATATCCTTGGCGCGTAGTGCAGGGAAGATTAGATGATGTGGTTTATTTATTTAGCTGATTCTCAGTGATAAAAATTGATGAAAACATTTTAAATCATAGAAGATAGTAGATATCATGCTCTACTTGATTCTTCTAATGGATTGCTTATTCATTGCGCAGTAAACTTGATGTCTATTGTATTTTATCAGTTTAACATTGTTGAAGACTAATGATAATTTATTCTGCATTATCGTAGTTATAATATTTCTTCTTGGGCTAGTTGAATTGAGCTCACCCTTTCTTTCTTTATTCTCTTGAGAAAATGAGAATATAGTTGGGACCGAGTCGAGAAGCGAATAATGATTCAGGATGATAGCATAAGTAGTCCTCACTATTACATTAAATAATGTGATAATAAATGTAATGAGGATTGAATTTGAGTTTGTATCATCATACATGAGGACTCCATTGAGAGTGGATATTGTCTAGATGACAATATTCTTATTAAAACTCTCGGTTTATGTTTTTTGTAAGTATTTTACCTGACGGTTGTATTATTAAGTTGTATTTGTATTTTTTGTACCATGTATTTGGCGACTCAATATTGGTGATGTATACCTATTTTGGGGGCGTCACAAGGTGCCCAAGGAATGCTACTTCCTCAAGCCAGAACTCGCATTTCTTCAACTTGGCATAAAGCTTGTTTTCACGAAGCTTTTGGAGTATCAGCCTCAAGTATTGCTCATGATCTTCACGACTTTTGGAATATACGAGGATGTTATCAATAAAGACGACCACAAAGTGATTCAAATATTCCTTAAATACTCGGTTCATCATATCCATGAAGGTAGCAGGAGCATTAGTCAATCCAAATGACATGACTAGGAATTCGTAATGCCTGTAGCGAGTTTTCAAAGTCGTCTTTGGAATGTCATCGGTTCTAATCTTTAATTGATGATATCCAGAACGAAGATCGATTTTTGAAAAGAATTTGGCACCCTACAACTGGTCAAACAGGTCATCAATGCGAGGCAACGGATATCTATTTTTGATAGTGACATGGTTCAACTCCCGATAATCAATACAAAGTCGCATACTCCCATCTTTCTTTTTCACGAATAGAACAGGAGCACCTCAAGGAGAAGTACTAGGACGAATGAAACTGATGTCTAACAATTCCTGCAGTTGGGTCTTTAACTCCTGAAATTCAATAGGAGTCATTCGATATGGGGCTTTGAAAATAGATTTTGTACCAGGTTCAAGGTCGATACAAAATTCAATTTCTCGCTTTGGGGGTAGGCCAGGAAGTTCTTCAGGGAATAATAATAATAATAATAATAATAATAATAATAATAATAATAATAATAATAATAATAGTAGTAGTAGTAGTAGTACTAATAATAATAATAATAATTATTATTATTATTATTATAATAATAATAATAATAATAATAATAATAATAATAATAATAATAATAATAATAATAATAATAATAATAATAATAACAACAACAACAACAACAACAACAACAACAACAACAACAACCGTCATAATAATAATAGTACTAATAATAATAATAACAATAACAGTAATAATAATAATAATAGTATTACTAATAATAATAATAATAATAATAATAACAGTACTAATAATAATAGTAGTACTAATAATAATAATAATAATAATAATTAAAAGTATCACAACTAGGTTTCGAACCTAAGACCTCTAGGTTATTGGGCCATTAAGCTACCACTGTGCCATTCTAATTTATTAGTTAACTAAACAACTGCCATAACTTGTAGCGGTAGACAGTGTAGCACATGAGCAAATGAGGGGCAAATGAGTAATTTTTATACCTGACAAATGGACCGGGCTAAAAATATTAGTTACAAGGATTTTTACTTTAAAGTCACTATATACCTTACTATATCTTTTTTTAATACTTGTTGTTTTAAAATAAAGGGTGGAGCTGGTACTAATAAACTATATATACATATTTATTTTAATTTTTATTATATATATATATAGAGAGAGAGAGAGAGAAAGGCAAGGAAAAAGGAGTGAAATTAGTGAGAGAGTACAGACTAGAGAATTAGGAAGTCTAGCTGTCATCTGCAACTCATGTGGAATTGTTCCAAAATTAGTATGATTTATTAATTAAAAATAATTTATCAAGTAATTTACAAGTCATATAATTTTATTGGTATTATTAACTTTTAGTATATTTTAATTCTAAGGGAAGGATTTGTTGTTTTCAAATATAACGGTAGACACTACCAAAATTTTATAAATAATACTATTATATAATTGCCCTCATTATATATATATATATATATATATATATATATATATATAAGCATTAAATTGGTGGGTCTTCATTTATCTTAGCATGAACTTTCAGTTTGCATGAAGGCTTGACCAGTGTATGTTAGTAGGAGTGCCGGGTAAGTGACTTTAGGATAAAAATTTCTTGTAGCTCAGTTGGTTTGAACATTTGTTTAAGGAGTGTGGGAGGTCTAGAGTTTAATTCTTAAGTAGGATATACTTACAAGTACTCACTCACTCCGAGAATGAAAGTGATGATTGATTTTATGTGAATTTAAAAAAAATATCAAATGATGAAATTATTCATATTTAAATTCTCATCTAATTGCATATTTTTCTATACATGACTAGTGATATTATATAAATATTTATAAATAATAAAAATATGACATTTAATCGTAAGGATATTACGCACAAATTATTGTAAAAAAATAGATTATTTAATATAAGTAAATATTTAACTTGAGATTACATAAAATAATAAGAACTTTTATTCTTAGACGGAGGGAGTACCTTAAATCATGAACATATTTTTAAGTCCAAAAACAAAACATAAAAAGAAGAATAGTAATGGTATATCCCTAGCTATTCTTAGTTCTCCTTTTACCCTTTTTCAAATATATTATAAAATTAAATTATAATACTATCAGTTCTAAGAGAAAACATAAAAGATGAAGAAAATGTTATCATGTTTTATGAACCAAAACAGAATAATGTTATTCAAAAATGACTTATAAGTCATTCCTAATAAGATAGTTTGACCCATATTAATGTAATATCAATTTTATCCGTATTTTATTTAATTATTTTTAAAAAAAATGAATTTGTAAAATAGAAGAGTAAGATGCAATGTCACTTTAATTGGCGTTAAAACTTTTATTTTTATTTTTTTATAGCTAAAGTCTTATATACTCCTTCATTTCCGACGCCGATGACAGAGTATACATAAAAAATATTGATGTTTGTAAACAAGTACAAGAGATCAAAGACATTAAAAAAAAAAAGAGAGATTCCAACGTCAGTTAAAATGATATTACATCTTACTCTTCTTTTTTACAAATTTGCTTTATACAAAAATTTAAAAAAAGTTACAATGCTAGTTAGTTTGGCATTGTATCATATTTTTATTTTTTTCAAACTTCTTTAAAAAAATAAAATCATTTTAAAAACAATTAAGATAATTTTTTTTTAAATTCATTTTTTAAAAAAATATTTTTTAAAGTGACGTTGGATGCATTTTTGATTTTTAGCCAACAGCCATATCCGACCCCCTTTTGCCCTAACACTCTGCCCCCAATATATAGGACTGAGCAAAAAATGAGTATAATAGAATTACCGAAACGGACCAAAATTTTCTGATAATTCGGTTATTTTTAACATTTCGGTTATATTCGAAATTATTTACGATTTTCGGTTAGTTTATACGGTTTCACTTTTGGGTTATTTGGTTAACTGAATAACCGAATAAAGCGTTACAGCGGTACTGCCCTTATAACACAGTAACACTTAAAATAATAATATGAGTATCAGAGTTACTCAACCGTCAATCACTCAGCCCCAGAGCCCTAGATCCCCAAACCCAAAGATCTCGACTCAAGTCTCAACCTCTCATTGGCCGACGTCCATCGGCGCATCGCCTCATCTCCTTTGACCCTTCATCGGTCAACGGTCATCATCAGTCAATCTCGATCTCTCGAACTCTCGAGTCTCGATCTCTCATCCGGTCTGACATCTTCAATTCTTCATCGGCCCTTTATCTCGAACTCTCGATCCCTCATCTTACATCTCTCATCTCAATCTCTCAAGTCTTATCCGGTCCTCCCTCAGAAGTCAGAATCTGTTTCTGCCCTAACCCAGATTGTGAGTTCTTGTTCTTCAAATTATGAGTTCTTGTTCCTTAAATTGTGAGTTCTTGTTCCTCAATTGTTATTTTAAGTTTTTAACAAGTACTTATTTTTGAATATTTGACCTGTAGACTGCGACCTATTTAGATCTGGAAGGTTGATAGACTTCCTAGTATTATTAATTTGTTATGTAGTATAACAGATATTCTAGGAAAGAAAGCTTCTTTACCAATTCACCTTTTGAAATAACTAGTTGTAGTGTGGTTTTTCTGGTTAGTAGCTTTAAAACATGGTATACTTATGCAGCTGGGGGAAATTATTAAAAAAAATCTCATTTTGATTGGATGCTCTGCAATAGAAGTCAAGCTTCAAGAAGGAGTACCTTCTTATATAGAAACTCTTTCTAAGGCTGGAATCAAGATTTGGGTGCTAACTGGGGACAAGATGGAAACAACAATAAATAAAGCTTATGGTTAGTTTATATGTAATCTGGTGCTTCCTTTTGCTAAAACTTCTTTATTCATGTGATAATTTCTGCAAATTCTTAAATCTTGTATCTGTGTTCTACTTGTTTCAGTATGCAAGTTGATTAATAATGACATGAAACAGTTTGTAATCAGTTCAGAAACTGACGCGATCAGAGAAATTGAGAGCAAAGTAAGCAGGACTTTAGATAAAGTATTTTGTTTCCATGTAGAATCAATTTTTTAGGCTACAGATTATCTGTTTACCTATACACTTTATACTGTCAAGGTGACCAAGTGGAGATTGCACGTTTTATCAGAGATGCAGTTAAAAATGATCTGAAAAAATTCTATGATGAGGCCAAACACTACCTTCATACAGCGTCTGGAGTCTGCATATAATGGTGATAGATTTTTTGAAATGGGTTTATTAAACAAAGTATAAAATATCTTGATGAGGCTTTGATTTTGTTAAAAAAGTATGGGTAAGTGGGGATTGATTTCTTATATTTTGTTCATGCTTTTGGCTTAATATAATTTGGGTTAGTGTGTTTGTTGGTTATTTTTTGATTGTATTTCTTATTTTTTTATGATCCAACTCCTACTCAACTATATGACTTAGATGGATTTTTAATTTGCGACAGTTTAAAATGGTTACTGCATATAATGCTAATAGATTTTTTGAAATGAGTTTATTAAACAAAGTTTAAAATGGTTTGGTGTGGCTTTGAGTTTGTTAAAAAGTATGGGTAAATGGAAGTGGGGGTGGGTGGGGTTGATTGGTTATATTTTATTCATGTTTTTAGCCTAATATAATCTGGGTTAGTGTGTTAGATGGTTATTTATTGATTGTATTTTTGGGTCTGTGTTAGTTACTTATTTGTTGATTTTGTTTCTTATTTTTTTAATGATAACATGGATACCACTCTGGACCAAAATTAGCTCTTCTGATTGATGGAAAATGTTTGATGTATGCTTTAGACCCAAGTTTGCGATCAATGCTACTGAATTTGAGCTTGAATTGTAGCACAATAGTTTGTTGCCTTAGACCTAACATGTTATTATCTACTATTAGCATGTACAAATTCATATACACATATTTACATCATAAAATATTTCTCCCAAAATTAATTCTCTCGTGCAAGGAGCTAGTAATATAAGAGGGAAGCTGGGAAATTTTCAGGTGGTGGATCTGATTTCTTATGGGTACAAATCTCATATGTAATCTTTGTTTGGTTTTTGCTTGATCTTGTGTCCATTGATTTTTTTAGTACATATTGTATATGTTTTTTCATTCGTGTTATTTCCATTTCTTCTGGGTTTGCAGTCTACACTCTACATAACATGTCCCTTGAACACTATTCTTTATTTGAGAAATTCTCCCCATTAATAAATTGAGTTACTCAAATTGCAACTAATCTTCGTTGTAGTTTTGTAATGTGCATAAATGAGCTAGGAAATCATTGTCCCATAATTATTAAAAAATTTGGCCTTCAATGAGAGCATATGATGGCTAATTCCTCTTAAATTTTTGGCTCACTATGGCACATTTTATGGGTAATTAAGTGCATTGCTTAATTTATATTCAAGTCTTCTATTTGGACCATGGAGGTGATGTTGCTATACATGTATTCCTATATTGCATGTTGTAATCTCTAGACATCAACTGTGAAGGAGTACCGGGACCAAACAACTTTAGTGTTTTTCTACATCTTATTGAAATAAACCCAAGTGATACGGAAATGGTTGTGATCGTATATTCAGTAAGAAAACTACAAACCCCCCATTCTGATGCCATTTGGGTTTTTAGCTAAAACTTTAATTGAAACTTTAATGGTTTGCTAAAATTTATTTTTATTACTGAACCTATAAGCAAAATAAGAAGCAGAGTACTCAATTAGTTAATGAACCAAAAGCTAGTAGTATCATGTTTATCAAGTTGAAATATGTCTGTTTGTGACTGATTTGGGAGGGTTACTTCCTTTTTGTCAAATATTATACTGTCAATGTAATAGAAATACTGTTTTCCTATTGGTTTTAATATATTGGGTTTCCTCCTATATTTTTCAATTATTATGTTGATGTCTTTATCGAATCTTTATGTTGATGTCTCCTCCTCCTAAACAAGTGGAGTAGTCATTGCGATTGTGTAAGAGTGGTTATTATTAAAGAAAATTATTACCCTTTTCGTATCTGTCTATCAATACACATACCTGCAGATGCATGTTATGATAGACCCATTAATGTTATGATAGAGAGGATTGAACCAAAACATCGCCCTTCGGATGGACTTGTTAGTACTTATACTGCTGGCGACATTAAGCCTTCAAACCTTAATCCTAAAAGAAGCAGCCCAAAGGCAAAGAGTTCCACCCGCGAAGTGTCTCTCTTTGCAGGTATATATGGATTGGTTCTTCTGATATTAGCATATATGTCTAATTACCACAGTTGAATGGCGCGTGATACCAGAAGTGATCTGTATGCTTTTGGCAACACATGCTGTACTAGTCGGCTATTCTTGGTGTTAACTTTGCTTTGTTATTGGCATCCTACAAGAGACAGTGATGTAACAGAAAAGCATATTGAACAGATTAAAGTGTACTATGAGAAGGAGCTAATAAGGGAATTCAAGAAGATTGCTTCCATTCTAGTTCCAGACAAAGATTGGTCTTTACGTATTGGGGCCATGAAGAGAGTAGAAGGTCTTGTTATTGGAGGTTTGTCACCATTCGTTATCCTTTATACCTGCAAAAAAGAGAGCAAGAAATATTTATCCTTCTTTCTTATAGTAGCACGACTAAATTGTGACCTAGTTATTTATTATTTTATGTATGTTGTGTTTTTATAAGAAGAGTTTAAAAAGTTAATGAAATAATGAGTCAAGTAGAGCTGATAGTGTGGATTAATTTATTTATTTTGGGATAGAGATAGCATGGTTTTGGTTGAGTGTTCCAACTAAAAATGGGGAGAGAACAATAGAAACTATTCCCTCCACACCAAGACGTGTTGTTGGAAATCTTTTTAGCAAGAATAAATGATGAATTTGCACCTTACTGTTTTTATAATATAATTCAATATCCCCATCCCCCATGTTCCTGTACCCAATTGTTGAACACATGCATTTTCCTGACTTGCTATTATTTTTACATATGTGCAGGAAGACTGCTTCTACGACCTGCCTTACAATACTGGGTATCAAATTTTCATGCTACGCTTACGAAAGATAAGGGACGAAATTATGAAGTTTACTCTCTCTATATATGTAGATATATACTTTGATTGAAGAACTGTGGTAGCTTTAGATGGTTAATTGTAAAGATAATGAATGATTATGTAGTGGATGATTTTATTAAGTTAATAATATTTTAGTTTTTTGTATTTTTGCCATTATTTGCTATGGGGACATTGAGCCAGTCAGGTACACAAAAAGAATGTTAAATTTTGATTTGGCAACAATATAATTCGTTACCAAAGCATTGAACAAGTTTTAATATGGCAACAATTTTTTATACATTTAGCAACAAATTTTCGTTGCTAATGGCATTAAAAACTTTATATTTGGCAACGAAAAAGTAACCTAATAACAACGGAGAAGATATTATTGCTAATACTAAAATAAAAGGTAACATTTTTTATCGTTGCAAATCATATCAACTTTCGTTGCACATATAAAGAAAGCGACAACATATAATGTCGTTGTTAATCGATTTTAATTTTCTTTATTGAAAAATAACCGAAGAACAAACATTTTTGTTCTTTGATCAAAGATAATGTCGTTGCCAAATAATATAATCATCAGCGAAAATCGTTCTTTAAAAAGTTTACATTTCGCAACGAAAGCAAGCTTAAGCAATAATTTTCATAATTCTATCGCAACGAAAAATGTCGTTGCAAAATGGTGTCAATTACAAGCGAAAATGCATGGTCGTTGCAAAAAAAGAGTTTATTTCGTTTGCGATTTAGCAAGCTTTTGCAAGCGAAATGGGCTTTTTAGCAACGAAATTTAAATTATTCTACAACAATACATTTTGTTGCTAAAGGATCGATGTATCTATCTGAAAGCCAAATTTCATTTTAAAATGTATTACTTTTGGCAGCGAAAAAAAATGCGTTAGATTCTTGGAACAATTAGCAACGCATCATTCAATCGATGAAAAACTTAACGACAAGAAAGTCGTTGCCAAAAACCTTTAGCAACAAAATTTGGCACCTTTAACAATGAAAATCGGTTGTTGCTGAAGCCCCATTTTTTTGTAGTGTCTGTGTATAAACTATGTAGGCTAAGTATCCTACACATCCTTGTCTCAACAACTTCTTGGCTTGCATCACCGTTAAACAACTTGCTTATCGAGGTGACTTGCTGCCATAAAACACAACCTTTGACGGAGCCATAAGGTTAACACATTTCTTTTGGCAATCAATTACTGTCCTGTAATTGAATAACTAATACATTCCCAGTATGACATCAAATTCCCCAAGTTTAATTTTTATCAAATCTACCATCATCTCGTGACCCTTTATAACCACTCTACAATTCTTGTATATAAATCTAACATGAATCACTTCCCTATTCGCAATCTCTATGCTTCAGGGAAATTCTAATTCTTCATGAGGAAAATCTAAGTTCTGAGCAAATTCATCGGATATAAATGAACAAGTATCACCCGAATCAAATAGCATATAAGCATTAATACCATTAATCAGAATGATACCTGACACCACATCCTTAGACTGGACATCATCCTGTATGGTCATATTGAAAGTCCTTGCGGTAGGTCGGCTTGATTGTGTTGGTCCAGTGATAGTTAATGTACCACCACCATTGTTTCCCTTTCCTCCACTTGCATTTCCCACTGTCTTTTTAGAGCAATCACGAGCCATGTGATCCTTCGATCCGCAGGTGAAACACGCTCCCTTCTTTGGACTAAAATAGTTTGGAGCAATGTGACCCTCCTAGCCACAATTGAAACACACCCTTTTACCCTTCAAACACACCCCAGTGTGGTTCTTTCCGCAAGAAGCACAAGCTTCAAACTTTTTCTTTTTATTGATTTCCTTGCTATCCTCCCGTACTCGAATTTTCATTCCACTTTCTCTTCTGGTTATTACTTCCACTATTAATTCCACCAACCTTATTTTCATTCTCACTCTTCCTCTTCTTTTGTTTTTTATTATATTTGGTTAAGGCATTTCTTCCACCTTCCGCGATAATTGCCTTTTCCAACACTGTCGCAAACGTGTTTAGCTGAAACATCGAAACCTTATTATACAACCAGGGCTTCAACCCTTTTTCGAACCTTATCACCTTACGCTCATCATTATTAACTTGATAAGTGGCAAACCTTGCCAACTCATTAAACTTCGCAGCATATTCTGGCACAGTCATGGCTCCTTGCTTCAATTCTAAGAATTGAACTTCCATCTAATTTTGAGAACTCGTCGAGAAATACATTTCAAAAAATTTTTCTTTAAACCTATCCCATGCTATTATTTCCTATCCCCCACGAACCTTATTCTCTTGCCACCAATAGCTAGCTTCCAACTTCAACATGAATTTTGCGAAAGCGGTCTTTTGATCCTCGTTGACTTTGGCAATGTTAAATACCTTCTCCATTTCCATGATCCAGGTTTGTGCTTCAACTGGATTCATAGATCCTTAAAACTCCGATGGTCCAATCGCTTTGAAGTCCGTGAAGGTTGTGACATGAGCTTGCGGTTGATTCGCAAGTGCTTCAGTTAATAAAGTCACCAACTATTGAACCGGGTTAGCGTTGACCTCGTTATTATTGTTAGCAGACCCCTCAAGAGGTGGTTGTTGGCAAGGTTGTCTTCTTCTAGGAGGCATCTTCTGTTAAAATTTATGCTTATTAGTTCATTACTCAACCTCTTGAATATCTTAAAGTTTAACTTAAACATTCTAAGATTAAAGCTATAACACATAACATTTTAATAAACTTTAATATTTTATCCATTTAAAACTTTTCATTACATAATAAGGATGGCATCTCTGCTATCAACACCCATTTTCCTGAACTAAACAAGTTTCAGGATTACATCCTCATATTACACCTTTATTTATCTCATAATAAGAGATTCACAATGTATTCATTTACATACTTAAATCATATATTATTATTAGTATCCCTCCTATCTTGGCATATTAAGACGATGCGAGGCTTCTCTACGTTCTTCCTCCATAAAGCGATATGTCGTCCTATGATCCATCACAAACCACGACAAGTCTTCAAACTGAGGTGGGTAATAAAAGACTTGATTTTGGGCCCTATCAATCGCAGAATGAAAGGAATAATCCATTTCATTCATCTTAGCCTTCTTTGTCTGAACCTTGGCTTCTGCACGATCTGTACGTTGGGTAGCTTTCATCCAGGTGTCTTCTGCTCTCGCTTGCTTTGTTGACTCCTCCTTCAAGTCGTCTTTTAGCTTCTCCACATCAGTCTTCATTTTCCCATTCTCAGCCAACAAATCCTCTTGCTGACCCTTTGTATGAACTAGGTACCACTCCGTGTTTCCAAGTCGTGAGTCGAGTTCTTGAATCTCATCATCTTTCTACTCTATAGTAGCCTGACGCATCCTAACTATCTCCTTTAGCTTCTCTATCTTATCCTGTAGTTTTATGTTTCGATCATACAGTGCATCATACATCTCAGCTGATATGGAATTTAGTGGAAACTCCACGGGATCCTCTTCCTCATCCTCCACCTCTATCTCCTCAGAGTTCCCCTCCTCAGGATTAGACACATGCTCATCCTCCTGTTCTTCCTCAGTAACTAACAGAGAAGGCTCCCTCTGAATCAACTATTCCCAAACCATATGAACATCTTGGGGCTCCTCATCTCTAGGTATCTGAGGTATCACTTCCCTAGTTGGACTGGATCCTCCAACGTTAGACATCCTGATAACAAAATACTTTCAAATTTTATTTATTAAGTGACATTCTTCGATACTCGCGAGCACATAAGTTATTAACACATAGCACATAATGTCTTTTATTGTTTAGCTTCAATGGATGCATTAATTCATTCCTTAAAACTCTATAAGAGTTTGACACCACTATGTTTTCTGTTTCATTAAAGGTTACTTCCTAAGGTTTCCCCACCTAAAGTTCATAACCTAAAGCTTTGATACCAAACTGTGACACCCCCAAATCTGGGTACTTCAGTCTCCACAGGATTTGGTGCTCACTTTCCAAATATTTACATCTAACTACCCATAAACAAGGATAAAGACATAACTTAAATAAATGTCTTCCCCATTAAAGGGTTACATCAACTTAAAACATTCCCAGGTAATCTAACCTTTAAATATTATATAATTCTGCAGAATACATCACAAAATAAATTAAGTCTTATAACATAATTCGATAAATAAACTAAACAAGTCTTCATCATTTGGACATTTTGCCCTTGTCTTTGCTGGAAGATAGCTCATCACATTTCTCGACTTTAGCTGCAGTGTTTAAATGCAAGAGTGAGCAAACAATTGCTCATTAATACGAAGAATGATAATGGCAACCGCATAAGATTAAACATTGAATACGGAATATTAAAGAACTTGTTCTACGAATCAAGGATAGAAAACAAATTCAGGATTTATATCTGAGGGTCTTTAAGACCATGAACTATGTCTCGAGGTTATTAAGTATTTCTACTTTCACCTTTAACAGTCATTAGACTATACAAACCTTAACCTTCGTACTTAGGGGGATCAGCCCTTCATACTATGTATTGTGCACAAACATCTAAACATTAACACGTACAAAGTCCCCTATATTAGGGTTGTTCATCTCAATTTGAATTTAGGATTTCCGCACTAAAGGAAGTTTAGTTTGGAACTAGCTTGTCTGTGGTTCTAGAATTTTAGAACACTCATCAAGTATAGATTAGTTCAAACAATAAGAGTTTTCTTGCTATATGAAAGTTCAACACGATAATATAGGATTGAACAATGATATTTAAATCAAAGATTAGATAACAACAATGTACAATTGAATAGACATGATGTATATATGCAAAGTACTACATTCAAAAAGTGTTAGGAAATCTCATTAGGAACAATATAGTTAAACAAGATATGCTTTGAATAGCAAGAACGAGAGTTAGAATTATGAAACTCGCTCAATGTAAAGAATTAGAATCCAAGAGCTTGTGTTATCATAACAAGACGGAATCGATAAGCTTGCTCAACTATAATATAAGATTTAAGAACTTGCATAATGATAAAATTAGAATTTGAAAGCTTGCTTGACAACAAAGGATAAACATAATTATGAAACTTGCATTCATTACAAAGAGAATGAAGTTAGGGAACTTGCCTCGTGTGTAAGCTACATAAATATAATAAACGTTTGCCAATTACCCTAAATATACCATTAGAACCATAATATAAATTAGTTATGTTAACATTAACCTCATGGGTTCACTTCTCATTTTAGTCAAGTCTATAGTCTCTAGCTTAAGACCTGATTATTTTAATCATTCATGTACCATAAATTTGAATTCCTAATTATATAACAGTACCCGACATGGTGATTGCATAACAACACCAATTCTCATGACATCACATTACAAACTTTCATAGCTTACTAATTCATAATCTATAGTCTCAACTTTGTGATTACAATATGTTATTGAAAGAAGTATGCACACAAGCCAATCATGTTTGATGATAAAACATATACTTTATAACAATCTTATTCATATATTAATAAAAAGTATTAATTTATTAAAGGCTTTTAATTATCTACATGATGTTGTTTTATAATATGTGATAAACCATAGTTTTAAACAATGATTTTAGAATAATGATGATTGTAAAATCCCAAATTTTACGAAAAGATTTATTTTTCTCGAATTTTTTTTTTTAATATTATGGTGTGAATTTGATATAATGTTATAGTTGTGGGTAATATTTATAAATTTTGGAAAGTATGCAAGTTGTTATATTATATTCGATTGGTCGAGGAATATTCGTACGACGACACAATCATTGGTGGACCCCACAACGGAATTATTGTCGGATTGAGAAAACGACAAAAATATTTTTATGCAAATAACGGAAGTTTTCTGAATTTATCTTTGTTGAACTACTCGGTAGTAAAAAGTACGATGTCTGGCGTGATTTCATAGTAGCACACGATATTGATTATTGATGCTTACGTGAGAAGTCACTCAGTTATACTCAATTATTACCATAGTAATTGTTGCATTATATCTCTCATATTATTGATTCGATTATTGCCACAGTATCCTCTGTATTATATGATATATTATTAAATCAATAATTGAGACGACAAAGTTATTCATATTATTAAATTACAAAATTTACAATGTCTAGAAGTTACGCTTGATGAGAGGTTTGGTCACCTAATTCTTGCGCATGATAGGAGAAATCCTTATTGGAAAGCCCTCTCTTTCACAGGAGCGATTTGGTTGTTAAATATTTTGAGTTATAATATTAATGATGAATAAGTTCGTGTTGATTAAAGATGAATTTGATAGTTCCATTGTGTTGGGATTATTAGTGTTAGTGAAAATCGACATCTATTCCGATGATAATTGATGTCTGAGGGTTATATTGATAAATCGGGTAATTTATCGGATAAATGAGCAATTAATTGCTACTTATTCACATGCTTATATAACTATTTGTTCACATGTGTGTACTATTGAGTCACATTCATTTACTATTAGGGGAGTTGGTGCAAGATTGATAATACTTGCATGACTAAGTTAAAAATGGAGGTATAGATGGAGGTACTATATTGTAATTAATTTTTTTACATGTTTAGAACTATTGAGTCACATGATTTACTATTGAGTCTCACATTATTTACTATTAGGGGAGTTGGTTCAAGATTGATAATACTTGCAGGACTAAATTAAAAATGAAAGAAAAGTTAGAGGTATTGTACTGTAATTTTTCGAGCCCCAAAATGTGCAATTATCGAAACTATGTTTTCCTATAAATAGAAGCTCAATCTTCCTTCATTTCTCACCAATTCACTAAAGCTTTAGAGCCATTATTATAGAGAGAAATTATAGAGAGAAAGAAGAAGAGAAGTACGCTCCTCACATTTATTCCAATTATCCGGTCTTCTTTTGAGGTAAGGGTATTATTTTTTCATATTCATGAAGAGAATTTACATTATTCCATTCTTTATTATTCATTTGAATATATGTATATACATGCGTTTTCTATTTGGACACAGTTCCTTCTTTATTATTACATTGGAATGTCACATGCATGCGCTTTTTCTGTTGGACTGGTTCCATCTTTGTTATTCTGTTGGAATATCCATGCTCGCATGCGTTTCTATTTGAACACAGTTCCGTTATTATTTATTATTACATTGGAATAACCTTTCTATGTCTGCAATCTACCGCATGCATGGTGATTTCATTGTTATTCCATTCTTTATTATTACATTGGAATATCACAGTCGGATTGCGTATTACGCTTTGACTCAGTTCCGATTAATTATTATTCATTGGGATAACTTTTATACTATCGAAGTACCTCATGCTTGGTGATTTCTTTTGTTATTCCATTCTTTATTATACTCGGTTGGTTAAAGTTTTGACTTCTATACTAAATCATGAAATATCATTTTATTTGGTATTTTCTGTTACGAGTTACTCTTCATGGGTTACTATTCACCTGATTACTATTCACTCTAGTATTATTCACTCGGGTATTCGGGGCACTTTTTATGCCGGAATATTATTCACAAATTACTATTCATGAGTTACTATTCACCAAAATTACTATTCATCCGAATATTATTCACTCGGATATTTGGAGTACTTTTATATGTGAAGTACTATTCACGGTAGTATTCAGAAAGTCTTATTCACGGGGTACTATTTACGATGAAAAATTAATTCTTCTCTGTCAAAATTATTTTTGGTGCATGAATATTATTCTTGAATTTTACTCTACAAAGAAGTAACATGTTGACAATTTGGATGTTATTAGTTCCTGGATAAATTAATTCTTGAACTTGTTTTATTGAATTATTATATCATTGTCATCATCCTCATGTTTATATTATGTTGAAAGTCATATGTGGCCTGTAGTGCATAGATGGACTTGGTATGATTATGACCAGGGATTATTCGGTATAATCATGACTGTAATGTTACAAATGATGTAGAAAAAGTCCTCATTGGCCCGTGGTGCATTGATGGACAATTTTTGGTATGATTATGGCTATGGATTCTCTTCGACCAAGGGAGGAAAGATGAATTGTTTTATGGCATGATCAAGATCGTTGATGAAAACACGATTATCTTTGGCCCGTAGTGTATGGATAATTCATGGTCGTGATACTAAATAATATCCTTGGCCTGTAGTGCATGGATGATTTGATGATGTGGATTATTTATTAAGCTGAGTCTCAGTGATAAAAGTGATGAAAAACTTTTTAAATCATAAAAGATGGTAGATTTTATTCTCTACTTGACTCTTTTAATGGATTGTTTGTTCTGCTGCAGTTAAACTTGATGTCTATTGTATTTTATCAGTTTAACATCGTTGAAGACTAATGATAATTTATTCTGCATTATCTTAGTCATAATATTTCTTCTTGGGCTAGTTGAGCTCACCCTTTCCTTCATTGTTCTCTTTGAAATGAGAATATAAATTTGGGGACGAGAGTTGAGCGGAGTGGCAGATCCGGATGATAGCATTAGTAGTCCTCACTATTACATTAAATAGTGTGACAATAAATGTAATGAGGACCTGAATTTGAGTTTTTATATCTTTATCTATGAGGACTCCATTGAGAGTGGATATTATCTAGAAGACAATATTTTTGTTTAAACTCTCAGTTTATGTTTTGTCGTATTTTACACGACAGTTGTATATTTAAGTTTGTATTTGAATTTTGTACCATGTATTTGGCGACTCAAGATGGGTGATGTATACCTGTTTTGGGGGCGTCACAATGATGATCATTCTAATGAGATCTAAATTCTTAGAAAGCTTAAAACTAAAATAGTTCCCAATCGTTGGATTACTAAATTGGGGATTAGTGAATCCGGATAGATTGGTACATACGTTGCTTGCTTATTGGATGAGGATGATTGATCTCGTGATCATTTGTGTGGAGACACTAAAGCAAGTATGTATGTGCTTATTAGAGAATAAGTTCACTGAACGTGTCTCTCTAAGGAATACCTAATGGAGTTTTACTTGTCTGTCAATAAGAATTCCTGTAGTGATAGTAGTACAAGTGATACTTGGACTTGAGATCATCATAGTATCTTGTGTATGATGAGTTATACTTTGACTTATTCCTTAAAACCCTTAGGGTATATCAAAGGGTATGCTTGAGTATAATAAGTTGTACATGGAGATAATTTGACAACCGAGATTTTGTAATTTAATTTTAATATTTATTGGATTGAATAAATATTTTATGGTAAATTAATTATTAGATTAAATGATTAATTGATGAAGTTGTGGTAGATTAATTTAATTATATGTGTTATATTTATTAAATTAATGTGGAGAATTTTTATTATTCAAAGTATGTCATTAAGTGAGCTTATTGTATTTAAAGAAATATTAAATAAGCCTATTGTTATTTTAATTAATTTAATTATTAATTAGAGATTTAATAATTTGATATTGTTATTAAATGAGAAATTTAATTATGTGACTATGTGCATTATTGAGAAATTATTATACTTTATTTAAGTAAATTAAATAAGATATTAGATTTATTTTATAATGGTGTAACATTATTTAAACTATATGATAAGGTTTTATTAAATTAAATGATTTTTGAAACCTATTCTAGCTAGCCAAACAAGGCCCTAAGGGGAGTTGATAGCAGTTACCCATGATCAGGTAATTGATCACTCTTGCTGCTTGATTCATTTTATTTATCGTCTTCTTTTCCTTCTTCATCATAATTTGGCTAAGTCAGCTAAGCATTGAGAGAGAGATTGGGAAATTGTGAGGAAAATTGTGAGTTGGGTGATTGAAGAAGCTGTTGAGAAGGAGTTTATCTCTTGCAAATTATATTCTACGCTTTGGGTAATTTTTTCCCCAACCCAATTCTCATATTTTACGTTATTTAAGTTTTGATAAAAATGGCTTTCAAAACACTATAAGGTCTCTGTTAATTGTAAAACAGTAGGAATTATGTGATTATGTGTTAATATAACATCATAACATGTTTTAATATATATTATATAGGTTTCCATATCATCAATTTCATGAAATTATACAGTAAAAGACTTCAGAGTATGTTATATGGCCATATGGCCTTATACGTATTTTTAATATGTCAAACATAAATTGTTTTGCAAAATTCACACACTTATATGATTATGCATGATAAAATGAACAAAACAAAATTTGAATGGTTGGATTTGGTCTTATATCGAATCTATGGCGTTGAATTTTAGGATTTATGTTCAAAACTTCAAGAACATCAAGAACAGTACAATTTGCATAATTTAATTCTGTGATTATGTGTTTTAATGGGTTAAAATCACTCTACAAGTGTTGGGTAATGATTATGTATGATTTCTAACATGTGGGTATGTGTAATTTGGTGAAGTTAATGATTATGTAGTGTTTATTTCGCTGAATTTTGTGTTCATCGCAAAAAAGGAATTCATAGTCTGGAGTGTCGCGCCGCGGCGCCAACTCCTAGTTCATTTTTCGTGCATCGCTAATGCATGTCGTCGGTATGTACTTGATACCCGTACAAAAGTGGTCTTGAAAGAATACCACTTTCTTTGAATATCCAAAAATGTTTTTTAGTATTCAAGTATAGAAATGTGATAGCAACTTATTCTAATGATTATAAAAACTTGTTAGACATATAATGAGGTGTTAAAATAAATTCTTAGCATGTCCATAACACAATTACGTGTGAATTGAATGATTGAATGCATAGTTAACTTATTGTTCGTGAAGTCTTAATTTTGACAATAAGTGTGGTATTTGACTAAGTATAGTCATGAATTAAGTTACACAAAGAATAAGCTTATAATGTTTAATACGTTATAATTGACTGGTATTGTGAATGTAAATGATATGTAGGATTTAATTCAAGGAACGAGTTTAATTAAGTGTAATCTACGCATGAGGCAAGTTTCCTAACCCTACTTGTTATCATTGAGCAAACTCTCATTATTATTGATTAAGTTATTAAAGCTTATTAATCCTTCAAGCATGATGTTGTTATGCAATAATTATTATATTGTATACTTTTGAGATTTTATCCAAGTTAATTATCAGTTATTGTTAAACCTTGTTAGACTAGCGAACCCTTATTGATTCGACTAGTCCATAGTGGATGAGCGTTCTAAATTTCAGAACCCTTGATGAATTATCCAAACCAAACTTCCTTTGGTACGGACTCTAATGTCAAACTGAGATGAACAACCCTGTATAGGGGATTACTTATGCGTTAGCGTTAAGATATTGTGCACAGTATGGTACTAAGGGTTGATCCCCCTAAGTACGAGAAGAAGAGTCCATAGTCTTATGACTGTTAAAGGTTTCAAGTATAAACACGTGACAACCTAGGACATAGTTCAAGGTCTTATAACCCTCAGAAGTTCTTTTGATTCTTGTTATTCATTCTTGATTCAAAAGTTGAGCTTTTATATCAGAAGTTATTAATTCATTCACATGTTATTATTAGTCATTTATTATATTGTTATACTTGTGGGCAATCGTGCTCACTCTTGCGTAATAATAACATTGCAATTAAGAACGAAAGAGCAGACGAACCTTCCACGAGTAAGGGCAAGGGCAAGATTAGCAAGTAATTAAGACCTTTTTTTATTATTGTGGTTATGTAATGATGATTAGAATTGATGTTACTCAAGACTTAATTGTTTATGTTTTTCAGATAGATGTTTTAAGGTTAGAGTAACTTTGAGATTTATTTATTATGCGATTGATGTAACCCCATAAGGGAGGTTTATTATTTATTCTATCTATTGCATGGTTTGCATTTATTTATAGGTAGATAGATAGATGATGTTTGTCTGATGAACACCAAATCTGTGGAAATGGAAATCTGGGATTTGGGGGTGTCACTGAGTAATGTATCAAAGTCAGAGGTTATGAACCTTAGGTGGGGAAACAACCTTAGGTAGTAGCCTTGTAGGAGATTGAGAACATAGTGGTGGTAAACTCTTATCGAGTTATAAGAAATGAATTTCTAAATTCATTGAAGATAATAAAAGACTTTATGTGCTTATGTGTTAATCTATGTGTTTGCTAGCACGAATTAGTAACTAAAACTTAAAATTTTGTTGTCAGGATGATGGATGTTGGAGGAGCTAGTCGAGCTGGGGAGGAGGAACCCCGAGTACCTATAGAGGAGGAGCCCCGAGACATTCATGTCGTTAGGGAACAACTGGTACAGAGAGAGCCCTCTCCATTGATCACTGTTGTTGGTCAGGAGCATGAGCTTGAGACTGATCCAGAGGAGGATCCTGAGGAAGAAGAGGAAGAAGAGGAGTTCCCACCGAACTTTATTGATGATGAGATGTATGATGCACTTTATGATCGTAATATAGAGTTGCAGGATACTGTCATGGATCTGACTGAGCGGGCGGTTAGTCAGCAGATTACTATTGAGCAGAGGGATAGGGAGATTGTGACTCTTCACACACGTTTAGGAAACGTGGAGTGGGATCTGGTTCACGAGAAGGGCCAAACCGATGATAAGTCCGCAGAAATAGAAAAGTTGAAGAAGGATCTGAAAGAGATCTCAGAAAGGCTTGCCATAGCAGAGGAAGGCTGGGTAATAGAGTCACGTCGTGCTGATCTTGCAGAAGATGATCGCCGTGTAATTAAGGCTAAGCTTGGGGAGACGTACTCTACATTTCAAAATGCAATGGATGTGGTCCGAGATCGAGTTAGGAAGTATCCAATCCAGTTTGAGGATCTACCATCATATATGGTAGATTGTAGAACGATGTCTCGCATCATGGAAGAGGAACGTAGCAAGGCTATTCAGCGCCTTAACAGACAGTGATAGTATTAGTTCAATAATGTGAAAATTATTTTGTAGTTAATGATGTAAATTCCGATGTGTTTATAAACAAAGAAATATTTTGATGTATTAAATCCTGTAGATTCTTTATCTCGGGATAGTGGATGTAAATAGCAGTGATGCTATCTATTGATGTTAAAACTTTTGAATTAAATGAGAATGTCAGAGTTTATTTGAATTGATGTGTTAAGTGAGTTATGATTAAATGTTTTAGGTAAGTCTTAAATGTTTAAGAGATTGAATAAAGACCTAATAAGCGTATATTTTTAACAGAAATATGTCGCCTAGAAGAAGACAAAACCGTTAGCAAGCATAAGAAGAACCAATGAACAACACTGATGCCAATGCTAATCTTGTTCAGCAGTTGGTGAACCTTTTGGCTGGGGTAATTAATAATCAACCACAAGCTCCACCGAATACCTCGTTTAAGGACTTCAAGGCGGTGGGACCACAAGAGTTTAAGGGTTCCATAAACCCAATTGAAGCTCAGACTTGGGTGATGGAGAGAAGGTGTTCGACGTCGCTCGAGTAAGAGAGGATCAGAAAACCGCGTATGCAACGTTTATACTGAAGTCCGAAGCCATTTATTGGTGGCAGACAAACAAAGTGAGAGGAGGTGAGGGTGTAATTTCCTGGGAATGATTCAAAGAGATGTTCTTCGAGATGTACTTTCCGGCAAGTTCACAAAATCAGATGGAAGTTCAATTTCTAGAGTTGAATCAAGGGAGTATGTCAGTAGCTGATTATGCGGCAAGGTTCAACGAGTTGGCTAGGTTCGCCACATACCAAGTACACACCGACGAGAGGAAGGCAAGACGATTCGAGCAGGGACTGAAGCCCTAGTTGTATAGCAAAGTGTCAATGTTACAATTGAACACTTTTGCGGGAGTGTTAGAGAAGGCTATACTCGCTGAAGGTGGAAGCGATGCGGTAACTAAGTACAATCAGGATCAAAAGAAGAAGAAAAGTGAGAATGAAGGAAACAACAAAACTGGTGGGAGTAGTACTGGGGGTAATCACAGTTAGAAGAGGAAGTGGTCTAATAATTCGTCAGTTGGAAGTCAACATGAAGGGCAGAAGAAGAAGATTGAACCGTACCCAACCTGCGGATAAACACATTTGGGAGTTTGTATGAAGGGGAAGCGAGTGTGCTACAATTGTGGTCAGGAAGGCCACATAGCACCAAACTGTCCGAACCCAAAAAAGGGTGCATGCTTCACATGTGGCTCAAAGGACCATCTTGCAAGGGATTGTCCTAAGAAGGGATCTGGAGGGACGAGTTCAGGAGGAAATAGAGGAAATACCAGTGGAAGCACACAGATTATCGCAGCACCAACCGCAACCAACCGACCGACAGCCAGAACATTCAACATGACAGTGCAAGATATAGTGCAGTCTCGCGATGTGGTGTCAGGTATCATTCCGATCAATAAAGTTAATGCTTATGTATTATTTGATTCGGGTGCTACTTGCTCATTTATATCCGATGACTTTGCTAAGAACTTAGAATTGTTTAAGGACGAGTTAGAATACCCCATGAACATAGAAATTGTGAACAGAGAAATAATCCCTGTTAAGTATGTGCATAAGAACTATAAATTGGATATTAAGGGTAATATCATGAACGTAGATCTTATCCCTATCCGACTTGGGGAATTCGATGTTATTTTGGGTATAGATTGGTTATCCAATTGTGGGGCGGTAATTGACTATCAGAAGAAGCGTATTAACCTTATGACTCCGTCAAAGGTTGTGTTTTATGGTAGCAAGTCGCCTAGACAAGCGAGTTGTCTGACGATGATGCAGGCTAGGAGGTTATTAAGGCAAGGCTGTATAGGATATCTAGCTTACATAGTCGATAGTCGTAAAGAGAATCCGAAAATCGATGAGATACCAGTAGTGAGAGATTTTGCAGACGTATTTCTGGATGATTTTCCAGGACTTCCTTCGGATAGAGCAGTTGAGTTCGTAATCGATTTGGCTCCAGGAACGGCTCCAATATCGAAGGCACCATACCGAATGGCACCGGTAGAGATGAAAGAACTAATGGTCCAACTATAAGAATTACTGGACAAGAAGTACATTCAACCAAGCGTATCACCGTGGGGAGCGCCAATTTTATTTGTGAAAAAGAAGGATGGAACAATGCGACCCTGAATCGACTTGTTCGATTAGTTGAAGGGAGCAAGATACTTTTCAAAGATAGATTTAAGGAATGGTTATCATCAACTGAAGGTGAGACCAGAGGATGTACCGAAGATAGCATTTAGAACATGATACGGTCACTATGAATTTCTGGTAATGTCATTTGGTCTGACAAATGCTCCTGCAGCATTTATGGGCTTAATGAATGGAGTGTTCAAGCCGTTTTTGGACAAATTCGTAGTGGAATTCATAGATGAAATTTTGGTATATTCGAAAAACAAGGAAGAACATGAAGAGCATTTGAAGATGACATTAAAAATATTGAGAAGGGAGAAATTGTATGCCAAGTTTTCAAAATGTGAATTTTGGATTGAAAGAGTATAATTTCTAGGACATGTGATTGATAGGGACGGAATTTCGGTGGATCCCTCCAAAGTTAAAGCTGTGATTAATTGGGATCAGCCAAGAACGCCATCGTCGAAGTAAGAAGTTTTCTTGGATTGGCGGGTTATTACTGGAAGATTCATTCGAGATTTTTCCAAGATCGCAACTCGTTGACAAATTTGACTAGAAAATCGGTGAAATTTGTTTGGGCGGAGAAGTGAGAGAAAGCTTTCAAGAATTAAAAAGAGGTTAGTCTGACACTGTGTTATCTCTTCTAGATGACACGGGGAAAATTTAATGGTATATAGTGATGCATCGCACAAAGGACTAAGGCGCAATGCATATGCAAAATGGCGTAGTCATCATGCGTGTCGCTACACGACAAGCCAAGGATTATGAGAAGGGGTATCCGACCCATGACTTGGAGTTAGCTGTAGTGGTTTTCGCTTTAAAAATATGTAGGTACTATCTTTACGGGGAGAAGTGTGAAATATATACAAACCACAAGAGTCTGAAATATATTTTTACACAGAAAGACTTGAATATGCACCAAAGAAGGTGGTTGAAGTTAATTAAGGACTACGATTGTGAGATTCTATACCATTCGGGTAAGGCAAATGTGGTTGCCGATGTATTAAGTAGAAAGGGTTGGGAGAAATTGATGATGTTGACCGAACAGGAGGAGCTAATTTCAGCAATGGAAAAACTGGAATTGGAAGTGAAGTATCTTAATGGAGATTGACGAGAAGCTGTTCCAGATGTAAGCTGGTACAACTTTATTGGATAAAGTTAAGGAGGCTCAACTTCAGGACGAAGAATGTGAGAATGTGAAAAAGAAGATATCTGAAGGGACTGAACCGAGATTCAAAATAGACGGTGAAGGACTACTAAGATTTGAGAGCAGAATTTGGGTACCGCCGGTACCAGAGATTAAGGAGGAAATTTTGAGCGAGGCTCACAACTCAAGATATTCGATTCACCCTGGTAGCACCAAGATGTATCAAGATCTTTGACAACATTTTTGGTGGACAAATTTGAAATGAGAGGTTGCAGAATGTGTTGCCAAGTGCCTGATATGTCAGAAAGTTAAAGCAGAACATCAGAGGCCAAGTGGGTTACTACAACCTTTAGAGATTCCAGAGTTGAAATGGGAACATATTACGATGGATTTTGTGGTTGGCCTACCGACAACTCAGAAAGGCTACGACACAGTATGGGTTATTGTTGACCTATTGACGAAATCCGTACACTTCCTTCCGATCAAAATTAGATTCAACTTAGATCAGTTGGCAAGGTTATATGTGAAAGAGATTGTTTCAAGGCACGGAGTTCCGGTGTCAATTGTTTCTGATAGGGATCCACGTTTTACGTCGAATTTCTAGAAAGCGCTCTGATGTGAATGCATGGGTACGATTCACGAATGAGCATAACATATCACCCTCAGACAGATGGACAGAGTGAAAGAATAATTCAGACCTTGGAAGATATGTTAAGAGCTTATATAATGGACTTTAAAGGAAATTGGGATGATCATCTACCGCTCGTAGAGTTTGGCTATAACAACAGTTTCCACGCTAGTATTGGCATGCCACCTTATGAAGCGCTATATGGTAGAAAGTTCAGAACTCCGCTATATTGGGATGAAGTGGGCGAAAGACAATTACTAGGCCCGAAATTTGTACAACAAACACCAGAAATAGTCAAAGTGATCCGAGCGAGATTGATATAGCGATTTCAAGATGAAGCGGAAGAAATCTACCGATCCACACGTAGTAAAAATGTTGAGTTCGAGCCGGGTAGTTATGTGTTTTTAAAGGTCTCTCCCTGGAAGGGAAAGATCAGATTTGGAAAGAAAGGGAAGTTAAGCCCAAGATTCATTGGACCCTTTGAATTTCTATGAAGGGTCGGAGAAGTTGCTTATGAGGTAGCCTTACCTCCAGCTCTAGAGAATGTCCACAATGTTTTCCATGTATCAGTCCTACGACCCTACAAACCCGATTACAAGCACGTGATTGAATATGAACCATTGCACTTTGATAAAGACTTATTTTACGAAGAAATTCCTGTTCAAATTATCGACCGAAAAGAACAAGTTCTGAGAAATAAAGTAATACCTTCTGTTAAGGTAATTTGGAGGAACCACAATACTGAAGAAGCTACGTGGGAACTCGAAGAGAATATGGTAAAAAATTATCCTCATTTATTTACTTAGATTGTTATAAGAGATTCTGGGGATAGAATCTTTGTAAGGGGGGAGAATGTAACGGGATGAATTGTTGAGTTGTGATTCTGAGGACAGAATCCTTTTAAGAGGGGAAAGATGTGACAACCGAGATTTTGTAATTTAATTTTAATATTTATTGGATTGAATAAATATTTTTTTGGTAAATTAATTATTAGATTAAATGATTAATTGATGAAGTTGTGGTAGATTAATTTAATTATATGTGTTATATTTATTAAATTAATGTGGAGAATTTTTATTATTCGAAGTATGTCATTATGTGAGCTTGTTGTATTTAAAGAAATATTAAATAAGCTATTGTTATTTTAATTAATTTAATTATTAATTAGAGATTTAATAATTTGTTATTGTTATTAAATGAGAAATTTAATTATGTGACTATGTGCATTATTGAGAAATTATTATATTTTATTTAAGTAAATTAAATAAGATATTAGATTTATTTTATAATGGGTGTGACATTATTTAAACTATATGATAAGGTTTTATTAAATTAAATGATTTTTGAAACCTATTCTAGCTAGCCAAACAAGGCCCTAAGGGGAGTTGATAGCAGTTACCCATGATTGGGTAACTGATCACTACTGCGCCAGTTCATTTTATTTATACATCTTTTTTTCCTTCTTCTGCCATAATTTAGCTAAGTCTGGCTAAGCATTACAAAGAGAGATTGGGAAATTGTGAGGAAAATTGTGAGTTCGGTGATTGAGGAACTGTTGAGAATGAGTTTATCTCTTGCAAATTATATTCTACGCTTTGGGTAATTTTTTCCCCAACCCAATTCTCATATTTTACGTTATTTAAGTTTTGATAAAAATGGCTTTCAAAAATCTGTAAGGTCTCTGTTAATTGTAAACAGTAGGAATTATGTGATTATGTGTTAATATAACATCAAAACATGTTTTAATATATATTATATAGGTTTCCATATCATCAATTTCATGAAATTATACAGTACAAGACTTCAAAGTATGTTATATGGCCATAAAGCCTTATACGCATTTTTAATATGTCAATCATAAATTGTTTTTCAAAATTCACACACTTATATGATTATGCATGATAAAATGAACAAAACAAAATTTGAATGGTTGGATTTGGTCTTATATCAAATCTATGGCTTTGAATTTTAGGATTTATGTTCAAAACTTCAAGAACATCAAGAACAGTACAATTTTCATAATTTAATTCTGTGATTATGTGTTTTAATGGGTTAAAATCACTCTACAAGTGTTGGGTAATGATTATGTATGATTTCTAGCATGTGGGTATGTGTAATTTGATGAAGTTAATGATTATGTAGTGTTTATTTCATTGAATTCTGTGTTCTTCGCGAACTAGGAATTCAGAGTCTGGAGTGTCGCACCACGGCGCCAACTCCTAGTTCTTTTTCAAGTTGTGCCATGCAATATAAATATCAAAGTCAGTGACATACGTAATAAGTAAATACTAATACTAAAGAGATAAAAGTGATGTGGTAAATACAATACTTAGTAGAATGTCCAAAAAATGTTTTTTTTTAGTATTCACGTATAGAAATGTGATAGCAACTTAGTCTAATGATTATAAAAATTTGTTAGACATATAATGAGGTGTTAAAATAAATTCTTACCACGTCCATAACACAATTACGTGTGAATTGAATGATTGAATGCATAGTTAACTTATTGTTCGTGAAGTCTTAATTTTGACAATAAGTGTGGTATTTAACTAAGTATAGTCATGAAATTAAGTTAGACAAAGAATAAGCTTATAATGTTTAGTACGTTATAATTGACTGGTATTGTGAACGTAAATGATATGTAGGATTTAATTCAAGGAACGAGTTTAATTAAGTGTAATCTACGCACTAGGCAAGTTTCCTAACCCTACTTGTTATCATTGAGCAAACTCTCATTATTATTGATTAAGTTTGTTTCGTATATTAAAGCTTATTCATCCTTCAAGCATGATGTTGTTATACAATAATTATTCTATTGTATACTTTTGAGATTTTATCCAAGTTAATTATCAGTTATTGTTAAACCTTGTTAGACTAGCGAACCCTTATTGATTCGACTAGTCCATAGTTGATGAGCGTTCTAAATTTCAGAACCCTTGATGAATTATCCAAACCAAACTTCCTTTGGTGCGGACTCTAATGTCAACCGAGATGAAAAAACAACGTATAGGGGATTACTTATGCGTTAGCGTTAAGATATTGTGCACAAGATGGTACTAAAAGGTGATCCCTAAATGCGAGAAGAAGAGTCCATAGTCTTATGGTTAATTTAAAGGTTTGAGTATAAACACGTGACAACCTAGGACATAGTTCAAGGTCTTATGACCCTCAGAAGTTCTTTTGATTCTTGTTATTCATTCTTGATTCAAAAGTTGAGCTTTTATATCAGAAGTTATTAATTCATTCACATGTTATTATTAGTCATTTGTTATATTGTTATATTTGTGGGCAATCGTGCTCACTCTTGCGTAATAATAACATTGCAATTAAGAACGAAAGAGCAGACGAACCTTCCACGAGTAAGGGCAAGGGCAAGATTAGCAAGTAATTAAGACTGTTTTATTATTGTGGTTATGTAATGATGATTAGAATTGATGTTACTCAAGACTTAATTGTTTATGTTTTCCGCATAGATGTTTTAAGGTTAGAGTAACCTGAGATTTATTTATTATGCAGTTGATGTAACCCCATAAGGGGAGGTTTATTATTTATTCTATTTATTGCATGGTTTGCATTTATTTATGGGTAGATAGATAGATGATGTTTATACAGTGAACACCAAATCCTGTGGAAATGGAAGTACCAGATTTGGGGGTGTCACAGGTAATGTATCAAAGCTGTAGGTTCTGAACCTTAGGTGGGGAAAAAACCTTAGGTAGTAGCCTTGTAGGAGATTGAGAACATAGTGGTGGTAAACTCTTATCAAGTTATAAGAAATGAATTTCTAAATTCATTAAGATAATAAAAGACTTTATGTGCTTATGTATTACTCTATGTGTTCGCTAGCACCGATTAGTAACTAAAACTTAAAATTTTGTTGTCAGGATGTCAGATGTTGGAGGAGCTAGTCGAGCTGGGGAGGAGGAACCCCGAGTACCTACAGAGGAGGAGCCCCAAGACGTTCATGTCGTTAGGGAAATTTGATGCAGAGAGAGCCATCTCCATTGATCCTTTGTTGTTGGTCAGGAGCATGAGCCTGAGACTGATCCAGAGGAGGATCCTGAGGAAGAAGAGGAAGAAGAGGAGTTCCCATCGAACTCCATTGATGCTGAGATGTATGATGCACTTTATGATCATAACATAGAGTTGCAGGATCTTGTCCAGGGATCCTGTTGAGCAGGTGGTTAGTCGGCCAGATTACTATTGAGAGCGAGGGATAGGCAGATTGTGACTCTTCACACACGCGTTTAGGAAGCGTGGAGTGGGATCTGGTTCACGAGAAGGGTCAAACCGAGGATAAGTCCATGAAATAGAAAAGTTGAAGAAGGATCTGAAAGAGAGCTCAGAAAGGCTTGCCATAGTAGAGAAAAGCTGGGCAAGAGAGTCACGTCGTGCTGATCTTGCAGAAGATGATCGCCGTGTAAAGAAGGCTAAACTTGGGGAGATGTACTCTACATTTCAAAATGCAATGGATGCGGTCCAAGATCGTTGTTAGGAAGTATCCAATCCAGTTTGAGGATCTACCATCATATATGGTAGATCGTAGAACGATGTCTCGCATCATGGAAGAGGAACGTAGCAAGGCTATTCAGCGCCTTAACAGACAGTGATAGTATTAGTTCAATAATGTGAAAATTATTTTGTAGTTAATGATGTAAATTCCGATGTGTTTATAAACAAAGAAATATTTTGATGTGTTAAATCATGTAGATTCTTTTTCTCGGGATAGTGGATGTAAATAGCAGTGATGCTATCTATTGATGTTAAAACTTTTGAATTAAATGAGAATGTAAGAGTTTATTTGAATTGATGTGTTAAGTGAGTTATGATTAAATGTTTTAGTTAAGTCTTAAATGTTTAAGAGATTGAATAAAGACCTAATAAGCGTATATTTTTAACAGAAATATGTCGCCTAGAAGAAAGACAAAACAATCGTAAGTTAGCAAAGAAGAACCGATGAACAACTCTTGGACTTGATGCAAATTACATTCAGGAGTTGGTGAACCTTTTTCAATTTGGGGCAATTAATAATCAACCACAAGCTCCACCGAATACCTCGTTTAAGGACTTCAAGGCGGTGGGGCAATTAATGTTGAAATCTATATTATCTGGAAAGTCGTTGATCGCTAGGGAGGCTTGTCCCTGTTGTAGAATAAATATTATTTATTTAAATAAATTAATAATTTGATTTATTTATTTAAATAAGATTAAAATTGTTCTAATTGATTTATTCACATCCGGTTTAATATGGAGAACCTAAAGGGTCGCACCATAAATGGAAGAATGATTATTTAAGAATTTAATGGCATAATCATAATAATAAGTTAAGTATATTTAATTTAATCTGTGGTGATAGAATAAATTAAATAGCTTAATATTTATTATTTAATATTTTGGAAATATTAAATATAAATTAATAAGAGGAGTCTTATTATTATTATTACTATTACTATTATTTAATTCTTAAAGAAGTTTGGGAATTAATTAATAAAAGTACTCTCATAAATTCCTAATAAGATTAGGATGTTAAATTAATTAAAAGAGTTTAATTAATTATCCCTAATAAGATTAGGGAGTTTAATTAATTAAAGGAATTTAATTAATTAAATAATACCCTATTTTCTAATTAGATTAGAAGGGTTAACTGATATTTTTATAAGAGGAGTCTTATATCAGATATCGATAGACATGATTCCAATTGTTGGAGAGTATGCTCTTTTTCTATGAGAGATAGAAAAACTAGGGTTTTGCCAAACACTCATCTTCTTGAATCTTTCTTCTTTCTTGGTGGATCACCTCTAGAGGTCAAACACTTGGGTGGCTAACGTTGATCAAATAAAGGAACCAAACCCGTTACATTCAAGTTGAACACGAAAATATTTGGAGTTGAACAACTTGTACATGAGGAAGCTCGAATCTTCAAAGGTATGATTTTTGTTCTTTATCTTTTCGTTTAATTAATAATTGTGCATAAAGGATGATCCGGGTATATAATTTATAAAATTTTAAAACTTTAATTTTCATGCTTCTGCTTATTTTGTGCAATTTGATTGCATTCATGAATATTACAAACCTAACAGTGGTATCAGAGCCAAATTTTTATGCAAATTATTAATTGTTTAATTTGATATTTGTTTAGAATAATTTAACTGGAAATGATTTATTGTATAAAATTAAAAAAAAGAGGAAAAACCGTTGTAAATTTCTGAAAACCTATTTTGATATTCCGTGATTTGTGTGGCTGTCATATAGTTTATATATAGTAACCGTTTATTTTTATTTATATATATATATATATATATATATCCTTAATTATTTTAATCTTAAAATAAAAGTTTATTTTAATCTTAAAATAAAAGGTTTATTTTAATATTAAAATAAAAAGTTTATTTTAATTTTAAAATTAGAATTTCATGCTAACTAATTAACGTTGGAATTGGATTCCATGATAACTAATTATAGTTGAAATTGGATTCTATGTTTCCTAAAATAAAGGAGTTTATTTGTGAATAGGAAAGTGAATCCATATTTCCTTAAATAAATGAGTTTTATTTAGATATGGAATAAGATTTCATATTATTCAAAATAAATGAGTTTATTTCTAAATAGGAAAGAGAATCAGTGTTTCCTTTAAATAAAGGAGTTTTTTTTACTTGGAATTAGATTTCATAATTAATTAAAATAAATAAGTTTATTTTAATTAAAGATTTTGATTAAAATAAAATAGTTTATTTTATTCAAAATAGGATAAATTAAAATAAAAGAGTTTTATTTTGATTTAAATTTTGATTAAAATAAAGGAGTTTATTTTTATTCAAAATTAAATTTTATGCTAACTAAATTTGCCCATTATATTGAATGTTTATTATTCATGATATGAATTTATTTATTAATGCATATGGTGATATGTATGATAATAAATGGGATTGATTTGAAAGTAGTATGCACACAAGCCAATCATGTTTGATGATAAAGCATATACTTTGTAAACAATCTTATTCATTTATTAATAAAAAGTATTAATTTATTAAAGGCTTTTATTTATCTACATGATGTTGTTTTATAATATGTGATAAACCCATAGTGTTAAGCAATGCTTTTAGAATAATGATGATGGTCATTCTAATGAGATCTAAATTCTTAGAAAGCTTAAAACTAAAATATTTTCTAATCGTTAGATTACTAAATTGGGGATTAGTGAAACCAGGATAGATTGGTACGTTGCGTTGCTTGCTCATTGGATGAGGATGATTGATGTCATGATCATTTGTGTGGAGACACTAAAGCAAGTATGTAGGTGCTTATTAGAGAATAAGTTCACTTTGAGCATTGGCTCGCTAAGGATTACCTAATGGAGTTTTACTTGTGCGTCAATAGGAATTCATGTAGTGATAGTAGTACAAGTGATCCTTGGACTTGAGATCATCATAGTATCTTGTGTATGATGAGTTATACTTTGACTTATTCCTTAAGACCCTTAGGGTATATCAAAGGGTATGCTTGGGTATAATAAGTTGTACATGGAGATAATGTATGATCAATAAAGAATCTACCACTTCTAGTAAAAAAGAGAAATGTCTTTATGTGATTCGATAAATGACAACCCAAGAGTCCTTGGCAAGGCGAATGAAATTAGAAAGGAGTTTTAATTTGCATTATTTGGAGTTGTGCATTTAAGAGTCGAAATACATATAATTAAATAAAATAAGACTTGTGATAATTCCATGTCTTATATTTAATTGGGACATTGTATGGTGGAAGGATTGAATTGTACGATAACTATTTACTCAAAGGTTCTTTTATGATTAATGTTGAAATCTATTGAAAAGTCGTTGATCGCTAGGAAGGCTTATCCCTATTGTAGAATAAATATTATTTATTTAAATAAATTAATAGTTTGATTTATTTATTTAAATAAGATTAGAATTGTTCTAATTGATTTATTCACAATGGGTTTAATATGGAGAACCTAAATGGTCACACCATAAAAGAAAGAATACTTATTTAAGAAGTTAATGTCATAATCGTAATAATATGTTAAGTGTATTTAATTTAATCTATGGTGATAGAATAAATTAAATAGCTTAATATTTATTATTTACTATTTTGGAAATATTAAATATAAATTAATAAGAGGAGTCTTATTATTATTACTATTATTATTATTATTTAATTCATCATGGAGTTTGAGAATTAATTAATAAAAGTACTTCTCATATATTCTAATAAGATTAGGAGGTTAAATTAATTAAAATAGTTTAATTAATTATCCTAATAAGATTAGGGGGCTTAATTAATTAAATAATACCATATTTTCTAATTAGATTAGAAGGGTTAAGCGATATTTTTATAAGAGGAGTCTTATATCGGATATCGATAGGCGTGATTCCAAATGTTGAAAAGTACTCTCTTTTCTATGAGAGATCGAAAAACTAGGGTTTTGCAAAACACTCATCTTCTTGAATCTTTCTTCTTCCTTGGTGGATCACCTCTAGATGCCAAACACTTGGGTGGCTAACGTATTTGATCAAAGGAAGGAACCAAACCCAGTGGATTCAAGTGAACGCGAAAGGATTTGGAGGTGAACTTGTACTTGAGGAAGCTCGAATCTTCAAGGGTATAATTTTTGTTCTTTATCTTTTTGTTTAATTAATAATTGTGGATAAAGGATGATCCGGGTATATGGTTTGTAAAATTATAAAACTCTTATTTTCATGCTTCCGCTTATTTTGTACAATTTGATTGCGTTCATGAATATTACAAACCTAACAATTATTACATCTTATAACACGTTTTAGGTTCCTCTACAATCATTAAAATAAGTTAAGTTAGCATTCCCAAAGCTATGTTATTATGATTCAATTTTGGGTTTCTTAGACCCTTTGGTGGCAATACGCCATGTCTCCTTTGAATCTGTGTTTTTGCATGCACCAAGCGCCAAGGCTTCGCGTTGACACTGAACCGCTTTTCCAGAGACACGATTTTAGTCTCTGTTCTAAGCCAAAACCTCCAATTTTTCCCAATTCTACAGCAATTCACCAAACCCAAAAGTTACAAGTTTACTACAACAACTCTAGGCACAAACATAACACTTCTAATCACCAAAACACCCAAATTTATAAGGATTTAAACCATATTTTTGTTGTTTACTCTATTTTTAACATATTTGGCGAATTCAATCGCCAAAACCTTGTTTCTTAACCAAATTATACCATTCTAACTACGTTGTTTTCGTTTCTTGATATACTAACATAATCTACCACCAATTTACAGATTATATCAAGGATTGAACATGAAAGTTTTGACTCAAACAAGCTATTTTCATATATATAACACTGATACTTTAATTTTCCTCCTACAACCCAATTTCTATGAATTTGATAATCTAAAATCGTTTGAAAACAACATATAACAGATTATTATCCTTCTACACAAAATTATCAATTACTCTAGCAAATCATCCACCCAATTCTCCCTTTTCCCCAAGAAAACTCAAGAACATAACAAACAACTTTCATAAATTTAACCACTAAAATTACTTCTATATAATGTTTACTAGATTTTTCATTTATATAATCAACACCTTAACCCTATTCCAACAAAATTCTAATTTATAGAAAAAAATAGATATTACAAAGAAGAATTTGAAATTAGGGTAGATTATACCTTAATCCTTTGTTAGTAAGTTGATAACAAGGTTTTCTCAACACTCCTTCACCCTCTTCTTGACAAAATCATAGAGAATTCTCTCTATTCTTCTCCCTTCCAAGTCTCTCTATCTCTCTGTATTTTCTTTCTTGTTCTTCTTTTCTGACTTTAGCCTTAGGAAAAATAATACGCATAGTTATATGGCCTTAGTCTCAATCCCATGTACGTCAGGTAAGAATCCCAAAAAGTTTACGTCAGTTAGATTAAGCCAAAGGTCACAAGGTCTTGTTTAGCTACATAGAATTTCCCCCTCTTTCAATTTATTTTTATAACATTTATATTATATAGTTTCACTTGTCACACTTTTCATTAATTAATTTATGTTCTCATAATTATAATTATAATTTCTATTATAATTATTTTTATACTTAACAAATTATCACACATTTAATTTAATTATTAAATTAAAGTAAAACATCATTTTATTTATCTAATTATTTTCTTAAATATTAAACAATTCATTTAATTTATTTATTCATTAAATTAAATCTTCAAATAATAAAATTTCCATTCATGAATTTAGTTAACATGCATACTTAACTATATTATTGCACCACAATTTCATCAATTATTTATTTATCTCCAAAAATAAATAAATTAAAATATTTATTTAATTTAATAAATATTTAAATTTAATTACAAATTTTTTCGATCGTTACAAATGTGCACTTCTCTTTGGGGCAACCCCTATTCATTCACCTATGGAACTAAGTAGTGTTCTCCATAGAGGTAGAAATAGAATCCCTAAGAGTGTTGATAGATGCTCAAATGGAGGAAGGCCGAGTGGTTACAAGATCGGTACCACTAATTATCTACGATAGATGAAAGGAGGGCCACGACCATTTTCCATGGTCAATTATATCAACAAAGGATCGCTTCGATCCTACAATAAGAAAGTTATTGACTCTGGCGATTCAAAGAAAATGACTTGGTCTTGAAAAGGTCCTTGACAACCAAGATCAATCTAAAGAAAAAATCACCGCATAACCTGGGAAGGCCCTTTCATTGTCGAGGAGGTATGGACGGGAGGAGCCCTCAAATTTCAAGAAATGGATGGTAAATAATTTCCTCCACATCACCCTCAATGAGGAAAGCAAAAATCCTCTCTTCAAACCACATTCATAAACTAGTCCTAAGACACCAAAGAATTGGGAAACACAAAGATCAACGATCCATACTGAAAGATCCTAAGACATCTCAATGTCCACCCATCAAGGAGGAGTTCATAATACATCGAGATGGCAAGTCCTAGAGAAAAGGGACCTATCAAGCAAGTAACAAGGCATATCTAAAAGGGAAGTGAATTAAAACATATTTTCTTACCATATAATAATGTTTGATATATACAATGTGTCTTGTACATGATAAAAATGGCTAAACTAGTCTATGTAGGGAAACAAAAGCTAATCTACAAACCTGTGGATAAACGAGCCATCAAGTCCAACATGGCATCCCTATCAGTAGATAGAGGTGAATCTATGAGCCCCTAACTCAGGATGTCCATGCAATCCAGGGGATCTACGGCCATTTGCATAGTGCTACCATGATCATCAATGAATCCACTCATCTCTGCAACAATGCCAGGAGTATGAGATATGTGATTCGATAAATGACAACCCAGTAGTCCTTGCCCAAGGCAGAATGAAATTAGAAAGGAGTTTCTAATTTGCATTATTTGGGGTTGTGCATTTAAGAGTCGAAATACATATAATTAAATAAAATAAGACTTGGCAGTAATTCCATGTCTTATATTTAATTGGGACATTGTATGGTGGAAGGATTGAATTGTACGGTAACTATTTACTCAAAAGTTCTTTTATGACTAATGTTGAAATCTATATTATGTGGAAAGTCGTTGATCGCTAGGGAGGATTATCCCTATTGTAGAATAAATATTATTTATTTAAATAAATTAATAATTTAATTTATTTATTTAAATAAGATTAGAATTGTTCTAATTGATTTATTCACAACCGGTTTAATATGGAGAACCTAAAGGGTCACACCATAAAAGGAAGAATAATTATTTAAGAAGTTAATGGCATAATCGTAATAATATGTTAAGTGTATTTAATTTAATCTAAGATGATAGAATAAATTAAATAGCTTAATATTTATTATTTAATATTTTTGGAAATATTAAATATATAAATTAATAAGAGGAGTCTTATAAATATTATTACAATTATTATTATTTTAATTTCTAAAGAGTTAGAAATTAATTTAATATTAGTACTCTTATTTATTCCTAATAAGATTAGGAGGCTAATTAATTAAAAGATTTTAATTAATTATTCCTAATAAGATTGGGAACATAATTAATTAAAGAATTTTAATTAATTAAAATAAAACCCAATTCCTTAATTGTTAAGGAGGGTTGCTCACATCTATAAATAAGAAGAGTCTTATTATGGGTGGTGTAGTTGTTGACTTTTTCATAATATACGTAATTCTAATAGTTGGGAGAGTATAGAGATAGAAAAAACTAGGGTTTAGCCAACCACCCTTCTTCTTGAATATTTCTTCTTCCTTGGTGGATCACCTCTAGAGGCCAAAACATTTGGGTGGCTAACGTTGATAAAAGGATGGAACCAAACCCGATGGATTCAAGTTGAACGTGAAAAAGATTGGAGGTAAACTTGTACCTGAGGAAGCTCGAATCTTCAAGGGTATGATTCTTGTTCATCATATTTTCGTTTAATTAATAATTGTGCATAAAGGGTGATCCTGGTATATGGTTTGTAAAATTTTAAAACTCTGATTTTCACGTTTCCGTTTTATTTGTGCAATTTGATTGCGTTCATGAATATTACAAACCTAACTGTGGTATCAGAGCCAAATATTTATGAAAATTGTTTATTGTTCAGATTTGATATGTATATTGATATGTGTTTAGAACAATTTATTGGGCATAATTTGTTATATAAAATTTATTTTAAAAAAATTGTAATCAATTCATGAAACTTGTTATAAATCGCGAGTTGTATTTTATTTTTTTTTCTTACTTTTTCCGTTGTCTTAATCACGTTACAAGGGATCTAGAGAGTGGCGTTTCATTAAATCATATATTAACAGTGGGATTCATGTAAATCAGAACCTGCATAAATGATCATCTAATAAATATCCCAGAACCTATTTCCTGCTTATGATTACTCTTGTAATATTAAGGTTACTCATATATATATATATATATATATATATATATATAATTATGTTATAATTAAAATAAAAAGTTTATTTTAATCTTAAAATAAAAGGTTTATTTTAATTTTAAAATTTGATTTCATGCTAACAAATTAGAGTTGGAATTGGATTCCATGATAACTAATTGGAGTTGAAATTAGATTCCATGTTTCTTTAAATAAATGAGTTTATTTAGATATGAAATAAGATTTCATATTATTCAAAATAAAGGAGTTTATTTGTGAATAGGAAAGAGAATCCGTGTTTCCTTTAATAAAAGAGTTTTTTTTACTTGGAATTGGATTCCATAATTAATTAAAATAAATGAGTTTATTTTGATTAAAGATTTTGATTAAAATAAAATAGTTTATTTTATTCAAAATAGGATAAATTAAAATAAAAGGAGTTTATTTTGATTTAAATTTAGATTAAAATAAAGGAGTTTATTTTGATTCAAAATTAGATTTTATACTAACTAAATTTGCCCATTAAATGATATCAATATATATATTGAATGTTTATTATTCATGAGATGAATGTTATTTATTGATGCATATAGTGATGTGTATATAATAAATGGGATTGATTACGGACTATTGACCAATGCGATTGGATTTTATTTTAGTTGAATGCATGAATATATGAGTTTTATTAAATGGGGTCTGCGTACCTCGTCTTCTCTAATGATTCTTAATGTAAATTCTAACTCCCTCCTATGTACTTCCTCTTGACTGCTGATCAAGGTTTCTATTTATTTTAAATAGTTTTGTAATATGAATAGTTAGAATTAATTTTGAAGAAGTGGAGATCAAGGAATAAGGAGCGCTTGAAGACTCATTTGTAAGGGAGCCCACGATTTAAATGTAATAGTTATATTTAAATTTAATTCTTGCACCCTAGGTTTGACCTTTTGGTTCACTTGGTGGCTCTAGTGAACCAAACTAGAATAAAGTCCATAATCAAAACGCCCCCAAAATAGGTCCAATCCATCCAACCTATTCTCGAGTCGCCAAATACATGGTACGTAAAATAACTACAACTTTATTACTACAATTGTCGTGCAAAAATACAACACACATATATTTGTGAGTTTTGATACAAATATATACCAACCGTGACTCATGTCCCAACTAAGGACAACACCTCACATGGCACATTACATAAAGGTACAATCAATAACTGTTTTAGAAATTAAAATCTTTGGAAAGTGCTCAAGGAAACCTTCGTACATGGGAGGCCATGTGTCTAGGTTATGATAGATATCATATGCCCACAGAATTATCCTTGGTTGACCCAATAGACCCCAAAGAAAAACGAGAAGATTACTATCATGTTCTTTCCAATGGTGAGTCTTCTCTTGACATATAATTATCTCCACTGTCTCTAATTGAGCATTATGTTTCAACCAAACTCCAAGGTCATATAGGTAGTGCTTGTAGATATACTCAACAAGTGGATGTGCACAACCATGTCTTATGATAACACAAGGTCATATGTCATTAGACATCTTGTATGATAGTGGCAAAACACCCTTCCAAAGTTGGGTTCACTTCACCCTATTTGGTTCACCAAAATTAAATATCAAATGACGTATACAATATGACACACTTATCTAAAGTTCTCAATAAAATTATTTCAATACTATTTAGGGAGAATCTCAATGACTATAGACCACCAGATTCTATTCCCTCGTTATCCTCCGCTCGATCTTTAAGACTACACTTTTATTACCGAAAGGAATTGTGAAGAAAAAGGGTGAGCACAACTAGCTCAGTAAAGAATATCATGACTAAAGATAATTAAATTATCAATAGCCTTCATCAATAATAAATCAGAGATTTAGAACATATGGTAGATGATAAAACTTTTCAACCATAGTTGCAATGAACGAGCAATCCATTAGAAGAGTCAAATAGACTATAAAGTCTATTATCTTCTCCACATTAAAAGTCCACCAATAATTTTTTATCCTTGTAACATCAATCAACAGTTCCTTTCCACAATCATATGAATAACTCATAATCATAATTGTGATTCTAAATTCTCTTCTCATCCAGGATGAAGATAATTTTCATCACAATGTCTTTACCTAAAACATCAAAGATCATGGTTATACCAAATCAAATCTGTTTATAATCATACTAATAAATTCATCTTTGCACTATGGGCCAAAGATATTCATTATCATTTCATCTTTGCACTACAGGCCAAAGATATTCAACAACAGGTCATCTTTGCACTACAAGCCAAAGATATTCAACAACAGGTCATCTTTGCACTACGGGCCAAAGATATTCATCAATAATTCATCTTTGCACTACATGCCAAAGATATTAATATCTCAAAGAAATACATAATCATTTCAGAATTTATATAAACCATAATTATAATCATGTTGATCAATTCACCTTTGCACTTAAGCTTAAAAATATTCAATTGTAAATTCAATGGTCATGATCATACCAATTCAACGATTCAACTTTGCACAATGGCCAAAGAGAACCCATAGTCACGATCATACCAATAATCTACCCATCTTTACACTCAAGTCAAAGAGAAATTTCTTCACTAGGATTATAAAAAAAATATTATATAAAAACAATATAATCAAAACATGGATTTAATTTCAAGAGTAAGATTCATAAATCAACGATAATTTTGTCGGAAAAAGAACCAATTTTGTCGTGAATAGTACCCGTATTGTAGTAATACATGAATGAATAGTATCGTCGTGAATAAGTAACCAAACACGAAAAGATAAATTTTCACAATAAAATCCATATCAATATTTATAACACCTTAATCCAAATGTTATAAATCACTTAATAATCTCATAATCTAATATTATTAATATTACAACAATATTTTAATCATTTCTTAAACTTATAAACAATTTATTTTAATTATTTACACTTTAATAATTAATGCATTTAATCATCCTAAAATGCCAAACTCATAAAATTTCATCACCAATAACCAAAATCCTCATAATAAATCTGATATACCTTATATAGGATTCTCAAGCCATAAAATCCTATTTTTCAATTTTCTTACTTCACATAACATATTTAATTCATTTACTCGTAACTAGTTAAATTTCATGAAAAATACCAAATCAGTTCCAAAAATATTACTTTTATGGAATTTAGCAGAATATACTCCCATATTGAACATATATTTTTCTCATAATTTTTTAAATTCAATTACTATTTTTCATATAGCCAAAACTGCCGAATATTTAGATATTTATCATAAATTATACTTTTGTCCAAAAATTCCAAAATTTACAGAGTATACTGATAATATAAAAATGTACTCTCAATAAAAATTTCACCAATTTTGGAGTTAACCACAAGGAGTTATAAGGGTTTACTTTTAAAATAGTCTTTTCTCATTAAATTCATAACTCTTAATCTATACATCCAAAAATTACTATTTTTGGACACAATCAAGAAAACACATCAAATTATCATTTCAAATTTTTCCAGAATTTTTGAAGGTCGAAAAAATTACGAAACATGAAAAACATAACAACCCTTAAAATCCTTTACCTCAAAAGCAAGATTTTAACCGAATATCGGATATATAAAGTCAAAGGAACTTGCACCATATAGCAACTCTCAAGATATCTAAATACTCACAAAAAATATGCTCGATAATATATAGAGAGAAAACTTATGTTTCGGTGTGATTTTTAATTCTAACTTAAGCACTTTATTTATAGGAAAATGCTAGAACATTAAAGGAGACTAAAATAATAAAATATTATTATTTATTTTTTTTTTTTTTTCAACCTTCAAATCTACCCACCCAAAATCAAATGACCCACCACAACTTGGAACAAATAATCAACCCACATGTGTCAAAAACAAAAGTGGGTCCCACCCTAATTTTAATAAAAATCATTTTATTTTTTGAAACTTCAATAATTCATAGAAAATAGCCCGATTTATCAGAAAAAAATACAAATTTTATGTCCATTCCACACAAAATCAAATTCTCTACAACTTTGTAGCTTTTTAAGTTTTTCCAAATTCCAGACAAAAAATATCCGAAATCCATAAACGAATGATTTTTAACACCTTTTAAAATTCATAACAAATCATACGTTAATTTTTAACGGTTCAAAATTTGTGGACATATACTCAACTTATATATGTATAACATATCCAAAAATCACAACGATCCAACGGTCGGATTAAAATTATAACTCACGCAATAGAGCTTTAAGAACACCGATTTGATCTTTTAATACCTCCAATCCGACAAAATACTGATAAAACACCTCAACATTAATTCCTTCATTTATAACCACATAAATAAATCCATCATTTATATCCACATCAAATAAATATTTCCTTATCATATAAATCAATAATTAATTATTCACAAATAATATTACAGAATCACAATAATGACAACCAGTGTCGTTCCTGTGAAAGAGGGGCTTTTCGATAAGGATTTCTCCTCATCGGGCGTAATTAGGTGACCAAACCCTCCTCGATGTAACTTTCTAGACATTGCCAATAATGCTATCTAATAATATTATTCAAATAATATGAATTATTGATCCGATAATGGAAAAAATTGTGTTGTGACAATTATTGAAACAACAATAATATAAAATATCAACGCAAACAATTATTGAATCAATAAAATAAAATATTGAATAAGTAATTACTCGTAATAATTATTGAGTAGTGCCTTTTACGTAAGAATCAATAATTCAAAAAAATACTGTGCAATACTGCGTGTGCTACTTATGCAACCACGCCAGACATCGTATTTTAACCACTGTGTATTCCAACGTTGTTAATTGGTAATAATTACGTACCGTTATTATTTATAAAAACTCAAACTTGTCATTTTCTTCATCCGACAAGCTTATTACATTATGGGGCCCATAAATGATCTATGCCGCCGCATTCACGAATATTCCCGACAAAAAGAATATTCCACGACCAAACGAATATTCAAAACAACAATGAGTATTTTATAACCACTTGCTTATTTTTAAAAAAATTTCATATATCACCCTTAACTTTAACTTTTATCAATTTAACCATTTCTTGAATAATAATTATAAGAAAAATTGAATACTTTTATTTCATAAAATTGGGTCTTACAATCTCCCTCCTTATGAAATTTTCGTCCCCAAAATTTACGTTCCTAGTATTTCAAAGAGTTGAGAATACCTTGCTTTCATTTTGATTCCATCTTCCCTATCATCATGATTTCTCCATTGCTTATCTCCTGTATTTCAGATATCATTCTAGAATATAGCTTCAAAACAAAGGTTAATTGACATATCACAATTTGTCAACTTAAGTAAGAAAATTTAAGCTTAGGTAGGACACACACTAGCGAAGGATATTACTCATCTCTCCTTCCTAGTTCTAATCCTTGATCTCCGCCATAGATCATATCCCTAAGCTCGATACTAAATGTGACGCCCCAAAATAGGTCCAATCCATCCAACCTATTCTCGAGTCGCCAAATACATGGTATGTAAAACAACTACAACTTTATTACTACAATTGTCGTGCAAAATACAACAACACATATGTCGTGAGTTTTGATACAAATATATATACCAATCGTGACTCATGTCCCAACCTTGGATAACACATCACAATGGCACCTTACATAAAGGTATAATCAATAACTATTTTAGAAATTAAAATCTTTGGGAAGTGCTCAAGAAACCTTTCGTACATGGGAGGCCATGCGTACAGGTTATATGTAGATATCATATGTCCACGTAATTATCCTTGGTTGACCCTAATAGACCCCAAAAAGAAAAATGAGAAGATTACTATCATGTTCTTTCCAATGGTGAGTCTTCTCTTGACATATAACTATCTCCACTGTCTGCAATTGAAAATTATATTTCAACTAAACTCCAAGATCATATAGGTAGTGCTCGTAGATATACTCAGCAAGTGGATGTGCACAACCCTGTCTTATGATAACACGAGGTTGTATGTCATTAGACATCTTGTATGATAGTGGCAAAACACCCTTCCAAAGTTGGGTTCACTTCACCCTATTTGGTTCACCAAAATTAAATATCAAATGACGAATACAATACGACACACTTATCTAAAGTTCTCAATAAAATTATTTTCATACTATTTAGAGAGAACCTCAATAGCTATAGACCACCGCTCTATTCCCTGTTATCCCCGCTTCAATTTAAGAACACTCTTATTACCCGAAAGGAATTGTGAAGCAAAAGGGCTGAGCACAACTAGCTCAATAAAGAATATCATGACTAAAGATAATTAAATTATCAATAGCCTTCATCAGTAATAAATCAGAGATTTAGAACATATGGTAGATGATAAAACTTTTCAACCAAGTTGTAGCGGAATGAGCAATCCATTAGAATAGTCAAATAGACTATAAAGTCTATTATCTTCTCCACATTAAAAGTCCACCAATAATGTTTTATCTCTGTAACATCAATCAACAGTCCCTTTCCACAATCATATAAATAACTCATAATAATAATTGTGATTCTAAATTCCTCTTCTCATCCAGGATGAAGATAATTTTTATCACCTGTCTTTACCTAAAACATCAAAGATCATGGTTATACCAAATCACAGTTCTTGTTTATAATCATACTAATAAATTCATCTTTGCACTACGGGCCAAAGATATTCATTATCATTTCATCTTTGCACTACAGGCCAAAGATATTCAACAACATGTCATCTTTGCACTACAGGCCAAAGATATTCAACAACATGTCATCTTTGCACTACGGGCCAAAGATATTCATCAATAATTCATCTTTGCACTACATGCCAAAGATATTAATATCTCAAAGAAATACATAATCATTTTAGAATTTATATAAACCATAATTATAATCATGTTGATCAATTCACCTTTGTACTTAAGCTAAAAAAATATTCAATTATAAATTCAATGGTCATGATCATACCAAATCAATGATTCAACTTTGCACCATCGCCAAAGAGAACCCATAGTCACGATCATACCAATAATCTACCCATCTTTACACTCAAGTCAAAGAGAAATTTCTTCACTAGATTATTAAAAAAATGTTATATATATAATAAAACAATATAATCAAAACATGGATTTAATTTCAAGAGTAAGATTCATAAATCAACGATAATTTGGTCAAAAAAAGAAACCAATTTTATCATGAATAATACCCGTGAATAGTAATGAAGTAAAGTAATAACACGAATAATAGTAACCTCGACATAAAAAGATAAAGTTTCACAATAAAATTTATATCAATATTTATAACACCTTAATCCAAATGTTATAAATCACTTAATAATCTCATAATCTAATATTATTAATATTACAACAATATTTTAATAATTTCTTAGACTGATAAATAATTTAATCCAATTATTTACACTTTAATAATTAATGCATTTAATCATCCTAAAATGCCAAACTCATAAGATTTCATCACCAATAACCAAAATCCTCATAAAAAAATCTGCATTATACCTTATATAGGATTCTCAAGTCATAAAATCCTATTTTCCAATTTTCTTACTTTACATAACATATTTAAATCATTTACGCATAACTAGTTCATTTTCATGAAAAATACCAAATCAAGTACAAAAAATATTTTTTTATGGAATTTAGTGTAATATAGTCCCATATTGAACATATATTTTTCTTAATTTTTAAAATTCATTTACTATTTTTCATATGGCCAAAACTCATTTAATATTTAGACATTTATCATAAATTATACTTTTGTCCAAAAATTCAAATTTACAGAGTATATCTTTGATAATATATACATGTACTCCCAATAAAAATTTCACCAATTTTGGAGTTAACCACAAGGAGTTATAAGGGTTTACTTTTAAAATAGTCTTTTTCTCATAAAATTCATAACTCTTAATCTATACATCCAAAAATCGCCATTTTTGGACACAATCAAGAAAACTCATCAAATTATCATTTCAAATTTTTTCGTAATTTTTGAAGGTCGAAAAATTACTTAAACATGAAAAACATAATAACCCTTAAAATCCTTTACCTCAAAAGAGCAAGATTTTGATGGAATATCTGGATATAAAGTCAAGGAACTTTGCACCAATAGCAATACTCAAAGATATCTAAATACTCACAAAAAATATGCTCGATAATATAGAGAGAGAAAATTTTAGTTTCTGGTGTGATTTTCAATTCTAACTTAAGCGCCTATTTATAGAAAATGCTAAACGCATAAAGGAGACTAAAATAATAAAATATTATTATTTATTTTATTTTTCAACCTTCACGCCTACCCACCCAAAATGGCCATAACTTGGAACCAAGAAAAGCAAATTTCACATGTTTTTAAAAACAAAAGTGGGTCCCACCCTATTTTTATATAAAATCATTTTATTTTCCGAAACTTCAATAATTCATAGAAAATAGCTCGTTTATCGTAAAAATACAAATTTTATGTCCATTCCACACCTAAATCGAATTTCTACAACTTTGTAAAGAAAGTTTTTCCAAATTCCAACAGTAAAATATCAAAATCCACAAACGGATGATTTTTAACACCTTTTAAAATTCATAACAAATCATATGTTAATTTTTAACGTTTCAAAATTTGTGGACATATATCCAACTTATATATGTATACATATCCAAAAATCACAACGATGTAATGGTCAGATTAAAATTATAACTCACGCAATAGAGCTTAAAGAACACCGATTTGATCTTTTAATACCTCCAATCCGATAAAATACTGATAAAACACCTCAACGTTAATTTCTTCATTTATAACCACATAAATAAATTCATCATTTATATCCACATCAAATAAATATTTCCTTATCATATAAATCAATAATTAATTATTCACAAATAATATTACAGAATCACAATAATGACAACGTGTGGTGGTTCCTGTGAAAGAGGGGCTTTCGATAAGGATTTCTCCTCATCGGGCGCCGCAATTAGGTGACCAAACCTCTCCTCGATGTAACTTTCTAGACATTGCCAATAATGCTATCTAATAATATTATTCAAATAATATGAATTATTGATCCGATAATGGAAAAATATCGTGTGTAATGACAATTATTGAAACAACAATAATATAAAATATCAACGCAAAGAATTATCGAATCAATAAAATAAAATATTGAATAGTAATTATCGTATCAATTATTGAGTAGTGCCTTCTTACGTAAGAATCAATAATTCAAAAATATTGTGCAATACCGCGTGCTACTCTTATGCAACCACGCGTATACATCTATATTTTAACCACTGGGTAATCCCAAAAGGTTAACGGTGAATAATTACGCCAATTATTTATAAAAACTCAAACTTGTCATTTTTTTTCATCAACATAGTTATTTATTGTTATGGCCCCCATAAATGGTCATATTATCGTCATTTAATATTCCCCGATAAAAAGAATATTCCACCACCAAACTAATATTTCCCAACAACAATAAATATTTTATAACCACTTGCTTATTTTGAAAAAAAATTTATATATATCACCCTTAACTTAAACTTTTATCAATTTAACCATTTATTGAATAATAATTATAAGAAAAATTGAATACTTTTATTTCATAAAATTGGGGTCTTACAGGTTGGACTTAACTTAAATCATTTTAGTTCGGATGTGCATGAGACTTGACCATTATGATCTAAGAGGCAAAATACAAGGAGTTGCATAGTTGATGTAATTGACAAGAGTTGTCTACCTATTTATTTATATATAGTTTGTTGTGTCACCACAAGGCTATATACATTTGAAATGGGATCCTTATTCTCACTAGCAAATCTTTAATTAGATTTTGCTGAACTATATAAGTGAGGGTAATATAGTTTGATGAAAATAGTGGGAGATACCAATTTAAAACAAGACCTAATTTATTTTGGTAATTAATAAAAGAATGTATGCTAAAATCTTTGTTAATTACAAATTCATTTCTGAGAATTTTACAAATTGTCTAAATTACTATCATGCGAAGTATATTAGATGCTATTTACTTAGGAATGAATTAAGCGGATTGGTTAAGGAAATTGAGAATAGTTCTCATGGTGAAAAATTATCTTATGTCCTTAATACACCTATCCCCGCAATGGTTGCGCATAATGCCTCTGAGGAAGAGATTGCTACTTTTAGAAAGTGGCAAGATGATGCACAGTTGGCTCAATGCATCATGCTCGCATCCATGAGTAACGAGCTTCAACGTCAGCATGAAACTATGGATACTCCTACTATACTCCTGCACATCAAGTAGTTGATGGTGAGGAAAGTAGGACTAATAGATATCAAATATCTAAGGAGCTCTTCCGATCAAGAATGACCAACGACACTACAGTACAGACACATGTGCTAAACATGATCAATTTGATTGAACAATTAGGACAACATGTTTTGTCATTGATGGAGAGTTGAGCCAAGATTTGATATTGCAGTTACTCCCAGACTCTTTCTCACAATTTTTGTGAATTTTTCATATGAACAAGCTAGATATCAGCTTCGCTGATTTGCTTAACATGTTGAAAAATGTTGAGAGTCACTTTCCAACCAAAAAAGGACTAAGTCTTACTCGTAGGGGCCAAAGGATCTTCTAAAAAGAAGAACGATTCTAAGAAGGTAAATAAAGAAAGGCAAAAACAAAGGATAGTAAGAACAAAACTGATACGGATAGCAAAGGAGTTTGATTCCACTGTAATAAGCCTGGACACTGGAAAAGAAACTATAAGAAGCATCTTACAGAGGCTAACCAGAAGAAGCTTAGTGAAGTTTCGGTTACAAATATAATTTTGTTCATGATTTAAAATAAATTTTTTTTAAGTCAAGGTTCTATTTGAGTATTGGATACCGAGTTTGGTTATCATAAATATAGATTTATGAAGGGACCAAGCAGAAGTAGAAAGCTAAACAAAGATAAGTAATACTATGTGTGGGAAATGAAGCAAAGGTTGTTGCATTAGCCATATAAACTTATAGTTTAGCATTGCCTACGGGCAAATCTATTAAGTCAATAAGTTGTTATTGTATTCCAGTTCCCGTTAAAAACATTATTTCCATTTTGTTGTTGGACAATGAAATCTTTGGTAATATATTTAAGAACAATTGTTGTTCTATTTATAATAATAATGTTTTGTATAGAACTGAAATATCACTTAATGGATTTTGTATACTTGACTTACGTAAAAATATATTTTACAAATTGAACAAACTAGTATAAGAAAAGGAGTTGAATGTGTGTATTTGCTAAAATACAAGTGTGAATTATTTGAAAGGTTCAAAGAATTCAGAAGTGAAACAAATTGGCAAAGTATTAAGATTCTTTGATTAGATCAAGGAATAAATGCTTGTGCAATAAGTTTCTAGATAATCTCAAATGGTTTTCTCATAATGGACGCTTCCTGATACGCAATAATTGATTGATGTATCTAAAAGGAAAAATCATACCTTGTTGGACATGGTACGGTCCATAATGATTTTACCGACATTCCAAAGATCCTTCCAGGAGAATGTCACAGAAATAGTGCATATCTCACGAAAAGGTAACCTCAAAATTCGACCCCAAGACTCCATAAAAGTTATGGACGGGGAAGATTCCTAATCTTAAGTGTATTAAGATAAGTGGTTGTCCAAATTATGTGAGAAGGTTTCAAAGGATAAGCTCGGGACAAGATTTGACAAGTACAGATTTGTGGGACATCCTAAAGTAAGTTTAGGGTATATATTCTATAATCCTACTTAGGAAAAGGTGTTTGTTGCAAAACATGCTACCTTCTAAGATAAATGTGTTTATCATTGAAGGAGCTAGTGGGAGGATAATAGATCTTAAAGAGTTTAAGAACTACAAATCACTACAAGTTAAATAAGAGGAACCTATAGATAGACCTATTGTACCACAACCGAATTGTAAATCTGGAATAGTATCGAAGATACTTGGGAGGTATGGATTCATCATGGATGATGATGATGAGGTACGTATCATAGAAGATGATGATCCAATTACATACGATGAGGGAAGAGTTTTAGACACTTAGAGAAATGGATTGAAGCAAGCTTCTCAAATATGGAACATTCATTTTGATGAGACAATCAAAAGATTATGATTTTATCAAAAACAAGAATGAACCTAGTGTGTACAAAAGGGTCAGTGGGAGCGTTGTGACATTTCTTGTGTTATATGTTGATATATTACGGATAAGGAATGACATACTAATGCTACAATCAGTAAAGATAAAGTTGTCTAAACATTCCTCCATAAAAGATTTCGGAAGAGTATCTTAATTGGGGATACAAATCTATATAGATAGATTCAAGAGGATGCTCGACTTAACCCAAGGAACATATATTCATTTGATGCTAAAGTCGTTTAGCATGGCAAACTCCAAGAGATGTCTCATGTTGTGAGGCATGGAGTGTATCTCTCTTAATAGTCTCTATAGACTCCTGAAAAGAGAGATCGCATGAGTAACTATCATGTATGCAATAAAATATACGAGACCTGATGTTGATCAGTCATATTCTGGAGAAGATTACTGTCAGACAGTGAAAAATATCTTAAAGTACTTAACCAGAACTAAGGATGTGATCAGATTTATGGTGGGTCTGAATTAAAACTAGAAGGCATAACAGACTCAAGTTTTTTTTAGACTGACCAAGACGACAGAAAATCCACTTTAAGGAAAAGCGTTACCTTGAACAGTGGTGCAGTGAATTGGAAAGGTTTCAAACAATAAAGAGTTGTTGGTTTAGTGTTAAAGACAAAATATATAGCTATAAAGGAAGCTGCAAGTTGATTGTTTGGACGAAAAGTTCATTAAAGAACTAGGAATAGTTCCTATGTCTCATCTTGGATCTAAACATGTGTTGTAACATTTCATTTGATTAAAGAATCATTGAAAGATGGGAAATCACTATAGAGATAGTGGACTCTCAAGAACAACATTACATATCCATTTACTGAAGCTTATCCAACAGCAGGATAATCGTCACTTAGAGAAGAAGGGTATGAGATACCATGGCGATTGGCTTTAGTGCAAGTGGGAGATTGAAAGTAGTATGCACACAAGCCAATCATGTTTGATGATAAAGCATATACTTTGTAAATAATCTTATTCATTTATTAATAAAAAGTATTAATTTATTAAAGGCTTTTAATTATCTACATGATGTTGTTTTATAATATGTGATAAACCCATAGTTTTAAGCAATGCTTTTAGAATAATGATGATGGTCATTCTAATGAGATCTAAATTCTTAGAAAGCTTAAAACTAAAATATTTTCTAATCGTTAGATTACTAAATTGGGGATTAGTGAAACCGGATAGATTGGTACATGCGTTGCTTGCTCATTGGATGAGGATGATTGATGTCATGATCATTTGTGTGGAGACACTAAAGCAAGTATGTAGGTGCTTATTAGAGAATAAGTTCACTGAACGTGGCTCGCTAAGGATTACCTAATGGAGTTTTACTTGTCTGTCAATAGGAATTCATGTAGTGATAGTAGTACAAGTGATCCTTGGACTTGAGATCATCATAGTATCTTGTGTATGATGAGTTATACTTTGACTTATTCCTTAAGACCCTTAGGGTATATCAAAGGGTATGCTTGGGTATAATAAGTTGTACATGGAGATAATGTATGATCAATAAAGAATCTACCACTTCTAGTAAAAAAAGAGAAATGTGCTATGTGATTCGATAAATGACAACCCAGTAGTCCTTGGCCAAGGCAGAATGAAATTAGAAAGGAGTTTTAATTTGCATTATTTGGAGTTGTGCATTTAAGAGTCGAAATACATATAATTAAATAAAATAAGACTTGGCAGTAATTCCATGTCTTATATTTAATTGGGACATTGTATGGTGGAAGGATTGAATTGTACGATAACTATTTACTCAAAGGTTCTTTTATGATTAATGTTGAAATCTATTGAAAGTCGTTGATCGCTAGGAAGGCTTATCCCTATTGTAGAATAAATATTATTTATTTAAATAAATTAATAGTTTGATTTATTTATTTAAATAAGATTAGAATTGTTCTAATTGATTTATTCACAACCGGTTTAATATGGAGAACCTAAATGGTCACACCATAAAAGAAAGAATACTTATTTAAGAAGTTAATGTCATAATCGTAATAATATGTTAAGTGTATTTAATTTAATCTATGGTGATAGAATAAATTAAATAGCTTAATATTTATTATTTACTATTTTGGAAATATTAAATATAAATTAATAAGAGGAGTCTTATTATTATTACTATTATTATTATTATTTAATTCATCATGGAGTTTGAGAATTAATTAATAAAAGTACTCTCATATATTCCTAATAAGATTAGGAGGTTAAATTAATTAAAATAGTTTAATTAATTATCCCTAATAAGATTAGGGGGCTTAATTAATTAAATAATACCATATTTTCTAATTAGATTAGAAGGGTTAACTGATATTTTTATAAGAGGAGTCTTATATCAGATATCGATAGACGTGATTCCAAATGTTGAAAAGTACTCTCTTTTTCTATGAGAGATCGAAAAACTAGGGTTTTGCAAAACACTCATCTTCTTGAATCTTTCTTCTTCCTTGGTGGATCACCTCTAGATGCCAAACACTTGGGTGGCTAACGCTGATCAAAGGAAGGAACCAAACCCAGTGGATTCAAGTGAACGCGAAAGGATTTGGAGGTGAACTTGTACTTGAGGAAGCTCGAATCTTCAAGGGTATAATTTTTGTTCTTTATCTTTTTGTTTAATTAATAATTGTGGATAAAGGATGATCCGGGTATATGGTTTGTAAAATTATAAAACTCTTATTTTCATGCTTCCGCTTATTTTGTACAATTTGATTGCGTTCATGAATATTACAAACCTAACAATTATTACATCTTATAACACGTTTTAGGTTCCTCTACAATCATTAAAATAAGTTAAGTTAGCATTCCCAAAGCTATGTTGTTAACAGTTCAATTTTGGGTTTGCTAGACTAACTGGCTAAGCAAGGCGCCATCTGTCTCCCTTTTGAATCTGGTGCACACATGACCTGTAGCGCCACTCTTATTTCGCGTTGACACCAGAACCAGTTTTCCAGAGACACGATTTTAGTCTCTGTTCTAAGCCAAAACCTCCAATTTTTCCCAATTCTACAGCAATTCACCAAACCCAAAAGTTACAAGTTTACTACAACAACTCTAGGCACAAACATAACACTTCTAATCACCAAAACACCCAAATTTATAAGGATTTAAACCATATTTTTGTTGTTTACTCTATTTTTAACATATTTGGCGAATTCAATCGCCAAAACCTTGTTTCTTAACCAAATTATACCATTCTAACTACGTTGTTTTCGTTTCTTGATATACTAACATAATCTACCACCAATTTACAGATTATATCAAGGATTGAACATGAAAGTTTTGACTCAAACAAGCTATTTTCATATATATAACACTGATACTTTAATTTTCCTCCTACAACCCAATTTCTATGAATTTGATAATCTAAAATCGTTTGAAAACAACATATAACAGATTATTATCCTTCTACACAAAATTATCAATTACTCTAGCAAATCATCCACCCAATTCTCCCTTTTCCCCAAGAAAACTCAAGAACATAACAAACAACTTTCATAAATTTAACCACTAAAATTACTTCTATATAATGTTTACTAGATTTTTCATTTATATAATCAACACCTTAACCCTATTCCAACAAAATTCTAATTTATAGAAAAAAATAGATATTACAAAGAAGAATTTGAAATTAGGGTAGATTATACCTTAATCCTTTGTTAGTAAGTTGATAACAAGGTTTTCTCAACACTCCTTCACCCTCTTCTTGACAAAATCATAGAGAATTCTCTCTATTCTTCTCCTTCCAAGTCTCTCTATCTCTCTCTGTATTTTCTTTCTTGTTCTTCTTCTTTTTCGACTTTAGCCTTAGGAAAATAATACGCATAGTTATATGGCCTTAGTCTCAATCCCATGTACGTCAGGTAAGAATCCCAAAAAGTTTACGTCAGTTAGATTAAGCCAAAGGTCACAAGGTCTTGTTTAGCTACATAGAATTTCCCCCTCTTTCAATTTATTTTTATAACATTTATATTATATAGTTTCACTTGTCACACTTTTCATTAATTAATTTATGTTCTCATAATTATAATTATAATTTCTATTATAATTATTTTTTATACTTAACAAATTATCACACATTTAATTTAATTATTAAATTAAAGTAAAACATCATTTTATTTATCTAATTATTTTCTTAAATATTAAACAATTCATTTAATTTATTTATTCATTAAATTAAATCTTCAAATAATAAAATTTCCATTCATGAATTTAGTTAACATGCATACTTAACTATATTATTGCACCACAATTTCATCAATTATTTATTTATCTCCAAAAATAAATAAATTAAAATATTTATTTAATTTAATAAATATTTAAATTTAATTACAAATTTTTTTCGATCGTTACAAATGTGCACTTCTACTGGGGCAACCCCCTATTCATTCACCTATGGAACGGAAGTAGTGCTCTCCATAGAGGTAGAAATAGAATCCCTAAGAGTGTTGATAGATGCTCAAATGGAGGAAGACCAATGGTTACAAGATCGGTACCACTAATTATCTCTGATAGATGAAAGGAGGGCCACGACCATTTTCCATGGTCAATTATATCAACAAAGGATCGCTCGATCCTACAATAAGAAAGTTCGGCTACGGCAGTTCAAAGAAAATGACTTGGTCTTGAAAAAGGTCCTTGACAACCAAGATCAATCTAAAGAAAAATTCACCGCAAACTGGGAAGGCCCTTTCATTGTCAAGGAGGTATGGACAGGAGGAGCCCTCAAATTTCAAGAAATGGATGGTAAATAATTTCCCTCACTGTCACCCTCAATGAGGAAAGCAAAAATCCTCTCTTCAAACCACATTCATAAACTAGTCCTAAGACACCAAAGAATTGGGAAACACAAAGATCAACGATCCATACTGAAAGATCCTAAGACATCTCAATGTCCACCCATCAAGGAGGAGTTCATAATACATCGAGATGGCAAGTCCTAGAGAAAAGGGACCTATCAAGCAAGTAACAAGGCATATCTAAAAGGGAAGTGAATTAAAACATATTTTCTTACCATATAATAATGTTTGATATATACAATGTGTCTTGTACATGATAAAAATGGCTAAACTAGTCTATGTAGGGAAACAAAAGCTAATCTACAAACCTGTGGATAAACGAGCCATCAAGTCCAACATGGCATCCCTATCAGTAGATAGAGGTGAATCTATGAGCCCCTAACTCAGGATGTCCATGCAATCCAGGGGATCTACGGCCATTTGCATAGTGCTACCATGATCATCAATGAATCCACTCATCTCTGCAACAATGCCAGGAGTATGAGATCTAAGTGCAGTACTATCTATAGTGGCAGCATCTCGGGTAGCTAGAGCTTCATCACACTCAACAATAGTTGTATCCCAAGACTATCGAGCCTCAAAAATAGGTACATGTTGCCACACATTGAGGACCTGTTTGACCAGTTGCAAGGAGCTAAATTCTTTTCAAAGATCGAATTTCGTTTTGGATATCATCAGTTAAAGATTAAAACTGATGACATTGCAAAGACTGCTTTTAGAACTCGGTACGGGCATTATGAATTCCTAGTCATGTCTTTTGGATTGACTAATGCTCCTGCTGCCTTTATGGATATGATGAACTGATTATTCAAGGAATATTTAGGTCATTTTGTGGTTGCCCTTTTTGATGACATCCTCATATACTCCAAAAGCCGTGAAGATCATGAGTAACACTTAAGGCTGATACTCCAAAAGCTTAATGAAAACAAGCTATAGGCCAAGTTAAAGAAATGCGAGTTCTGGCTTGAAGGAGTAACATTCCTTGGGCACGTGATATCAAATCACGGAATATTTGTTGACCCAGCAAAGATTGAATTAATACAAAGCTGGGAGCAACCTAAGTCAGTAACCGAAGTACGTAGCTTTTTGGGCTTAGATGGTTATTATCTGAGATTCGTGGAAGGATTTTCTCGAATCGCTACTCCATTAACTCAACTAACTCGAAAAGATATAAAATTTGATTGGAGCGAGGAATGTGATAAGGGTTTTTAACTCATCTACAATGATGCTTCAGGTAGAGGGTTGTGATGTGTTCTCATGCACCATGGGAAAGTCATAGCCTATGCCTCATGACAACTCAAAGAATATAAAAGCAATTATCCTACTCATAATCTAGAGTTGGCAGCAGTCGTTTTTGCGCTTAAAATCTGGAGGCATTACCTATATGGGGAGAAAGTGGATATCTATACGAATCATAAAAGCCTCAAATATTTCTTCACCCAAAAGGAACTCAACATGTGGCAACGATATTGGCTCGAGTTGTTAAAAGATTACTATCATACCATCCAATACCATCCTGGAAAAACGAACGTGATAGCTGTTGCGTTGAGTAGAAGATCATATGCGGGTACGAGTGAAATATTGTCAATGCAAAGGCCCATTTTGTATGACTTGCAAAGGATGGAGATAGAGTTAAAGACTCCAAGGACCCACGTGACGATGTCAAATATACTAGTAGAACCGACTTTAATAGATAAAGTTAAAGCTGCTCAAGCTACAGACCTGGAGTTGATGCGTATGAAGAAGAAAATGCAAGAAGGTGCTATTTCGGAAGCAAGAATTGATGAAGAAGGAATACTTCGAGTCAACTCCAGACTTTATATTCATAACGACCCTAATTTAAAGTATAAAATCATGATGGAGGCGCACAACACACCGTTTGCACTCCATATCGGGAGTACCAAAATGTATCATGATCTTCAATATATATTTTTGTAGAGCAATATAAAAAGAGAGATCGAAGAGTTTATCTCAAGGTGTTTAACTTGTTAACGTGCCAGGCAGAGCATCAAGTGTCAAAAGGTCCATTGCAACCACTTAAAATTCTAGAATGGAAGTGGGAGCACATTACCATGGATTTCATTACTGGTCTTCCCAAGGTTTCTCAAGGCATAGATGCAATTTGGGTCATTATTGATAGATTGACCAGGTCTGCTCATTTCTTACCTATACTAGAAACTTATACACTTGAACGTCTTGCTCGTATGTACATAAACGAGATTGTAAGACTGCATGGTATGCCAGTATCCATTGTTTCTGATCGAGACCCAAGATTCACTTCACGATTTTAGGTTAGTTTGCAAAAAGCTATAGGCACGGATTTACGATTCAATTCGGCATATCATCCTCAGATGGACGGGAAGTCGGAGAGGACTATTCAAACTCTTGAAGATCTATTAAGACTCTGTGTCCTAAACTTCAAGGGATGTTGGGACAAGTTGTTGCCATTTATGAAATTCTCCTACAATAACAGTTATCAAGCAAGCATCGGCATGGCTCTATTCGAGGCATTGTATGGACGCAAGTGTCGTTCTGTAGTATGCTGGGATGAGGTTGTTGAAGCAACTTTGTTAGGTTTGAAATTGGCACGCATGACAACAGAAAAGATTCAAATGATCCAGCAACGTATAAAAACCTCACAAGATTGACAAAAAAGTTATGTTGATCTTCATCGAAGAGACGTGGAATTTAATGTTGGAGAGCATGTGTTGTTACGTGTTGCTCCATGGAAAGGAGTTAAGAGATTTGGAAAGAGAGGAAAGCTCAATCCTCGATTCATTGGCCCATTTAAAATCCTCGATTGAGTAGGAACTGTGGCATATAAACTCGCCTTACCGCCAAGTATGTCTCATGTTTATAACGTTTTTCATATATCTATGTTATGTAAATACGTGGAAGACTCAGACCACATTATTGAATTAAAACCAGACGAGATAGCGGAATATTTAACGTATGAAGAGGTACTTGTTAAAATCTTGGATAAGAAGGAACATATTCTACGCTCCAAGGTTATACCTCAAGTCAAAGTTTTGTGGAGAACCACGATATTGAGGAAATGACCTGGGAGTTAGAATCTAAAATAAAATCAAGGTATCCTCACCTCTTCGACATATCAGGTATGTATCCCAATTTTGAGGATGAAATTTTATAAGAAGGGGAGGTTGTAAGACCCCAACTTTCATGAATAAAGATTAATTTTTCTCGAAATATATTTTTGAATATTATGGTGTGGATTTGATATAATGTTATAGTTGTGGGTAATATTTATAAATTTTTCAGAGTAAGTAAATTGTTATAAAATATTCGATTGGTCGGGGAATATTCGTACGATGGCACAATCATTGGTGGACCGCACAATGGAATTATTATCGGAGTTAGAAAATGATAGAAATATATTTTAAAAATAACGACGAGAGTTTTACCGTTAATTGTTGAATTACATAGTGATAAAAGTACATTAATACGCGTGGTTACATAGTAGCACATGGTATTGATTATTGATGCTTACGTGAGAATTCACTCAATTATACTCAATTATTGCTACAATAATTGCTGCATAGTATATCACATTATTAATTCTATTATTGTCACAATATCATCTGCATAATATTTTATATTATTAAATCAATAATTATGACGACAAAGTTATTTATATTATTATTTGTATTATTGACAATGTCTAGAAAGTTCTGTCGAAGAAAGGGGTTTGGTCACCTAATTACGAGCCAATAGGGAGAAATCCTTATCGGAAAGCCCCCTCTTTCCTGGGAATAATCTGGTTGTTAATATTGCAAGTTATATTTTTGATGAATAATTGTTGTTTAAAAAAATGTTTTGTGAAGCCCAGTGAATTGAGATAAATGGAGGGGATTTTTATGAAGTATTTGTTGTAAGTTTAGCGTATTATTTGGACCCCACTTACTCATTTTTCAAAATAATCTGAGTAAGTTATATATATATATATATATATATATATATATATATATATATATATATATATGTACACATTTTTCTTCTACCACCACCACACAGATCAGTTCACCCACTCACACACACCATTACACACATGTAAACACACACACACACACATGTTATATATATATATATATATATTATAATAAATTTTGTTTTTTATGAAAAATATAATATATTATATTTTATTATGCATAGTGTTTGTATAGTGTCTGCATAGTGTTTGTATAGTAACATTAGAAAAATTCGTCAGAATCCGTGATTTCTTATTATGCAGTCCGTGATTTTCTAAATTCAAATAGTATCCTTCCATTCTCTTATAAATAGGATGCTTAGTTTAGAATTAAAAATCACACCAGAATCAGAGAATTCTTCTTCTATAATATTGAGCGTATTTCTTTAGAGTTTAACGAAGCTTTGAGCGTTAAAAACAGTATAAGTATTCTTCAAGAATATCCACGCCCTACTAGTCAGAAGTACTTTCTTTTTAAGATAAGGGATATTATTTTTGTTCAATATTTGTAAGAAATAATATTTTCTTCCATACTTTGTAGTATGTAAGTAATATTATTTTGTTTCAGATTCCGAATTCTACACTCATTTTGTTAAGTATTGCTTCTATACTCTGTGAAATTAGTAGAATATCCTTGAAATTTGCGCTTCATCTAGTATCCTTGAAACATTATTCTTAACATTCTTGATAATTTTTAATCTTTTCATATTGGGGTACTATTCACGGGGTAATATTCCCAAAGTACTATTCACAGAATACTATTCACCCGAGATACTATTCATGATAAAAATTGATTTCTTTTCTGTTCAAATCATTTTTTATACAATATTATTCTTGAATTTTACTCCACAAAATAGTATCATGTTGACAATTTGGACATAATTGAATTCTGGATAAATTGAATTATAAATCATTAAAATTTATCCTTGCTCTCATTTAATTAAATTCTTATATCATTGTCATCATCCTCATGCTTATATAGTGGTGAAAGTCCTTATTGGCCCGTAGTGCATTGATGGACAGTTGTTGGTATGATTATGACCAGGGATTATTCGGTATAATCATGACCTGTAATATTACAAATGTTGTTATAAAAGTCCTCATTGGCCCGTAGTGCATTGATGGAAAGTTGTTGGCATGATCATGACCATTGGTGATAACACGAATATCCTTGGCTCGTAGTGCATGGATAATTCGTGGATGTGATACTAATGAATATCCTTGGCTCGTAGTGCATGGATAATTCAGTGATGTGGATTATTTATTGAGCTGAGTCTCAGCAATAAAATTGATGATAAACTTTTTAAATCATTGAAGATATTAGATATCATGCTCTACTTGACTCTTTTAATGGATTGTTTGTTTTGCTGTAGTTAAACTTGTTGTTTATTGTATTCTATCAGTTTAACACTGTTGAAGGCTAACGATAATTTATTTTGCATTATCTTAGTCATAATATTTCTTACTGGGCTAGTTGAGCTCACCCTTTTGCTTTTATTGTTCTCTTTAGGAAATGAGAATATAGCTGGGACGAGTTGGGAAATGGAGTGATGGTCCAGGATGGTGGTTATAATAGTCCTCACTATTCTATGAAATAGTGTGATAATAAATATAATGAGGACTCCATTTGAGTTTGGATATTGTCTATGATATAATATTCATGTAAAAACTCTCAGCTACGCTTTTGTCGTATTGTATAAATGAAGTTTGTATTTAAATTTTGTACTATACATTTGGGGACTCAGAATGGGTGATGTATACTTATTTTAGGGGCGTCATAATGTATGATCAATAAAGAATCTATCGCTTCTAGTAAAAGATGAGAAATATCCTATGTGATTCGATAAATGACAACCTAGTAGTCATTGGCCAAGGCAGAATGGAATTAGAAAGGAGTTTCTAATTTGCATTATTTGGTGTTATGCATTTAAGAATCGAAATACATATAATTAAATAAAATAAGACTTGACAGTAATTTCATGTCTTATATTTAATTGGGACATTGTATGGTGAAAGGATTGAATTGTACGGTAACTATTTACTCAAAGGTTCTTTTATGATTAATGTTGAAATTTATATTATCTGAAAAGTCGTTAATCGTTAGGGAGACTTATCCCTATTGTAGAATAAATATTATTTATTTAAATAAATTAATAGTTTAATTTATTTATTTAAATAATATTAGAATTGTTCTAATTGATTTATTCACAATCGTTTTAATATGGAGAACCTAAAGGATCATGCCATAAAAGGAAGAATAATTATTTAAGAAGTTAATGGCATAATCATAATAATATGTTAAGTGTATTTAATTTAATCTATGGTGATAGAATAAATTAAATAGCTCATTATTTATTATTTAATATTTTAGAAATATTAAATATAAATTAATAAGAGAGTCTTATTAATATTATTACAATTGTTATTATTTTAATTTCTAAAGGAGTTTGTGAATTAATTTAATATAAGTATTCTATTTTATTCCTAATAAGATTAGGAGGTAAATTAAATAAAAGAGTTTAATTAATTATCCCTAATAAGATTATGGAGCCTAATTAATTAAAGGAGTTTAATTAATTAAGTAATAACATATTTTAATTATATTAAAATAGGTTAACTGATATCTTTATAAGAGGAGTCTTATATTAGATTTCGGGGTGTGTAAAAAAACGTAATTCTAACTATTGGAAAGTACGCCCTTTTTCTATAGAGATAGAAAAACTAGTGTAACGCTCGAGAAAAATCGGATTTTATGTGAACTTTTTATTTAATTATTTGAATTAAATGAATTTAATTGTTTATATACATGAGTAAACTGTTGAAATGTCGTTCTATGACCTATAATGTGCGGACGTGGTTAGTATTATGGCTATGTGCTAAGTTTAATTGTTTTGAATTTTTAAGACGAAAATAAAAGTTTTATGAGAAATTTCTGTAAAAATACTATTCATCCAATTTTGCTTGGGAATAAATTTTGAATTTCTGAGAAACGCGTAATGATATAATTCTTGTGACGCCCTCAAATCTATACCCCCACGATATCCGATCTGGTGCTCACAACTAATTAATTAATATAACGCATTCAAATCTATATACTCGCGGTATCAGATTTGGTGCTCATATCTAATCGATTTACCAGACAAATAAGTCAAGACACAATTCCCATCTATCCAAGGTTCACAGTATCCCATAACAAGTAATAATTCACTGTAGAACTATTGCTGTGTTTGGATACCCTCACTTAGATGTATAGACTGTATCTACGAATAGTATCTATCTATCCGAAATCCAGGGTATTAGTAATAACATGAATAGTCCATATTACCAATACCCTCACTTAGATGTATAGTCTATATCTTGCAGATTACCCTATCGTATCGATAGTACCTACCTATCTGAAATATAGAGTATCGACAATAACATGAACAATCCACATTCCTAATACCCTCACTCAGATGTATAGTTCCCAAGGATCTCAAAATAATTCAAAAGTTCTAATTACATCTATTTATGCAAATGAAACACGATTGCGGAAATAATAGATGATATTACATCATATATAATAGTTTCAGTTACACGATTCTCAAAATAGAGTTCTTTATTACAAAAGTCTTATCAGACTTACATTACACTAGACAATAATTTAAATTAATCTAAGCATGGCCTCTTTCCATTACAAAAGTCGTTTTGACTTAATTCAATTACACGGAATGGAGACAATAATAAAATATCACTTCAACTTTCTCTTCATCGCTATAATTTTCTTACAATTCTTCCTTAACTGTATTTTTTAAAAGATAATTATAAGAATAAGCATAAGAATGCCCAATAACTCTACCAAATATATATATGAGAAGAGATTCACCTTTTCAAGATATATATACAGAATAAGTTGACACAAAACTTTAACGATTATCAATATAGTAGACTGAGTGGTTCCTAACCCGTAAACTAATGAATTTGTTCCCCGTCTTATCAATACTTCTGTGACAACCCAGAAAATCGGATTGTCCAGAATTTAAGTTTAAAGAATTAGTTATTAATAAAATGAATTTTTATTAATATTATTCTGTGCTATGTGTTTATTAATCTATATAATAAAATAGAACCTAATTTGAATCTTTCATTTGACAAAGCACAAGAACGGTTCAGATTCATTCTAACTTAATCCTTCCAACTTAATCTAAAGGCTCATATTTCTTTCCGCCCAAATCAAATTCACCCCTACATCCTACTCTCTCATGTTCACACACAAAATCTTTCTCTCTCCTCTCTTCTTCACACACAAACAAATAATAATAATAATAATAATAGTAATTATTATTATTATTATTATTATTATTATTATTATTATTATTATTATTATTATTATTATTATTATTATTATTATTATTATTATTATTATTATACTACTACTACTACTACTACTACTAATAGTAATAATAATAATTATTATTATAATATTAATATTAATTATAATAGTACTAATAATAATAATAATTATTATTATTATTATTATTTTATTTTTTAATAATAATAATAGTAATAGTAATAATAATAATAATAATAATAATAATAATAATAATAATAATAATAATAATAATAATAATAATAATAATAATAATTATTATTATTATTATTATTATTAGTACTATTATAATTATTCCTACTACTTCATGATTCTTGACAGGTTATGGAGGTTAGGAATGATGGAAAGATAAGAACTTCTTTGAAGAAACGTTGAGAAGAGGGGTAGGCTAAAATTTTGAGGACGAAATTCTGTGAAGAAGGGGTGAATGTGATGACCCGGGTAAGGGTGTGGTTTTAAGAAATTTCGAGGACGGAATTTTATAAGAGGGGGAAGAATGTAATTTCAAAAATTGGATCGTCCGTAATTTAAGTTTAAAGAATTAATTATTAATAAAATCATTTTTATTAATAATATTATGTCTTATGTGTTACTTAATCGTTTTAGAACCTAGGATGATTATAAGTCGGTAGGATTTTGGCTACGAGCTAGACTGAGCGAGTAATAATTTTCAAGACAAAAATGAAAATTTTCTGGGAACATAAAATATTTTCGAGAAAAAAGATGAAATAGACAATATTCACCCGACGAAACCTAAGGGTTAAGGTTTGAATAACCTAAGCCGTTCTGAGAGTTCGGTATGTCGAAATGACATTCCGTCGAAAAATTTGACGATAATATATCTTGAAAAGTTAAGTAAGCCGATAAATTTTTTTCTCGAAAAACGTGCAGAAATCGAACGAAATAAAAATGACGAAAAGTACTATTGTGTACTTTTAAGTCGTTTAACTACGTTAGGGTAAAACGTGAAGGAAAAATGCTTAACGCCAAAAAGTGTTTTTCAATTTTTCAGAAATCCGAAGAATACGTAAAAGTTAAGCGGTAAAGGAAAGACGAAATATCCAAAAATATTTGGATTTCGAGAATCGTAGTTATTAAAACTGTCGGACGAAAACCCAAAAGACGGAACCACGTAACTTAAAGGCTAAGTAGACTTAAGGGCTAAGTTAACTTAACACTTAAGTCATGAATAGTAAGTAGGTGTGAATAATAAGGAGGTTAGGGGTGAAATAACTATTTTTCCCTAGCTTTGGAAAATCTATAAATAGGAAGCTTATTTCATTTAAACGGGATTTTGAAAATCCTACACTAGAGAGAGAGAGAATTCAGATGTAGAGGAAGAAGGAAGAGCATGAGCATGATTGATCGGATCAAAAATGTTCGTGAAATAGAAAAGCTAGCAAATCGTCGGTTTTGTCTAGCAGAAGAAAAATAAAGAGGAAAGGTATTAAAAACCTAACTTCTATGTTAGATTTTCTTTAAGTTTTATATTTTTAAAACATAACTTAATAAGAATAAGAAGTATATGATGTTAGGGATGATTTCATATGGTTGAAATCATGAGAAATAAAGAAAACAAGAATTAAAAGTTTAGTTTATAAATTTCTTAAGGAAGTATAAGATTCGTAATGAATTAGAACGATCCGAGTGGATTATATCAATAAGTAGGTGTAATAAGTAAGGAATGATGATCTATAACATCAAATTCCAATAAAAAGTGAAATTGTAATCCAAAATATCGATTAAAATGAAGAACGAACGAAGAACACGCGAAGAACACGAAGAACGTTGTTGATGGACAAATTTAAAACCATCGTAGGATATTTGTTGTTGATGGACAAGTTTAAAACCATCGCGTATAAGTTAGATGCATATTGCTTGGTTAGGAACGGTAGAAACGTTCATGAAGAACGGATTAAAACTTAGCTATAACGAAGTTATGGCGAAAATTTTGTAAAAGACAAACGAGAATTAGAAAGTATATAAATAAACCCGAACGTGTAGGGTTTCATAAGAATATAAGAGAACATAGAAAACGTGAGTCGTGGACTCAAGAACGAACAAATTCCACGTTCGGATGATCGAATTACGGATGAACGAACGAAGAGCGTTAAAAACGTAAAACGAATGAAGGGTGAAGATCAAGCCAATTGAATGGAACGTTAACAGATTCAGAATGAAGTTCTGTCTAGGGGGTATTGAAGTACGTAAGATAAGGAAGAGAATGGCTTTGGAACAACCTCGTTCCGAGTTATAATGAAGGAGTTATGAGATCAAGATGTAGCGTCTCAAAAACGAAGTTAACACGTAGAAGAAATTTTCAAGAATTAGGTCTTGGCGCCACGGCGCCAACCATGCCTTGTAAGGTGGCGCTGCTGATAAGTAGATTTTATATCTACTTATCCGGTATTTTTTACTTGAATTAGTTGCTTATATTCATGCTTCTTAGTTACTTTTCATACATTTAATGTTATTTTGTAGGCTATGACATGACATTGGCATGAAGAAGCAAGGGAAAGCAATTTGGACATCTTTTTGACTAAAATACGCAAGCAAATACAAGAAGGGAATATTGAAGAACTTTTAATACCAAGTTGGATGCATGTTCTTGCCTTGAAACGTGGATTTTATGGTAGCTCTACTTCTTAGCTTTATGGAACATCTTGAATCATCCCAATCGGAGTTCAGATGTGAGAGTTATGGCCTTTTTTATCAATGAAGATCAAAGCTAAGAGTTGTCATACTTGCTAATTACATAACATCTACTTCAAACCCGATTTCCGCATTGATCGAATTCGAATTTGTCAAAGCTCAAAGAATGAAAGTTATAGATCTCGTCGATATCTTCGATTTGATAGGTGACAGGCCCCGTAACTCCTAGCGGATCAAAAGTTATGTCTGTTTTACCAAAGGACATTGCAGTAGAAAATAGCGTAGCGCGGACCGCGCTATAAATGAACTACGCATAGCGCAAAGCGCGCTAGGCCACCAGATTGTCTGACCCTATAGCGCGGGGCACGCCCAGAATGGCTTAGGGGACGGTGTAAATGCCGCTAGCTACGAGGAAGAGCTAAAATGAGTTATTTGATGTCTAAATTGAGCTAGAATAGGATTCTTAGTTGCCTAACTTGCTAGGATATCCATTAGAACTATAAATACTTGAGTTTAACTTGGATTAGGAGGCTAGTTCTAAGACTCCATAAAATCCCTCTTGGGATAGATTTCTATTAACTTATTCATTACTTCCTTTCTTAGATTAGGAACCCTAGATTAGATTAGAATTGGAGATTGAAGCAACTTGGAGACCATTGAAGATCAAGAGCAGGAGCTTGAGGAAGATGGAGATTTGCTGGCAACAGATTTATTCTTTACTCTACTCTTATTCTTATCTTTCAATGTTATTTCAAGTGTGGATTCTTAGTTTTAATTCAATGAACTAATTCTTTGTTTGAGATTACAATGGATCTTATTGTGTAGTTTATTTTAATATGCTTCGTTATCAATTATTATGTTCTATTGTGAGAATTGTCTATTGTGATTTTGACTTAATTGTCTAATTGATTAGCCATTAATTACCGTGATAATCTATATGAACTCGAGAGATAAATTATAGGTTTAGATCTGATCATGATAGCATGTGTTTGTGATTTCTGCATATATGGAATTCATAATTCGTGTTTAGGATAGAGATATGCCTTTACGCCATATGTAATCTTATAGAGAACTTGTGCTTTAAATCCTTTTTAATTGTAATTCACATACAAAATAAGTGGAATTAGTTAATTGGGTGTCTTGCTTAATTCTATCATCTGTGGATTTAAGTGAGTATGGGTATTATGCATCGAGAGGTGGTTTTATCTGCTTTAGTGTTCTTGATTAATAATTCAGGATAGAGAATAATTGATGAGAAATATGTTAACTTAAATGAAGTAATAAGTGAAGTTGTGATCTTAAATCTCCGTAATCTTAATTTAACTAGTGGTAATTAGAATTAGTTTAATTATAAATTGAAATTCATTCGTTTAAATAAGATTGAGTTGATTACGAGTTAGTACTTGGTGATTTTTATTAAATAATTCTCTATGAGAACGATACTCAACTTATCACTTTATTACTTGTTAACCACGTATACTTGCGTGTTGTGCGTAATTAGATTTTACCCAACAAGTTTTTGGCGCCGTTGCAGGGGAATTACTTTAATATTTTTTACCAATATTAATTTCAATCAAATTAGTCTTAATTTAAATATTTTTATTTTTATTTTTAATTCTCTTCCTATATTTCTCTCTTTTCAGGTTCCATGGATGAGTTTTTGTATCAATGGCCATACACGAACATGACTCAACCAAGGTAAACATGGATTGATGGACTTAATGTATTTTCCGCAGAGTCAGTACAAATTGAGGAAAATTCGAAGACCTTGGAGGTTATCGCAGCCCAACGGAGGCGAAGGATGGCAGTTACGTGTGACTATTGTGCTGGCAACCATCAAAGTCATCAATGCACCATCAATTTTGAACTGGTACAATATAGTGGTGATTACCTCAATAACTATGTTGATCCTAACTATCACCAAGTTTGAGGGTATCACCCGGATTCGTCATGGAGCTATACTTATGAAGACCAATACTACGCTCCAAATCCAACATACATGCCAGAATTCTCATATCAACCTCCATTAAACGAAGAAAAGTCAAAGTTGGAGGAATTACTGTCAAAGGTCATAGCAATCTAAGAGGAGAGGATGATGAGTCAAGAAATATCGAGCCATAATTTTCAGCACCAGATGGAACAACTCATCACCACTTCAACTCATGGTCCTCAATACATGGATTCGAAAACTAAGACAGATAATTCAAGATTGGAGGAATTGTTATCCATGTTCATAGCATCAAATGAGGAGAGGAGGATTAATCAAGAGCGGTCAATTCAGAATCAAGAGATAGCAATTCAAAATCTTCAAAATAAGATAGATCAAATGACCAAAGTCGTAAGCAACCTTCCTCCAAACACTTGGCTTTATGATATGGATGACAAAATTGATGGAGAACCCGAACCGAATCTACGACTGGATGAGTCACAAGATAGGAAGTGTGGAGACAATTGGGGATAATGAAATAGAGGTCCACGAAGATCTAAATGGGTCTCCACTAAAGATCAACGAGTCAGTCAGATTTACAAAATCATGCCCACTTGGTAGTCATGTTGTCGGCGAAGCTCTTGATGACATAAGAGCGAGTATAATTTTGAATCCATGGTGGGACGACAAAGAGAAGATAGACGAAGAGCCCATTGTGTGTGACAAGCTTCCATGCCCCAAAGTGATCACATACACAATTGAGAAAACACCTAGCTGGGGGACGTTCTTGATTGAGATCATACCAAATCAGAGCATGTTATGTGACTTTAAAGCAATGGCTATCAAAATTTGGAACCTATCAAAAGCTACATTATTTCCGATGGATGGAGGGTTCCTCAATTATTGAAGAGGAATTGGATAGCATTGGCCAGACAAAGTCAGGCTGAAAGACTATAATTCAAGCGCTAACTGGGAGACAACCCAAGAATTTTTCTATTTATTTGCTTTACTAGTTTATTTAGTAGATAGGAATTAATTTTCTTATTAAGTTCTCTTACCAATTTAAAGTGTTATTCTAATCCATGTTGTCTCTTTTCATTGCAGGTATTGGAGGTTCAATGGACAACCAAAAGATTATAGAAAGGTTATGCAAGTCAAACTCAAGTGTGATGCCCGATTCATTCCAATGTGCTTAACCTATTCTTCAAACTTCACAGACAAGGAGATAAGTTGCTATATGTCAGGGAAATCCTCTCTTTTAATTTTTCCTATCTTAGCCATTGAGGACAATGTCTGTTTTAAGTTTGGGGGTATTTATCATGTTTAGTATTTACTTGGGCAATGTTTTGATGGAATTTGATTTTGGCCAATGATAAGTGGGTGGTTGATATTGTTAACTCTTGGTGAATTGATGAGCATGCTTAGTCTATATTTTAACTAGTTAGTTGGGTTTCACATTACTTGCGAATTTTTTGAAAAATTTTACACATCCATTTTTTTAGCCAGTTGGGATTAAAATTTTTTTGGCTAATTTCTTATGAAAGATACCATTGCAACTTGAGATATCTTATTTGAGCATCATTCGAAGTGAAAATTAGGCACTCACATAAGTTTGGGGGAAATCTTGGGGTATTTATGAAAATAAAATAAAATTATTGGAACCTTCCCGAGTTGAATAATTAGATCTTTTGGTGGGTCGAGATGGAGCGTAAAACGCACTCCCCATAAACGCAGGCACGAGATGGAGCGAAAAACACACTCGTTTAATGAAAAGTGGAAAGTGAGATGGAGCGTAAAACGCACTCACTAAATAGAAAAAAGAAAATATGTATGTTTGAAATACTTGGGAAGGATTCTTACGTGATTATAAGTTTAAATATCCAGTTGATCCTCAAGAAAAGTTTTTGTTATGTCTATATTAGCGGTGATTGATGTGATAAGAAGTTTTGAAAGTCATTTTTAAAATCTTTTATGAGTATTGGTTGATTTAATCTAAATCATGACTGGATTGAACATGCGGATGCAAACACGCACTTAAAGGATCAAGAGTAGATGTGAGTCTAATGACAGTTGTTGAAATTTTAGACATGACATTGTTTTGAAATTTTCTACGGGTTATCATCTGTTGTAACCTTTGAGGCCATTGATCGAGTTCATATTGATTCATTGTTTGGGTGGATCATTGCTAGGGGATGAATCTGTCTAATTTGTGCTTTTGCTTGAGGACAAGCAAATGTTTAAGTTTGGGGGTATTTGATAAGTAGAGTTTATATCTACTTATCTGGTATCTGTTACTTGAATTAGTTGCTTATATTCATGCTTCTTAGTTACTTTTCATACATTTAATGTTATTTTGTAGGCTATGACATGACATTGGCATGAAGAAGCAAGGGAAAGCAATTTGGACATCTTTTGGACTAAAATACGCAAACAAATGCAAGAAGGGAATATTGAAGGACTTTTAATACCAAGTTGGATGTATGTTCTTGGCTTGAAACGTGGATTTTATGGTAGCTCTACTTCTTAGCTTTTCGGAACATCTTGAATCATCCCAATCGGATTTCAGATGTGAGAGTTATGGCCTTTTTTATCAATGAAGATCAAAGCTAAGAGTTGTCATACTTGCCAATTACATAGAATCTACTTCAAGCCCGATTTCCACCTTGATCTAATTCGAATTTGTCAAAGTTCAAAGAATGAAAGTTATAGATCTCATCGATATCAAAAGGTTATGCCTGTTTTACCATAGGACATCGCAACAAAAAACAGCGTAGCGCGGACCGCTCTATAAATGAACTACATGATGCGCCGGACGCGCGTAGGCCACCAAATTGTTCGACCCATAGCGGCGGGCGCCTAGAATAATTTAGGGATGACATGAAGCCTTGGCTAGGCGGGGAAGAGCTAAAATGGGTTATTTGATGTCCAAATTGAGCTAGAATAGGATTCTTAGTTGCCTAACTTGCTAGGATATCCATTAAACTATAAATACTTGAGTTTAACTTGGATTGGGAGGCTAGTTCTAAGACTCCATAAAATCCCTCTTGGGATAGATTTCTATTAACTTATTCTTTACTTCCTTTCTTAGATAAGGAACCCTAGATTAGATTAGAATTGGAGATTGAAGCAACTTGGAGACCATTGAAGATCAAGAGCAGGAGCTTGAGGAAGATGGAGATTTGCTAACAACAGATTTATTCTTTAATCTACTCTTATTCTTATCTTTCAATGTTATTTCACGTGTGGATTCTTAGTTTTAATTCAATGAACTAATTCTTTGTTTGAGATTACAATGGATCTTATTGTGTAGTTTATTTTAATATGCTTCGTTATCAATTATTATGTTCTATTGTGAGAATTGTCTATTGTGATTTGGACTTAATTGTCTAATTGATTGGCCATTAATTACCGTGATAATCTATATGAACTCGAGAGATAAAGTATAGGTTTAGATCTGATCATCATAGCATGTGTTTGTGATTTTTGCATATATGGAATTCATAATTCGTGTTTAGGATAGAGATATGCCTTTACGCCATATGTAATCTTATAGAGAACTTGTGCTTTAAATCCTTTTTTAATTGTAATTCACATACAGATTTAGTGGATTAGTTAATTATGGTGTCTTGCTTAATTCTATCATCTGTGGATTTAAGTGAGTATGGGTATTATGCATTGAGAGGTGGTTTTATCTGCTTTAGTGTTCTTGATTAACAATTCAGGATAAAGAATAATTGATGAGAAGTGTGTTAACTTAAATGAAGTAATAAGTGAAGTTGTGATCTTAAATCTCCGTAATCTTAATTTAACTAGTGGTAATTAGAATTAGTTTAATTATAAATTGAAATTCATTCGTTTAAATAAGATTGAGTTGATTACGAGTTAGTACTTGGTGATTTTTATTAAATAATTCTATGTGGGAACGATACTCAACTTATCACTTTATTACTTGTTGACCACGTATACTTGCGTGTTATCGTAATTAGATTTTACCCAACAATTGTGAAAGCATTGCATCGGGGTAAAGCATCTGCAGAACTTACTTGTGCATGCAAGGCATTGTGTGTAGGAAAAATCCAGAGAAGAGCTTTTAACTGTTCAACTCTTGGGGGAAATGTAAGGGAAGATAAAGCACATAATGTCCAACTAATGTAACACTTGAACAAGTAAACTAAACCTTAAATGAAGGTTGAACAAAAAGATTAATTAAAATTAAAAGATAAAGAATGTGAATGCGGGTTACGTAATCGATGTCCGGGGACCGTAGTCGAAATGAACGATCATTAGGGATTGCTATGGTTGTGATTCCTTAGACGTTGAGCGATGAGGGTAATGAATAACATTTCGATGTTATGTCGTGCTAGTGAGAGATAAGTGTGAAGTGTATAGACGCTGCAAATGCAACGTTGTTGCGATGAACGATTGGTCTTAGCATACAACGAACGGTATGGCTTCGACATTAAGAATGACTAATGAACATGGGGTTCAAGTAATGGATAGCAAAAGTATTAAGTAAGATAAAAATGGTAACAAGAAAGCCGTAATGAACGGTAAAAAGATTAATGGAAGCCGAATGTGAGTCAGATGAGAACGTTAGAATAAAATGTAAGCGTTGAACACTTTAACCGACGTGAAGGTTGAGGGTACGCAAATATTAAACGGATATAACCTACACCCCGTGTATGGTTTGACCGTAAGATGATGAAGATCAATGATTAAACTGTGAACGGTAAAGATGTTGAATTAAAGATAATAACATTTAGCGTAACGAAGCCGAGTTAAGGATTAAAGGGAATGATCCCTCTGAGTATACAAAAGACTGTATGACTTAGACGATAAAGAGTGAATCATGAGGTGTGGCATTTAGTTTCCAGGAAGCCATAAGGAATGAGAAATTAACTTACGAAGATTATAGTTTAATGGTTAAGATAAGTTACGATAAGTTTAAGTTGTGGTACAATCGTAACCTTTGATGGTTGACATATGGGAGCTGGGCTAAATAATTCCTTCAGAGAGCGAAGGTATATACAAAACTGGCAACCAATCTAACTCACTGTTATGGGCAGTGTAGATGAGACGGGAACTTGTTTGTTGGTTATTTGTGGGAAACAACTCAGAGTACCATATGGACTACTAGCAGAGAAGCGATGTGTGCTGAGTCTTAGAGAAGTAATAAGAAGAAGATAAGATGTAAAACATCAAAGATGATGAACGTAAAAGTAAGACATCTCCGTATGTCATGAAGCCGTAGAACGGTAATGAAAGTGGTCGTGTAAACTTAGGTTACAAGAACGTGAACCCTAAGAATTAAAGTTAAGCAAACTAATGAATAAGTCAAATATACATGACTAATTAGTGTATGTGTTGTTTTTCTTATGGGCTACATATGAACTGGAATGAGCAGTTTAGCGTAAGCTGTAGCTGTGCGTAAGGCAAGTTTCCTAACTTCATTTATATTTTAAATGAATGCTAGTTTCTTAAACTTCTCAGATGTTGAACTTGAGAAGTTCTGTCTATGTGCTAATGTGCGATATTTGTGTAAAGTGGTAGAACATATGAGGCCTTGTGCCACAATGTGAACACTTCGGTGTTTCTATGAGATGAACTGTTCTATGATTTAACTGTTCAATAAGAGAATGCTCTGTTCATACATGATCCGTTATTGTTAAGTCTGTGCTAATGATTCTAGCCAGACATAATGTGTATGAAAAGGTAGAAGAATGAAAGTATTTAAAAATTAAAGTGAATATTGTTTTAAAATGATAGGAATCGAGACTATTCCTATTATTCAAGTTGCTTCATAACCTTTGTTCGGTTATTGAAGTCATAAAAGAATGTTGAATTCTTGAAGATGTTTGTTCAACTGTTATGACTTGCTGGGCAATTGAATGCTCAAACTTGCTTTAAATGAAAAACATTTTCAGCGAACATGTTAGAAGAATTTAAGGATCTCGTAAAGATCAAGCTGACGATATCCAGATGAAGTGCCATTCAGAATGTGGACGAGCGAGAAGATCGAGCAAAGACTTTTAATATTTAATAAGTTAAATGAACTTTAGATTAGTTTGAAGAACTGTTATGTATCCTTTGTGGCGGATAAAAGTCACTCTTGTAAGATGAAATGAATAATGTATTTATAATTATTTGTAATGAAAAGGGTATAAGGTTTTTAGAACACAGGATTTGAGAGTATATGTTGTTTTCAATATAATATAAACATGAGGATGATGACAATGACATAATAATTCAATAAAACAAGTTCAAGAATAAATTTTAAAGATTTATAAGTTAATTTATCACGAAACTAAATAATGTCCAAATTATCGACATGATCTTGCTTTGTGGAGTAAAATTCAAGAATGCTCAGGAAGGATATTTCCATGAAAAGATCTTTGGATGAAGCACAAATATCCGAGGATATTCTACTAATTTCATGGAGTATAGAAGCAAAACTTTAACCAACTAAGTATAATAGAATATATGAAAGCGCAAATGGATTTTTGCGCTCGCCATGCGGTAATCCACGTGAGCGAGATCATTTCAACAAGTTAATAAGGAATGAATACAAAGGATCATTCACCATGCATGCGGTAATCCACATAGACAGGTTATTCCAACATAGTAATAAAGAATGGAACCAGGTCATGCATAATCCGCACAGACAGGATATTCAAACAGAATAATAAAGAATGGAACCAGGTCATGCGTAATCTGCACAGACATGATGTTCCAAACAGAATAATAAAGAATGGAACGGGTCATGCGTAATCGCTTGCGAGACAGGATGTTCAGCGAGAATAATAAAGAATGGAATAACAACAGAATTCACCGGGCATGCGATAGGCCACTTGCAGACGGAGTTATTCAACGAGAATAATAAAAAATGGAATAACAGAAGAATTTCACCATGTATGCGGTACTTCGCATAAATAGATTTTTCCAACATAATAATAAAGAATGGAATAATAGCTCTTACGAGTATTTGAAAGAAAATAACTCTCTTCATGAATACGAAAGAATAATACCCCTTACCTTAGAAAGAAGAGTATTCTGACTGGTAGGGCGAGGATATTCTTGAAGAAAACTTATACTATTTTCTATGCTCAAAGCTTCTTAAAACTCTAAAGAAATACGCTCAAGATTATAGAAGAAGAATTCTCGAATTTACGGTGTGTTTTCAATTCTAACTAAGCATCTATTTATAGGAGAATGGAAAGGATACTATCTGATAAAATATAATATATTATTTATATATATATATATATATATATATATATATATATTTTATTTAAAATCTAATAAAATAAATAACTTTATAAAAAGTATTACATTTTATATAAAAGATTTTACTATGCAAACACTATCTGGCACCTTATCAAACACTATGCATAATAGAATATAATATATTCTATTTATAATCTAATAAAACAAATAACTTTATAAAAGTATTACATTTTATATAAAAAGATTTTACTATGCAAAACACTATACAGACACTATGCAAACACTATGTATAATAAAATATATTATATTCTATTTATAATCAAATAAAACAAAACTTTATAAAAAAGTATTACATTTTATATAAAATTACATTTTATTACATTTATAATAATAATAAAACAAACTTCATCATCATTATTATAATTCACACTATTAATCGATCCGAGGTCGTTTCCCGGAAGAAGAGGGCTTTCGATAAGGATTTCTCCTATTGGCGTGCATGATTAGGTGACCAAACCTCTCCTTGGCGAGAACTTCTAGACATCGTTAATATTGCAAATAATAATATTAATAACTTTGTTATCTCAATTATTGATTTAATAATATATAAAATATCGACAATAATTGAATCAAATAACGTGAGATCTTATGCAACAATTCTTTGTAGCAATAATTGAACAAAAGCTGAGTGACTTCTCACGTAAGCATCAATAATCAATCTAGTGTGCTCTTATGCAACCACAGCGTATTCTTGTACTTTTAACACTAGGTGTTTCAGCAGTTAACGGTAAAACTTAGCCGTAGTTATTTTCATAAAAATATTTTTGTCGTTTTCTCAATCAGACAATAATTACGTTGTGGGGTCCACTGATGATTGTAAAGTCGTACGAATATTCCTGTTAAAGCGAATATTCCCAGACCAATCGAATATTATATAACAACTTGCGTACTTTGCAAAATTTATAAATATTACCCACAACTATAACATTATATCAAATTTACTCCATAATATTAAAAAAATGATATTTATAGAAAATTCATTTTATTCCTAAAAGTTGGGGTCTTACAACCTCCCTTCTTATGAAATTTAGCCCTCAAAATTAGGGTGCATTACACTGGTATGTCGAAGAGGTAAGGATACCTTGATTTCATTTGATTCTAACTCCCGGTCATTTCCTCAACATCGTGGTTTCTCCACAAAACTTTGACTTGAGGTATAACCTTGGGCGTAGAATATGTTCCTTCTTATCAAGATTTGAACAGGAACCTCTTCATATACGTTAAATCTTCCGCTATTTCATCTCGGTTCTAACTCAATAATGTGGTTGGGTCTTCCACATATTTACGTAACATGGATATGTGAAAAGCGTTATGAACACGAGACATACTTGGTGGTAAAAGCGAGTCTATAGGCCACAGTTCCTACTCGATCGAGGATTAAAAATGGGCCGATGAATCGAGGATTGAGCTTTCCTCTCTTTCAAATCTCGTAACTCCTTTCCATGGAGCAACACGTAACAACACATGATCTCGATATCGAATTCCACGTCCTTTCGATGAAGATCAACATAACTCTTTTATCGATCTTGTGAGGTTTTTTATCGTTCTCCGGATCGTTTGAATCTTTTTCGTAGTCATACGTACCAACTCGGTCCCAACAACGTTGCTTCACCCACCTCATCCCGACATCTTTGGAGAGCGACACTTTCTTCCATACAGCGCTTGAATGGAGCCATGCCGATACTTGCTTGATGATATTTGTTGTTGTAGGAAAACTCCACCAATGGTAAGAACTTGTCCCAACTTCCTTGAAGTCGAGGACATAGAGTCTTAATAAATCTTCAAGAGTTTGAATAGTTCTCTACGATTGTCCGTCCATATCGAGGATGATATGCGAACTAAATCGTAAATCCGTGCCCATAGCTTTTTGTAAACTAACCCAAAATCTTGAAGTGAATCTTGGGTCTCGATCGGAAACTATGGATCTTTGGCATACCATGCAATCTTACAACCTCGTTTATGTACATACGAGCAAGGCGTTCAAGTGTATAAGTTTCTCGTATAGGTAAGAAGTGAAGCGAGACTTGGTCAATCTATCAACAATGACCCAAATTGCATCTATGCCTTGAGAAACCTTGGGAAGACCGATGCTTGAAATCCATGGTAATGTGCTCCCACTTCCATTACGGAATTTCAAGTGGTTGCAATGGACCCTTAGGTACTTGATGCTCGCCTTGACTCGTTGACAAGTTAAACACCTTGAGATGAATTAAACGTTATCTCTCTCTTCATATTGTTCCACCAAAATGTATATGTGAAGATCATGATACATTTTGGTACTCCCGAGATGGATTTGCAAATGGTGTGTTGTGCGCCTCCATCATGATTTTATACTTTAATCGAGGGTCGTTAGGAACACAAAGTCTGGAGTTGACTTCGAAGTATTCCTTCTTCATCGATTCTTGCTTCGGCATAGCACCTTCTTGCACTTTCTTCCTCATGCGCATCGGCTCAGTGCGTAGCTTGAGTAACTTTAACTTTATCGATTAAAAGTCGGTTCTACTCGTATATTCGCCATCATCACATGGGTCCACAGAGTCTTTAACTCTATCTCCATCCTTTGTAAGTCATACAAAATGGGCCTTTGCGTTGACAATATTGCTTCGTCGTACCCGCATATGATCTTCTACTCGATCGTCGGCTACCACGTTCGCTTTTCGAGGGTGGTATTGGATGGTATGATCATAATCTTTCAATAGTTCAAGCCAGCGTCGTTGTCGCATGTTGAGTTCCTTTTGAGTGAAGAAATATTTGAGGCTTTTATGATCAAGTAAAGATCTCCACTTTCTCCCATACAAGTAATGCCTCCAAATCTTTAGTGCAAAAACAATTGCTTTGCTTGACTCTAGATCATGAGTGGGATAATTCCTCTCATATTCTTTGAGTTATCGTGAGGCATAGGCTATGACTTTCCCATGTTGCATGAGAACACATCCCAACCCTTTGCGAAGCATCTTTGTAGATGACAAATCCCTCAAGGCGGATGGTATTGTCGAGCGAGTCTTTGAAATGAGTCTCTCTTGAGTTCTTGAAAACTCTTCTCACATTCTTCGCTCAACCAGAACTTTGTATCTTTTTTGGAGTCAATTTGAGTTAATGGAGTAGCGATTCAAGAAAACCCTTCTACGAATCTCAGATAATAATAACCGACTAAGCGAGAGAAAGCTCGTACTTGATCTTTGATTTAGGTTGCTCCCGACTTTGAATAGCTTCAATCTTTCTTTGGGTCAACGGATATTCCATGACTTGATACTACGTGCCCAAGGAATGCTACTTCCTCAAGCGAACTTCGCATTTCTTCTTCAACTTGGCATAAAGCTTGTTTTCACGAAGCTTTTGGAGTATCGACCTCAAGTGTTGCTCATGATCTTCACGACTTTTGGAATAAATAAGGATGTCATCAATAAAGGCGACCACAAAGTGATCCAAATATTCCTTGAATACTCGGTTCATCATATCCATGAAAGCGGCAGGAGCATTAGTCGATCAAAGACATGACTAGGAATTCATAATGCCGTCTGGAGAGTTACGAAAGCCGTCTTTGGAATGTCATCGGTTCTAATCTTCAATTGGTGATATCCGGAAGCGAAGATCGATCTTTGAAAAGAATTTGGCACCTTCTTGGTTTGGTCGAAGCAGGTCATCAATAATAGTGGCAATGGATATCTATTTTTGATAGTGACATGGATTGACTCCAGATAATCAATATACAAAGTCGCATACTCTCATCTTTCTTCTTCACGAATAGAAGCAGGAGCACCCCGAGGAGAAGTACTAGGGCGAATAAAGCCGATGTCTAACAATTCCTGTAGTTGGGTCTTTAACTCACGAAGTTCAATAGGAGCCATTCGATATGGGGCTTTGGAAATGGGTTTTGTCTGGGGTTCAAGGTCGATACAAAATTTAATTTCACGCGCTCTGGGGGTAGGCAGGGAAGTTCTTGGGAATCGTCGGGAAATTTATTAACAATAGAAATATCATTCAAAAGCGGCGTATTTTTGTTTAGATCAAGTGACATGAGCTAAGAAAGCTTGACATCCGTTTTTCAATAAGCGAATAGCTTTATGGCTTGAGATAGCGATGATTGATTTTAATGGTTTGGTTGCTTGATTTAGCATAATAGGTTGGTTAGGAATATGAAAGCTAACAACCTTACGAAAATAATCAATTTTTGCATGATGAGTAGTTAACCAATCAATCCCTAGAATCACATCAAATGCAAGTATTTTCAAAGAAATAAGATCGACAGGTAACGTGCGGGTGCCGATTTGAACTAAACAAGACTTATAAACAGTGGATGTAATGAAGGTTTCTCCCAACGGAGTTTCAACAGATAAGTCAAAGTCTAATTTCTCCGGAGTCAAATTTAAGCGTTGAGCGCAAGTAGGAGAAATAAAAGAATGGGTAGAACCGGTATCAAATAAGGTATAGACTTCGCTAGAGTTTATGATAAGCTTACCCGTGATGACCTCGTTCGGGTTCCTTGCTTTTTGGGAGGTCACAACAAACGCTCTCCCTTGAACTACTGGCTTTGACTTTTCTGGGACGACCTTTGGTGCCTCCATCCCAGCTGAACTTGCCTTCCCTGAACGACAAAATCGAGCTAGGTGACCTTCTCTTCCACAATTGTAACATGTTTTGGACTGCTGCGTACAGTTTGGACTGATATGTCCCTCCCCTCCGCATTTGAAGCATATGATAGGTGGTCGTTCTCCTTCCTTAACAACGGGTCTTTGATCTTTGGCGTCTTTCCATCATTGTTGAATCTCCTCTTCTTGAAATGTCCATTCTTATTATTTTTGGCCATGATTCCCCGAAGTGGTTACCATTTTCGGCATGTTGATTCCCTCACGCTTATTATCATAGCCCGATGATTTGCTATCACTTGTATTATCATTTTACCGGTGCTCTCTTTTGGTTGGGTTGACTCATTATCGGCGCTCAATAAGCTGAGCCCTATTAACAACATCTGAATACAAAACGGTTTATGAGAGATAAGATATTGGCGTATCTCGGGTTTCAAACCTCTTAGAAACATTAGCGTCATTCTCTCCTCATTATCAACCAAATGGGATGAAAATCGGGACAACTCGGCAAACTTGGCCCGTCTTTGCGACACGGTCATGTTGTTTTGCTCGACTTGATGAACTCTACCTCTTTTCGTGTGCCGAATACTTTTGGGAAAGTACTTGTCGTTGAACAATTCTTGGAACTTCTCCCAAGTCATCTTCGGTCACGGCGGAGTTGAGTCGCTTTCTGATTCCCACCGATGTCTGCCTCTGCTCATGTAACATGAAGGTGGCAAAAGGAACCTTTTGCTCCTCGGAGCATCCCAAGACATCAAATATCTTGCGGATCTGCTTTATCCACGTCTCGCCTTAAGTGGTTTTGGCTCTCAAAAAAAAACTCGGTGGTCCAGTTCCTTGAACTGCTTAGCGGTGACCGTCGAGAGTTGCCAGTGTTTCCACCTGCATTTTGGACAGGAGCCGTTCTTTCCTGATGTTGCATGAATTACATAAAGCCTCTGAACATTCCATCGTTCATCATTTGGTCAGTGTTGTTGTTTGCATGAGGATTGTCGCCTTCCTGATGCACATTATCCTGATTATTGATCTGTGGAGACTCAGCGGTCTCACATGCTCCATGCTATTCTCAACATTCTCGGATGTCATTTTCAAATCTTCCACAAAACAAGGGTTAATTAACATATCACATATTATCCCTATACTCTGACCGACCAATTAAATACCAAATAAACTTAGGTAGGTCATACTAGCGAAAGAATTCCCCGTCTCTCCCCTCCTAGTTCTTGTCTCACATCTCGGCCGGGGATCATATCCTAAGCTTTGATACCAAGCTGTGACGCCCCCAAAATAGGTATACATCACCTATTACGAGTCACCAAATACATGGTCTGAGAATACAAATACAACCTTAAATATACAACATGAGTTGTGAGTTTTAATACAAATATTGTCTTCTAGACAGTATTCAAACTCAAAATAAGTCCTCAATACATTTATTATCACACTATTTCATAGAATAGTGAGGACTACTAATGCTATCATACGGCCGTAGTCACTCTTGTTCCCATTGACTAGTCCTGCTACGTTCTCATTTCTGAAGAGAACAATGAAAGCAAAAGGGTGAGCTCAACTAGCCAAGTAAGAAATATTATGACTAAGATAATGCGAATAATTTATCATTAGTCTTGATAGATGTTAAGCGATAAAATATAACAAACATCAAGTTTAAGCTGCTGGCGGAACAAGCAATCCATTAGAAGAGTCAAGTAGAGAATAAAATCTACTACTATCTTCTATGATTTAAAAGGTTTTTCATCACTTTTATCATTTGAGACTCGACAATAAATAATCCACATCATCCACCACTGACCGAGGATATTCATTAGTATCACGACCACAAATTATCCATGCACTACGGGCCGAGGATATTAGTGTTTTCATCAATGGTCATGATCATGCCAACAAGCATCGTCATCGATGCACTCACGGGCGATGAGGATTTTTACCACATCATTTGTAACATTACGGTCATGATTATACAAGAATAATCCTGGTCATAATCATACCAAGTCCATCATGCCTTCTGAGCCGAGATGACTTTCAACATAATATAAACATGAGGATGATGACAATGACATAATAATTCAATAAAACAAGTTCAAGAATAAATTTTAAAGATTTATAAGTTAATTTATCACGAACTCAATAATGTCAAATTATCGACATAATCTTGCTTTGTGGAGTAAAATTCAAGAATGCTCGGAAGAATATTTCCATGAAAAGATCTTTGGATGAAGCACAAATATCCAGGATATTCTACTAATTTCATGGAGTATAGAAGCCAAAACTTTAACCAACTAAGTATAATAGAATATATGAAGCGCAAATGGATTTTTTGCCGCCATGCGGTAATCCACGTGAAGCGAGATCATTTCCACAATTTAATAAGGAATGAATACAAAGGATCATTCACCATGCATGCGGTAATCCACATAGCGAGTTATTCCAACATAGTAATAAAGAATGGAACCGGTCATATAATCAGAACGGAATAAGCGGGAGAATAATAAAAGAATGGAACGGTCATGCGTAATCCGCTTGAGACGGGATGTTCAACAGAATAATAAAGAATGGAACGGGTGCGTAATAATCCGCGCAGACGGGATGTTCAAGCGAGAATAATAAAGAATGGAATAACAACGAGAATTCACCGGGCATGCGATAGGCCTTGCAGACGGAGTTATTCAGCGAGAATAATAAAGAATGGAATAACAGAAGAATTTCACCATGTATGCGGTACTTAGCATAAACAGGTTATTCAACATAATAATAAAGAATGGAATAATGACCGACTTACAGTATTTGAAAGAAAATAATTCTCTTCATGAATCTGAAAGAATAATACCCCTTACCTTAGAAAGAAGAGTATTCAATTGGTAGGGTGAGGATATTCTTGAAGAAAACTTATCTTTTTTTTCTACGCTCAAAGCTTCTTAAAACTCTAAAGAAATACGCTCAAGATTATAGAAGAAGAATTCTACGAATTTCGGGTGTGTTTTCAATTCTAACTAAGCATCTATTTATAGGAGAATGGAAAGGATACTATGCAATAAAATATAATATATTCTATTATATATATATATATATATATATATATATTATTTAAAATCTAATAAAACAAATAACTTTATAAAAGTATTACATTTTATATAAAAAGATTTTACTATCAAACACTATCTTGGGGCACTATATCAAACATATGCATAATAAAATATAATATATTCTATTTATAATCTAATAAAACAAATAACTTTATAAAAGTATTCTATTTTATATAAAAGATTTTACTATGCAAATACTATGAAAGCACTATGCAAATACTATGCATAATAAAATATATTATATTCTATTTATAATCAAATAAAATAAAACTTTATAAAAAGTATTATTTTATTAAAAGTTTTTTATTTTATTACATTTATAATAATAATAAAACAAAATTCATCATCATTATTATAATTCACACTATTAATCGACCGGTCGATTTCCCAAGAAAGAGGGGCTTTCAATAAAGATTTCTCCCTATTGGCGCGCAATTAGGTGACCAAACCCTCTCCTTGTGAGAACTTCTAGACATCGTTAATATTGCAAATAATAATATTAATAACTTTGTTATCTCAATTATTGATTTAATAATATATAAAATATCGACAATAATTGAATCAAATAACGTGAGATCTTATGAAACAATTCTTTGTAGCAATAATTGAACAAAAGCGAGTGACTTCTCACGTAAGCATCAATAATCAATACTGGTGTGCTCTTATGCAACCACGCGTATTCTTGTATTTTTAACACCGGGTGTTTCAGCAGTTAACGGTAAAACTTTCGTCGTTATTTTCATAAAAATATTTTTTTGTCATTTTCTCAATCAACAATAATTCCGTTGTAGGGTCCACCAATGATTGTGTGTGTCGTACGAATATTCCTGTTAAAAGCGAATATTCCCGACCAATGAATATTATATAACAACTTGCGTACTTTGCAAAATTTATAAATATTACCCACAACTATAACATTATATCAAATTCACTCCATAATATAAAAAAAATGATATTTATAGAAAATTCATTTTTATTCCTAAAAGTTGGGGTCTTACCGAAGTCATGCGTAATAATGCAGACGGGGATATTCTAACGAGAATAATAAAGAATGGAACCAGGTCATGCGTAATCTGTACAGACAGGATATTCCAATAGAATAATATAGAATGGAATAACAGAAGAATTTCACCATGTATGCGGTACTTCGTATAGACATGTTATTCTAACATAATAATAAAGAATGGAATAACAAAAGAATTTCACCATGTATGCGGTACTTCACATAGACATGTTATTCCAACATAATAATAAAGAATGGAATAATAGAAGCTCTCTTCATGAATACGAAAGAAATAATACCCCTTACCTTAGAAGAAAACTGGATACTGGAATAGTGAGGTAGCAGACTTCCCTTCTTCTTTCTCTCTATAATTTCTCTCTATAATATATGCTCTATAGCTTTAGTGAATTGGTGAAAAATAATGAAGGAATGAGCTTCTATTTATAGGAAAATATATTTTCGATAATTGTACGTTTTGGGGCTCAAAATATTACAGTATAATACCTTCCTCTTTTCCTTTATTTTTAATTTAGTCCTGCAAGTATTATCAAACTTGCACCACCTCCCCTAATAGTAAATCATGTGAATCAATAGTTCAAGACATGTGAAAATACGAATTACAGTATAGTACCTCCATCTATACCTCTATTTTTAACTTAGTCATGCAAGTATTATCAATCTTGCACCACCTCCCCTAATAATACAAGAATGTGAATCAATAGTACATACATATGAACAAATAGTTATAATCATATGAATTAATAGCAATTAATTGCTCATTTATCCGGTTAATTACCTGATTGGTCAATATAACCTCCAGACATCAATTATTATCGAAATAAATGTTAATTTCCACTAACACTAATAATTCCCACACAATGGAATTATCAATTTCATCTTTAATTAACACGAACTTATTCATCATTAATATTATAACTCACAATATTTAACAACTGGTCATTCCCGTGAAAGAGGGCTTTAGATAAAGGATTTCTCCTTATTGGTAGCGCAATTAGGTGACCAAACCTCTCCTTGATGTAACTTCTAGACAATCATCAATATTGCAAATAATAATATGAATAACTTTGTCGTCTTAATTATTGATTTAATAATATAACATATTACACAGATGATACTGTGACAATAATTGAATCAATAATATGAGAGATATGATGCAACAATTACTGTAGCAATAATTGAGTATAATTGAGTGACTTCTTACGTAAGCATCAATAATCAATACCGTGTGCTACAATACAACCACATGTATTACTGTACTTTTACTATCGGGTAGTTCAACAGTTTTAACGGTAACACTTTCGCTGTTATTTTTATAAAATGATAATTCTGTCGTTTTCTAACTACGACAATACTTAGTTTGTAGGGGTTCACTAATGATATTTGTCTTGGTAAATGCATTTGAATATTTCCTGTTAAAACGAATATTCCTTGACCAATCAAATATTATATAACAACTTGCTTACTTTGCAAAATTTATAAATACTACCCACAACTATAACACTATCTCAAATCTACACCATAATATTAAAAAAAAATATTATGAGAAAATTAAATCTTTATTCATAAAATTTGGGGTCTTACAGAAAGTGTCGTACCCACGAGGAACTATCACTAATATTTACCAAATACCAACTTTCTATCGGTTAAGTCTTATTCAAATAGCAGACTAATAGAAGTGCGATTAATCTAGTTATAACTAATTATCAAAGCAAGTAAATGGATAACGAATGGAATCGAAGGAACTACAAGATATGGTCATAACTTCACCCCACACTGGCATTCTGTCAAACACCTGGTGTGCTATGCTTCATCAAACTTCCTACCCTTCTCTCTTTGGTCTTAGTGGTCAAGACAGTTTATCGACCAAGAACACACAAGTGCTCATACACCTCTGTCGAGGTATGTACAAACATATCCTCTCTAGATCCACTTGATAGGGAATAGAATAGAGAAGAACATCTAAGCTAGGTGATAATCCTACACATGTCTATATGAATTAACCATGTCATGGATTTAAAGCTTAAGTTCTCAAATAAGCCACACGTGGTGCACATATATATGACTATTCTCCACACAACTTATGCCGTTGAAATAAGTCGACAACTCATAATCACATGACAATATATTAAGGTGTAAATCTACAATCCCTCTTTAAACATCATATAGATTACCAAAATCATCACTAATGTCATAGCAAGAATCATGAAGCATGAATATATTAAACCAAACCATATGGTGCCAACCAAAGATATAGGACAATCAATTCGAATTAACAAAGGGTTCCATTATAACCTTAGAGCCAATACATAGTTTATAGCTCTTGAACAAAATATAAGTAGCAATAAAGACAACATTTATGGATTACAAAATCAAAGGAAACAGATGGATAAAAATAAACTCTATCGAAGCTCTACAGTTTCTAAGAATTCCACTCTTTTCAAGCTTTCCAATCCGTATTGCTCACTGCTCTTAGTGCTCCAAGGAATCCCAAACTTCTCCCTATTCTAGCTAAACTATATTTACAGACATTACCTAAGAGATAGAGAGAGAAATTACAAAAGAGGAGAGATAGACTATCCCAGAGTGGGAGATAACCGATTATTTTTTTGTAGAGGCTTGCTTTCCATATATATATCAGTCCCCCTTTTAGCTAAGTTAAATCCAGCTCTTTACTGCCTAGAAACCGGAGGTCGCGCTGCGACACAAGGAGTAACACTTAGGGTGGCGCTGCAAAGACCACGTCCACCAAAAAAACATTGGAGGTCGCTACTGCAACAGACGAAGTTCATGAAGGAAATGGTAATTACTGCAGCCATACCGACATCATCGTTGACTAGGTGGTATTTGTAGTGCTGTGTTTAAGCATGGCATTAGCTGGCTAGCCTTGATGTGGAAATTGACCATTTTTCTTCTGAGATCTGAAAAAGACCTATTAAGCCCTGCAGCACATCGGTTAAGAAAAATAGTACTATAATTATAGAAAAGCTATATCAAATCTATGAAGATCAAGCAACTATTTAAGCAATAAAGGATCTGATTCGCTGGTATAAATCTCACTCATCAAATACCCCCAAACTATCTAACATAAAAATAATAATGGTAAAACACACGTGAATGAAATATAAAACTAGATACTAGCATGATGGCTTTTGAGCTCAATCATAGCTACTCCAGAGAATAGGAGAAATACATATATGAATAAGGGTTCATTCAATTTCAAGCATAAGACTATATTAGATCCATTCCATGTGTGTGTGTGAAGACCAACATCCTAACTAATTATAACTCAAATTAAATTCACACAGTCGATTGTTAATACACATATGCTAACTCTACAACTCAAACAATCAACAAGCATTAAGAATAAGACATAAATGCAAGAAAGGATCAAAAGGCTCTAGCACGACGATAGTAAAATCTGACTCGGACAGTCCTTAATTACCTTAGGCTATTCAGAGCTACCCAATAATGAGTTTTTGATCAATGACTCCCAAGCCAGATGACTTTAGGGCACAAGGTGTAGAACACCCCTATGATTCTAATAACTCGAGCAACAAAGGCCACGTAATCAACTTAAGCTAAATTAGACTTTACGATATCCAAAGATTATTAGGTGAATGCATTTTATACTCCATCTCAACATCGACCTGCGTTTATGGGTGAGTGTGTTTCACGCTCCATCTCGACCCACCACACGACTTTAGATAAATTATTATTTATTTATTTTTTATTTTTATTTTTTATATATGACAATATGCCAGAATCCCAGATCCGAAACAGTATAAACGTCTAAGTCTTTTATTACCTTGAAATCATGAAAGTTTAAAAGAGTGAACAAAGTGGGCCAGCACAGCCGGGTAGGCCGATGGGCCATACCTTTAACATGATAGTCCAAGATGCAGTTGCATCAGGGGACGTCGTCGTAGGTATTTTTCTAATCAACAATATCAATGCGTATGTGCTGTTTGATTCGGGTGCTACTTGTTCATTTATAGCATGCGATTTTGCTAGACGATTAGGATTACTTCCCGAAAAGTTGCCTATACCTTTAAATATTAAGGTAGCAAACGAAGAAATAATTCTTGTTGAAGATGTTCGTAAGAGTTATTCCGTAGATATACGGGGTTGTAAATTATCGGTAGATTTGTTACCAATAAGGTTAGGAGAATTCGATGTAATTCTCGGAATGGATTGGTTAGTGAACCATGGGGCAATTATAGATTGTCAAAATAAATGTGTGAACATTAAGACGTTAGAAAAACCTCGGGTAGTATTTTACGGTAATAGATCGCTGGGACGTTCGTGTTGTCTAACCATGACACAAACTAGGAAATTGTTAAGGAAGGGATGCGTAGGCTATTTGTGTCATGTTGTTGATACCCAGAGAATGGTAGCAACCATGGAACAAACACCTATAATTAGGGAATTCGCCGATGTATTTCTGAGCAAATTTTGGGTCTTCCGCCGGATAAGGAGACAGAGTTTGTGATAGACATTGTGCCAGGAGTGGCACCAGTTTCTAGGGCACTGTATCGTATGGCGCCAGTGGAGATGAAGGAGTTGATGGTGCAGTTGCAAGAACTGTTAGACAGGAAGTACATTCAACCGAGTGTTTCGCCGTGGGGACGACCGATACTGTTTGTCAAGAAGAAGGATGGATCGTTAAGACTATGTATCGACTACTGAGAGTTGAACAAGTTAACGATAAAGAATAAATACCCATTGCCCAGGATTGATGATCTCTTTGATCAGTTGAAAGGGGTTAAGTATTTTTCTAAAATAAATTTAAGGACGGGGTATCATCAATTGAAGGTTAGGAAGGAGGATGTGCTAAAGACAACATTTAGGACTCGTTATGGTCATTACGAGTTCCTGGTGATGTCATTGGGGTTGTCAAATGCACCAGCTGCATTTATGGATATGATGAACAGAGTGTTCAAACAATATTTGGACAAGTTCGTCATGGTGTTTATAGATGATATTCTAGTCTATTCTAAGACGCCAGAAGAACATGCTGAACACCTAAGATTAGTGTTGGAGACACTAGGAATGGAGAAGTTGTATGCAAAATTCACTAAGTTTAAATTTTGGTTGGAGAAGGTCCAATTTTTAGGTCATGTCATTGACCATGAGGGGATTTCAGTAGATCCAGCGAAGGTGGAAGCCGTGATGAATTGGGAACAACCAAAAATGCCAACTGAGGTGCGAAGTTTCCTAGGGTTAGCGGGTTACTATCGGAGATTCATCCAGGATTTTTCAAAGATAGCTACTTCATTAACTAACTTGACGAGGAAGACGGTGAAATACGCTTGGACTGACAAGTGCGAGGAAAGTTTTCAAGAACTAAAGAAGAGATTGAGTGAAGCTCCTGTTTTTTCATTGCCCGATGACACAGGAAATTTTGTAGTTTATAGCGATGCTTCGCATAGAGGACTTGGTTGTGTGCTCATGCAACATGGCAAGGTCATTGCGTATGCATCTAGGCAGTTGAATGATTATGAGAAAGTTTACCCTATTCATGATCTGGGACTGGCCGCAATAGTTTTTGCTCTAAAGATATGGAGACATTATCTTTATAGAGAAAAATGTGAGATATACACGGACCACAAGAGTCTAAAATATATCTTCACACAGAAGGAGTTGAATATGAGGCAGAGGAGATGGCTGGAGTTGATAAAGGATTACGACTGTGAAATCCTGTATCACCCAGGAAAAGCCAATGTAGTTGCTGATGTCTTAAGTAGGATGGGTCGGGAAAAGTTATCTTTGTTGACGGCTCAAACTGAGTTGATAATAGAGATGGCTAGGATGGAGTTGGAAGTGAAGCTGCCAAGTGAAGGAGGACAAATTCTGTTTGCAATGGAGATGTAATCTACCATTGTAGAGAGAGTTAAAGAGGTACAACTCAAAACGGATGAGTGTGACCGGATGAAGGAACGGCTCGCCAATGAAAAAGATACTAAGTACAGTGTTGATAATGAGGGATTATTTAGATTTGAAGGACGAATTTGGGTTTCGAATGAGACGGAATTAAGGGAGCAGGTTCTACAAGAGGCTCATAGTTCAAGGTTTTTGATTCATCCTGGTAGCACTAAGATGTATCAAGATCTTCGACAAAGTTTCTGGTGGAAGAACATGAAGAGAGAGATCGCCGAGTACGTGAGTAGGTGCTTGACTTGTCAAAGAGTTAAGGCCGAACATCAACGACCAAGTGGCTTGCTATAGTCATTAGAAATTCTGGAGTGGAAATGGGAGAATATCACGATGGATTTTGTGGTGGGACTTCCGACTACTCAGAAGGGGTATGGTGCGATTTGGGTTATAGTGGACCGGTTGACAAAGTCGGCTCACTTTTTGCCATTTAGGGTCAAGTATAACTTAGACCAATTAGCTAGACTTTATATAAAGGAAATAATCTCTAGACATGGAGTACCAGTATCGATTGTGTCAAATCGTGACCTAAGATTCATGTTGAACTTTTGGAGGAGTCTACAAGAGCAGTTGGGAACGCAGTTGAAGCTAACTACGTCGTATCATCCAGAAACGGATGGACAAAGTGAGAGAACAATTCAGACGTTAGAAGATATGCTAAGATCTTGCGTAATGGATTTTAAGGGTAGTTGGGATGATCATCTACCATTAGTGGAGTTTGCATATAACAATAGTTATCATGCAAGCATAGGTATGCCGCCTTACGAAGCTTTGTATGGGAGGAAATAAAGAACGCTACTATATTGGGATGAGGTAGGAGAACGCCGAATGTTGGGACCAGAATTAGTGCAACAAACAGCGGATATTGTCAAGAAGATTCAGATGCATTTTCTAGAAGCCCAAGACAGGCAGAAGAAGGTTACGGATCCGCATAGAGAAAATAGAGAGTTTGAAGTAGGTTCGTACGTATTCCTAAAAGTATCTCCCTGGAAAGGAAAGATACGTTTTGGGAAGAAGGGAAAGTTAAGTCCAAGGTTCATAGGACGTTTTGAGGTTTTAAAACGGGTAGGTGAGGTAACTTATATGGTAGCCTTACCCCCAGATCTAGAGTGAATACATAATGTATTTCACGTATCCGTGTTACGTCCTTATAAGCCGGATTATAAGCACATGATAGAATATGAGCCTATTCACATCGAGAAGGACTTGACTTACGAGGAAACGCCGATTCAAATTGTCGATAGAAAAGAACAAGTTCTGCGGAATAAAGTCATACCTTCGGTGAAGGTGATATGGAAGAACCACAGTGCAGAAGAAGCAACATGGGAGTTAGAAGAAATGATGAAAAAGAATTACCCTCATTTATTTGTGTAATTTTTTTTATAGTGAGATTCTGGGGACAGAATCCTTATAAGGGGGAGAGAGTGTAACGCCCCGGAAAATCGAACATTTTGTAATTACTTTTAATAATGAATAAAATAATATTATTTATTATTATTACATGTTGAGAAGATGAATGTCGTTCTCTAACCTAGAATCGTCGGAATATCGTGGTATTTTAACTACGTGAATGAATTAAGGTGTTTGAATTTCTAAGACGAAAATAAAAGCTTTCCGAGAAATTTTCTGAAAAACACTATTCATCGATTTCTGCTCGGGAATTATATTTGAACTTCCGAGAAATACATAACGTTATAATATCAAGGTGAGATGGATTATGTAATAATAATCTAAGTATGGAAGACATAATATTTCGCATGTTGACCTAATTTGGGAACGTTAGGTTTATTAATCGTAAAGGAAGAAAAGTTGTGATCGTATAATGTGTATACATTATATTAAGGTAATGAATGTAAGTATAATACGACGTATTGTACTATTATGAATGGAGAATGAAATAACATATATTACGAATTAATATACGAGCTAGCATACGAAGATTATACGTGGTATATTATGTTAAGTTGTTAAATATAAGGTAATGGACTTGTATGATTATTAACCTAATAGTATAAGTCCAATAGAATGTTACAATCAAGCCCAAATGTTTGATAAGTCATAAGTCCAAACTATGGTAGCATAAGCCCAACAAGAAAGTAGTTAGATTAATTAACAAAGTCCAATGAGAAGCCTTGATCCATGGGGCAAACCAAGTATGAAGTGGGTAAGCTTGATGGGAAAGGATTTCGTGTGGTGACCAAGTGATGTGATGAGCAAGGAATGAATAGTAAGGAGGTGGAGGATGAGGAGGTGGAATGAGGAGGTGGAATAAGGAGGTGGGATGTTTTAAAGTCTAAAATGCCCTAATCTTTGGTTGCCTATAAATACAAGCCTCATTTTAAATTTTGTTGGTTGTTATTTTCATCTAACTTTCCTCTCAAATATAAGCTACTTAATTGGTAGAGAGAATAAGTCACTTAAGACTTATAAGCCACTTCAACCTTTGCAAGTTTTCCAATGTGAATTGAAGTCTTCAAGGGTAAGACTCATCTCTTTTATCTACATCTCTTCTATGATAGGATTGATAGAGACGGGAGATTGTATGTTAAGAACATGTAATAAGTTAATAAGGAATGAACTTAAGCCGAATAAGTTGGATAAGCAACTTAAACATTAATAAGTTGTTAGAATAATGAAAAACTTATCATATGTTTGTCATATGATGATTAGTATGTTGAATATAACATAAGAATATTGATTAATGGACTTAAGTTCATAATAAGACATAAGCATGAGGAATTATAGTTCATAAGTTAAATAAGTCATTGACTTATGAGAATAAGTCAAAACCTACTTTGATTATAAGTTGGTATAATAAGTAACTTGTAATGATCCTTTGTTGATTGAAATCCATTTAGAATCATTAAGAATGTAGTTTTTCCGGAATATACACGATTGGACGATTATCGTCGAATTCGTGAAATTCTCGAAATGGGAGTTGTATTTTGTGTTTGAAGTCGGAAATGTTGGTTTTCGATGGAGACAAGTCATATTTGGCATTATAGAGTTGCGGACTCAAAAATGACCGAATTCTGACTTAGAACGAAAAAACGAGCATTGAACGTTCACGAACGTTTATCGTTTTCGTTAAAAATGAACTCATAGGTGAAATTTTAGCAAACGAAGTCAAATAGATAATATTCTTGCATGAATATATAGAGTATGTAATTTGTGAACTGTAGGCTTTTGAACGAACCAATTCGGACTTATAATGAAGAAGTTATGCGTCCGGGAGTTTTGTGAAATTTTCAAAATTTTGTAAACTATCTAAGGCACGAGAGTCATGTTGTGGCGCGCGACTCACGAACTTAAAGCCCCTGTGAAGTAATGCACGAGGCTAGAACCGTGCATATACCGCTAACTCCTACGTGTGTGTGAGATGCAGAGTTAAGTGTAATGTGGCAATTGGCTTGATCCTAGAGTTTTGTTGGACAAGAATGTTTATAAGTATAGAATGAAAGGGAACTCTTTGGTAATAAACTAAGGTGTTAATATAACATTGTTAAGGCATTGTTGGACATGTAATGTATGTTGGTTAAAATTTAATAATCAATCAAAGATGAATGAAACATGAATGACGTAATGAAAGCCGGAAACCCATAATAGTAGATCTAAGTCAGGATTTACATTGAGATGAAGGGTAAGATATAATAGTATACATACTTGATTATATATGGCCTAATGTGGTACATTATATGATCATGTGTTGTAGAAACTTAGAGACTTAAAGTGTACGGGTGTTAATCAAAAAGCAGACGCTAAAGGCAAGTATTCTAACCCTTGTTCTAGTTCAGTCTGGACAAGTTTTGTAATTCATGTATTTTTTCACATGAAGTTTTGAACGATGAAGTCTAAAGCCAGTTCTTTAGGTTAGACGTATATTATGATTCTGTTAAGAATGATTTATGTTTACCGAGTTATATTGGTATGGTTTTCAATCGAAGACCAAGTATGCTAAAATGTTTTTGTCGTTTAACGACAGGCACGTGAGGTTGCCACAACATAAACGTATACACGTTTAATGGATGTAGTGTTGATCAACATAGAGTACTATAGGCTGATCACCCAGAAGTGCTCGTAAGATATGCCGGACTTACGAACTTAGTGCCAGGTTGTCCTTTTCAAAAGAACTTATGAATGCTTATAGTCTTGAGCCATAATTGATATTCCACTGAGTATGGTTGTTGTAAAATGTTTTGAAGGAAAAGAAGTGCTATTTTGATTTATCGATAGTACTTCGTAACTATTGTTTATTTACAGAAGATATATGGGTTATATGTTTCAAGCATGTTGTTTATTAGAATTGTAGTACTTGCTGAGCTAGTTATGCTCACTCTTGCTTGAACCATATAAACACAGCCAAGATCGAGCGGACGGAAGGCTCGGGCAAAGACAAGGGCAAGGTGAAGACGAACTCTTAGATTACTTATGTAATAGAACAGTGGAACGATTTGTAATATATTTGATATTATGACAAGAACAAACGAATGGGTTACAAAGAACCTGGGAAATGTAATAATATTTTGGATATATAGAAGTTATATTAGTCCTTTTGAGACTATTCAATTGAATGAATGAATGATAGTACCGTGTAGAACCATCTGTCGGGTTGAAAGAGACCCAGATTTGGGGGCGTCACAAAGACTCACCATCTTTTGCTAGCCAATAATCAAAGATTATGGTATAACTAATTCTAATTCTCAAACTTGTGATTTTCTATTCTCTGTAAACTGGTTTTGTGGATTTGTTGTTCAAGCGTTGTGTAAATGGTGTGTATTAAGTTATAGAATCTGTTGTCATCTTGTATGCGTGTTGTATCAGTTATCAAATTGTGAGAAATTTGATGTAAGAAGAAAAGGAAAATAACAGTGTTTATGTTCTTATGTTATAGCCTTAAAAAGTACCAATTTTAGTGGCAAATTGTATGTGAAACTGTAAATTGACGCTTGTATGTGGTAGTTCACTGAAATACGAACATAACGTAATTTGAATGGAATGATTTGGTCAAGTAACGAGTTCACAGTGATGATTTTTGGACAAACTATCAAAAATGAAAGTTTTATATGAAAAACATGAAAATTGAGAAATTAAAATAGTTCTAGTTGTTGTTAAATTGTGCTAAGTGGTTGAATATGTTAGCAATCATGTTATGATAGTTGTATAAGCTATTTTACATCTTTGTTATCCATTTGATGGGTGAATTTCGTGTTAGTTGGGCTAAAAGGCTACATTCTCAACTTATTCGCAAATCTCTGCGTCTGTCGAACACTCTAGAATTACTTGCAAATTATGAGAAAAAAAAGTAGCAGTACTTGTGGTCCCTAGCTAAAGTGTGGCGCAATTGCACACACACTCGAATCGGGAATCAGAGACGATGAGGTCTGCTTATTTGCAGATCATGTGTAATGGACTTATATTAGTTTAGCATGCATGTTAATGATGTTGAGGCATGATATAAACTACAATAGCAGATTTTCATGCGTTATAATACAAAGTATAAAAGATTTTGAAGTGATTGTTAATTGAATTATAAAATGAAACCAAATGAGATGTTTTCGAAAGATAGAGTTGAACAATTAAGTTATGTTAATCAATGTGCGATTTCAGATTCATTAAGTATGTTAACCTACGTGGTTAGGTGCTAGGTTAGGGTTATGACCTAAATAATGGTTTAAACCCTAAAGTTAATATTCATACGATTAATTGTTGTTGCGATTTCAATGATATATGTAGGATAATTGGAGATTATTTTCATTTGTGTAGCTTACAATCAACTCAAGTTCTCTAACTCTACTTTTATATTTCTGCAAGTTTCTAAACCTTATCTCTTTACAATTGAGCAAGCCTTCGAACTTCATTCTTTTCATATCGAATGCAAGTTTCCATTCCTATATTATTGTTGTTCAAGTAATTGAGCAAGCCTAATCTATCTTGCGTATGTTTGTACAGCCTTATGTAACCTAATTCTTTACATCAAACGAGTTTTACTTTCCTAATTATTATTCAAAGCATACATTTTTCTAATACATTGACTCAAGTGAGATTGTTCTAATCCTTTGAATATAGTATTTTGCATGTATATCATATTATTCAATTATATATTGTTGATATCCGATCTTTGACCTTGATAGTCTTGTTCAGTTATACATGCTTGTATTAAACCCTCAATTAGTAAGCGAACTCTTATTGATCTATAATTGTCAAGTGTTCTAAAATTCTAGAAACACTGATATGCTAGTTCCAAACTAAACTTTCTTTAGTGCGGAAATTCTAAATTCAAACTGAGACGAACAACCCTAACATAGGGGATTTTGTACGTATAACGTTTAAATGTTTGTGCAGAATATATGGTACAAAGGGCTGATCCCCCTCAGTACGTTAAGAAGGATCTGTATAGTCTAAATGACTGTTAAGGTTGGGTAATAATACCTAAGTACCGGGGACATAGTTCGTGGTCTTATGACCCTCAGATAATTAAAGTTCGAACTTGTTTTCTATTTTGATTTGTAGAAGAAGTTCCTTATTGTTCAGCTTTCGTTGTTCTCTCGCATGTTACTTCCATTTCTACTTTTTATATCAATGAGCATTTGTTTGCTCACTCTTGCAATTAACACTGCAACTCAAGTGGAGAAAGTTGATGAGCCGTCTACTAGGAAAGGAAAGGGCAAATTGTCCAAGTGCTGAAGACTTATGAGAAATTATTTAAATGTCTTATACTATGAGACTTGTTTTATTTTATGATGTATTCCACAAACTGATGTAATAATTTTATGGTTAGATTACCTGGGATTTAATTTGAGATGATGATGTAATCCTTTAATGGGAGAGATTATTGTTTAAGTTATTTTAATTATGTCTTTATCCTTTATTATGGGTAGTTTGATGTAATAGTTTTTGACAAGTGAGCACCAAATCCTATGGGAATGAAGTACCTGGATTTGGGGGTGTCACAGGTTGGTATCAAAGCTTTAGGTTATGAACCTTAGGTGGGGAAACCTTAGGAAGTAACCTTTAAGGAAATAGAAAACATAGAGGTGTTTAACTCTTACCGACTTTTAAGGAATGGATTAAGGTATCCAGTGAAGCTAAATAAAAAAGACATTATGTGATATGTGTTAATAACTTATGTGCTCACGAGTATCAAAAAATGATAAGTAAAACATAAAATATTTTGTTGTCAGGATGTCTAACGAAGGAGGATCCAGTCCAGCTAGAGGGGTGATACCTCAGATACTTATAGATGATGAACCCCGAGATATTCACGTAGTGCGGGAGCAGTTGATCCAGGAGGATGAGCCTGTGACTGATCCTGTGGAGGATAGTTTTGAGGAGGTAGAGGAGGATGATGAGGATCCTAAGGAGTTTCCACCAAACTCCATATCAGCGGAGATGTATGATGCTTTGTATGACCTTAATGTAGAATTACAGGACGAGGTCAACGAGCTGAAGGAAATGGTTGAGATGCATCACGCTTCGATGGAGCAGAAGGATGCAGAGATTCAGGAACTTGATTCAAAACTTAAAAACACGGAGTGGGATCTGGTTCATATAAAGGGTCAGCATGAAGACCTGTTGTCAGTGCACGAGAAGATGAAGACTGACATGGAGATATTAAAAGATGACTTCAAAGAGGAATTAGCTAAGCGTGCAAGAGCAGAGAATGCTTGGATGAAGGTGACTCAACGTGCAGACCGTGCTGAAGCTAAGGTCCATGCAAAGAAAGCCAAGATGAAGGAAATGGATTATGCTTTTAATTCGACGATTGATAGGGCCCAGGATCGAGTCTATTATTACCCACCTCAGTTTGAGAATTCTCCATGGTTCATGATGGATCGCAGAACGGTGTATCACATTATGGAGGAAGAGCGTCGAGAAGCCTTACGACGTCTTAATATGCCTAGATAGAATAAGATAGATAATAATATGTGGTCAATTATGTGCATAAATAAATTGTGAATCCCTTATTTAGTGATGAATAAAGGGATAATATGAGTATGTAATCCTAAAACTTGTCTAGTTCAGGAAAGCGAATGTTTATAGTGGTTATGCTATCTTGATCATGTTTTAAAACTTTATGAATGAATAAAATATTAGAGTTTATTTGAAATACTATGTGTTAAAGCTTTAATCTTGGAATGTTTAAGTTAGACTTTAAATACTCAAGAAGTTGAGTAATGAGCTAATAAGCGTATATTTTAATAGAAAATGCCTTCTAGAAGAAGACAACCACGTCAGCAAGCACCTCCTGAGGGGTCTACCAATAATAACAATGAGACCAACACTAATCCGGTTCAGCAGTTGGTAGCTTTGTTGACGGGTGCACTTGCGAATCAACCGCAAGCTGAAGTCACGACTTTTAAAGAATTCAAAGCGGTTGGACCGCCATAATTTCAAGGGTCTATGAATCCAGTGGAAGCCCAAACCTAGATCATGGAAATGGAGAAGATGTTCGACGTTGCTAGAGTTAACGAAGATCGAAGATGCAAGGTCAACATTATCTGTCAAGTCCGAAGCTAGCTCTTGGTGGCGGTAGCAAACAAGGTCCGTGGAGGACAAGGAGTGATAGCGTGGGATAAATTTAAGGAGATGTTCTTTGAAATGTAGTTTCCAGCGAGTTCTCGAAATTAGCTGGAAGTGCAATTTCTGGAGTTGAAGCAAGGAACGATGACGGTGCCGGAATATGCTACGAAGTTTAACGAGTTGGCAAGGTTTGCCACTTATCAAGTCAATACCGACGAGCGTAAAGCGAGAAGGTTTGAACAAGGATTGAAGCCCTGGCTTTACAGCAAGGTTTCAATGTTCCAATTGAACACATTTGTGGCTGTACTAGAGAAGGCAATTATCGCGGAAGGTGGAAGCGATGGTTTGACCAAGTACAACCAAGAACAGAAGAAGAAGAATGAAAATGAGAATAAGGTTGGTGGTAGTAATGTTGGAAGTAACAATCAGAAGACGAAATGGAGTGAGAATTCAACTGCAGGAGGACAACAGGGAAATCAGCAGAAGCAAAAGTTTGAGGCTTGCGCAACTTCTGGGAAGAACCATACTGGGGTATGTTTGAAGGGAAAGCAAATGTGTTTCAATTGTGTTCAGGAGGGACACATTGCACCGAACTATTTTAGTCCGAAGAAAGGAGCATGCTTTACCTGCAGTTCAAAAGATCACATGGCTCGTGATTGCCCTAAGAAGCCAGCGGGAAGTGCAAGTGGCAGAAAAGAAAACAACAACGGTGGTGGTGCATTGACTATCACTGGACCAGCTCAATCAAGCCGACTTACTGCAAGGACTTTCAATATGACCGTGCATGATGTTATACAGTCTAAGGATGTGGTGTCAAGTATCATTACGATTAATGGTATTAATGCTTATGTACTATTTGATTAAAAGTTACTTATTCATTTATATCGATGAATTTGCTCGAATTTAGATTTTCCTCGGGAAGAATTAGAATTTCCCTTAAGTATGTAGATTGCGAATAGGAAGTGATTCTGTTAAATTCATATATAGGAATTGTAGAGTGGTTATAAAAGGTCATGAGATGATGGTAGATTTGATACCAATTAGACTTGGTGAATTTGATTTTATCTTTGGGAATGGATTGGTTATTCAATTCTGAAGCGATGAATTGATTACCAAAGGAAGTGTGTTAAACTTATGACTCCGTCAAAGGTTGTGTTCTTTGGCAGCAAGTCACCTCGACAAGCAAGTTGTCTGATGGTGATGCAAGCCAAGAAGTTGTTGAGATAGGGATGTGTAGGATACTTAGCCTACATCGTCGATACACATAAGAAGAGTGCGAAGTTAGAAGAAATACCGATCATAAGAGATTTTTTGGACTTATTTCCAGACGATTTGCCTGGTCTTCCGTCGGATCGACAAATCGAGTTCGTGATTGATTTACTACCAGGAACAGCCCCGATATCTAAGGCACCATACAGAATGGCCCCGGTAGAAATGAAAGAGTTGATGGTGCAATTGCAAGAATTGCTCTATAAGAAGTATATTCAGCCAAGTGTTTCGCCATGGGGAGCATCGGTGTTGTTCGTTAAGAAGAAAGATGGATAGATGCAGCTCTGTATTAATTACATTGAGTTGAATAAGGTCACGATTAAAAATAAGTATCCATTACCTAGAATCGATGACCTGTTCGATCAGTTGAAGGGAGCAAGGTATTTCTCGAAGATAGACTTGAGAAGTGGTTATCATCAGCTAAAGGTGAGGCCGGAGGATGTACCAAAAATAGCGTTCAGAACTCGGTATGGTCATTACAAGTTTCTGGTTATGTCTTTTGGTTTAACCAACGCACCTGCAGCGTTCATGGACTTGATGAACAGGGTGTTTAATCCATTCTTAGACAAATTTGTGGTGGTGTTTATTGATGATATATTGGTGTATTCCAAAACCAAGGAGGAACATGTGGAACACTTGAAATTGACGTTGGAGACGTTGAGAAAAGAGAAGTTGTACGCTAAGTTCTCAAAATATGAGTTTTGGTTGGAACATGTATAGTTTCTTGGGCACATTATTGATAAGGACGAAATTTCGGTAGATCTATCAAAGGTTGAAGCGGTAATAAACTGGGATCAGCCGAAGACACCGTCAGAAGTGAGGAGTTTCTTAGGATTGGCGAGTTACTATCGGTGTTTTATTCAAGACTTTTCCAAGATCGCGACTCCGTTGACGAATTTAACTAGAAAAGCGGTTAAGTTTGTTTGGACAGAGAAGTGTGAGGAAAGTTTTCGAGAATTGAAAAAGAAGTTGAGTTCAGCTCCTGTGTTGTCGTTGCTTGATGATACATGAAATTTTGTGGTATATAGTTGTTAGAGTTTATGCCCTAGAGGCCAATTATTTGATATAATTGCTTAACATTTTGATATTATATTTGATTGAATAAATATATGATTTTATTATGGTTTTATTTACTGCGTAATATAATTGTTAACATAATAAAATTCCTTAGAATAGTGATACAAATTATATAGTTTCAAGTATGTGACTTGAACATGAGATTATATATTACCATTAGTATCAGTGTTCTTAAATGTCCCTAGTCGAGTATTATTGTTGATGGGACAACAATGATGCATGGAGACTAGTATGTGGATTGACTGATGACCAAATCTCATTGGTCATAAATATATGAGATATTAAGTTAATGCATAGGTACATGTTAGAGAACGATGTACTGGACAGACCCACCATGAGAATTCTATATGGAGCATTATGAGAAGTGTCGTTAGCAATTTCATAGTGACAATGATGTAATGGTCCTCCGGCACGAAATCGCTATATTACTACACGAGAATTTATGTACTTTGATATCATCAAATGTCACCTTTAATAGGGTGGACTATAAAGGTGGTTATTGGGTTCATCATTAATCGTGTGAGAAATATGAGTGATCTAGATGGAATTTAACCATCCTATATATTATGGGTGATATCCATAGGCCTCTTGATTCAAAGATGGGACTATGAAATGCACGGCCATGCTCAAATAGTGATTTGTTTCATATAGTCTACTCATTGATCAAGAAAACTCGGATTAAATTATGAAGAGTATGACACATTCCATGACTCGAGTTTAATCTAGGATATTAAGGTTAAAAGGATTAAATTACATTGAAACATTGGTCACGAAAAGGTTGCATCGAATCATCGATCTTATTATTACTTGGGTGGCAGTGATGCATTACTAGAATCTTTAGCTCAACATTTATAATTTTATAATATGATTTTAAAATTATTGCCAACGTAATAATAACCTATAGGGTCACACACATAGAAACGTTATTTAAAAGGAATTAATTTAAATTTTAAGGATTTAAATATATTAATATGATTAATAGTATTTAAATCACAAATTTAAATTAAAAGGATAATTGTATATATGTATATTAATTAAGTAAGACTTAATTAAGAGAGATATATATATATATATATATATATATATATATAAATTAGGATTTTGTAAAATTAGGTTTTGATTTGATTAATTCCTTTTAACTACTATATATATGATATATAGCAACTACTTAGGGTAAAGATATCATAATTGAAAAACCCTAGCCATTTCTTAGAGAGAGACTAGAGAGAAAGCAGTTTGAGAAAATCCATTCCTTTTGGTGGCTAGTACCGCAAGTCCTTCTTATTGCAGAGAATCGTTCGACCTGTTCATGCGGCGTTAAATGTGGATACCGTAGAGGCTTAAATCGGTTTGTATTGTGTTGGAGATTCGAGGCGCGATCGGTTTGATTCTCGCTTTTTTGTTTATATCTGGTATAATCTCTAAACCTCGAATTAATTGATTTTCGCATGGATCTGTTTTAGGGTTTTGGAAATTGCTTTAAAATTTTAATTTTTATTTGTGCGTTTCGCGTGTAGAAGCCCAACAATAGTGACACATCATTATAAAGGACTAGGGTGTGTGCTTATGCGAGCAAGAGTTATTAACGTATGCATCACGTCAATTGAAAGATTACGAGAAAGGGTATCCGACTCATGACTTAGAGTTGGCAGCAGTGGTATTTGCCCTAAAAATTTGGAGACATTATCTTTATGGAGAGAGGTGTGAGATATATACCGACCATAAATGTCTGAAGTATATCTTTACACAAAAATATTTGAACATGCAACAAAGAAGATGGTTGGAGCTGATCAAAGATTATGATTGTGAGCTTTTCTATCAGCCCGAAAAGGCGAATGTTGTTGCTGATGCCTTAAGTAGGAAGGGATGGGAGAAGTTAATGATGTTAACTGACAAGAAAAGTTAGTGTCAAAAATGGCTAAGATGGAGTTAGAAATTAAATATCCGACAGAATCCGATGAAAAGTTATTCCAGATGGGAAATAGTTCAACGTTGGTGGATAAGGTGAGAAATGCACAACTTCAGGATGAAGACTGCGAAAAGATAAAATAGAAGATATCTGAAGGTGAGGAAAACAAATTCAAAATTGGTTCAGAAGGGTTACTTTGATTCGAAGGGAGGATTTGGGTTCCGCCAGTAACAGAGGTTAAAGAAGAAATTCTAAATGAAGCTCACAACTCACGATATTCTATTCACCCTGGGAGTACAAAGATGTACCAGGATCTTAAGCATCATTTTTGGTGGCCGAATATGAAGAGGGATGTAGCTGAGTGTGTGGCGAAATGCTTAACGTGTCAGAAAGTCAAAGTTGAACATCAAAGGCCAAGCGGATTGTTACAACCATTGGAGATACCATAATGGAAATTGGAGTATATCACAATGGATTTTGTGGTAGGTCTTCCAACGACTCAGCAAGGTTACGATGCCATTTGGGTGATTGTCGATCGATTGACGAAGTCGGCACACTTTTTTCCAATCAAGATTCGATTTACCCTAGATCGGTTAACAAAATTGTACGTGAAGGAAATCGTTTCAAGACACGGTGTACCTGTGTCCATTGTATCAGATAGAGATCCACGTTTCACATCTAATTTCTGGAAATGATTATAAGAGTGTTTGGGAACACAGTTGAGAATGAGCACATCGTACCATCCTCAGACCGACGGTCAGAGTGAGAGAACCATCCAAACAGTAGAGGATATGCACAGAGCATATATTATGGATTTCAATGAAAATTGGGATGACCATTTGCCATTGGTGGAATTTGCTTATAATAATAGTTATCACATGAGTATTGGCATGCCGCCTTACGAAGCGTTATACGGCAGGAAGTGCAGAACTCCGTTATGTTGGGACGAGGTAGGTGAACATCAGCTATTGGGTCCAGAATTGGTACAACAGACTGTCGAGATCATCAAGGTTATTCGAGCTAGATTGATCGCATCACAAGATAGACAAAAGAAATATGCCGATCAACAACGATAGAATCGGGAATTCGATGTCGGTAGTTATGTTTTCTTGAAAGTGTCTCCCTAGTAGGGGAAAATTCGATTTGGAAAGCAAGGGAAATTGAGCCCTAGATTTATAGGACCTTTTGAAGTGCTTCGTCGAGTTGGCAAAGTGGCATACGAGATAGCTTTACCTCCGGAGTTGGAGCATATTCATAATATTTTCCACGTATCAGTACTGATGCCATATAAGCCGGATTACAATCAAGTTATAGAGTATGAGCCCTTACAGTTTGAGAAAGATTTATCATATGAAGAAGTCCCTGTTCAAATTATTGACAAAAAAGATCAAGTACTGAGGAATAAGGTGATACCGTCTGTTAAGGTAATCTGGAGAAACCACAATGCTGAAGAAGCTACGTGGGAGCTCGAAAGAGTTATGATGAAGAATTATCCTCAGTTGTTTGCTTGATTTTTTATAGCGATTCTAGGGACATAATCTTGTTAAGGAGGGAAGAATGTAACGGATAAATTTTTCGAGTTGTGATTCTGGGGACATAATCCTTTTAAGGAGGGAAGGATGTAACGATTGAGAAATTTGTAATTTAATTTAAATATTTATGGAAATAAATAAATATTTTTAATAATTTATTTATTGTGGTTAAATAAATAATTGGTGAATTAATTTGGTAACTAAATTGATTATTGATAATTAAATTGTGTATTGATAATCTTATCGAAGGATTTAATTTAAGAAAATAATTAAATTAAATCAATTGTTTAATATGTAAGAAAATAATTAAATTAAATGACTTGTTTAATTTAATGGAAACAAATAAATTAAATAAAGTGAAATGTCTAATTTATTAATTAAATTAGATATATAATTATTTATTATAAGTATAATGATAATAAGAATTTTATTAGTATTTATTTAAATTAGCTAGACTAAAGAAGCCAAAGTTATTTAAAGTTAACTAAATTAAAAGTGTGACAATCGGAAACTATATAATATAAGGTTATTAAAATAAAATAGTTTAGGGGTAGGGGTTAAAGTGGTAGCCAAACATGGCCTTATGGCCTTTGGCTTTTTCCAACTGACGTCTTTTGTTTTCCTTAATGGAAAGAGAGCGTGGGAGTCAGTTTATAATTCTACGCATTATTTTCTAAGGCTTAGCTAGATAAACTCAGAGGAGGAGAGAATTGCAGAGTTTTGAGAGAGAGTAATCTCTATGAGTTTGTCAAGAGAAGGAAGAGACTCACCATCTTTTGCTAGCCAAAATCAAAAATTAAGGTATAACTAATTCGAATTCTCAGACTTGTGATTTTCTATTCTCTGTAAACTGGTTTTTTGGATTTGTTGTTCAAGTGTTGTGTAAATGGTGTGTATTAAGTTATAGAATATGTTGTCATCTTGTATACATGTTGTATCAGTTATCAAATTGTGAGAAATTGGATGTAGGAAGAAATGGAAAATAACAGTGTTTATGTTCTTATGTTATGGCCTTAGAGAGTACCAATTTTAGTGGGCAAATTGTATGTGAAACTGTAAATTGATGCTTGTATGTGGTAGTTCACTGAAATACGAACATAACGTAATTTTAATGGAAAGATTTGGTCAAGTAACGAGTTCATAGTGATGATTTCTGGGCAAACTATCAAAAATGGAAGTTTTATATGAAAAACATGAAAATTGAGAAATTAAAATAGCTCTAGTTGTTGTTAAATTCTGCTAAGTGGTTGAATATGTTATCAATCATGTTATAATAGTTGTATAAATGTTTTACATGTTGTTATCACCATTTGATGGGTGAATTTCGTGTTAGTTGGGCTAAAAACGGCTACTGTTCACCGCCGTCTCTGCGTCTGTCGAACAAGGCATAGGCTGCTTGGTAAGGTGCAAGGCAAAAAATGATCCCAAGCCTAAGTAGGGCGCAATTACTTACACCTGAATCCCAGGAAAGTGAGGTCTGCTTGTTTGCAGATCATGTGTAATGGACTTATATTAGTTTAGCATGCATGTTAATGATGTTGAGGCATGATATAAACTACAATAGCAGATTGTCATGCGTTATAATACAAAGTATAAAAGATTTTAAAGTGATTGTTAATTGAATTATAAAATTAAACCAAATGAGATGTTTTCGAAAGATAGAGTTGAACGATTAAGTTATGTTGATCAATGTGCGATTTTAGATTTGTTAAGTATGTTAATCTATGTAAAATCCCAAATTTTATGAATAAAGATTTAATTTTCTCGAAATATTTTTTTGAATATTATGGTGTGGATTTGAGATAATGTTATAATTGTGGGTTGTATTTATAAATTTTGAAAAGTATGTAAGTTGTTGTATTATATTCGATTGGTCGGGGAATATTCGTTTTAGCAGGGAATATTCGTACAACGACACAATCAGTGGTGGACCCCGCAACGGAATTATTGTCGGATTGAGAAAACGACAAAAATATTTTATAAAAATAACGGCGGATGTGTTACTGTTAAAACTGTTGAACTACCCGGTAGTAAAGAAATGCGATGTCTGGCGTGGTTGCATAAGTAGCATTACGGTATTGATTATTGATGCTTACGTGAGAAATCACTCAGTTATACTCAATTATTGCTACAGTAATTGCTGCATCATATCTCTCATATTATTGATTCGATTATGTCAGTATCATCTGAATTATATGCTATATTATTAAATCAATAATTGAGACGACAAAGTTATTCATATTATTAAATTATAATATTTACAATGTCTAGAAGTTCTGTCAAGGAGATGTTTGGTCACCTAATTGCGCGCCAATAGCGAGAAATCCTTATTGGAAAGCTCCATCTTTCCTGGGAACAACCTGGTTGTTAAATATTGTGAGTAATAATATTAATGATGAATAAGTTCGTGTTGATTAAAGATGAATTAGATAGTTTCATTGTGTTTGGATTATTTGTGTTAGTATAAATCGACATCTATTTCGATGATAATTGATGTCTGGAGGTTATATTGTTCAATCGGGTATTCGAAACACTTTTTGTGTCGAAGTACTATTCATGAGTTACTATTCACGAGTTACTATTCACCCGAACAATATATTTCTTTTCGTTCCAAATTATTTTTAGGTACAATATTATTCCATGAGGAGATGTGCTAATTTTTCAGACCGTTGGTTGAATTTATAAAAGTAAATCAATATGGATAGTTGGTTTAAAGTTTTAATAGTAAATCAATATGGATCGCTGGTTTAAAGTTTTAATAGTGAATAAGTATGAACCGTTGCTTTAAGTTTTAATATGGACCGTCCGTTTAAAAGTAAATCAATCTGGACCATTCATAAATTAGTTACTATTCAATCCATTCTCCTATAAATAGAAGCTCATTCCTTCATTATTTCTTACGAATTCATTGAAACTCTGGAGAGAAAATTATAGAGAGAAAGAAGAAGAGTATTCTGTTACTTCACTACTTCTATATCCAGTTTTTTCTTTATAAGGTAAAGGGTATTATTTCTTTTGTATTCATGAAGAGAACTTCGTTATTCCATTCTTTATTATTACATTGGAATAACTCGTATACGAGCTACCCTATACTTGGTGAAATTCTTACATTATTCCATTATTTATTATTACGTTGGAATAACTTTGTATCTGTGAGCTACCCTATACTTGGTGAAATTCTTACATTATTCCATTCTTTTTATTATGTTGGAATAATATCTTATGCATGCGTTTTACTGTGGGACTGGATCTTCATCTTTATTATTACATTTGGAATTTCTTGCATGCATGCGTTTACAGCCGGACCTAATTCATCTTTATTATTCTATTGGAATATCACATACATGCATTTTATGCTAGAACACAGTTCCGTCTTTATTATTACATTGGTATATCACTCACCTGTGAGTTTTACGTCGGACCTGGGTTCGTTATTTATTATTCGGTTGGAATAACCTGCCTGTGCGGTCTATCAAATGCCTAGTGATTTCTTTTGTTATTCCATTCTTTATTATACTCAGTTGGTTAAAGTTTTGACTTCTATACTCCATGAAATTAGTGGAATATCCTTGATATTTGCGCTTCATCCAGTATCATTTCATGGAAATATTCTTCTGAGCATTCTTGAATTTTACTCTACAAAGAAGTATCATGTTGACAATTTGGACGTTATTAGTTCCTAGATAAATTATTTCTTGAACTTGTTTTATTGAATTCTTATATCATTGTCATCATCCTCATGTTTATATTTTATTGAAAGTCATCTGTGGCCTGTAGTGTATAGATGGACTTGGTATGATTATGACCAGGGATTATTTGGTATAATCATGACCCTAATGTTACAAATGATGTGGTAAAAGTCCTCATTGGCCCGTAGTGCATTGATGGACAGTTGTTGGCATGATCATGACCATTGATGAATACACGAATATCCTTAGCTTTGTAGTGCATGGATAATTGTGGTCGTGATACTAATGAATATCCTTGGTAGTAGTGCGGGGATGATGTGGATTATTTATTAAGCTGAGTCTCAGCAATAAAAGTGATGAAAAACTTTTTAAATCATAAAAGATAGTAGATTTTATTCTCTACTTGACTCTTTTAATGGATTGCTTATTCACTATGATTAAACTTGTCTATCATTGTATTTTATCAATTTAACATTGTTGAAGTCTAATGAAAATTTATCCTGCATTATCTTAGTCATAATATTTTTTACTGGGCTAGTTGAGCTCACCCTTTCTTTCACTATTCTCTTCAGGAAATGAGAACGTAGCAAGGACTAGTCGAGGAACGGAGTGAAGGTCCAGATGATAACATTAGTAGTCCTCACTATTCTATGAAATAGTGTGATAATAATTGTAATGAGGACTTATTCTGAGAGTGGATATTGTCTAGAAGACAATATTTGTATTAAAACTCACAGCTCTTGTTGTATATTTAAGATTGTATTTGTATTCTGTACCGTGTATTTGGCGACTTAAGATGAGTGATGTATACCTATTTTGGGGGCGTCACAACCTACGTGGTTAGGTGCTAGGTTAGGGTTATGACCTAAATGATGGTTTAAACCCAAAAGTTAATATTTTCATTTGTGTAGCTTATAATCAAGGAAAGTTCTCTAACTCTACTTTTATATTTGTGCAAGTTTCTAAACCTTATCTCTTTACAATTGAGCAAGCCTTCGAACTTCATTCTTTTCATATCGAATGCAAGTTTCCATTCCTATATTATTGTTGTTCAAGTAATTGAGCAAGCTTAATCTATCTTGCGTATGTTTGTACAAGCTTATGTAACCTAATTTGTTACATCGAACGAGTTTTACTTTCCTAATTATTATTCAAAGCATACATTGTTCTAATACACTGACTCAAGTGAGATTGTTCTAATCCTTTGAATATAGTATTTTGCATGTATATCATATTATTCAATTATATATTGTTGATATCCGATCTTTGACCTTGATAGTCTTGTTCAGTTATACATGCTTGTATTAAACCCTTCAATTAGTAAGCGAACTCTTATTGATCTATAATTGTCTAGTGTTCTAAAATTCTAGAAACACTGATATGCTAGTTCCAAACTAAACTTTTTTTTGTGGGGAAATTCTAAATTCAAACTGAGACGAACAACCCTAACATAGGGGATTTTGTACGTGTAACGTTTAGATGTTTGTGCAAAATACATGGTACAAAGGGCTGATCCTCCTAAGTACGTTAAGAAGGATCCGTATAGTCTAAATGACTGTTAAGGTTGGGTAATCATACCTAAGTACCGGGGACATAGTTCGTGGTCTTAAGACCCTCAGATAATTAAAGTTTGAACTTGTTTTCTATTTTGATTTATAGAACAAGTTCCTTATTGTTCAGCTTTCATTGTTCACTCTTATGTTACTTTCATTGCTACTTTCTATATCAGTGAGCATTTGTTTGCTCACTCTTACAATTAACACTGCAACTAAAGTGGAGAAAGTTGATGAGCCGTCTACTAGCAAAGGAAAGGGCAAATTGTCCAAGTGCTGAAGACTTATGAGAAATTATTTAAATGTCTTATGCTATGAGACTTGTTTTATTTTATGATGTATTCCACAAACTGATGTAATAATTTTAAGGTTAGATTACCTGGGATTTAATTTGAGATGATGATGTAACCCTTTAATGGGAGAGATTATTGTTTAAGTTATTTTAATTATGTCTTTATCCTTTATTATGGGTAGTTAGATGTAATAGTTTTTGATAAGTGAGCACCAAATCCTGTGGGAATGAAGTACCTGAATTTGGGGGTGTCACAGGTTGGTATCAAAGCTTTAGGTTATGAACCTTAGGTGGGGAAACCTTAGGAAGTAACCTTTAAGGAAATAGAAAACATAGAGGTGTTTAACTCTTACCGAGTTTTAAGGAATGGTCCATAAATGAATTTTTAAATTTTGACGCCCCCAAAATAGGTATACATCACCTATTATGAGTCGCCAAATACATGGTACAGAATACAAATTTAATCTTAAATATACAACATGAGTTGTGAGGTTTAATACAAATATTGTCTTCTTGACAGTATTCAAACTCAAAATAAGTCCTCAATACATTTATTAACACACTATTACATAGAATAGTGAGGACTACTAATGCTATCCTCTGGACCGTCACTCCATTTCCCGACTAGTCCCTGCTACGTTCTCATTTCCTGAAGAGAACAATGAAAGCAAAAGGGTGAACTCAACTAGCCCAGTAAGAAATATTATGACTAAGATAATGCAGAATAAATTATCCTTAGCCTTCAACAGTGTTAAATTGATACAATATAACAAACATCAAGTTTAACTGCATCGGAACAAGCAATCCATTAAAAGAGTCAAGTAGAGAATAAAATCTACTATCTTTTATGATTTAAAAGGTTTTTCATCACTTTTATCACTGAGACTCAGCTTAATAAATAATCCACATCTTCCCTGCACTACGGCCAAGGATATTATTTAGTATCACAACCACAAATTATCCACGCACTACGGGCCAAGGATATTCGTGTATTCATCAATGGTCATGGTCATGCCAATAACTGTCCATCAATGCACTATGGGCCAATGAAGACTTTTACTGCATTATTTGTAACATTACGGTCATGATTATACCGAATAATCCCTGGTCATAATCATACCAAGTCCATCTATGCACTACAGGCCACAGATGACTTTCAACATAATATAAACATGAGGATGATGACAATGATATAATAATTCAATAAAACAAGTTCAAGAATTAATTTATCAAGGAACTAATAATGTGCAAATTGTCTACATGATACTTCTTTGTAGAGTAAAATTCAAGAATGCTCAGAAGAATATTTCCATGAAAAGATACTGGATGAAGCGCAAATATAAAGGATATTCCACTAAATTCATGGAGTATAGAAGTCAAACTTTAACCAACTGAGTATAATAAAGAATGGAAAAATAAAAGAAATCACCAAACATGCGATAGACCGCACAGACAAGTTATTCCAACAGAATAATAAATAACGGAACGAAGTAAGTGCGTAAGCGCAAAACGCATTGCATGAGGATATTCCAACAAAATAATAAATAATAGAACCAGGTCATGCGAAAACGCATAGACAGAATATTCCAACAGAATAATAAACAACGGAACTAGGTCATGCGTAAATGCACAGACAGGATGTTCCAACATAATAATAAATAACGGAACCAGGTCATGCGTAATTACGCATGCAGGCATGAGGATGTTCCAATGAGAATAATAAAAATGGAATAATGAAGAATTTCACCATGTATGCGGTACTTCAGATAGACAAGTTATTCCAACATAATAATAAGGAATGGAATAATGTAAGAATTTCACCATGTATACTAAGATTTAGACATGGGCAAAGTTATTCCAACATAATAATGATGAATGGAATAACAAAAGTTCTCTTCATGAATACAAAAGAAAATAATACCCTTTAAAAAAAAGAAGAGTATTAAAATTTGGTAGTATGAGGATATTCTTGAAGAAAACTTAGCACTACGCCAAAGCTTCTTAAAACTCTAAAGAAATACGCTCAAGATTATGAAGAATTCTCTGAACCGGTGTGGTTTTCAATTCTAACTAAGCATCCTATTTAAAGGAAAATAGAAATGATACTATCTTTTGCACTATGCAATAAAATATAATATATTCTAAATATATATATATATATATATATATATATTATTTAAAATCGAATAAAACAAATAACTTTATAAAAGTATTCTATTTTATATAAAAATATTTTACTATACAAAATACTATGCAAGCACTATACAACACTATGCATAATAAAATATAATATATTCTAATTATTGTCAAATAAAACAAATAACTTTATAAAAGTATTCTGCTTTTTATATAAAAGATTTACTATACAAAACGCTATGCATAATAGAATATTATATATTCTATTTATAGTCTAATAAAATGAATAACTTTATAAAAGTATTATGTTTTATATAAAAAGCTTTTCTATTTTATTACATTAATAATACTAATAAAACAAAACTCATCATCATTATTATAATTTACACTATTAATCGACCAGGTCGTTCCTAGGAAAGAGGGCGCTTTCCAATAAGGATTTCTCCCTATTGGCGCGCAATTAGGTGACCAAACCTCTCATTAGCAGAGCTTCTAGATATCGTTAATATTGCAAATAATAATATTAATAACTCTGTCATCTCAATATATAAAATATTGACAATAATTGAATACAACTGAGTGACTTCTCATTAAGCACAATAATCAATACAGTGTGCTACTATGCAACCACACGTATTACTGTACTTTTAACACCGGATGTTTCAACAGTTAACGGTACAACTTCCACCGTTATTTTCATAAAATATTTTTGTCATTTTCTTAATCTGACAATAATTCCATTGCGGGGTCCACCAATGATTGTGCCGTCGTACGGATATTCCCCGACAATAAGAATATTATATAACAACTTTCATACTTTGTAAAATTTATAAATATTACCCACAACTATAACATTATCTCAAATCCACACCATAATTTTAAAAAAAATCGAGAAAATTAAATCCTTATTCGTAAAATTTGGAATTTTACATAAATGCTCAAGTCTAGCAATGTGTTAATAACTTAATCTAATGAACATAAAAACATGTTAGACATAAAATGAGGTGTTAAAATAAATCCTTAACATGTCAATAACACATTTATGTGTGAATTGAATGATTGAACGCATAGTTAGCTTATTGTTCATGAAGTGTAAATTATGTGACAATGAGTATAGTAGTTGACTACATAATTCGAGTTAGACAAAAAGAATGAACGTATGATGATTAGTTACATTAGAATTGACTAATACTGTGAACGTAAATGATATGTAGGAGTAAATTAAGGAACGAGTATAATTAACGTGTAATCTACGCACGAGGAAAGTTTCCTAACCCTAATCGTTATCTTTATATGAGCTTATAAGTTGTCTCTTTACATCGAGCAAATTCTCATTATTATTGATCAATTACACTTTATTATATTAAAATGTATTAATCTTTCAAAGTATGAATCTGCTGTACAATAATTATTCTATTGTATACCTTTTGAGATTGTTATTCAATTTTAAATTATCAGTTACTGTTGAACTTTGTTAGACTAGTGAACCCTTAATGATTTGACTAGTCCATAGTTGATGAGCGTTCTAAATTCCAGAACCCTTGATGAATTATCCAAACCAAATTTCCTTTGGTGCAGACTATAATGTCAAACTGAGATGAACAACCATGTATAGGGGATTACTTATGCGTTAGCGTTAAGATATTGTGCACATTATGGTACCAAGGGCTGATCCCCCTAAGTACGAGAAGAAGAGTCCATAGTCTTATGTCTATTAAAGGTTTCAAGTATAAACACTTGACAACCTAGGACATAGTTCAAGGTCTTATGACCCTTAAAAGTTCTTTTGTTTCTTGTTATTCATTCTTGATTCAAAAGCTGAGTTTTCATGTTTCAGAAGCCTTTGATTTATTCGCATGATATTATTTCTTTGTTATATCGTTAAACTTGTGGGCAATCGTGCTCACTCTTGCGTAATAATAACATTGTAGTTAAGAACGAAAGATCTGACGAGCGTTCCACTAGTAAAGGCAAGGGCAAGGTTAACACATGAGGAAGACTTGTTATTTAAGACTTGATTTGTATTTATTTACAAACTTCAATTTATTTAAGACTTGTTATTATTTTTGATTCTACACTGATGTTTAAGGTTAGAGTGACCTGGGATTGTATTTATTTATTTAATTCTATCTATTACATGGTTTGCTTTTATTTATGGGTAGATAGATAGATGATATTTGTACAGTGAACACCAAATCCTGCGGAAATGGAAGTACCCGGATTTGGGGGTGTCACAGGTTGGTATAAGATCTGTAGGTTATGAACCTTAGGTGGCGGAACAACCTTAGGTAGTAGCCTTGTAGGAGATCGAGAACATAGTGGTTGTAAACTCTTATCGAGTTCTAAGAAGTGATTTTCTTAATTCATTGAAGATAATAAAAGACTTTATGTGCTTATGTGTTAAATTCTGTGTTCGCTAGCACGGATTAGTAACTAAAACTTAAAATTTTGTTGTCAGGATGTCGGATGTTAGAGGAGCTAATCGAGCTGGGGAGGAGGAACCCCAAGTACCTATAGAGGAGGAGCCTCGAGACATTCATGTGGTCAGGGAACAATTAGTATAGAGAGATCCATCTCTGTTGATCACTGTTCTTGGTCTGGAGTATGAGCCTGAGACTGATCCAGAGGAGTATTCTGATGAAGAAGAGGAGGAAGAGGAGTTCCCACCGAACTCCATTGATGCTAAGATGTATGATGCGCTTTTTGATCGTAACATAGAGTTGCAAGAACACATTGGGGAGAGTGAAGGGGAGGATCATTATTCAAACAGAAAGTACCATCGAAAGCGAAGGATGGGGAAATTGTGACTCTTCACACACGTTTAGGAAACGTGGAGTGGGATTTGGTTCACGAGAAGGGTCAAACTGAGGAGAAGTCTGAAGAAATAGAAAAGTTGAAGAAAGATCTGAAAGAAAGCTCAGAAAGACTGGCCTTAGTAGAGGAGGGCTAGGTAAGAGAGTCACGTCGTGCTGATCTTGCTGAGGAGGATTGTCGTACAAAGAAGGCTAAGCTTGGGGAGACGTATTCTACATTTCACAATGCAATTAATGCGGCCCAGGATCGAGTTATGAAGTATCCAATCCAGTTTGAAGGTCTACCATCATATATGCTAGATTGCAGGATGATGTCCCGTATCATGGAAGAAGAACGTTGCAGGGCTATTCAGCGCCTTAATAGGCAGTGATAAGATTAGTTTATTTATGTGAAACCTACTGGGTAGTTTAAGATGTAAATTCCGATGTGTTTAGAAACAAAGGAATACTTTAATGTTTTAAATCTTGTAGATTCTTTATCTCGGGATAGTTGATGTAAATAGCAGTGATGCTATCGTATGATGTTAAAACTTTTGAATTGAATAAAATGTCAGAGTTTATTTGAAATACTGTGTTAAATGAATTATGATTAAATGTTTTAGTTAAGCCTTAATGTTTAAGTGATTGAATAAAGACCTAATAAGCGTACATTCTTAACAAAATTATGCCGCCTAGAAGAAGGCAAAATCGTTAACAAGCTCAAGAAGAACCAATGAATAACAACAACGACGCCAATGCTAACCCTGTTCAGCAATTGGTGAACTTATTAGCCAGAGCAATTAACAATCAAGCACAAGCTGCACCAAACACCTCATTCAAGTATTTCAAGGTGGTGGGACCCCCAGAGTTTAAGGGTTCCATAAACCCAATCGAGGCTCAAACCTGGGTTATGGAGATGGAGAAGGTGTTTGATGTCGCTAGAGTAAGAGAAGACCAGAAAACTGCATACGTAACATTCATACTGATGTCTGAAGCCAGCTATTGGTGGCAGGCAAACAAAGTACGGGGATGAGAAGATGTAATAACCTGGGAGAGATTGAACGAGATGTTTTTTGAGATGTATTTTCTGACTAGTTCGCAAAACCAAATGGAAGTTCAGTTTTTGGAATTGAAACAGGGGAGTATATCCGTAGCAGATTATGCAGCAAGGTTCAACGAGTTGGGTAGGTTCGCCACATACCAAGTGCATACCGATGAGAGGAAGACAAGACGTTTCGAGCAGGGACTGAAGCCCTAGCTATATAACAAGGTGTCAATGTTCCAATTGAACACTTTTGCTGGAGTGTTAGAGAAGGACATACTCACCCAGGGTGGAAGTGATGCGGTAACTAAATATAACCAGGATCAAAAGAAGAAAAAGAGTGAGAATGAAGGAGCTAACAAGACTGGTGGAAGCAGCACGGGAGGAAGTAATAATCAGAAGAGAAAGTGGTCTGATAACTCGTCAGCTGGAAATTAACAAGGATGGCAGAAGAAGAAGATCAAAACGTGCCAAACCTGCGAAAAAGCTCATCTAGGAGTTTGCATGAAGGGAAAACGATTGTACTACAATTGTGGTCAAGAAGGCCACATATCACCTAACTGTCCTAACCCAGAGAAGGGTGCCTACTTCACTTGTGGTTTAAAGGATCATCTTGTAAGGGATTGTCCTAAGAAGGGATCTGGAGGAACAGGATCAGGAGGGAATAGAGGAAACAACGGTGGAAGCACTCTGACTATCGCAGGACCAACTACAACCAACCGACTGACCGCCAGAACATTCAACATGATAGTGCAGGATGCAGTGCAGTCTTGCGATGTGGTGTCAGGTATCATTCCGATCAATAAAGTTAATGCTTATGTATTATTTGATTCGGGTGCTACTTGTTCATTTATATCTGATAACTTTGCTAAGAACTTAGAATTGCTTAAGGACGAGTTAGAATACCCCATGAACATAGAAATTATGAATAGAGAAATCATCCCTGTTAAATACGTGCATAAGAACTATAGAGTGGATATTAAGGGTAATATCATGAACGTAGATCTTATCCCTATTCGACTTGGAAAATTCGATGTTATTTTGGGTATGGATTGGTTATCCAATTATGGGGCGGTAATTGACTGTCAGAAGAAACGTATTAACCTTATGACTCAGTCAAAGGTTGTGTTTTATGGTAGCAAGTCACATAGACAAGCGAGTTGTCTGACGATGATGCATGCCAAGACGTTGTTAAGGCAAGGCTGTGTAGGATATCTAGCTTACATAGTCGATAGTCGTAAAGAGAATTTGAAAATAGAGGAGATACTAGTAGTGAGAGATTTTGCAGACGTATTTCTAGATGATTTGCCAGGACTTCCTCCAGATAGAGCAGTTGAATTTGTGATCGATTTGGCTCCAGGAACAGCCCCAATATCGAAGGCACCGCATGTAGAATAGCCGGTAGAGATGAAAGAAGCGATGGTCCAACTACAAGAATTCTTGGACAAGAAGTATATCCAACCAAGCGTATCACCGTGGGGAGCGCCAATTTTATTTGTGAAGAAGAAGGATGGGACAATGCGGCTCTGCATCGACTATAGAGAACTGAATAAGGTCACAATTAAAAATAGAAATCCATTACCGCGAATCGATGATTTGTTCGATTAGTTAAAGGGAGCAAGATAATTTTCAAAGATAGACTTGAGGAGTGGTTATCATCAACTGAAGGTGAGACCAGAGGATGTACCGAAGACAGCGTTCAGAACATGATACAGTCACTAAGAATTTTTGGTAATGTCATTTGGTCTAACAAATGCTCCTGCAGCATTTATGGGCTTAATAAATGGAGTGTTCAAGCCGTTTTTGGACAAATTCGTAGTGGTATTTATAGATGACATTTTGGTATATTCGAAAACCAAAGAAGAACATGAAGAGCATTTGAGGGTGACATTAGAAACATTGAGGAAGGAGAAGTTGTATGCCAAGTTTTTGAAATGTGAATTCTGGATTGAAAGAGTATAATTTCTTGGACATGTGATTGATAGGGATGAAACTTCGGTGGATCCCTCCAAAGTCGAAGCTGTGATTAACTGGGATCAGCCGAAGACGCCGTAAGAAGTAAGAAGTTTTCTTGAATTGGCAGGTTATTAAAGAAGATTTATTCAGGATTTTTCCAAGATCGCAACTCCGTTGACAAATTTGACTAGAAAATCGGTGAAATTTGTTTGGACGGAAAAAAGTGAGAAAGCTTTCAAGAATTAAAGAAATTTGAGTTCAAGACACGTGTTATCTCTTAGGATGACACAAACAAATTTTATGGTTTATAGTGATGCATCGCATAAAGGACTTGGTTGTGTGCTTATGCAAAAAGCAGAAAGAGTCATTAGTATCGTCACGACAATGAAAAAGATTATGAGAAGGGTATTCTACCCATGACTTGGAGTTAAGCTGCAGTGGTTTTTGCTTTGAAAATGGGGCACTATCTCTATGGGGAGAAGTGTGAAATATATACAGACCACAAGAGTCTAAAATATATTTTTACGGAAAGACTTGAACATGCATGAGAGGCGGTGGTTGGAGTTAATTAAGGACTACAATTGTGAGTTTCTATACCATCAAGGGTAAAGGCAAATGTGCTTGTCGCCTTTAAGTAGAAAAATTCTGGAAACCGATGATCTTGGTGATCAGGAGGAGTTAATTTCAGCAATGGAAAAGCTGGAATTGGAAGTGAAGTGTTTTATGGAGATGGATGAGAAGCTACTTTAGATGCAATCTGATACAACTCTACTAGACAAGGTTAAGGAGGCTCAACTTCAGGATGACGAATGTAAAATGGTGAAAAAGAAGATATCCAAAGGAACCGAATCAAGATTCAAGATGTATAAGGAAGGAATACTAAGATTTGAGAGTAGAATTTTGGTACCGCCAGTACCAGAGATTAAGGAAGAAATTTTGAGTGAGGCTCATAACTCAAGATATTCGATTCACGCTGGTAGTACCAAGATGTACCAAGATCTTTGACAACATTTTTGGTGCCCTAATTTGAAACGAGAGGTTGCGGAATGTGTTGCCAAGTGCCTGACATGTCAAAAAGTGAAAGCAGAACATTAGAGGCCGAGTGGGTTACTACAACCTTTAGAGAGTCCAGAATGAAAATAGGAACATATTATGATGGATTTCGTGGTTGGCCTACCAACAACTAAGAAAGGCTACGGCGCAATATGGGTTATTGTTGAACGATTAACGAAATCCGCACACTTCCTTCTGATCAAAATCAGATTCAACTTAGATCAGTTGGCAAGGTTATATGTGAAAGAGATTGTTTCAAGGCACGGAGTTCTGGTGTCAATTGTTTCAGATAGGTATTTGCGCTTTACGTCAAACTTCTGGAAACGTCTACAAGAATGCATGGGTACACAGTTACGAATGAGCACGACATATCACCCTTTCGAGATGGATGAATGAGTGAAAGAACAATTTAGACATTAGAAGACATGTTAAGAGCTTGTATAATGGACTTTAAAGGAAATTGGGATGACCATCTACCGCTCGTAGAGTTCAGCTACAACAGTTACCACGCTAGTATTGGCATGCTGCCTTATGAAGCATTATATGGCAGAAAGTACAGAACTCCGCTATACTAGGATGAAGTTGGCGAAAGACAATTACTAGGCCCAAAATTGGTACAACAAACTGTAGAAATAGTCAAAGTGATCCGAATAAGATTGATAGCAGCCCAAGATAGATAGAAGAAATACGCTGATCCACACCGTAAGAATGTTGAGTTTGAACCAGGTAGTTATGTGTTCTTAAAGGTCTCTCCCTGGAAGGGAAAGATCAGGTTCGGAAAGAAAGGGAAATTAAGCCCAAGATTCATTGGACCCTTTGAAGTTCTGAGAAGGGTTGGAGAAGTTGCTTATGAGGTAGCCTTACCTCCAGCTCTAGAGAATGTCCACAACGTTTTCTATGTCTCAGTTTTACGACCCTACAAACCTGATTACAAGCACGTGATTGAATATGAACCCCTATATTTTGACAAAGACTTATCTTACGAAGAAATTTAATTATGTGACTATGTGAATTAATGAGAAATTATTATATGTTACTTAAAATAAATAAAATAAGATAATTGATTTATTTCATAAAGGGGTGTGACACTATTAAACTATAGTATAAGTGATTTATTAAATTAAATAGGAATGAGCCTTTTAAGGCTAGCCAAACATGGCATTAGTGGAGGTTGAGGGCAGTTAACCCATGATGGGTAATTGACCTCCACAACGCATCAGTTCACTTTTATTATATATGTCTTATATTTTTTTTTATTTTCTAAGTCTGTCAAAGCATCACAGAGAGAGATTGAGAAATTGTTGAGGGTGAGTGTGAGTTGTGTGATTGAAGGATTAATTGAGAAGGGTTTCAATTCTACTCATCTACACTTTGGGTAATCTCTTTAACCCATTTTATTTACGCCATTTAAGGTTTCATGAAAATGGTTTTTAAATTCTCTATTAAATCTCTGTAATTGGAAATTTTATTGATTTTGTGGATGTATATGTGATAATATATTAGCATAACATGTTTTACTATAAATTATAGATTTCCATATCATCAGTTTCATAATATTATAACGTATATTATTTCTTCAAAAATTACAGAGTATGAAGTATGGCCATATAGACCTTATAAGTGAATTTAATATGTCAAACCTAAATTGTTTTGTAAAATTCACACACGTATATGATTATGCATGTTAAAACGAAGAAAACAAAACTTGATTGGATGGATTTGGTGTTATAACGAATCCGTAGTGTTGATTTTTATGTTTTGTGTTCAAAACCTTCAAGAACATCATAAACAGTGAAAATTACATGATTCAATTCTGTGATTATGTGTTTTAATTGGTTAAAATCACTCTATAAAGGTTGGGTAACGAGTATGTACGAATTCTAATATGTGGGTATGTTTAATTTGATGAATTTAATGACCATGTAATGATAAATTCGCCTGATTCTGTGTTCTTTGCGAACTGGAAATTCAGAAACTGGAGTTTCGTGTCGTGACGCCAACTCCATGCCTAATTCAGCGTCAGTACCTATCATAAAGACCATCACATGCCATGGTCGCAAAGTCTCAAAACCACGCCCTTATTGCAGTGATAAGACCTGAAAGTATAACGATAGCAGCCCAACAATAGCCACTTAGCAGAATGGTCCAGAAATGAATTTTTAAATGCTCAAGTCTAGCAATGTGTTAGTAACTTAATCTAATGAACATAAAAACATGTTAGACATAAAATGAGGTGTTAAAATAAATCCTTAACATGTCAATAACACATTTATGTGTGAATTGAATGATTGAACGCATAGTTAGCTTATAGTTCATGAAGTGTAAATTATATGACAATGAGTATAGTAGTTGACTAAGTATAGTTATAATTCGAGTTAGACAAAAATAATGAACGTATGATGATTAGTTACATTATAATTGACTGGTATTGTGAACGTAAATGATATGTATGAGTAAATCAAGGAACGAGTATAATTAACGTGTAATCTACGCACGAGGCAAGTTTCCTAACCCTAATTGTTATCTTTATATGAGCTTATAAGTTGTCTCTTTACATCGAACAAATTCTCATTATTATTGATCAAGTACACTTTATTATATTAAAATGTATTAATCTTTCAAAGTATGAATCTGCTATACAATAATTATTCTATTGTATACCTTTTGAGATTGCTATTCAATTTTAAATTATCAGTTACTGTTGAACTTTGTTAGAGTAGTGAACCCTTAATGATTCGACTAGTCCATAGTTGATGAGCATTCTAAATTTCAGAACCCTTGATGAATTATCCAAACCAAATTTCCTTTGGTGCGGACTCTAATGTTAAACTGAGATAAACAACCCTGTATAGGGGATTACTTATGCGTTAGCGTTAAGATATTATGCACAATATGGTACTAAGGGCTGATCCCCCTAAGTACGAGAAGAAGAGTCCATAGTCTTATGAATGTTAAAGGTTTCAAGTATAAACACTTGACAACCTAGGACATAGTTCAAGATCTTATGACCCTCAGAAGTTCTTTTGTTTCTTGTTATTCATTCTTGATTCAAAAGCTGAGTTTTCATGTTTTAGAAGCCTTTGATTTATCGCATGTTATTATTTCTTTGTTATATCGTTATACTTATGGGAAATCATGCTCACTCTTACGTAATAATAATATTGCAGTTAATAACAACAATGCTGAGGCTAATCCAGTTCAGCAGCTAGTAACATTACTAACTGGTGCATTATAGAATCAACCGCAGAATCAAGCTATGACATTTAAGGACTTCAAGGAGGTTGGACCACCAGAATCCCGTGGGTCCATGAATCCGGTTGAGGCACATACCTGGATTATGGAGATAGAGAAAGTATTTAATGTAGCAAGAGTAAATGAGAATAAGAAGACTACTTTTGCTACATTTATATTGAAAGCAAAGGCTAGTTATTGGTGGCAAGCCAATAAAACTCGAGGAGGACAAGGGGTGATGACATGGGATATGTTTAAGGAGATATTCTTCGAGACTTATTTCCCAGAGAGTTCGAAGAATCAGATGGAGGTACAGTTTCTAGAACTGAAGCAAGGAACAATGATGGTATCAGAGTATGCTGCAAAATTTAACGAATTGGCGAGGTTTGCGCCATATGAAGTCAATACGGATGAGTGCAAGGCTAGGAGGTTTTAGCAGGGGCTGAAGCCTTGGTTGTACAATAGGATCTCCCTGTTCTAGCTGAAGACATTTGCAGCGGTGCTTGAAAAGGCAATTCTCGCTGAATGTGGAGGCAAGGCTGTGACCAAGTATAATCAAGAATAAAGAAAGAAGAAGAATGAGGGTGAAGGTAAGACTGGTGGTGGTAGTGGTGGAAATGGTAGCAATAACCTGAAGAGGAAATGGAAAGGAAATGTAGGTTCTGGAAACCAGCAAGGTAACCAATAGAAGAAGAAGTTTGAAGCATGTGCTACATGCGGGAAGTTTCGTGTGGGTGTGTGCTTAAGGGGGAAGCGTGTATGCTTTAACTGTGGCCAGGAGGGTCACATTGCCCCAAATTATAGTCAACCCAAGAAGAATGTTTGCAACACGTGCGGGTCAAAGGATCATTTTGCTCGTGGGTACCCTAAGAAGAAAGCTGAAGAGACGACAGGAAACAACGGAGGTAGCAGTGAAGGCACATTGACCATTTCAGGACCAACGTCATCCAACAGACCCATAGCCAGTACCTTCAACATGACTGTGCAAGATGTTGTGCAATCAAAGGATGTTGTGTCAGGTATTATCCCAATCAATGATATTGATGCTTATGTATTATTTGATCCGGGTGCTACTTGCTCGTTTATATCTAATGATTTTGCTAAGAGGTTAGGATTGCCTAGTGAAGAATTGAATTTCCCTTTAAATATAGAAATTGTGAATAAGGAAGTAATTTCTGTTAGGTTTTGTATACAAGAATTGTAGGGTGAACATTAAGGGGAATGTCATGATGGTAGATTTAATTCCGATAAAACTTGGAGAGTTTGATGTTATTTTGGAAATGGATTGGTTGTTCAGTTATGGAGCAATAATTGATTGCCAAAAGAAATGTGTAAACCTTATGACTCCGTCAAAGGTAGTTTTCTGTGGTAGTAAATCGCCTAGACATGTGAGATGTCTAACGATTATGCAGGACAAGAAGTTGTTGAGTCAAGGCTGTGTGGGTTATTTAGCTTACATAGTCGATACTCGTAAGAAGTGTGGCGGAAGAGATACCAGTGGTTAGGGAATTTGTACATGTGTTTCCGGAGGATTTTCCAGGACTTTCGCCTGACCGAGAGATTGAGTTCGTGATCTACTTAGCGCCAGGAACCGCTCCGATATCAAAGGCCCCGTACAGGATTTCTCCGATAGAAATGAAGGAACTAATGGTACAGTTGCAAGAGTTATTGGACAAGAAGTACATTCAGCCGAGTGTGTCACCGTGGGGAGCACCGGTGTTATTCCTGAAGAAGAAGGATGGGTCAATGCGTCTTTACATTGATTATAGGGAATTAAACAAAGTCACTATTAAGAATAAATATCCATTGCCAAGAATAGATGACTTGTTTGATCAATTAAAGGGTTCTAGATATTTCTCAAAAATAGATTTAAGAAGTGGGTATCACTAATTGAAAGTAAGAAAGGAGAATGTACCAAAGACGACATTCAGAACTCGATATGGACATTACGAGTTTTTGGTGATGTCTTTCAGATAGACAAATGCCCCTGCTGTATTCATCAATTTGATGAACAGGGTGTTTAAATCGTTCTTAGATAAGTTTGTGGTGGTATTCATTGATGACATCCTGGTGCACTCCAAATCTCAAGAAGAACACGTGGAACATTTACGTTTGACGCTGGAGACACTAGGAAAGGAAAAGTTGTACGCAAAATTCTCCAAGTGTGAATTTTGGCTAGAACATGTATAATTCCTTGGACATGTGATTGACAAAGATGGGATTTCAGTGGATCCATCAAAAGTTGAAGCCGTAATCAATTGGGAACAACCAAGAACACCTTCGGAGGTGAGGAGTTTCTTGGGACTAGCCGGTTATTATAGACGGTTTATTCAGGATTTTTCCAAGATTGCCACTCCGTTAACAAATTTGACAATGAAATCTGTAAAATTTGTTTGGACGGAGACGTGTGAAGAGAGTTTCCAAGAATTGAAAAAGAAGTTAAGTGTGGCACCTGTGTTATCATTACCAGACAATACATGAATGTTTGTGGTGTATAATGATGCCTCTCATAAAGGATTGGGTTGTGTTCTTATGAAGAACGACAAAGTTATTGCAAATGCATCAAGACAACTGAAGGATTATGAAAAAGGATATCCAACTCATGATTTAGAGTTGGCTGCTGTGGTATTTGCTTTAAAAATATGGAGACACTATCTCTATGGAGAAAAATGTGAGATCTACACAAACCATAAGAGTCTGAAGTATATTTTCACTCAGAAGGACATGAACATGCGTCAATGGAGATGGATGGAATTAATAAAAGATTATGATTGCGAGATCTTTTATCATCCAGGCAAAGCAAACGTGGTTGCGGATGCCTTGAGTAGGAAAGGTCGTGAGAAGTTGATGTTGTTAACCAACCAGGAGGAACTTATTGAAGTAATGGCAAGGCTAGAGTTGGAAATTAAATTTCCAAAAGAAAACGATGAAAAATTATACCAGATGGAAGCTAGTTCAACTTTGGTAGACAAGGTGAAGAATGCTCAACTACAGGACGAAGAATGCAAAAAAATAAAGGAAAGTGTGGTCGAGGGTAAAGAGGCGAAGTATAAGGTTGATACTGAAGGAATACTAAGATTCGAGGGATGAATTTGGGTTCCAGCAGTACCAGATATTAAAGAAGAAATCTTGACAGAGGCTCATAAGTCAAGATATTCTATTCATCCGGGAAGTACAAAAATGTATCAAGTTTTGCGGTGACATTTTTGGTGGCCAAATATGAAAAGAAACGTTACAGAATGCGTTGCAAAGTGCTTAACATGTCAAAGAGTCAAGGCCTAGCATCAAAGACCAATCGGATTACTAAAACCATTGGAAATACCAGAATGGAAGTGGGAACACATCACAATGGATTTTGTGGTGGGTCTTCCAACTACTCAGAGAGGATACGATGCGATTTGGGTGATAGTGGAAAGACTAACAAAATTAGCACACTTTTTGCCAATAAAGATTAGATTAAATCTTGATCAGTTGGCAAAGTTGTACGTTAAAGAAATCATTTTGAGACATGGAGTTCCAGTGTCAATTGTATTAGATAGAGATCCGCGGTTCACGTCAAACTTCTGGAAGAGACTACAAGAATGCATGGGAACACAGTTGAGAATGAGTACATCATATCATCCGTAAACAGATGGCCAAAGCGAACGAACAATCCAGACGTTGGAAGATATGCTTAGAGTATGCATCATGGATTTCAAAGGGATCTGGGATGAACATTTACCATTGGTGGAATTTGCCTACAACAAAAATTACCACGCAAGCATCGGCATGCCGCCTTACGAAGCATTATACGGCAGGAAGTGTCGAACCCCACTATGCTGGGATGAAGTCCGTGAACGTCAACTATTAAGACCAGAACTGGTACAACAAACTGCTGAGGTTGTTAAACTCATTAGGACAAGTTTGGTAGCTGCTCAAGACAGACAGAAGAAGTATGCTGATCAACACAGACAAGATCGTTAATTCAATGTAGGAAATTTTGTGTTCTTAAAAGTTTATCCTTGGAAGGGGAAAATTCGTTTTGGTAAAAAGGGAAAGCTAAGCTCGAGATTTATTGGACCTTTCGAGGTGCTGCGAAAAGTAGGAGGAGTGGCTTATGAGGTAGCTCTACCTCTAGAGTTGGAACACGTTCATAATGTTTTACATGTTTCGATATTACGACCGTATAAACCCGATTACAAGCATGTGATCGAGTACGAACCATTGCAGTTTGATAAAGACTTGTCTTATGAAGGAGTTCCTATCCAGATAGTTGACAGGAAAGAACAAGTGCTCAGGAATAAAGTAATACCTTCTGTGAAGGTGATATGGAGGAACCATAATGCTGAAGAACCTACGTGGGAACTCAAAGATAAAATGATGAAAGATTACCCTGAGTTATTTGTTTAATCTGTGACGCCCCCAAAATAGGTATACATCACCCATCTTGAGTCGCCAAATACATGGTACAAAATACAAATAAAAACTTAATTATACAACTGCCGTGTAAAATACGACAAAACATATGCTATGAGTTTCAATACAAATATTGTCATCTCATTACATTTATTATCACACTATTTTATAGAATACTGAGGACTACTATGACACCATCTCGGACCATCACTCCATTCCCCGACTAGTCCCGGCTACGTTCTCATTTCCTTAAGAGAACAATGAAAGCAAAAGGGTGAGCTCAACTATCCCAGTAAGAAATATTATGACTAAGATAATGCAGAATAAATTATCATTAGCCTTCAACAATGTTAAACTGATAGAATATAATAGACAACAAGTTTAACTGCAGTGGAACAAGCAATCCATTAGAAGAGTCAAGTAGAGCATAAAATCTACTATCTTCTCTGATTTAAAAAGTTTTTCATCAACTTTATCGCTAAGACTCAGCTTAATAAATCAAATCAAATCATCCTTACACCACGACCAAGGATATTCATGTAATCATCAATGGTCATGATTATACCGAATAATCCTTGGTCATAATCATACCAACAACTGTCCATCAATGAACTACAGACCAATGAGGACTTTCACCACATCATTCGTCACATTATGGTCATGATTATACCGAATAATCCCTGGTCATAATCATACCAAGTCCATCTATGCACATACGCCAAATATGACTTTCATCACAATATAAGTATGGGGATGATGACAATGACATAATAATTCAATAAAACAAGTTCAAGGATAAATTTTAAAGATTTATAAATTAATTTATCCAAGAACCATTATCGTCCAAATTGTCAACATGATACTGCTTTTTAGTGTAAAATTCAAGAATTCTCAGAAGAATATTTCCATGAAAAGATACTGGATAAAGCGCAAATATCAAGGATATTCCACTAATTTAATGGAGTATAGAAGACAAAGCTTTAACCAACTAAGTATAATAGAATATATGAAACTGCAAATGGATTTTTGCCCGCCATGCGATAATCCACGTAGACAGATCATTTCCACAATTTAATAAGGAATGAATACGAAGGATCATTCACCATGCATGTGGTAATCCACATAGACAGGTTATTCCAACAAAATAATAAAGAATGGAATAACAGAAGAATTCACCAGGCATGCGATAGACCGCACAGATAGGTTATTCAAACAGAATAATAAAGAATGGAACCAGGTCATGCGTAATCCGTAGAGACAGGATATTCCAACAGAATCATAAAGAAGGGAACCAGGTCATGCGTAATCCGCATAGACAGGATATTCCAACAGAATAGTAAAGAACGAAATCAGGTCATGCGTAATCCGCACAGACATGATATTCCAACTGAATAATAAAGAATTGAATAAATACAGAATTCACCAGGCATGCGATAAACCGCACAGACAGGTTATTCCAACAGAATAATAAAGGATGGAATAATAGAAGAATTTCACCATGTATGCGGTACTTCGCATAAACAGGTTATTCCAACATAATAATAAAGAATGGAATAACAACCCTTATATGTATTGAAAGAAAATAACTCTCTTCATGAATATGAAGAATAATACCCCTTACCATAGAAGAAAATTGGAATAGTGAGGTAGCAGAATTCTCCTCTCCTTTCTCTCTATAATTTCTCTCTATAATAATTGTTCTATAGCTTTTGTGAATTGGTGAGAAATGAAGGAAGAATGAGCTTCTATTTGTAGGAAAATATAGTTTTGATAATTGCACGTTTTGGGGCTCGAAATATTATAATATATTACCTTTCTCTTTTTCTTCATTTTTAATTTAGTCTTGCAAGTATTATCAAACTTTCACCACCTCCCCTAATAGTAAATAATGTGAATCAATAGTAAATCATGTGAATCAATAGTTCTAGACATGTGAAAATACGAATTACAGTATAGTACCTCCATCTATACCTTCATTTTTAACTTAGTCATGCAAGTATTATCAATCTTGCACCACCACCGCTAATAGTACAAGAATGTGAATCAATAGTACACACATATGAATAAATAGTTATAATCATGTGAATTAATAGCAATTAATTTCTCATTTATCCGATTAATTACCCGATTTGTCAGTATAACTTCCAGACATCAATTAATATGGAAATAAATGTCGATTTCCACTAACACTAATAATTCCAACACAATGGAACTATCAATTTCATCTTTAATCAACACGAACTTATTCATCATTAATATTATAATTCACAAAATTTAACAACTAGGTCGTTTCCAGGAAAGAGGGGGCTTTTCGATAAAGATTTCTCCTTATTGGCGCGCAATTAGATTATCTAACCTCTCCTTGACAGAAGTTTTAGACATTGTGAATATTGTAAATAATAATATGAATAACTTTGTCGTCTCAATTATTAATTTAATAATATAAAATATTATGCAGATGATATTGTGATAATAATTGAATAAAACTGAGTGACTTATCACGTAAGCATCAATAATCAATACCGTGTGCTACTATGCAACCACACGTATTACTGTACTTTAATACCGGGTAGTTCAACAGTTTTAACGGCAAAACTTTTGCCGTTATTTTTATAAAAAGTTAATTCTGTTATTTTTTTAGTACGACAATACTTCCGTTGTGGGCTCCACCAATGATTGTGTCGTCGTACGAATATTCCCTGTTAAAACGAATATTCCCCGACCAATCGAATATTATATAACCAATTGCTTACTTTGCAAAATTTGTAAAAATTTCCCACAACTATAACATTATATCAAATCCACACCATAATATTCAAAAATATATTTTGAGAAAATTATTCTTTATTCATAAAAATTGGGGTCTTACAACCTCCCCTTCTTATGAAATTTCATCCTCGAAATTAGGGTACGTACCTGATATATCGAAGAGGTGAGGATATCTTTACTTCATCTCAGATTCTAACTCCCAGGTCATTTCATCCACATCGTGGTTTCTCCACAAAACTTTTACTTGAGGTATAACCTTGGAGCGTAGAATATGATCCTTCTTATCCAAGATTTTAATAGGTAACTCTTTATATGTTAAATCTTCTATTATTTCGTCTGGTTCTATCTCAATAATGTGGTTCGGGTCTTTCACATATTTACGTAACATAGATATGTGAAAAATGTTATGAACACAAGACATACTTGATGGTAAGGCAAGTCTATAGGCCACAGTTCCTACTCGATCGAGGATTAAAAATGGGCCAATGAATCGAGGATTGAGTTTTCCTCTCTTTCCAAATCTCATAACTCCTTTCCATGGAGCAACACGTAGCAACATATGATCTCCAATATTGAATTCCACGTCCTTTCGATGAAGATCAGCATAACTCTTTAGTCAATCTTGTGAGGTTTTTATATGTTGTCGGATCGTTTGAATCTTTTTCGTAGTCATAAGTACCAAATCTTGTCCCAATAATGTTGCTTCACCCACCTCATCCCAGCATATTGGAGAACGGCACTTTCTTCCATACAACGCTTCAAATGGAGCCATGTTAATACTTGCTTGATAACTACTGTTGTAGGAAAAGTCCACCAATTGTAAGAACTTGTCCTAACTTCCCTTGAAGTCAAGGACACAGAGTCTTAATAAATCTTCAAGAGTTTGAATAGTCCTTTCTGACTGCCCATCCGTTTGAGGATGATATGCCAAAATAAATCATAAATCCGTGCCCATAGCTTTTTGCAAACTAACCCAAAATCTTGAAGTGAATCTTGGGTCTCGATCAGAAACTATGGATACTGGCATACCATGCAATCTTACAATCTCGTTTATGTACATACTAGCAAGACGTTCAAGTGTATAAGTTTCTCGTATCTGTAAGAAATGAGCAGACTTGGTCAATCTATCAACAATGACCCAAATTGCATATATATATATACACTTATATATATGAACTATTGTCGAACTCTGTTCGATGATCCTGGATTTCACATTCGGTGCATTTACTACTTATATATTATATATATATATATATATATATATATATATTATATATATATAACGACAAATCGCTGAAATGATAAACCAAGCCGGGATCGATATATATCAGGCCTGGAGTTTACTTCATGGCCTTTTACTTCTTTATTTAAATTCCGTCCCGCCTGGAGTTTACTTCGTGGCCGTTGATCATTTTTACTACTTTATTTACATTTAGTCCCACCTGGAGTCTACTTCGCGGCGGTTGATAGTATTTATTGCTTTATTTACATTTCTGATTCCCTATGGAAGTGCTTCGCGGTGGTTGATCATGTCTATATATATATATATTTACAACTGTTATATATTTACATTTTCGATCCCCTATGGAGGTGCTTCGTGGTGGTTAATCATGACTATATATATATATATATATATATATATATATATATATATATATTTCTGACTTTTATATATATAATCGCCATCGCTTCCATATAAATTATGGCATCATGTGAGCCTAGGAATCATGTGATCACAGATTCAGTCTACTGAATCTTGATTCGGTTCTCGTGATGGACATTTTTAGCTGTAAACAACTTGTAAACCAATAAGTCAATGCATACATAATGTAAACCAATAAGTATGTATAAATATGTGATAAAATATAATGATTATCCAAGTGAGGTCACTTGTATAACCATGCTTAGAAATTAACGAATAAAATATATATCTTGATTTAAAATAACATATTTAAAGAACTTGTATAATAGATTATAATTTAATAACTTACTTATACAGAATCATTGCATAAGTATACACAAGGTTAAGATATTTGAACAATGAAAAAGAATAGTTCAGATATTAGCTTACATATGTCCATTGCATAAAGTAAATGCAAAGTTAAGATACTTGCCTGATCTGCTGCTTATACAACTTAGTTTTATCTTTTATATCAAGACTTATCATTAATAAGATCATTTGTTCGATTAGAATAACATATTATAACACATAATACTTCTATTTGCTGTCAGCACATAGCTAATCACATTGTCACATATGTTTAACAGTCATTGGATCACAAACAAACACGTATACAGACAATTTATATAAGTCTACATCAATTTCTTAAATATTTCGGTGTACCGACGGCTTTATCGGGTAATTATCTAGTCTAAAACTTTATACTGAAGTTCAATATAACTTAAACATCGGTCAAATTACTTTTAAATGACTTATAATAATTTTTAAACAATTATTATAATTTAGCATGATTTTTCAAACACTGGAATCATTATTAAATAATTTAAATATTAAATAATTCTATTATCATTAATATCTAATTAATATTAAAATATTAATGAAACTATTGCTAAAATATTAAAGTTATTTATATTAATTTATAATATTTTTAAAGTATTAATATTACCCTTAAATGATTTTTAAAATAATTAAAATTATTTTTAAATAATTACCATTAATATCTTTAAATATTAATGCATTATTTATCAAAATATTAAAAAAAGTCATTAATTATAACTTAAAATATTTTTAATTCATTTATATCCTTTTAAATTATTTTAAATAAATAAAATCATTTTAAAATTATTTATTTAATATAATTAATAAATATATCTAATATCATTAATATTAAAGTATTAATGAAATTATCCTTTAAACATTAAAAGTTATATTTTATAACTTAAAATATTTTTAAACACATTATTTTCATTTAAAATGATTTTTATAATATTAAAATCATTTTTAAATGTATTTATTTAATATAATTATTAAATAATTCTAATATCATTAATATTAAATAATTAATAAAATTTAGTTTAAAATATTAAAATTTATATTTTATAACTTAAAATATTATTAAATACCTTATTATCATTTTAAATGATTTTTAATATAATAAAATCATTTTTAATTAATTTATTTAATGCATTTATTAAATAAATTAAATTTCAATAATATTTAAATAAATACACATATTTATGGAAAATATGCCAAATTAATAAAAATTAATTTTTATAACTTAAAACAATTTTTAAAACAAATTTTATAATTTTTTGAAATTAATTTCTATTTTTAAATGATTTTTAGAAAATAAATGAAATAAAATTAAAAAGTCTGTCGCTATAGCCTTTAGCGACAGAAACCGTCGCCTAAAGTGTTCTTGAGGCTCAAGAACATTCATATCCGGTTACTAGGTACCTACTTTGTTCAAACATTAATCACTGATTCAAAGTGTTTCTGGGAAAGCTATGATATTGATCTTGTAGTACTAGTGTAAGACTACATGATCCAACAACAAACATGGCCAAACAGCATAACACCAACGAGATCTAAGCCTCAAAGTGTATCGCTGAATTTGTTTTTCATTTTACAGGTTACCTGAAATAAAAACAGTTGGATCGCCTACTTTGGGCTTCCACAACTTGTGATCCTTGTGTTTTGTGATTTAAAGGTTTCAGTATGTAGCCAACATTCAAATGTATAGATCTATTACATAAAATCACTATAACAACAACACATCAAGTAGATATGGTCCGATTAAAGTCTGTCAGAAGGATTGTTCTTCCGGTTTCTGGAAATTCTAGAAACTTAAAATCAGGGTTGAGTAAGCTACTTTGACCATTGATTACTTTCATTATGTTGTTTATCTAAATGATATAAGAGCATGAATATGTAGTAAACATACAATAGTATAGCCTTAAAACACTAACACAAGCAAATAAGCAAACACTTGCAAGATCTGGGCCCATGAACTTGTTGTCAGACACTAATGAACAAGTTCTGGGTTACCTAGAAAATGTAAAGTCATGGTCGGTCAACCGACTTTGACCACCCATAACTTGTAATTTGTACACGATATGACCCTGAATCAAGTTCCATGACAGAGATCTCATAGCATACTACATGCTCAAACATTAAAACAACCAAACATATAAACATGCTCAGATTTAGGATGTCTGAGATTCGGTTGTCAGTCAACTTTAAATAAACTTTCCAAATTTTGAAAAACTTCAAATCCGAGCCTATAGATGTTATTGATCTAACATCTAGCAACCCAGATCATCAATATACACTACATACAACATATATTAACACTTAAACGCAACTTCTAACAGTGCATCAAAGATAAGATTTCAAACTAGGTTTTTACCTTTCTATGAACAAGATCTTGATTTTATGCTTATGATCTGTTAGAGGAGATAATGGGGCTTGTTTTTGGGACTGATTTACTAAAGAAATTCGTAGGTTAGAGAGAGAGATGGTCTTGGATGAGTATTGTGAACAAATGGGCTAATTTATGAACTTTCTCTCTCTTGATCCATATAAAATTGATGGATGCAATGAACTTGTTGAGATACATGGCTTGTTTGCTGATTATTTTGAGCACATGGGGTTGTTAGAGTAGTTCACCAACTAAAGTGTTGGCAAAACTAGCAAATTAGCTTCTATAATGCACAAAAGGGTATTTTTGTCATTTGGCTACCCTTAGGGTTTAACCCTAAACCTAAGGTTCTACAATGTGATTTTCTAGGATTTTTGTAATTAGGGTTTAAAAATGTAAAAATTTAGTTTCTATAAATGGACAATTAGGGTTTCTTAATCATACTTAGTTTCCTAATTACATAATATATTGAAATTAGGATTTAATTATAAATTATAATTTAGCTTGCTAAGTTAGCAATTAGGGTTAATAAATTGGCAATTAGGGTTTTAAATTGGGAAATTAGGGTTTCTAATTAACAACTAGGGTTTTTAAAAATTAGGGTTTTCCTAATTAAGATTAAAATTTATAATATCAGTCATTGATCATATTATCACGATTACATAGCGACTTAAATAATTCTTAAAGTCGTATTTGACTTTTTGAATTAGGGTTTATCAGTAATGCTAGGGTTTTGTCATGTACACAATAATTGACCAATTATTATCAATATACACATTCAGTACATATTTATAATAGTGAAATAAAATAATATTATATTATTATTCTCATTCCTTGTTCAAAATCCAAAATTAGGGTTTGGAATCCATATCCGATTTATCTTGCATATATAACATTATTAATTAAGTTAAAATTATTAACTTAATTAATCGAATAAATTCATATAATAAAATAATAATTATAATAATTCCAATAATCATTTCATATATTATTTAAATAATATATAATCATATTTTAATGGAAAATAAATAATAAAAATATTTTTACTACAAAATTAATTATAAAATAATTTATAATGGTCAATAATTCTAAAAAAATTATTTAAAATTATTCATGTAATAAATAAATTTTATTTATTACATATATACATATACTTTACCTTGCACGTATTCCCACCTTTAAAAAAAATTTATACGCAAAATTTCTGATTTAATTATATAGAAAATACCAGGTTATTACAGTAGACATTCGAAATTTTTTGCATACCTGTTACTAACATTGCAAGTGGGCGGAATCGTCTTTCAGAGATAACCCTGGAGGACAGCTTAGCTCAATACCGGAAATCACACCGGAGAAGGCCGTTTCATCTCGGAGATAACCCCGAGATACTTAGTCTCAGTCTCGTAAACAACACTAGGAAAGAAAGTGTCAACCTCGGAGATAAACCCAAGGAATGCAGTTGCAGTTCTTGAGATAACCCCGGAGATGCTCTTTTTAACCCCCAACAATCAGCTTCAACCTCGGAGATAACCCCGAGGCACTCAGTCCCAAACCCGGAGATATCCTTGGGAGGTCAGGCACACCTCAGATATAACCCTGAGGACATCCAGCGCTTACAGCAGCCCAATCTCAAAGATAACCCTAAGCAACAAGTGCTTTATCCGCCAAAACCGGAGATAACCCCGGTGAGGGGCATAATCATCATTTTGCCACGTCGATTCCATATTGCTCCGTCTCAACAATAGTTCACAATTCATTCTATACAGCAATGTCCCACAAGAGACAAATAGCATCAATCCCGAGTGACTACTACACATAACAACCCACCGGATGGAATTTGAAGCTCTAAGACCAAGGGCATGGTCCCATCTTCTTGACATCTGAGAACCTCCAATTCCATTTCATTTGTGTATCTCTCGACAATAGCACTCTGTAAAAGGTCTTATACACCTCAATCAGAGGCTCAGATTGAAGTTCTGCAAGTTCGAGCGGACATCACATTGCTGCATGCACGTGCCGAGACAACATGACTGCGGAGCCGTGGCACCGAGGCGTGCTTGCAAGTACATCTGCTTACTACAGCAGTGTACTGTGCTCCCCTCTCTATAAATAGAGGGCTTTGGGTGGCCATTTTGTAAGAGAAAATGGTGAGGAAGCCCTGTCCAATTTGCTCTGTACACATACCCTAAACTAAGTGCTTTCTCATTTTAAACACTTGTCAGCTTATATTCAGTCATATTTTTTTTTCCATGAGGCCGAAAGTGTTCATCGATTTAAAGCTATAAAAGTCTTCTTTGGCGGTCCAACGTAAGCCTTCTTACACACTTTAAAGCCTTTCTCTTCTACTTTGCACACACCGTTCTTCACATTGAGAGTCGTGTTGCGTGTGTATGCCCGAACTTCGGTCTGTGGCTTTTATTTCCTTTGATATATATATATATATATATATATATATATATATATATACGGACTAACATTATCGAGTTATGCCTCGATTGAGCCTGGACTCAAGTCCGGAGCGTTTACTTGATTATATATATATATATATATATATGAATTTTTGTCAAACTATGTTCGATGAGCCTGGATTTTACATCCGGAGTGTTTATTACTTATATATATATATATAAACTGTTGTCGGACTCTGTTGGATGAGCCTGGATTTTACATCTGGTGCGTTTACTACATATATATATATAGCGACAAATCGCTGAAATGATAAACCGAGTTGGGATCGATATATCCTGTGTGTTTATCGCTTATATATATATATACATTTCTGTCAGGCCTGGAGTTTACTTCGTGGCCTTTTATTGCTTTATTTACATTTCGTCCCGCTTGGAGTTTACTTCGTGATGGTTGATCGTTTTTACGGCTTTATTTACATTCCGTCCCGCCTGGAGTTTGCTTCGTGCCGATTGATCATATTTATTTCTTTATTTACATTTCTGATCCCCCACGGAGGTGCTTCGTGGTGGTTGATCATGTCTCTCTATATATATTTACTGCTTTTATATATTTACATTTCCGATCCCCCATGGAGGTGCTTCGTGGTGTTGATGATGTCTCTATATATATTTAAAGCTTTTATATATATAACTGCTTACTTCTTTCATATAAATTGCGGCATCATGTGAGCCTAGGAATCATGTAATCACAAATTCAGTTTAGTGAATCTAGATTCAGTTCCTGTGATGGACATTTTCAGTTGTAAGCAGCTTAAAATTTATTCACGTGTTTGAATTTCCTTAAATGGATTCATGCTAATGAGGAGTTCGGCACTGATTTATATATTATTTTCTCGAAGATGCTTCGCATCTCGAAAATAAAAGCAATCAAGCCAAACATTTAATAAAATGGAAGTATCAAAGGCCTCAATTACTATTGAGCACAAGGTTTGAAAAAACCTCTTTTACAAAACATCATTGCTATATCTTGTTTAAAACTGAATCTTTATATAAATTCAAACCTTGTGTATATAGGTGCGAACGAGGAAACTTCTAAATAATTGCACATTGATCCACACACACACACATACATTTATATTACAGTTTAATTGAAAAGTGGCGGTCACCGTGGTAACACGGATGTTGGGGGGTTCCTAACACCTTCCCTCAGCATAAGCAAGTCCCCGAACCCTAATGAATCTCGGTTTCACAGACCTGTTTAGCAGTGTGACATCACTAGGTCAATGTGCAAACCTTTTCTCGGTTGCATTGGTACAACCATTTGAAAACACCAACTAGCGACTATTACAGTTTAATCATCGACATATAAATGTCGGTTCTTTTCACAACTTGTTTTTTCAAACAAATCTCACCTAACATGAGAACACCAAAAGACAAGAACAGAAGAGGGACAATAAAAATCTCGACGTCGACAGGTGACGACTCTGTTGGGGACAACCAGTAAGAGGACTTAAGCTGCTATTATAAGCTTTTCAAAACTGTTATATACTCGTGTGTGGATGTTGCATTTACATTTTTTATGAATGTGTACGAATGCATTTTACTTACTGCACTGCAATATATCTATATGTGATATTAGTGCTTCGCACATGTCATCATTTTCATAAACGGTGAGACACGTTGCATGTGAATGTATGTTGTGTGGTTCCTCCACCAGGAGGCTATCCTGTCGGTGTTTGATTACTAGACTCATAGGGAGACTAATTCCAACGAGGCTCAAAAAAGGCACCACCCAGATTCGCTCTAGTTGAAAGACCATATTAACTTCCTGTCAAATTGCGATGATCTGAGAACTTTCATGCCAAAAAGCCGTGAGAGTAACCTAAGGTAGGTCAGCCTCTAATAAACCAAATGCAGAGGAAAGTCTCTTCATGCTTTCTATTTTCAATTACTTGAAAAGAAAATTACTTGTAATTTTATTCCATGTCAATCTCTATGTAATGGAAAATATGAAGAATATGTGTACATGAATATTAAGGCTTGACATGCTATTAAATGACACCCATTTTACATGATAATATTCCAAAAATGGACACATTATGATAGCATGTAAACATTTTATACATTCCCTAAGACTAAACTATATATGTTTTTCTAGGGAAACAATTAGGACTGTTACCCGTTCAAAGTCCAAAAAGGCCACGAGCCTACAACCAATTATGTCTTCATCTGACCAGTATAATCCTGCTCCTGTCTATTGAGAAGAGTTTGACAGTTTAAGCAAATAAATTATAGATTTGGTTGTTCTTCTTAAAGAACTACACTAGTCTACTTAGGGTTCATGAATACTCATACATAGAAAATCCTCTGCATATGGAGGAACACAAGGTTCGGATAAAACAATTACGGAACTTCATTTGGATACGACCAACAAAATTCCTGAAAACACCCATCTCAAAGAAGATCCAGACACCGGTGATATCAGGAAAAAAGTCCTTCAAATGGAAGAGACCATTCGGTCTATAAAAGGGATTGGAGCACATGAGAGTGTTTCTTATATTGATCTTTGTATATTCTCTGGTATTCATTATCCAAAGAAGTTCAAGACTCCTGACATTGAAAAGTATGATGGGTTAGGAGATCCTTATACACACTTGAAGGTATTATTTGGAGAACTGAGATCTTATGCCGAGAATGAGAATCTCAGAATGCAGCTGTTCCAAAAGAGTCTAACTGGAGAAGCCCGATCATGGTATACCAGATTAGACAATTCTAAAATACATATCTAGGAAGAGTTAGTTCATGCCTTCCTCACTCAGTACAGCTTCCAGTCTCAAATGGCTCCTGACCGGTACCAAATTACCAACGTCAAGAAACAGTCCAATGAGTCATTTAGAGAGTATTCTCAAAGGTGGAGGGTCCTTGCTGCTCAAGTTATTCCTTCTATGACGGAATCAGAAATGATGATGACTTTCATAGACATACAAGAAGCTCCATTATATGAGATAGTCTTAGCGAGCATTGGAAAGCCATTTTCTGAAATGATCAAACATGGAGAGATGGCTGAGATGGGATTGAAATCAGGAAAAATTCAAGACCTAATAGCTCTGAAAAGTCATTCTTGAAAGTACATCCGATCGGAACTTATGGAAACAACCCCTGGAGGGTCCATAAAAAGAAAGAGGAGGATATTTTTTTGATATTATAAGGTCTGAAAGGCAGTCAAAACATGCCTATCCAAAGGAGAAACTACTCCCCTTTTCCAGCACAGTCTTCTAACCCCACATTGCCAAAGGGTGGAGAAGTCTGACGCAATCGAGCATTCACACCCCTAGGGGATTCGCTCAAGAATGTTCTCAATCTTCTGACTACTCAGAAGAAAATTACACATCTTCTTCAACCAGCCAACCCAAATGGGAAGGGTTACAATGCTACACGGAAGTGTGCTTATCATGTCGGGGCACCGGGACATGGTACTCATGATTGTTGGGCCTTGAAACATAAGATCCAAGATTTAATTGGCAACGGGGAAATTATGGCGACTAAACCCGACCAACCTCATGTACAAGATAACCCTCTTCCTCAACACAAAGAAGAAGAGGTCAATATGATTAATTGGAGAAGTGGAAAAAGTTCCAATTATATTGCTGAATCTTCCCAAACTAGCAAAGACGGTGCTGAAAAATGGGATTATGCACAGTTCCAGTTTATAATGGAACGAAAGATTAAGGTTCTTTGCAAACAAGTAGACCAATTCGTAGAACTGGTGATCCATCAGCATCAAGTTACACACCAATTAGTTAGTCAGGAGCATGCTAGTCTCCTTCCTTTTGTTATGAATACTCAACATCGCCTTCAAAAAGTGAAACACTAGAGGAGAAAGTTACAAAAAGAGCAAGTGTCAAAGCCCGTCGGGATTTTATCAACAGAACAGAATTTACATACCTTGGCAAACCTATGGAGGAGATATTTAAGATACTGATCAATGAAGGAAGAATTACATCCATTCTGCCTCTAATCAATCCCCGTTCTAGACGGTTTAATTCTAATAGAGTATGCCAGTACCACTCCCATTCTCGCGGTCACAACGCAGAAGAATACTGGGAACTCTGCCATTTAATTCAGAATTTAATTGATAGCGATGTCCTGCAGATAGCAGACGATGACACTTTTTTACTCGAGAGTGGGAATGTATGTCTTACAAAATGGAAGGATGGCATAACAGTTATTTCTACTGAGGATGATTTGGCTGCCAGTCCACTCACAATACAAGCAATTTAACTTAGAGGTGCTGATAATCCTTTGAAAGTGGTTATACCAAAGCCAATTCTCTTTCCATCTAGGCCACAATATCATGTTGTTAGCCTAAAAAAAGTCCCATGGAATTATGGGCAGGTTGAAGGATCTACCTCACATATAAATGTTGTAGTGACGAAGGAGAATCCACTGTATCTTCCCCATTGGGTTATGAAGCCTACCATCAAATCAAATGGGAAAGTTCCCATGGAGAAAATTGAAGAGTTCATCCATACCATCGGCCATAACGAATCCAAGGTGGTTTTAAGCTTGAGAGAAGCTCCACAACAAATTTCCATACTAGACTTGGTTTTCTCTTCCGAAGATCACTTGAAGATCTTGCTAAGGGTCTTGGAAGAAGCCTATAGACACTCGAAATTTTCTGCATACCTATTACTAACATTGCATGAGGGCATAATCGTCTTTCAGAGATAACCTTGGAGGACAGCTCAGCTCATTCCCAAAAATATCACCGAAAGTTTCAGTTCCAACCTCGGAGATAACCTCGAGGCATATAGTTCCAATACCGGAAATCACACCAGAGAATGTCTTTTCATCTCGGAGATAACCCCGAGATACTCAGTCTCAGTCCTGAAATTAACACCGAGAAAGACAATGTCAACCTTGGAGATAACCCCAAGGAGTGCAGTTGCAGTTCTGGAGATAACCCCTGAAATGCTCGTCTCAACATATGCAGTCAGCTTCAACCTTGGGACTCACTCCGAGGCACTCAATTCCAAACTCGGAGATAACCCCGGTAGGTCAGGAACACCTCAGAGACAACCTTGAGGACATCCGCTACTTGCAACAGTCCAATCTTAGAGATAACCCTGAGCAACGACTGCTTTATCAGCCCAAACCAGAGATAACACCGATGAGGGGAAAAATTGTCATTTTTCCACCTCGATACCACAATGCGCCGTCTCAAAAAAACAATTCAACATACATTCTACTCAGTAATTTACCACAAGAACAAAGGAGTTCCAATCCCGAGTGACTACTACGCAGGGCAGCTCACCGGATATAATTTGAAGCTTGAAGACCAAGGGCATGGTCCCATCTTCCTGACTTCTGACAACCTCTAATCCCATATCATGGCGTAGCTCTCGACAACAACACTCCATAAAAGGTCTTATACACCTCAATCAGAGGCTTGGATTGAAGTTCTGCAAGTTCAAGCGGACATCACGTTGCACACGTGCACGCACTTGAGAGACGGCGGGACATATGAAAGCCTGAGGCGGCCTGTAGCTGCAGTACATCTGCTGGCTGCAGTGAGTAGGTGTATACTATGGCTCCCCCCTCTATAAATAGAGGGTTTGGGGTGTTCATATTTTAAGAGAAAATGGCGAGGGAGCCCTGTCTAATTTGCTCTTTACACACCCTAAATAGAGGGGTTTCTTATTTTAAACACTTATGAGCTTATATTCAGTCATATTTTTACCTGCGGGAGTCGAGTGTTCATCCGTTTAAAGCAATAGAAGACTTCTTTGGCTGTCCATTGTAAGCCTTCTTACACACTTTAAAGTCTTTCTCTTCATCTTTGCACACACTTTTCTACACATTGAGAGTCGTGTTGCGTGTGTTTATGCCCGGACTTCGGTCTACGGCTTTCATTTATGTCTGTATATATATACTTTTATATATGAACTGTTGTCGAACTCTGTTCGATGAGCCTGGATTTCACATCCGGTGCATTTACTGCTTATATATATATATATATAGCGACAAATCGCTGAAATGATAAACCGAGCCGGGATCGATATATATTAGGCCTGGAGTTTACTTCGTGATCGTTGATCATTTTTACTACTTTATTTACGTTTAGTCCCACCTGGAGTTTACTTCGTATCGGTTGATCATATTTATTGCTTTATTTACATTTTTGATTCCCCGTGGAGGTGCTTCGTGGTGGTTGATCATGTCTATATATATATATATATATATATATATATATTTACATCTTTTATATACTTACATTTTCGATCCCCTATGGAGGTTCTTCGTGGTGGTTGATCGTATTTGTGTGTATATATATATATATATATATATATATATATATATATATATATATATATATATATATATATATATTTATAGCTTTTTTATATATAGCGCTGCCATCGCTTATATATAAATTATGGCATCATGTGAGCCTAGGAATCATGTGATCACAGATTCAGTATATTGAATCTAGATTCGGTTCTCATGATGGACATTTTCAGCTGTAAACAGCTTGTAAATTATTCACGGTGCTTGAATTTCCTTAGATGGCTTTCATGCCCATGAGGAGTTCGGCACTGCTATATATTATTTTCTTTCTTCACATCTCGAAAATAAAAGCAATAAAGCCAAATATTTAATAAAATGGAAGTATCAAAGGCCTCAATTATTATTGAGCACAGGGTATAAAAAACCTCTTTTATAACATCATTGTTATATCTTGTTTAAAAATGAATTTTATGCAAATTCAAACCATGTGTATATAGGTGCGAATGAGGAATATCACTACTTCCAAATAATTGCACATTGACCCCCCCACACACACACATATTCATATAACAGTTTAATTGAAAAGTGGCGGTAACCGTGGTAACACGGATGTCGGGGGGTGCCTAACACCTTCCCTCCGCATAAGCAAGTCCTCGGGCCCTAACGAATCTCAGTTTCATAGACCCGTTTAGCAGTGTCACATCACTGGGCCAATGTGCAAACCTTTTTTCGGTTATGTTTGTACAACCATTTAAAAATACAACTAGCGACTCTTATACTCAAATCGTCGACATATAAATGTCGGGGCTTTTCACAATTATTTTTTTAAATAAATCTCACATAACATGAGAACACCAAAAGACAAGAACGGAAAAGGGAACAATAAAAATCCCGACGTCGACAGGTGGCGACTCTGCTGGGGACTCTAGCAAGAGGATTTAAGCCACTATTACAAGCTTTTCAAAACTGTTATATGCTTTTGTGTGAATGTTGCATTTACATTTTTGATGAGTGTGTACAAATACATTTTACTTACTTCACTGCAATATATCTATCTGTGATATTAGTGCTTCACACATGTCATCATTCCCATAATGGTGAGACACATTGTATGTGAATGTATGTTGTGTGGTTCCTCCACCAGGAAGCTATCCTGCTGGTGTTTGATTACTAGACTCGTAGGGAGACTAATTCCAACGAGGCTCAGGAAAGGCACCACCCAGATTCGCTCCAGTTGAAAGACCAGATTAACTTCCCATCAAGTAAATTGCGATGATCTAGGAACCTTCATGCCAAAAAGCTGCGAGAGTAACCTAAGATAGGTCAGCCTCTGATAAACTAAACGCGGACGAAAGTCTCTTCATGCTTTCAATTTTTAATTACTTGTAAAAACAATTACTTGTAATTTCATTCCATGTTAATCTCTATGTAATGGAAAATATGATGAATATGTGTACATGCATATTAAGGCTTAACATGCTATCAAATGACAATCATTTTGCAGGATAATATTCCTAAAATAGACACATTATGATAACATATAAACATTTATGCATCCCCTAAGACTAAACTACCTATGTTTTTATAAGGAAACAATTGGTCCTGTTACCCGCTCAAAGTCTAAAAAGGCCACGAGCCTACAGCCAATCAATTCTTCATCTGACCTGTCTAATCTTGGTCCTGTCTCTCGAGAAGAGTTTGATGGATTAAGCAAACAAATTACAGATTTGGATGTTCTGCTTAAAGAACTACACCAATCTACTCAGGGTTCGCGAATACTCATATATACAGAATCCTCTACAGAGGGAGGAAAATAAGGTTTGGATAAAACAATTCCTGAACTTCAGTTGGATACGACCAACAAAATTCCTGAAAACACCCATCTCAAAGAAGATCCAGACACCGTTGACATCAGGAAAAAAGTCCTTCAAATGGAAGAGACCATTCGGTCTATAAAAGGGATTGGTGCACACGGGAGTGTTTCCTATGCAGATCTTTGTGTATTCCCTGGTGTTCATTATCCAGAGAAGTTCAAGACTCCTAACTTTTAAAAGTGTGATGAGTTGGGAGATCCTTACACACATTTGAAGGTATTCATAGGAGAACTCGGATCTTATGCCGAGGATGAAAACCTCTGAATGCAGCTATTTCAAAAGAGTCTATCTGGAGAAGCCCGATCCTGGTATACCAGATTAGATAATTCTAAAATACATAGCTCGGAAGAGTTAGCTCATGCCTTCCTCACTCAGTACAACTTCCAGTCCCAAATGGCTCCTGACTGTACCAAATTACCAAGGTCAAGAAACAGTCCAATGAGTCATTTAGAGAGTATGCTCAAAGGTGGAGGCGCCTTGCTGCTCAAGTTATTCCTTCTATGGCAGAGTCAGAAATGGTTACGACTTTTATAGACATAGAAGAAGCTCTTTTCTGTGAGAGAGTCTTAGCTGGCATTGGTAAACCATTTTCTGAAATGATCAAAATAGAGAGATGGCTGAGATAAGATTGAAGTCAGGAAAAATTCAAGACCTAGCTGCTTTAAAAGTTGTTGCTGAGCACATACAGTCCGAAACTTATGGAAACAACCCCCTGAGGGTCCATAAAAAGAAAGAGGGGGATATTTCCTTGATACTACAAGGTCAGAAAGGCAGTCAAAATATGCCTATCCAGAGGAGAAACTACTCCCCTTTTCTAGCATAGTCTTTCAACCCCACATTGGCAAAGGGTGGAGAAGTACGACGCAACCGAGTATTCACACCCCTAGGGGATTCGCTCCAAAATGTTCTCAATCTTCTGACTACTCAGAAGAAAATTACACATCTTCTTCCACCAGCCAATCCCAAATGGGAAAGGTTACAATGCTATGCAGAAGTGTGCTTATCATGCCGGGGCATCGGGACATGACACTCAGGATTGCTGGGCCTTGAAACACAAGATCCATGACTTAATCGACAATGGGGAGATTGTCGTGACTAAACCTGACTAACCTCATGTGCAAGATAACCCTCTTCCTCAACACAAAGAAGAAGAGTTCAATATGATTAATTGGAGTAGTGGACAAAGTTCCAATTATGTTTTTTGAACCTTTCCAGACTAGCAAAGACAGTGCTGACAGATGGGATTATGAGCAGTTCTAGTTTATGATGGAATGAAAGATTAAGGCTCTTTACAAGTAAGTAGACCAATTGGCAGAACTGGTGATCCATCAACACCAAGTCACACGCCAATTAGTCAGTCAGGAGCATGCTAGTCTCCTTCCTTTTGTCATGAATACTCCATCCTCACCTTCAGAAAGTGAAACACTAGAGGATAAAGTTGCGAAAAGAGCAAGTTCCAAAGCCCATCGGGATTTTTTCAATAAACGGGAATTTATATACCTTCACCAACCTATGGAGGAGATATTTTAAATGCTGATCAATGAAGGAAGAATTAAATCCCTTCTACCTCCTATCAATCCACGTTTCAGACGGTTCAAATCCAATAGAGTATGGCAATACCACTCCCACTCTTGTGGTCACAACATAGAAGAATGATGGGCACTCCACCACCTCATTCAAAATTTAATTGACAGCGGTGTCCTGCAAATGGCAGATGACGACACTTTGTTACTCGAGAGTGGGAACACATGTCCTACAAAATGGAAGGATGGCATAGCAGTTATCTCCGCTGAGGATGATTTGGCTGCAAGACCACTCATAATACAAGCATTTCAACTCAAAGGTGCTGATAATCCTTTGAAAGTGGCTGCACCAGAGCCAATTTTCTTGCCATCTAGGTCACAATATCCTGTTGTTGGCTTGAAAAAAGTCCCATGGAATTATGAGCAGGCTGAAGGATCTACATCACATACAACTACTATAGTGTCGAAGGAGAATCCAATGTATCTTCCCCATCGGGTGATGAAACCTAACATCAAGTCAAATGGGAAAGTTCCCATAGAGAAAATTGAAGAGTTCCTCTGTACCATGGGCCATAATGAAGCCAAGGTAGTTTTAAACTTGAGAGAAGCTCCAAAAAAAATTTCTATACTGGACTTAGTTTTCTCTTCTGAAGATTACAGGAAGATATTGGTAAGGGTCTTGGAAGTAGCCCATTTACCAAAATTAGTGGATGTGGAAAAATTCCAACATATTTTTGATCACATTTTTAACAACAATGTGATATCTTTCACGGATGACGACATACCCGCTGAAGGGACTGGTCATTGCAAGCCATTGTATATAGCGGTTTTGTCCTCTGGATATATGGTAGGAGGAGTCTTGATAGATGGAGGTCCATCTCTTATTATCTGTCCTTATGCTACCTTGAAGAAGATGAATATCAACCCCAAGAGGATCAAAAGCAGCCATACGGTTATCAAAACATTTGATGGGTCTCGACAAAATGCCATTGGAGTGATTAAACTACCAGTGGAGATTGTATCCTTTCACGTGCTCAAAATAGCTACGGGATACAATCTGCTGTTGGGAAGACCGTGGATTCATATGACTAGAGCCGTCCCTTCCACCCTTAATCAGTAACTCAAGTACATTATCAATAATAGCCTAGTCACTATTAATGCTGAGCCAGAATGTCCTAAACAAGGTGACATACCACTCATCAACTTCAATTCAGAAGTTGAGCCGGTCAGTTTCCATGCCCTGGAGGTGAGCAACACTCATTACCATCCCATTGGGGTGCCACTTCTCACACCCAAGATTTCTATCGAAGTAATGTCGGTCACTCAAAGGATGATATCTGGATCATCAACCTGGACAAGAGTTGGGCAAAGATCATCAGGGTATTAAGCACCCAATTCAAGTTCCCAATCAAACAGGGATAGCTCGATTAGGCTATCCTGCTAGCTCCAGTCATATGAATCCTCACAAGCACAAACAGATTTCTTCATCCTCAGCCATACATTGATTATCTCCACCTACCGATCATGAGCTTGTACATTCTCTGGTAAAGGTTCCAGCCCACGTTATTGCTATGCTATTCCCCAAACCGATACTGGTTAAAGCAAAAGAGGTCCTGATTCTTGATCCCAAAGTGGAAGAAGAGGAACGAAGACGTAAACAAGGCATCGCCAGGAGATTGTCTCATCTACACATCCTTTTTCATGATGAACACACAAATAGATACACTCCAGATGATGATTTTCCCTACATTATGGTCATCATTTAGGAAAAGGAGGACGATGACAGTCACTTCAGTACTGCCGTCCATGAGGACTTTACCCTTGACAATTGAAGCAACACTCCTTGCATTTGTCGTCAAGGGTAAAAAGGGCATAATCCCTCTGCCCTGTAGATAGCTTTAACTGCTTACTTTTCTGTATAGTATTAGCAGTTATTTTATCAGTAGATGCTAACACTTTTGTAGGATTGAATAGTTTCATATATTAAGTGAAAGCATATTTTGTTTCAAGACTTTGAATTTAGATGTGTATGTACTGGCTGATAAGGTGCCTTTTCTCCACAAGAACTGTAAATTTGATGAATAGTTGGACTCTGACTTGATGAAAATACAAGAGGACATTAAGATACCTCGGGAGATCAAGATATGGGTCAAAGACAACACCAAACCAAATCTTCATCAAACCACATCATTCAATCTCGGAACCTTAGAAAGCCCTAGGTTGATCCAGATTGGTACAGACCTCACTCCAAACCAAAGGAATGACATGGCTACACTATGAACCGAATTCCAGGATGTCTTTGCATGGTCTCACAAAGACATGGTGGGTTTATCCATGGACATCGTCATCTATCGCCTTCCTATTAAAGAGGGATTCAAGCCGGTCAGGCATAAGCTCAGGCGATTAAAACCTGAGTGGAGTTTAAAGGTGAAAGAAGAAATTGTTAAACAATTTCAAGCTAGCATCATCATGGTGTCCACATATCCTGAATGGCTATCAAATATAGTCCCCATGCCTAAACCTAGAAGAAAGGTGCGAGTTTGCGTGGATTACCGGGATCTGAATAAAGCTTGCCTTAAGGATAACTTTCTCGTGCCATTTATCCACATTCTCATTGACAATACTGCTAAATACTACATGTACTCATTTGTTGATTACTTTACGGGGTATCATCAAATCATGGTTGCTGAGGAAGACCATGAAAAAACTGCATTCATCACGCCTTGGGGAACCTTTATCTATAGACGATTGTCTTTCAGCCTCATTAATGTCGGAGCAACCTACCAGTGAGCTATGATAGCTCTTTTTCATGACTTAATGCACAAAGAGATAGAGATCTACATGGATGACATCATTGTCAAATCTCAAAGGGAAGAAGACCACTTAGACCATCTCAGAAAGCTTTTCAACAGGTTACGTAAGTACAACTTGAAGCTGAATCCAGCCAAGTGCGCCTTTGTCATTAAATCAGACAAGTTGCTAGGTTCCTAGTCAGCCATAAAGGGATCGAGCTGGATCCCTCAAAAATTCAGTCCATCAAGGAAATGCCCATTCCTCAGATAGAGAAGGAAATACGGGGATTCTTGGGAAAAATTAACTTAATTAGCAGGTTCATTTCTCAACTCACAGCAACCTATGAGCCTATCTTCAAGCTATTAAGTAAGTACTCCTCCATGAAATGAAACAATGAGTGTAAAAAAGCTTTCCTTATAATCAAAGAACAGCTGGTTAATGCTCCTATTTCGGTACCACCCAAGGATGATGTTCCCCTATTCATGTACCTGTCCATTAATGGCAATACCATGGACTGTATGCTGGGACAAAAAGATGATAGAGGCCAAGAGCGAGCTATCTACTACCTCAACAAAAGATTCAGCAACAGTAAACACAAGTACACTCTGACTGAGAAGACTTCTTGTGCTTTAGCATGGGCTTCCATGAGGTTACAATATTACCTCCATGGTCATACCGTGTGACACCCCCAAAACAGGTATACATCAACCATCTTGAGTCACCAAATACATGGTACAAAATACAATTAAAAACTTAATTATACAACTGTCGTGTAAAATTCGACAAAACATATGCTGTGAGTTTTAATACAAATATTGTCATCTAGACAATATCCACACTCAAAGGAGTTCTCATTACATTTATTATCACACTATTTTATAGAATAGTGAGGACTACTAATACTATCATTTGGACCGTCACTCTGTTCCCCGACTAGTCCCAGCTATGTTCTCATTTTTTGAAGAGAACAATGAAAGAAAAAGGGTGAGCTCAACTAGCCCAGTAAGAAATATTATGACAAAGATAATGCAGAATAAATTATCATTAGCCCTCAACAATGTTAAACTGATAGAATATAATAGACAACAAGTTTAACTGTAGCGGAACAAGCAATCCATTAGAAGAGTCAAGAAGAGCATAAAATCTACTATCCTCTATGATTTAAAAAGATTTTTATCAACTTTATCGCTGAGACTCAGCTTAATAAATAAACCACATCATCCCTGCAGCACGACCAAGGATATTCATGTAATTATCAATGGTCATGATTATACCGAATAATCCCTAGTCATAATCATACCAACAACTGTCCACCAATGAACTACAGGCCAATGAGGACTTTTACCACATCATTCGTCACATTACGGTCATGATTATACCGAATAATCCCTGGTTATAATCATACCAAGTCCATCTATGCACGTAAGCCAAAGATGACTTTAATCATAATATAAGCATGAGGATGATGACAATGACATAATAATTCAATAAAACAAGTTCAAGGATAAATTTTAAAGATTTATAATTTAATTTATCCAGAAATCAATACCGTCCAAATTGTCAACAAGATATTTCTTTGTGGAGTAAAATTCAAGAATGCTCGAAAGAATATTTCCAGGAAAAGATACTGGATGAAGCACAAATATCAAGGATATTCCACTAATTTCATGGAGTATAGAAGACAAAACTTTAACCAAATGAGTATCATAGAATATATGAAACTGCAAATGGATTTTCACCCGCCATGCGAAAATCCACGTAGATAGATCTTTTTCACAATTTAATAAGGAATGAATACGAATGATCATTCACCATGCAAGTAATAATCCACATAGACATGTTATTCTAAAAGAATAATAAAGAATGAAACCAGGTCATGCGTAATATGCATAGACAGGATATTCCAACAGAATAATAAAGAATGGAATAACAGAAGAATTCACCATGCATGCGATAGACCTACATGCATAAAAGTTATTCCAACAGTAATAATAAAGAATGGAATAATGAAGAATTTCACCATGTATGCGGTAGATTTTGATGATAGACAAAGTTATTCCAACATAATAATAAAGAATGGAATAATAGAAGAATTTTAGCATGTATGCGGTACTTCGCATATACAAGTTATTCCAACAGAACAATAAGGAATGGAATAACAATAGCTCTCTTCATGAATACGAAAGAAATAATACCCCTTAACTTAGAAAGAAACTGGATATTAGAGTAGAGAGGTAGCAAGCTTCTCTTCATCTTTCTCTCTATAATTTCTCTCTTTAATAATTGCTCTATAGCTTTAGTGAATTGGTGAGAAATGAACGAAGAATGAGCTTCTATTTATAGAAAAATATAGTTTCGATAATTGCACATTTTGGGGCTCGAAATATTACAGTATAATACCTTGCTCTTTTTCTTCATTTTTAATTTATTCCTGTAAGTATTATCAAACTTGCACCACCTCCACTAATAGTAAATAATGTGATTTAATAGTAAATCATGTGAATCAATAGTTCTAGACATGTGAAAATACGAATTACAGTATAGTACCTCCATCTATACCTCCATTTTTAACTTAGTTATGCAAGTATTATCAATCTTGCACCACCACCCTTAATAGTACAAGAATGTGAATCAATAGTACACTTATGTGAACAAATAGTTATAATCGTGTGAATTAATAGTAATTAATTGCTCATTTATCCGATTAATTACCTGATTGGTCAGTATAACTTCCAGACATCAATTAATATCGAAATAAATGTCAATTTCCACTAACATTAATAATTCCAACGCAATGGAACTATCAAATTCATCTTTAATCAACACAAATTTATTCATGATTAATATTATAACTCACAATATTTAACAACCAGGTCGTTCCCAGGAAAGAGGGGGCTTTCCGATAAGGATTTCTCCTTATTGGCGCGCAATTAGATGACCAAACCTCTCCATGACAGAACTTCTAGACATTGTAAATATTGCAATTTAATAATATGAAATACTTTATCGTCTCATTTATTGATTTAATAAATATATCATTTTATGCAGATGATACTGTGACAATAATTGAATCAATAATATGAGAGATGTGATGCATAAATTACTGTAGCAATAATTGAGTATAACTGAGTAACTTCTCACAAAAGCATCAATAATTAATATCGTGTTCTACTATGTAACCACACGTATTACTGTACTTTTATTATCGGGTAGTTCAACAGTTTTAACGCTAACACTTTCGCCGTTATTTTTATAAAAGATAATCTGCTTTTTCTAACTACGATAATACTTCCGTTATGGGGTCCACAATGATTGTGCCGTCGCATTTAATATTCCTCGTTAAAACAAATATTCCTTGACTAATCGAATATTATATAACCACTTGTTTACTTTGCAAAATTTGTAAATATAACCCACAACTATAACATTATATCAAATCCACACCATAATATTCAAAAATATATTTCGAGAAAATTATTCTGTATTCATAAAAGTTGGGGTCTTACAATCTCCCCTTCTTATGAAATTTCATCCTCAAAATTAGGGTACGTACCTGGTATATTGAAGAGGTGAGGATATCTCGACTTCATCTCAGATTCTAACTCCCAGATTTTTTCCTCCACATCGTGGTTTCTCCATAAAACTTTGACTTGAGGTCTAACCTTGGAGCGTAGAATAGGATACTTCTTATCCAAGATTTTAACAGGTAACTTTTCATATGTTAAATCTTCTGCTATTTCATCTGGTTCTAACTCAATAATGCGGTTCGGGTCTCTCACATATTTACGTAACATAGATATGTGAAAAACGTTATGAACACGAGACATACTTGGCGGTAAGGCGAGTCTATAGGCCACAGTTCTTACTGGATCGAGTATTAAAAATGGGCCAATGAATCGAGGATTGAGCTTTCCTCTCTTTCCAAATCTCGTAACTCCTTTCCATTAAGGAACACATAACAACACATGATGTCCAATATTGAATTCCATGTCCTTTTGATTAAGATAAGCATAACTCTTTTGTCGATCTTGTGAGGTTTTTATACATTGTCGGATCGTTTAAATCTTTTCTGTAGTCATAAGTACCAAATCCGATCCCAATAATGTTGCTTCACCCACCTCATCCCAGCATACTGGAGAACGACACTTTCTTCCATACAACGCCTCAAATGGAGTAATGCCAACACTTTTGATAACTATTGTTGTAGGAAAACTTCACCAATGGTAAGAACCTGTCTTAACTTCCCTTCATGTCAAGGACATAGAGTCTTAATAAATCTTCAAGAGTTTGTATATTCCTTTCCGACTGCCCATCCCTTTGAGGAAGATATGCCGAACTAAATCATAAATCTGTGCCCATAGCTTTTTGTAAACTAACCCAAAATCTTGAAGTGAATCTTGGGTCTCGATCAGAAACTATGGATACTAGCATACCATGCAATCTTACAATCTCGTTTATGTACATACTAGCAAGACGTTAAAGTGTATAAGTTTCTCGTATCGGTAAGAAATGAGCAGACTTGGTCAATCTATCAACAATGACCCAGATCGCATCTATGCCTTGAGAAACTTTGGGAAGACCAATAACGGAATCCATGGTAATGTGCTCCCACTTCCATTCTGGAATTTTAAGTGGTTTCAATGGTCCTTTTGGCACTTGATGCTCCGCCTTGACTCGTTGACAAGTTAGACACCTTGAGATAAACCCCTCTATCTCGCTCTTCATATTTCTCCACCAAAATTTATGCCGAAGATCACGATACATTTTGGTACTCCCGGGATGGATTACAAATGGTGTGTTGTACGCCTGCATCATGATTTTATACTTCAAGTCAGAATCGTTAGGAACACAAAGTCTGGAGTTGACTGGAAGTGTTCCTTCTTCAGCGATTCTTGCTTCCGGAATAGAACCTTCTTGTACTTTCTTCCTCATACACATCAGCTCAAGGTCTATAGCTTGAGCAACTTTAACTTTATCGATTAAAGTCGGTTCCACTCGTATATTCGCCATCATCACATGGGTCCCTAGAGTCTTTAACTCTATTTCCATCCTTTCCAAGTCATACACAATGGGCCTTTGCGTTGACAATAATGCACTCGTGCCCGCATATGATCTTCTACTCAATGCGTCAGCTGCTACATTTTCTTTTCTAGGATGGTATTGGATAGTGTCATCATAATCATTAAATAACTCAAGCCATCGTCGTTGCCGCATGTTGAGTTCCTTTTGAGTGAAGAAATATTTGAGGCTTTTATAATCCGTATAGATCTCCACCTTCTCTCTATACAGGTAATGCCTCCAAATCTTAAGCGCAAAAACGACTGCTGCCAACTCTAGATCATGAGTAGGATAATTCCTCTCATATTCTTTGAGTTGTCGTGAGGCATAGGCTTTGACTTTCCCATGTTGCATGAGAACACATCCTAACCCTTTGCTCAAGTATCATCAGATGACAAATCCCTCCGAGCCAGATGGTATTGTCGTAACGGTCTTTGAAATAAGTCTTCTCTTGAGTTCTTGAAAAATCTTCTCACGTTCCTCGCTCCAACCAATCTTTATATCTTTTCGAGTCAGCTGAGTTAATGGAGTAGCGATTCGAGAAAATCCTTCCATGAATCTCTGATAATAACCAGCTAAGCCGAGAAAGCTACGTCCTTCGGTCACTGATTTTGGTTGCTCCCAGCTTTGAATTACTTCAATCTTCATTGGGTCAACAGATATTCCATGATTTGATATCACGTGCCCAAGGAATACAACTTCCTTAAGCCAAAACTAGCATTTCATCAACTTGGCATATAACTTGTTTTCACGAAGCTTTTGGAGTATCAGCCTCAAGTGTTGCTATTGATCTTTACGGGTTTTGGAGTATATGAGGATGTCATCAATAAAGACGACCACAAAGTGATCCAAATATTCCTTGAATACTCGGTTCATCATGTCCATGAAAGCAGCAGGAGCATTAGTCAATCCAAAAGACATGACTAGGAATTTATAATGTTCGTACCGAGTTCTGAAAAGCAGTCTTTGGAATGTCATCAGTTTTAATCTTCAACTGATGATATCCGGAACAAAGATCAATCTTTGAAAAGAATTTTGCTCCTTAGAACTGGTCAAACAGGTCGTCAATGCGAGGCAACGGGTACCTATTTTTGATGGTGACATGATTCAACTCCCGATAATCAATACAAAGTTGCATACTTTCATCTTTCTTCTTCACGAATAGAACAGGAGCACCCCAAGGAGACGTACTAGGACGAATGAAACCGATGTCTAACAATTCTTGTAGTTGGGTTTTTAACTCCTGAAGTTCAAAAGGAGCAATTCGATATGGGGCTTTGGAAATGGATTTTGTACTAGATTCAAGGTTGATACAAAATTCCACTTCACGCTCTAGGGGTAGGCCAGGAAGTTCTTCAGGGAATATGTCAGGAAATTTATTAACAATAGAAATATCATTCAAATCTGATGTATTTTTATTTAAATCTATGACATGGGCTAAGAAAGCTTGACATCCGTTTTTCAATAAACGAATAGTTTTATGGCTTGATATGACAGTGATTAATTTTAGTGGCTTGGTTGCTTGAATTCGCATAATAGGTTGGTTAGGAATATGAAAGCTAACAACCTTATGAAAATATTTTGATTTTAGCATGATGAGTAGTTAACCAATCAATCACTAAAATCACATCAAATGCAAGTATTTTCAAAGAAATAAGATCGACAGGTAACGTGCGATTACCGATTCGAATCAAACAAGACTTATAAACAGTGGATGTAATGAAGGTTTCTGCCAACGGAGTTTTAACCGATAAGTCAATGTCTAATTTCTCTGAAGTCAAATTTAAACGTTGAGCGCAAGTAAGAGAAATAAAAGAATGGGTAGAACTGGTATCAAATAAAGTATAAACTTTGCTAGAGTTTATGATTAGCTTACCCGTGATCACCTCGTTTGGATTCTTCGCTTTTTGGGAGGTTACGACAAACGCTCTCCCTTGAACTACCAGTTTTGTCTTGTCTGGGACACCCTTAGATGCCTCCATCACAGTTGGACTTGACTTTGGTGTACGACAAAATTGGGCTAGGTGACCTTCTTTTCCACAATTATAACACGCTTTGAATTGCAAAGACGCATTTGATTTTGATGTGTCCTTCCCTCCACATTTGTAACATACAACCCATGCATCGTTCTCCTTCTTTAACAATAAAAGGTCTTTGGTCTTTGATGTCTTTCCATCATTGTTGAATCTCCTCTTCTTGAAATGTCCACTCTTATTGTCATGGCCATGATTACCACCGGAATGGATTACCATTCTGGGAATGTTGATTCCTCCACGCTTGTTATCACCGCTTCGATGACTGCTACCACTGGTATATCATTTTGTCGGTTACTCTCTTTTGGTTGGGTTGACTCATTATCGCGTTCCACTAACTGAGCCCTATTCACAACATTTGAATACAAGCAAAGTTTGTGAGATATAAGGTATTCATGTATCTCGGGTTTCAAACTTATTAGAATCATCTGTGTCATTCTCTCCTCATTATCAACCAAGTGAGACGCAAACCAAGATAACTCGGCAAACTTAGCTTCATACTATGCCGCGGTCATATTATTTTGATCAAGCATGATGAACTCTACTTCCTTCATGTGACTAATACTTTTAGGAAAGTACTTGTCGTTGAACACCTCTTGGAACTTCTCCCAAGACATTTTGAGTGCGGCAGGTTGAGTACGCTTTATAGATTCCCACCAATAATCTGCCTTTGCTTGCAACATGAAGGTGGCAAAAGGAACTTTTACTCCTCGGAGCATCCAAAGACATAAAATATCTTGTTGATCTACTTTATCCACGTCTCCGCCTTAAGTGGTTTTGGCTCTCCAAAAAACTCCGGTGGTCCCAGCTCCTTGAACTGCTTAGTGGTGACCGTCCGAGTGTTGTCAGTGTTTCCACCTGCATTTTGGACAGGAGCCGCCTTTGCCTGATGTTGCATGAATTGCATAAAGCCTCTGAACATCCCATCGTTCATCATTTGATCGTTGTTGTTTACCTGAGGATTATTGTCTTCCTTTTGCACATTATCCTGTGTATTAATCTGCGGTGACTCCACGGTCTCATGTGCTTCATTGCTTATCTCAACATTTTTGGATGCCATTTTCAAATACTGCCACAAACCAAGGGTTAATTAACATATCACATATTATCCCTATACTCTAACCGGCCATTAAATACCAAATAAACTTAGGTAGGTCATACTAGCGAAGGAATTCCCCGTCTCTCCCCTCCTAGTTCTTGACTCACATCTCAGCTAGGGATCATATCCCTAAGATTTGATACCAACTGTGACACCCCCAAAACAGTTATACATCACCCTTCTTGAGTCGCCAAATACATGGTACAAAATACAATTAAAAACTTAATTATACAACTGTCGTGTAAAATACGACAAAATATATGCTGTGAGTTTTAATACAAATATTGTTATCTAGACAATATCCACACTCAATGGAGTCCTCATTACATTTATTATCACACTATTTTATAGAATTGTGAGGACTACTAATACTATCATCTGGACCGTCACTTGGTTCCCCGACTAGTCCCGGCTACGTTCTCATTTCCTAAAGAGAACAATGAAAGCAAAAGGGTGAGCTCAACTAGCCCAGTGAGAAATATTATGACTAAGATAACGCAGAATAAATTATCATCAGCCCTCAACAATGTTAAACTGATAGAATATAATAGATAACAAGTTTAACTGCAGCGGAACAAGCAATCCATTAGAAGAGTCAAGTAGAGCATAAAATCTACTATCTTCTATGATTTAAAAAGATTTTCATCAACTTTATCGGTGAGACTCAGCTTAATAAATAAACCACATCATCCCTGCACCACGACCAAGGATATTCATATAATTATCAATGGTCATGATTATACCGAATAATCCCTAGTCATAATCATACCAACAACTGTCCACCAATGAACTACAGGCCAATGAGGACCTTTACCACATCATTCGTCACATTATGGTCATGATAATACCAAATAATCCCTAGTCATAATCATACCAAGTCCATCTATGCACGTAAGCCAAACATGACTTTAATCATAATATAAGCATGAGGATGATGACAATGACATAATAATTCAATAAAACAAGTTCAAGGATAAATTTTAAAGATTTATAATTTAATTTATCCAGAAATCAATATCGTCCAAATTGTCAACATGATCCTTCTTTGTGGAGTAACATTCTAGAATGCTTAGAAGAATATTTCTATGAAAAGATAATGGAAGAAGCGCAAATATCAAGGATATCCACTAATTTCATGGAGTATAGAAGCCAAAACTTTAACCAAATGAGTATCATAGAATATATGAAACTGCAAATGGATTTTCACCGCCATGTCAGAATACACGAGATGCGAGATCATTTCCACAATTTAATAAGGAATGAATACGAAGGATCATTCACCATGCAAGTGATAATCCACATAGACAGTTATTCCAACAGAATAATAAAGAATTGAACAAGGTCATACGTGAATTCAGACAAATGGGTGATATTCTAATGTAATAATAAAGAATGGAATAATGTAAGAATTTCACCATGTATGCGGATTGTGACATACAAAGTTATTCAATGTAACAATAAGGAATGGAATAACAATAGCTCTCTTTATGAATACAAAAAGAAATAATACCCTTACCTTAGAAAGAAAGCTGGATCTTTGGAGTAGAGAGGTAGCAAACTTCTCTTCTTCTTTCTCTCTATAATTTCTCTCTATAATAATTGCTTTATAGCTTTAGTGAATTGGTGAGAAATGAAGGAAGAATGAGCTTCTTTTTATAGAAAAATATAGTTTCGATAATTGCACGTTTTGGGTCTCAAAATATTACAGTATAATACCTTCCTCTTTTTTTTCATTTTTAATTTAGTCCTGCAAGTATTATCAAACTTGCACCACCTCCCCTAATAGTAAATAATGTGATTCAATAGTAAATCATGTGAATCAATAGTTCTAGACATTTGAAAATACGAATTACAGTATAGTACCTCAATCTATACCTCCATTTTTAACTTAGTCATGCAAGTATTATCAATCTTGCACCACCACCCCTAATAGTACAAGAATGTGAATTAATAGCAATTAATTGCTCAATTATCCAATTAATTACCCGATTGGTCAGTATAACTTCCAAACATCAATTAATATCGAAATAAATGTCGATTTCCACTAACACTAATAATTCCATCAGAATGGAACTATCAAATTCATCTTTAATCAACACGAACTTTTTCATCATTAATATTATAAATCACAATATTTAACAACCAGGTCGTTCCCAGGAAAGAGGTGGCTTTTCGATAAGGATTTCTCCTTATTGGCGCACAATTAGATGACTAAAACTCTCCTTGACAGAACTTCTAGACATTGTAAATATTTCAATTTAGTAATATGAATAACTTTGTCGTCTCAATTATTGATTTAATAAATATATCATTTTATGTAGATGATACTGTAACAATAATTGAATCAATAATATGAGAGATATGATGCATCAATTACTGTAGCAATAATTGAGTATAACTGAGTTACTTCTCACGTAAGCATCAATAATCAATATTGTGTGCTACTATGCAACCACGCATATTACTGTACTTTTACTACCGGGTAGTTCAATAGTTTTAACGGTACCACTTTCGCCGTTATTTTTATAAAAAGATAATTCTATCGTTTTCTAACTACGACAATACTTTCGTTGTGGGGTCCACCAATGATTGTGCTATCGTACAAATATTCCCTGTTAAAAGGAATATTTCCTGACCAATCGAATATTATATAACCACTTGCTTACTTTACAAAATTTATAAATATAACCCACAACTATAACATTATATCAAATCCACACCATAATATTCAAAAATATATTTCGAGAAAATTATTCTTTATTCATAAAAGTTGGGGTCTTACATACAACCCATCTCATATCCCGCGTGGATCCTCTCAAGTACGTGTTCAGTAAACCCATGTTAAATTATCGACTGTCCAGATGGCAGTTGATCCTACTGAAATTTTACATCGTCTACGTGACGCAAAAGTCTATTAAAGGACAAGGAATTGCAGATCAACTGGCCGCCGCACCTGCAGGGGATTTCAAACCCTTGGAAACATATTTCCCTGATGAAGGGGTAATGATAGTCCAATAAAACCATCAGTACAATGCATGTCGTATATGGAAAATGTATTTTGATGGAGCTGTTAACATGGAAGGTTCTGGAGCTAGAGCAGTTCTAGTATCCGGTTTGGGGGAGCAGTATCCCGTCGCCATCAAATTGCAGTTTGTCAGCACCAATAACACAGCTGAGTATGAATGTTGTATTATGGGACTCAAACTTACCCAATCAATGGGTATCAGGCGGTTAACTGTCATTGGGGATTCAAAATTCGTAATTAGACAAACCATAGGAATCTATCATACTAAAGAGCTACATTTGCTGCCTTACCATCGACAAGTTTTATAGATGGCTTCGGAGTTTGAAGAAATAAAATTCCTCCACATTCCTCAAAATAGGAATGATTTTGCGGATGCGCTAACAACTTTGGCCTCCTTGATCACCATACATGACAAGGAAAACATGTTAAACATCCCACTTACCCTATAAAAGGCTCCAGCCTATGGGAATTACGTTGGAGAAGTATCGGATGAGCTACCTCCCATCTAACACCCTTGGTATCAGCACATCAAGTAGTACTTACGAGATTGATCTACACCCACTGAGGTGAGCCCGACTGAAAGAAGGCGAATCAATCGACTAGCTATGAAGTTCTACTTGAGCGGAGATGCACTCTACAAAAGAGATGCCGAACAAGGTCTCCCCAGATGTTTGGACAAGGACCAAGCTCAGAGGTTCATGGATGAAATCCATGGTGGAGTATGTGGCCCACACATGAGCGGCCCCTTACTTGTTAAAAAGATCCTCAAAACAGGGCATTACTGGCTCTCGCTTAAAGCTGACTATGATGATCATGTCAAGAGGTGCTATCAATGTCAAATTCGTGGGAATGCTATCCATGCCCCTCCGAGGGAACTCCACATTATGAGTTCGCCTTGGCCCTTCTCAATGTGGGGAATAGACGTGATCAGGCCCATCGAGCCCAAAGCCAGTAATGGGCATCAGTTTATCTTCACCATGATCGACTACTTCACCAAATGGGTAGAAACAGCCTCCTTCCCCAGGGTTACCAAAGAAGTCATCATTGCTTTCATTAGAAACAATGTCATTTGTCGATATGGACAACTAGAGGTAATTGTTTCAGACAATGCTAAGAACCTTAACAACAAAATGATGGAGGAGTTGTGCCGTAAATTCCACATCAAACACCTTAACTTCGTTATCTACCGTGCAAAGATGAATGGTGTTATTGAAGCGGCAAATAAGAACATCAAGAAGATCATGCAGAAAATGTCTACTAATCATAAAGGATGGCCTGACCTTTTGCCTCTTACTCTATTAGCCTACATAACTTCAATGTGTACTTCCACTGGGGAAACCCCATACTCATTGACCTATGGGATGGAAGTAGTACTTCCCATAGAGGTGGAAATGGAATCCCTCAGAGTGTTGATTGACGCTCAGCTGAATGAAGACCAATGGTTACAAAACAGATATCACCAATTGTCTCTAATAGACGAAAGGCGAAGTGAGGCTATCTTCCATGGTCAGTTATACCAACAAAGGATCGCCATATCCTATAACAAAAAAGTTCGGCTATGTAAGTTTAAAATACATGACTAGGTTTTGAAGAAGATCATTGACAACCAAGATCAAGCAAAGGGAAAATTCACTCCAAACTAGGAAGGCCCGTTTATTGTCAAGGAGGTATTGACAGGAGGTGCTCTCATATTACAGGAAATGGATGGAAACGAATTTCCACAGCTCATCAACATAGATACCGTGAAACTGTATTATATCTAAAGTTACCATCAAGCAAACATCCTGGTTTTGGATCACCAGATCACCAGTCATTTCAGGTTTTCTAACCCTTACTACACATAACCCTTTCTTCATACCCATTTGCCCCATCAGGTAAACACACTCTTCAAGCTAGGAGCCTGGTTTTCAGATCATCAGATCTTTCGCATTCCATACAATTTTGGTTATCCCACTAGGGATTGAGTCCTTCCCCTATAGTTTATCCTAAACATGGGATCAAACTTTTTCACACCCGCAGTTTGTCCTGAACATGGGATCAAAATTTCCCCACAGTTTATCCTAAACATGGGATCAAACTTTTTCAGCTGCAAATCATCCTGAACACAGGGAAAAATACATCGACCTGATCTCCCCGATAACTGGGAGTACGTAGGTAACTATTTTATATGTCCTGGTCGCAATACAGAAAAAAAACATTTCTACACCTTTTGTGACGCCCCCAAAACAGGTATACATCACCCATCTTTAGTCGCCAAATACATGGTACAAAATATAATTAAAAACTTAATTATACAACTGTCGTGTAAAATACGACAAAACATATGATGTGAGTTTTAATACAAATATTGTCATCTAGACAATATCCACACTCAATGGAGTCCTCATTACATTTATTATCACACTATTTTATAGAATAGTGAGGACTACTAATATTATCATCTTGACCGTCACTCCGTTTCCCGACTAGTCCCGGCTACGTTCTCATTTCCTGAAGAGAACAATGAAAGAAAAAGGGTGAACTCAACTAGCCCAGTAAGAAATATTATGACTAAGATAATACAGGATAAATTATCATTAGCCCTTAACTATGTTAAGCTGATAGAATATAATAGACAACAAGTTTAACTGCAGCGGAACAAGCAATCCATTAGAAGAGTCAAGTAGAGCATAAAATCTACTATCTTCTATGATTTAAAAAGATTTTCATCAACTTTATCGCTGAGACTCGGCTTAATAAATAAACCACATCATCCCTGCACCACGACCAAGGATATTCATGTAATTATCAATGGTCATGATTATACCAAATAATCCCTAGTCATAATCATACCAACAACTGTCCACCAATGAACTACAGGCCAATGAGGACTTTTACCACATTATTCGTCACATTACGGCCATGATAATACCAAATAATCCCTGGTCATAATCATACCAAGTCCATCTATGCACGTAAGCCAAACATGACTTTAATCATAATATAAGCATGAGGATGATGACAATGACATAATAATTCAATAAAACAAGTTCAAGGATAAATTTTAAAGATTTATAATTTAATTTATCCAGAAATCAATATCGTCCAAATTGTCAACATGATACTTCTTTGTGGGGTAAAATTCAAGTATGCTCAGAAGAATATTTCCATGAAAAGATACTGGATGAAGTGCAAATATCAAGGATATTCCACTAATTTCATGGAGTATAGAAGCCAAAACTTTAACCAAAAGAGTATCATAGAATATATGAAACTGCAAATGGATTTTCACCCGCCATGCGGTAATTCACGTAGACATATCATTTCCACAATTTAATAAGGAATGAATACGAAGGATCATTCACCATGCATGTGATAATTCAAATAGACAGGTTATTCCAAAAAAATAATAAAGAATGGAACTGTGTCATGCGAATCCGCACATACAGTGATATTCCAAATGTAATAATAAAGAATGGAATAATGTAAGAATTCACCATGCATGCGATAGAATCAAGATGCATAAAGTTATTCTAACGTAATAATAAAGAATGGAACTAGGTCTAGCGTAATGCTTACGCATGCATGTGATATTCCAATAGAATAATAAAGAATGGAATAATGTAAGAATTTCACCATGTATGTGGTATTTCAAGATGATGTGATAAAGTTATTCCAACATAATAATAAAGAATGGAATAATGTAATAATTTCATCATGTATGCAGATTACAGATACAAAAGTTATTCCAATGTAATAATAAGAAATGGAAGAATAATAGCTCTCTTCATGAATACGAAAGAAATAATACCCCTCACCTTAAAAAGAAATCGGATAATCGGAGTAGAGAGGTATCGACTTCTTCTTCTTTCTCTCTATAATTTCTCTCTATAATAATTGCTCTATAGCTTTAATGAATTGGTGAGAAATGAAGGAAGAATGAGCTTCTATTTATAGGAAAATATAGTTTCGATAATTGCACGTTTTGGGGCTCAAAATATTACAGTATAATACCTTCCTCTTTTTCTTCATTTTTAATTTAGTCCTGCAAATATTATCAAACTTGCACCACCTCCCCTAATAGTAAATAATGTGATTCAATAGTAAATCATGTGAATCAATAGTTCTAGACATGTGAAAATACGAATTACAGTATAGTACCTCTATCTATAACTCCATTTTTAACTTAGTCATGCAACTATTATCAATCTTCCACAACCACCCTAATAGTACAAGAATGTGAATCAATAGAACACACATGTGAACAAATAGTTATAATCATGTGAATTAATAGAAATTAATTGCTCATTTATCAGATTAATTACCCGATTGGTCAGTATAACTTCCATACATCAATTAATATCAAAATAAATGTCGATTTCCACTAACACTAATAATTCCATCAGAATGGAACTATCAAATTCATCTTTAATCAACACGAACTTATTCATCATTAATATTATAACTCACAATATTTAACAACCATGTCGTTCCTAGGAAAGGGGGGGCTTTCCGATAAGGATTTCTTCTTATTGGCGCGTAATTAGATGACCAAACCTCTCCTTGACAGAGCTTCTAGACATTATAAATATTGAAATTTAATAATATGAATAACTTTGTCGTCTCAATTATTGATTTAATAAATATATCATTTTATGCGGATGACACTATGACAATAATTGAATCAATAATATGAGAGATATGATTCATCAATTATTGTAGCAATAATTGAGTATAACTGAGTGACTTCTCACGTAAGCATTAATAATCAATACCGTTTGCTACTATGCAACCACGCGTATTATTGTACTTTTCTACCGGGTAGTTCAACAGTTTTAACAGTAACACTTTCGCCGTTATTTTTATAAAAAGATAATTCTGTCATTTTTTAACTACGACAATACTTTCGTTGTGGGGTCCACTAATGATTGTGTCGTCGTACGAATATTCCCTGTTAAAACGAATATTCCTCGACCAATCGAATATTATATAACCACTTGCTTACTTTGTAAAATTTGTAAATATTACCCACAACTATAACATTATAGCAAATCCACACCATAATATTCAAAAACATATTTCGAGAAAATTATTCTTTATTCATAAAAGTTGGGGTCTTACAACCTCCCCTTCTTATGAAATTTCGTCATCGAAATTAGGGTACGTACCTGGTATATCGAAGAGGTGAGGATATCTTGACTTTATCTCAGATTCTAACTCCCAGGTTATTTCTTCCAAATCGTGGTTTCTCCACAAAACTTTCACTTGAGGTATAACCTTGGAGCGTAGAATATGATCGTTCTTATCCAAGATTTTAACAGGTAACTCTTCATATGTTAAATCTTCCACTATCTCGTATGGTTCTAATTCAATAATGTGGTTTGGGTCTTTCACATATTTACGTAACATAGATATGTGAAAAATGTTATGAACATGAGACATACTTGGCGGTAAGGCGAGTCTATAGGCCACAGTTCTTACTCGGTCAAGGATTAAAAATGGGCCAATGAATCATGGATTGAGCTTTCCTCTCTTTCCAAATCTCGTGAATCCTTTCCATGGGGCAATACAAAACAACACATGATCTCCAATATTGAATTCCACGTCCTTTCGATGAAGATCAACATAACTCTTTTGTCGATCTTGTGAGGTTTATATATGTTGTCGAATCGTTTAAATCTTTTTTGTAATCAAACGGACCAAATCCGGTCCCAACAATGTTGCTTCACCCACCTCATCCTAGCATACTGGAGAACAACACTTTCTTCCATACAACGCCTCAAATGGAGCCATACCAATACTTGTTTGATAACTATTGTTGTAGGAAAACTCCACCAATGGTAAGAACTTGTCCCACCTTCCCTTGAAGTCAAGGACATAGAGTCTTAATAAATCTTCAAGGGTTTGAATAGTCCTTTCCGACTGCCCCTCTGTTTGAGGATGATATGCCGAACTAAATCGTAAATTCGTGCCCATAGCTTTTTGCAAACTAACCCAAAATGTTGAAGTGAATCTTAGGTCTCGATCAAAAACTATGGATACTGGCATACCATGAAATCTTACAATCTTGTTTATGTATATACTAGTAAGATGTTCAAGTATATATGTTTCTCGTATCGGTAAGAAATGAACAGACTTGGTTAATCTATCAACAATGACCCAAATCGCATCTATGCCTTGAGAAACCTTGGGAAGACCAGTAATGAAATCCATTGTAATGTGCTCCCACTTCCATTATAAAATTTCAAGTGGTTGCAATGGACCTTTTGGCACTTGATGCTCCGTCTTGACTCGTTGACAAGTTAGATAGCTTGAGATAAACCCCGCTATCTCTCTCTTCATATTACTCCACCAAAATGTATATCGAAGATCACGATATATTTTGGTACTCCCAGGATGGATTGCAAACAGTGTGTTGTGCGCCTCCATCATGATTTTATACTTCAAGTCAGAATCGTTAGGAACACAAAGTCTGGAGTTGACTCAAAGTATTCCTTCTTCATCGATTCTTGCTTCCGAAATATCACCTTCTTGTACTTTCTTCCTCATATATATCAGCTCCAGGTCTGTAGCTTGAGCAGCTTTAACTTTATCGATTAAAGTCGGTTTCACTCGTATATTCGCCATCATCACATGGGTCCCTGGAGTCTTTAACTCTATTTCCATCCTTTCCAAGTCATACACAATGGGCCTTTGCATTGACAATAATGCACTCGTGCCCGTATATGATCTTCTACTTAATGCGTCAGCTACTGCGTTCACTTTTTTAGGATGGTATTGGATAGTGTGATCATAATCTTTCAACAACTTAAGCCATCGTCGTTGCCTCATGTTGAGTTCCTTTTGAGTGAAGAAATATTTGAGGCTTTTATGATCCGTATAGATCTCCACATTCTCTCCATATAGGTAATGCCTCCAAATCTTAAGCGCAAAAATGACTGCTGCCAACTCTAGATCATGAGTAGGATAATTCCTCTCATATTCTTTTAGTTGTCGTGAGGCATAGGCTATGGCTTTCCCATGTTGCATGAGAACACATCCTAACCCTTTGCCTGAAGCATCACTGTAGATGACAAATCCCTCCAAGCCAGATGGTATTGTCAGAACAGGTGCTGAAATTAGTCTCCTCTTGAGTTCTTGAAAACTCTTCTGACATTCCTCGCTCCAACCGAACTTTGTTACTTTTTGAGTCAGCTGAGTTAATGGAGTAGCGATTCGAGAAAATCCTTCCATGAATTTCCGATAATAACCAGCTAAGCTGAGAAAGCTACGTACTTTGGTCACTGACTTTGGTTGCTCCCAACTTTGAATTGCTTCAATTTTCGCTTGGTCAACAGATATTCCATGATTTGATATCACGTGCCCAAGGAATGCAACTTCCTCAAGCCAGAACTCACATTTCTTCAATTTGGCATAAAGTTTTTTTTCACGAAGCTTTTGAAGTATCAGCCTCAAGTGTTGCTCATGGTCTTCACGAGTTTTGAAGTATATGAGGATGTCATCAATAAAGACGACCACAAAGTGATCCAAATATTCCTTGAATACTCGGTTCATCATGTCCATGAAGGCAGCAGGAGCATTAGTTAATCCAAAAGACATGACTAGGAATTCATAATGTCTGTACCGAGTTCTGAAAGCAGTGTTTGGAATGTCATCAGTTTTAATCTTCAACTGATGATATCCGGAACGAAGATCAATCTTTTAAAATAATTTGGCTCCTTGCAACTGGTCAAACAGGTCATCAATGCGAGGCAATGGGTACCTTTTTTTGATGGTGACATAATTCAACTCCCGATAATTAATACAAAGTCGCATACTTCCATCTTTCTTCTTCGCGAATAGAATAGGAGCACCCCAAGGAGACGTACTAGGACGAATGAAACCGATGTCTAACAATTTCTGTTGTTGGGTTTTTAACTCCTGAAGTTCAATAGGAGCAATTCGATATGGGGCTTTGGAAATGGGTTTTGTACCAGATTCAAGGTCGATACAAAATTCCACTTCACGCTCTGGGGGTAGGCCAGGAAGTTCTTCAGGGAATATGTCAGGAAATTTATTAACAATAGAAATATCATTCAAATCTGATGTATTTTTATTTAAATCTATGACATGGGCTAAGAAAGCTTGACATCCGTTTTTCAATAAACGAATAGTTTTATGGCTTGATATGACAGTGATTAATTTTAGTGGCTTGGTTTCTTGAATTCGCATAATAGGTTGGTTAGGAATATGAAAGCTAACAACCTTACGAAAATATTTTGATTTTAGCATGATGAGTAGTTAACCAATCAATCACTAAAATCACATCAAATGCAAGTATTTTCAAAGAAATAAGATCGACAGGTACCGTGCGATTACCGATTCGAATCAAACACGACTTATAAACAGTGGATGTAATGAAGGTTTCTGCCAACGGAGTTTTAACCGATAAGTCAATGTCTAATTTCTCTGAAGTCAAATTTAAACGTTGAGCGCAAGTAGGAGAAATAAAAGAATGGGTAGAACTGGTATCAAATAAAGTATAAACTTCGCTAGAGTTTATGATTAGCTTACCCGTGATCACCTCGTTCAGATTCCTCGCTTTTTGGGAGGTTACGACAAACGCTCTCCCTTGAACTACCGGTTTTGTCTTGTTTGGGACACCCTTTGATGCCTCCATGCCAATTGGACTTGACTTTGGTGTACGACAAAATTGGGCTAGGTGGCCTTATTTTCCATAATTATAACACGCTTTGGACTGCATCACGCAGTTTGGACTGATGTGTCCTTCCCCTCCACATTTGTAACTTACGACCGGCGGTCGTTCTCCTTCCTTAACAATAGGTGTTGGTGTTGACGTGTTTCCATCATTGTTGAATCTCCTCTTCTTGAAATGTCCACTCTTATTGTCATAGCCATGATTACCACCGAAGTGATTGCCATTTTTGGCATGTTGATTCCCTCCACGCTTGTTGTCACCGCTTCGATGACTGCTACCACTGGTATTATCATTTTGTCGGTTACTCTCTTTTGGTTGGGTTGACTCATTATCGCGTTCCACTAACTGAGCCCTATTCACAACATTTGAATACAAGCAAAGTTTGTGAGATATAAGGTATTCATGTATCTCGGGTTTTAAACCTATTAGAAAAATCTGCGTCATTCTCTCCTCATTATCAACTAAGTGAGATGCAAACCGAGATAACTCGGCAAACTTAGCTTCATACTGCGCCACAATCATATTGTTTTGCTCAAGCTTGATGAACTCTACCTCCTTCATGTGACGAATACTTTCAGAAAAGTACTTGTCGTTGAACAGCTCTTGGAACTTCTCCCAAGACATTTTGAAAGCGGCGGCAGTTGAGTACGCTTTTACTGATTCTCCACCAAGAATCACTGCCTACGCCGCATAACATGAAGGTGGCAAAAGGAACCTTTTTCTCCTCGGAGCATCCCAAGACATCAAATATCTTGTTGATCTACTTTATCCACGTCTCCGCCTTAAGTGGTTTTGGCTCTCCAAAAAACTCCGGTGGTCCTAGCTCCTTGAACTGCTTAGCGGTGACCGTCCGACAGTTGTTAGTATTTCCACCTGCATTTTGGACAGGAGCCGCCTTTGCCTGATGTTGCATGAATTGCATAAAGCCTCTGAACATCCCATCATTCATCATTTGATCATTGTTGTTTACCTAAGGATTATTGTCTTCTTGTTGCACATTATCCTAAGTATTAATCTGTGGTGACTCCATGGTCTCATGTGCTTCATTGCTTATCTCAACATTTTCGGATGCCATTTTCAAATACTGCCACAAAACAAGGGTTCATTAACATATCACATATTATCCCTATACTATGACCGACCAATTAAATACCAAATGAACTTAGGTAGGTCACACTAGCGAAGGAATTCCCCGTCTCTCCCCTCCTAGTTCTTGTCTCACATCTTAGCCAGGGATCATATCTCTAAGCTTTGATACCAACTGTGACGCCCCCAAAATAGGTATACATCACCCATCTTGAGTCGCTAAATACATGGTACAAAATACAAAAAACTTAATTATACAACTATCGTGTAAGATATGACAAAACATATGCTGCGAGTTTTAATACAAATATTGTCATCTAGATAATATCCACACTTAAAGGAGTCCTCATTACATTTATTATCACACTATTTTATAGAATAGTGAGAACTACTAATACTATGACCTGGACCGTCACTCCGTTCCCCGACTAGTCCCGGCTACGTTCTCATTTCCTAAAGAGAACAATGAAAGCAAAAGAGTGAGCTTAACTAGCCCAGTAAGAAATATAATGACTAAGATAATGCAGAATAAATTATCGTTAGCCCTTAACAATGTTAAACTGATAGAATATAATAAACAACAGTTTAACTGTAGCGGAATAAGAAATCCATTAGAAGAGTCAAGTAGAGCATAAAATCTACTATCTTCTATGATTTAAAAAGATTTTCATTAACTTTATCGCTGAGACTCAGCTTAATAAATAAACCACATCATCCCTGCACCACGACCAAGGATATTCATGTAATTATCAATGGTCATGATTATACCGAATAATCCCTGGTCATAATCATACCAACAACTGTCCACCAATGAACTATAGGCCAATGAGGACTTTTACCACATCATTCGTCATATTACGGTCATGATTATACCGAATAATCCCTGGTCATAATCATACCAAGTCCATCTATGTATGTAAGCCAAAGATGACTTTAATTATAATATAAGCATGAGGATGATGACAATAACATAATAATTCAATAAAACAAGTTCAAGGATAAATTTTAAAGATTTATAATTTAATTTATCCAGAAATTAATATCGTCCAAATTGTCAACATAATACTTCTTTGTGGGGTAAAATTCAAGAATGCTCAGAAGAATATTTTCATGAAAAGATAATGGATGAAGCGCAAATATCAAGGATATTCCACTAAGTTGATGGAGTATAGAAGCCAAAACTTTAACCAAATGAGTATCATAGAATATATAAAACTGCAAATGGAGTTTCACCCGCCATGCGGTAATCCACGTAGACAGATCATTTCCACAATTTAAAAAGGAATGAATACGAAGTTTCATTCACCATGCATGTGATAATCCACATAGACAGGTTATTCCAACAGAATAATAAAGAATGGAATCAGGTCATGCGTAATCCGTACATACAAGATATTTCAACATAATAATAAAGAATGGAATAAAAGAAGAATTCACCATGCATGCGATAGACCGCACAGACAGGTTATTCCAATAGAATAATAAAGAATGGAACCAAGTCCAGTGTAATCCGCCTAGACAAGATATTCCAACAAAATAATAAAGAATGGAATAACAGAAGAATTTCAACATTATGCGGTACATCGCATAGATAGGTTATTCCAACCTAAAAATAAAGAATGGAATTATAGAAAAATTTCACCATGTATGTGGTACTTCGCATATACAGGTTATTCCAATAGAATAATAAGGAATGGAATAACAATAGATCTCTTCATGAATATGAAAGAAATAATACCCTTTACCTTAGAAAGAAACTGGATACTGGAGTAGAGAGGTAGCAGACTTCTCTTCTTCTTTCTCTCTATAATTTCTCTCTATAATAATTGCTATATAGCTTTAGTGAATTGGTCAGAAATGAAGGAAGAATAAACTTCTATTTATAGGAAAATATAGTTTCGATAATTGCATGTTTTGGGGCTCAAAATATTACAGTATAACACCTTCCTCTTTTTCTTCATTTTTAATTTAGTTCTGCAAGTATTATCAAACTTGCACCACCTCCCCTAATAGTAAATAATGTGATTCAATAGTAAATCATGTGAATCAATAGTTTAGACATGTGAAAATACGAATTACAATAAAATACCTCTATATATAACTCCATTTTTAACTTAGTCATGCAACTATTATCAATCTTGCACAACCACCCTAATAGTACAAGAATGTGAATCAATAGAACACACATTGAAACAAATATTTATAATCATGTGAATTAATAGAAATTAATTGCTCATTTATCTGATTAATTACCCGATTGGTCAGTATAACTTCCATACATCAATTAATATCAAAATAAATGTCGATTTCCACTAACATTAATAATTCCAACGCAATGGAACTATCAAATTCATATTTAATCAACACGAACTTATTCATCATTAATATTATAACTCACAATATTTAACAACCAGGTCATTCTCAAGAAAGAGGGGGCTTTCCGATAAGGATTTCTCCTTATTGGCGCGCAATTAGATGACCAAACCTCTCCTTGACAGAACTTCAAGACATTGTAAATATTACAATTTAATAATATGAATAACTTTGTCGTCTCAATTATTGATTTAATAAATATATCATTTTATGCAGATGATACTGTGACAATAATTGATTCAATAATATGAGAGATATGATGCATCGATTGTTGTAGCAATAATTGAGTATAACTGATTGTCTTCTCATGTAAGCATCAATAATCAATACCGTGTGCTACTATAAAACCACGCGTAGACATTGTATTTTATTATTACGGTAGTTCAACAGTTTTAACGCTAACACTTTCGGCCCGTTATTTTTATAAAAGATAATTCTCGTAGTTTTTAACTACGATAATACTTCCGTTGTGGGGTCCACCAATGATTGTGTCGTCGTACGAATATTTCCTGTTAAAATGAATATTCCCCGACCAATCGAATATTATATAACCACTTGCTTACTTTGTAAAATTTGTAAATATAACCCACAACTTAAACATTATATGAAATCCACACCATAATATTTATATTTTGAGAAAATTATTCTTTATTCATAAAAGTTGGGGTCTTACACCTTTCTCTACAAAAAAAAAACAAAAACAACAAAAACATTTCTACCCCTTCACATACAATGTTGAACCTCTTACACCAGGTTCGAACAACGCAGACCTGATCTCCTCTTCAATAGGAGTACGTAGGCGGCCATTTATGGTTCGGTCTAACCCCCTACAAAAACACAAATACTTATCACACGGTACTAGGATCAAACTTCAATTCACCACATTTCATCGGCTTCAGACCAAAGGGATGAAACTACCTGGCCTCCTGATAAATGGGAGAGTTGGCGACAAACTAATCTGCGATTGATTCCTTGAAGAGTAACACCAATCCATAAGAGATGGAACTAACTGGGCTCCTCTTAAATAGAATTACTGGCGACCATCTGTGGTGCGGTGAATCTCAGATAGGAAAAGTCACACTCCTCTACACATATACATACAGAAACCATTCCCAAGACACCAAAGAGGGTAGTGATATGCACAGATCAATGATCCATTCTGAAAGATCATGCGACATCTCAATGTCCACATATCAAGGATGAGTTTAGAATACATCCAGATCACAAGCCCTAAAGAAGCAGGCAAATATCAAGCAAGTATCAAGGCACAACTAAAAGGAAAGTGAATCAAAATATATTTCCCTGCCATTAATAATGTTGTTTCATATATATAATATGTATTGTACATGACAAAATAGCTAAGCTAGTATGTGCAGGAAAATACAAGTCTATCTATGGATCTGTATGTATGCGGACAATCAGATCTAACATAGTAGCTCTCTCTGAAGAAGGAGGTAACGCTGCAAGCTCCTGCCCAATGGTATCTACACGAGCTAGCAGATCTGAGGCCCACTGCATAGTGGCATGATACTCATCAATATATTCACTCATATCTGCTAGGATGCCAGTTGTAAGGGATCTCATTGAAGTATTATTTGTAACGGCCACATCACGGGCAGATAGGGTAGCATCCCACTCAACAATCAATGTATCTTTGGCTGATTTGGCCTCGTCTCTCTCCAATAGAGCGGTGTCTCTCCCATCAAGAGTTGTCAACATCAAGGCCCTAGCCTGATCTCTCTCAAAGATCATCAGATGAAGACTCTACTCCAAATACTCTGCTTAATGCTGAATCACAGTAACACTTGTACTGGGAGAATTTGCAAGAGCTGCTAGCAACCTAGTGAATGGCTCCTCCTTCGTGGGAATATCAATGTCCTCTATGGGCTCCCCATCATCAGAATTAATCCTTGGTAATGTGGATACTACCACAGCCGATGTAGTCTTTGTCTCCATCCATGCAGAATACTCTGCGAGAATGTTTGGATGGCTAATGAAGAAAATGCGGACTATCTCACGCCGATCCCAACGAGCATACACCACCGGATCATCCTCTCTCACGACAAATGGCGGGAAGCTAAATGCTGACTCAATGCCCCCTTAAAATGATGGAAATCCTGGAACTGGTCAAATTGACACATCATGACTAGTGGGTGGTAAGTAGTCATGCCCTTCAAACCAGCTAGAGGGAGATAATTTATACCCAACGCATGAGTAATGAAGCTGTAAGGTGAACAAAGCCCCATACATGACAATAAATCAAATGGATCTCCAATCGCTGCCAGGAAAATGGACCATGATGCATGATCTGTACTCTCCGTAGGATGAAAGGAGTACGACGTCGCTATCTCATGGGTAAAACAATACTCGTGCCGTCGGAATGTGCAAATCAGTTTCAAGTGTGACATGAACCACACGTACAACATGGCCGAACTACCTGTGAATACCCCTGTAGGGTAGGTACTGCAATATGTAGCCGATCTCAGCGTCTCTGCTACAATCATCGGTACGATAGTGTGACCCTCCTTAGAGCTCTCACTGCCATAATGACACCAATGTCCAACTCATCCATGTATCGTGGCATGTATACATATGATAATACGTATAGTAGCAGTACATGTACTCTGGCTAAATGCCAATGATCCTCTGGCATGGTAAAATCTCTGGAATACTGTGTATAGATATCTTCTGAGCCAAATTTGTCCATCATAAAATGCTAGGATACAAAGTGGCCGGATGTGATCTCATCCTGCATAACTCTACACCTCAGCCCGGTGAGGGTCATGAACTGTCGGCTCATGTCACCGATAGCCATCCGCACGCAAGGTCTGTCCACTGGTAGCGCCGCCAACAGTGCATACTCCTCCAAGGTAGGAGTCAACTCATGGATACCAAACCAGAAAATCTGCTTCTCTGGTATCCAATGCTCTAGTATACCCTCTATAAAGCCCGCGGGAACTTGAAACATTAGGAGAGTCATATTATGCTGTAATAACTGATCTACAGTCACCCTGTCTAAAGGTGACATACTATCATACCACGATCTTAGACAGGATGCCACCAATACTGGGGGGGTATGATCAATACAGCTAACTGTCAAAGATGACATCTATATGAGCCGTGTCATAAGACCATCCAGGGGTTAATGTTGAATATCTTTAGATATGCATACATATGCATAACATAATACATGCATGATAAATAATAGATGACAATATGATGTAAGAAATAACAATATATGCATTCCTAAGTACATCATCATCTAATACATCTCTATACATGCTAAAATACAGGGAAATGGGGCACAGACGCCCAGCTACTAATAGAGGCCTATCAAAAGATGTAGCGAGAATGGGGCACAACCACCTAGTGTCTAACAGAGGCCTATCAAAAGATATAATGAGAAATACATCAGAAGAAGACAATGGTGTTAATGTCTACATCATCAATCCAGACCACCTGATGTAACTCCTCTTGAGTCACTAGATCTCCATCAACGGGGATATTAGGCCTATACAATGGAGGATCTGCACTTGAAAAGCCATATGGGTCATCTAAGGGTCCAGCTCATGAGCTGGAAGGATCAAAGTATCCGCCTCGGAAGGATCTCTGCCTAAATGCTGGATAAGGAAATGTGCCCGGTCAAACTGTCTGTGTCGAATGAGTCAGATCTTTGACATAGGCCATCCAATCCATCATCATTACGGATCAAGGAACCATATGCCCCATAAACTGAGCAGCGCAGGTCTGGGCTCCGATGGTACGAGGAGACCACCAATGCTGTAACGTAGCCTGGGTATGTGGACCCTCTAACAGTGTAAAATTGTCAACACCCAACAAAGGGATACTAATGATGGGCGACTGTGAAGCAGGCCAATAACGCCAGGCAGGAGGCAGGATCGGTATACGAATCTCTTATGTGGTGCTCGTAATAGCACGCTCTCCTAAATACAGCTCCCATCCTCCATTTGTAAAGATAGGAATCCTACAGGTGGAAATCATATACTCGATGTGACGCCCCCAAAATAGGTATACATCACCCATCTTGAGTCGCCAAATATATGGTCCAAAATTCAAATACAACTTAATTATACAACAGTCGTGTAAAATACGACAAAACATAATCGAAGAGTATTAATAAGAATATTGTCATTTAGACAATATCCACACTCAATGAAGTCCTCATTACATTTGTTGTCACACTATTTAATAGAATACTGAGGACTACTAATGCTATCATCTGGACCGTCACTCCGTTCCCCGACTAGTCCCGGCTACGTTCTCATTTCCTAAAGGGAACAGTGAAAGAAAAGGGTGAGCTCAACTAGCCTAGTAAGAAATATTATGACTAAGATAATGCAGAATAAATTATCGTTAGCCTACAACAGTGTTAAACTAATACAATATAACAAACATCAAGTTTATCTGCAGCGGAATAAGCAATCCATTAGAAGAGTCAAGTAGAGAATAAAATATACTATCTTCTATGATTTAAAAGGTTTTTCATCACTTTTATTGCTGAGACTCATCTTAATAAATAATCCACAACATCGAATCACCCCTGCACTACGGCTAAGGATATTCTTTAGTATCACGACCACAAATTATCCATGCACTACGAGCCAAGGATATTTGTGTATTCATTAATGGTCATGATCATGCCAACAACTGTCCATCAATGCACTATGGGCCAATGAGGACCTTTACCACATCATTTGTAATATTACGATCATGATTATACCGAATGATCCCTAGTCATAATCATACCAAGTCCATCTATGCACTACAGGCCACAGATGACTTTCAACAAAATATAAACATGAGGATGATGACAATGATATAGAAATTCAATAAAATAAGTTCAAGAATAAATTTTTAAAGATTTATAATCTAATTTATGCAGAAATCAATAATGTCCAAATTGTCAACATGATACTTCTTTATATAGTAAAATTCAAGAATGCTCAGAAGAATATTTCCATGAAAAGGTACTGGATGAAGCGCAAATATCAAGGATATTCCACTAATTTCATGGAGTATAGAAGCCAAAACTTTAATCAACTAAGTATAATAAAGAATGGAATAACAAAAGAATTTAACAGGCATGCGATAGACCACACAGACAGGTTATTCCAATAGAATAATAAATAATGGAACCAGGTCATGCGTAAACTCACAGACACAATATTCCAACAGAATAATAAATAATGGAACCAGGTCATGCGTAAACGCACAGACATGATATTCTACCATAATAATAAATAATGGAATAACATAAGAATTCACCATGCATGTGATAGACCGCACAGACAGATTATTCCAATAGAATAATAAATAATCGAACTAGGTCATGTGTAAACGCACAGACAGGATGTTCTAACAGAATAATAAAGAATGGAAAAATAGAAGAATTTTACCATGTATACGGTACTTCGCATAGACAGGTTATTCCAGCATAATAATAAAGAATGGAATAACAAAATAATTTCACCATGCATGCGGTACTTCGCATAGACAGGTTATTCCAACATAATAATAAAGAATGGAATAACATAATAATTTCACCATGTATACGGTAGTCCACGTATACAGGTTATTCTAATAGAATAATAAGGGATGGAATAACAATAGCTCTTTTCAAGAACACGAAAGAAATAATACCCCTTACCTTAGAAAGAATTAGATATTGGAATAGTGAGGTAGCAGACTTCCCTTCTTCTTTCTCTATAGTAATTGCTCTATAGCTTGAGTGAATTGGTGAAGAATAATGAAGAAATGAGCTTCTATTTATAGGAAAATATAGTTTCGATAATTGCACGTTTTGGGGCTCAGGATATTACAGTATAATACCTTCCTCTTTTATCAAACATGCACCACTTCCCCTAATACAAAAGTCATGTAAAATATGACAAAACATAATCTAAGAGTTTTAATAAGAATATTATCATCTAGACAATATCCACACTCAATGGAGTCCTCATTACATTTATTGTCACATTATTTAACAAAATAGTGAGGACTACTAATGCTATCTTCTAGACCATCACTCCGTTCCCCGACTAGTCCCGGCTACGTTCTCGTTTCCTGAAGAGAACAGTGAAAGAAAAGGGTGAGCTCAACTAGCCAGTAAGAAATATTATGACTAAGATAATGCAGAATAAATTATCATTAGCCTACAATAGTGTTAAACTGATACAATATAACAAACATCAAGTTTAACTGCAGCGGAACAAGCAATCCATTAGAAGAGTCAAGAAGAGAATAAAATCTATTATCTTCTATGATTTAAAAGGTTTTTCATCACTTTTATCACTGAGACTCAGCTTAATAAATAATCTACATCATCGAATCACCCCTGCACTACGGCCAAGGATATTCTTTAGTATCACGACCACAAATTATCCATGCACTACGGGCCAAGGATATTTGTGTATTCATTAATGGTCATGATCATGCCAACAACTGTCCATCAATGCACTATGGGCCAAAGAGGACTTTTACCACATCATTTGTAACATTACGGTCATGATTATACTGAATAATCCCTGGTCATAATCATAACAAGTACAATTATTCACTACAGGCCATAAATGACTTTCAACAGAATATAAATATGAGGATGATGACAATGATATAGGAATTCAATAAAATAAGTTCAAGAATAAATTTTTAATGATTTATAATCTAATTTATCCAGAAATCAATAATGTCCAAATTGTCAACATGATACTTCTTTGTAGAGTAAAATTCAAGAATGCTCAGAAGAATATTTCCATGAAAAGTCTATTGGATGAAGCGCAAATATCAAAGATATTCCACTAATTTCATGGAGTATAGAAGCCAAAACATTAACCAACTGAGTATAATAATGAATGGAATAAAAAAAGAATTCACCAGGCATACGATAAACCGCACAGACATGTTATTCCAACAGAATAATAAATAATGGAACCAGGTCATGCGTAAAGGCACAGACATGATATTCTAACATAATAATAAATAATGGAATAACATAAGAATTCACCATGAATGTGATAAACCGCACAGACAGATTATTCCAATAGAATAATAAATAATCGAACTAGGTCATGTGTAAACGCACAGACAGGATGTTCTAACAGAATAATAAAGAATGGAAAAACAGAAGAATTTTACCATGTATACTAGATTGCCCGCATAGACAAAGTTATTCCAAAGCATAATAATAAAGAATGGAATAACAAAATAATTTCACCATGCATGCGGTACTTCGCATAGACAGGTTATTCCAACATAATAATAAAGAATGGAATAACATAATAATTTCACCATGTATACGGTAGTCCACGTATACAGGTTATTCTAATAGAATAATAAGGGATGGAATAACAATAGCTCTTTTCAAGTACACAAAAGAAATAATACCCCTTACCTTAGAAAGAACATGATATTGGAATAGTGAGGTAGCAAACTTCTCTTCTTCTTTCTCTCTATAATTTCTCTCTATAGTAATTACTCTATAGCTTGAGTGAACGGTTGAAGAATAATGTAGAAATGAGCTTCTATTTATAGGAAAATATAGTTTCGATAATTGCACATTTTGGGGCTCGAAATATTACAGTATAATACCTTCCTCTTTTTCTTCATTTTTAATTTAGTCCTGCAAGTATTATCAAACTTTCACTGCCTCCCCTAATAGAAAATAATGTGAATCAATAGTAAATCATGTGAATTAATAGTTCTAGACATGTGAAATTACTTAATTACGGTATAGTACATCCATCTATACCTCCATTTTTAACTTAGTCATGCAAGTATTATCAATCTTGCACCAACTCCCTAATAGTAAGAAGAATGTGAATCAATAGTACACACATGTGAACAAATATTTATAATCATGTGAATTAATAGCAATTAATTGCTCATTTATCCGATTCAGATAATTACATTGATCGGGTCAAGATAACTTCCGGACATCAATTAATACTTAATAAATGTCGATTTCCACTAACACTAATAATTCCAACACAATGGAACTATCAATTTCATCTTTAATCAACACGAACTTATTCATCATTAATATTATAACTCACAATATTTAACAACCTGTGTCATTCCGTGAAAGAGGGGCTTTTCGATAAGGATTTCTCCTTATTGGTAGCGCAATTAGATGACCCAACCTCTCCTTCGATGAACTTCTAGACATTGTTAATATTGCAATTTAATAATATGAATAACTTTGTCGTCTCAATTATTGATTTAATAACATAAAATGCAGATGATACCGTGACAATAATTGAATCAATAATATGAGAGATATGATGCATCAAATAATGTAGAAATAATTGAGTGACTTCTCATGTAAGCATAAATAACCAATATCGTGTGTTACTATGCAACCACGCGTATTACTCTACTTTTACTACCGGGTAGTTCAACAGTTTTAATGGTAAAACTTCCGCTGTTATTTTTACAAAAAGATAATTCTGTCGTTTTATAACTACGACAATACTTTCGTTGTGGGGTCCACCAATGATTGTGTCATCATACGAATATTCCCTGTTAAAACGAATATTCCCCTATCAATCGAATATTATATAACCACTTGCTTACTTTGCAAAATTTGTATATATTACCCACAACTATAACATTATATCAAATCCACACAATAATATTCAAAAATATATTTTGAGAAAATATTCTTTATTCATAAAAGTTGGGGTCTTACAACCTCCCCTTCTTATGAAATTTCATCCTCGAAATTAGGGTACGTACCTGGTAGATCGAAGAGGTTAGGATATCTTGACTTCATCTCATATTCTAACTCCCAGGTCATTTCCTCCACATATTTGTTTCTCCACAAAACTTTGACTTGAGGTATAACCTTGGAGCGTAAAATATGATCTTTCTTATCCAAGATTTTAACACGAACTTCTTCATACGTTAAATCATCCGCTATTTAAATGCGGTTTTAACTCAATAATGTGGTTCGGGTCTTGCACATATTTACGTAACATAGATATGTGAAAAACATTATGAACACGAGACATACTTGGCTGTAAAGCGAGTCTATAGGCCACAGTTCCTACTCGTTTGAGGATTAAAAATGGGCCAATGAATCGAGGATTGATCTTTCCTCTATTTTCAAATCTTGTAACTCCTTTTCATGGAGCAACACGTAATAACACATGATCTCCAATATCGAATTCCACGTCCTTTCGATGAAGATCGACCCATAACTCTTTTGTCGATCTTGTGAGGTTATTATACGTTGTCAGATCGTTTGAATCTTTTCTGTAGTCATACGTACCAAATCTGGTCCCAACAACGTTGCTTCACCCACCTCATCCCAGCATACTGGAGAACGACACTTTCTCCTATACAATGTCTCAAATGGAGCCATGCCAATACTTGCTTGATAACTATTATTGTAGGAAAACTCCACCAATGGTAAGAACTTGTCCCAACTTCCCTTAAAGTCAAGGACATAGAGTCTTAATAAATCTTCAAGAGTTTGAATAGTCCTTTCTGTCTGCCTATCCATTTGAGGATGATATGCCAAACTAAATCGTAAATCCGTGCCCATATCTTTTTGCAAACTAACCTAAAACCGTGAAGTGAATCTTGTGTCTCGATCAGAAACTATTGATACTGGCATACCATGCAATCTTACAATCTCATTTATGTATATACTAGCAAGACGTTCAAGTGTATAAGTTTCTCATATCGGTAAGAAATAAGCAGACTTGGTTAATCTATCAACAATGACCCAAATTGCATCTATGCCTTGAGAAACCTTGGGAAGACCAGTAACGAAATCCATGGTAATATGCTCCCACTTCCATTCTGGAATTTCAAGTGGTTGCAATGGCCTTTTGGCACTTGATGTTCCGCCTTGACTCGTTGACAAGTTAGACACCTTGAGATAAACCCCGCTATCTCTCTCTTTATATTGCTCCACCCAAATGTATGTCGAAGATTATGATACATTTTGGTACTCCCAGGATGGATTGCAAATGGTGTGTTATGCGCCTCCATCATGATTTTATACTTTAAGTCGTAATCGTTAGGAACACAAAGTGGAGTTGACTCAAAGTATTCCTTCTTCATCGATTCTTATACGAATAGCACCTTCTTGCACTTTCATCCTCATACGCATCAGCTCCAGGTCTGTAGCTTGAGCAGCTTTAACTTTATAGATTAAAGTCGGTTCCACTAGTATATTTGCCATCATCACATGGGTCCCTGAAGTCTTTAACTCTATTTCCATCCTTTCCAAGTCATACACAATGGGCCTTTGCATTGACAATAATGCACTCGTGCCTGCATATGATCTTCTACTCAATGCGTCAGCTACTACGTTCGCTTTTCCAGGATGGTATTGAATGGTATGATCATAATCTTTCAACAACTGAAGCCATTGTCGTTGCCGCATGTTGAGTTCCTTTTGAGTGAAGAAATATTTAAGGCTTTTATGATCCGTATAGATCTCCACCTTCTCTCTATACAGGTAATGCCTCCAAATCTTAAGTATAAAAATGACTGTTGCCAACTCTAGATCATGAGTAGGATAATTCCTCTCATATTCTTTGAGTTATCGTGAGGCATAGGCTATGACTTTCCCATGTTGCATGAGAACACATCCTAACCCTTTGCCTGAATCATCACTGTAGATGACAAATCCCTGCAAACCAGATGGTATTGTCAGAACAGGTGCTGAAATGAGTCTTCTCTTGAGTTATTGAAAACTCTTCTGACATTCCTCGCTCCAACTGAACTTTGTATCTTTTTTAGTCAGCTGAGTTAATGGAGTAGCGATTCGAGAAAATCCTTCCACGAATCTCCGATAATAACCAGCTAAGCCGAGAAAGCTACGTACTTCGGTCACTGATTTTGGTTTCTCCCAGCTTTGAATTGCTTCAATCTTTGCTGGGTCAATAGATATTTCATGATTTGATATCACGTGCCCAAGGAATGCTACTTCCTTAAGCCAAAACTAGCATTTCATCAACTTGGCATATAGCTTGTTTTCACGAAGCTTTTGGAGTATCAGCCTCAAGTGTTGCTATTGATCTTTACGGGTTTTGGAGTATATGAGGATGTCATCAATAAAGACGACCACAAAGTGATCCAAATATTCCTTGAATACTCGGTTCATCATGTCCATGAAAGCAGCAGGAGCATTAGTCAATCCAAAAGACATGACTAGGAATTCATAATGTTCGTACCGAGTTCTGAAAGTAGTCTTTGGAATGTCATCAGTTTTAATCTTCAACTGATGATATCCGGAAAGAATATCAATATTTGAAAAGAATTTGGCTCCTTGCAACTGGTCAAACAGGTCATCAATGCGAGGCAATGGGTACCTATTTTTGATGGTGACATGATTCAACTCCCGATAATCAATACAAAGTCGCATACTTTCATCTTTCTTCTTCACGAATAGAATAGGAGCACCCCAAGGAGACGTACTAGGATGAATGAAACCGATGTCTAACAATTCCTGCAATTGGGTCTTTAACTCCTGAAGTTCAATAGGAGTAATTCGATATAGGGCTTTGGAAAGGGGTTTTGTACCAGGTTCAAGGTCGATACAAAATTCAATTTCTTGTTCTGGGGGTAGGCCAGGAAGTTCTTCAGGGAATATGTCAGGAAATTCATTAACAATAGAAATATCATTCAAAATTGACATATTTTTGTTTAAATCAAGTAACATGAGCTAAGAAAGCTTGACATCCATTTTTCAATAAACGAATAGCTTTATGGCTTGAGATGATAGTGATTGATTTTAATGGTTTGGTTGCTTGAATTCGCATAATAGGTTGGTTAGGAATATGAAAGCTAACAACCTTACAAAAACAATTAATTTTTGCATGATGAGTAGTTAACCAATCAATCCCTATAATTACGTCAAATGCAAGTATTTTCAATGAAATAAGATCGACAGGTAATGTGAGGGTACTGATTTGAACCAAACAAGACTTATAAATAGCGGAGGTAATGAAGGTTTCTCCCAACAGAGTTTCAATAGATAAATCAAAGTCTAATTTCTCTAGAGTCAAATTTAAACGTTGAGCGCAAGTAGGAGAAATAAAAGAATTGGTTGAACCAAAGTATCAAATAAGGTATAGACAACGCTAGAGTTTATGATAAGCTTCTATTGGTGATGACCTCATCAAGGGTTCCTTACTTTACGGGAGGTCAAGACAAATGCTCTCCATTGCACTACTACCGACTTTGACTTTTACGGGAATGACCTTTGGTGCCTCCTTCCTAGTTGGACTTATCTTCGGTGAACAACAAAATTGGGCTAGGTGACCCTCTCTTCTATAATTGTAACACGCTTTGGACGGCATCGCGTAGTTTGGACTGATGTGTCCCTCCCCTCCGCATTTGAAGCATATGATAGGTGGTCGTTCTCATTCCCTAACAACGGGTGATGGTGCTGACGTCTTTCCATCATTGTTGAATCTCCTATTCTTGAAATGTTAATTCTTATTGTTTTGGCCATGATTACCACCGAAGTGGTTACCATTTCTGGCATGTTGATTCCCTCCACGCTTATTATCACCTCTTTGATGACTGCTAACACTAGTATTATCATTTTGTCGGTTGCTCTCTTTTGGTTGGGTTGACTCATTATCGCGCTCCAATAACTGAGCCCTATTAATAATATCTGAAAACAAACACCATTTATGAGAGATAAGATATTGACGTATCTAGGGTTTCAAACCTCTTAGAAACATTCGCGTCATTCTCTCCTCATTATCAACCAAATGGGACGCAAGCCGGGACAACTAGGCAAACTTGGCTTCGTACTGCAACACGATCATGTTATTTTTCTCCAGCTTGATGAACTCTACCTCTTTCATGTGACGAATACTTTCGGGAAAGTACTTGTCGTTGAACAATTCTTGGAACTTCTCCCAAGTCATCTTCAGTGCGGCAGGTTGAGTACGCTTTACAGATTCCCACTAGTTATCTGCCTCTGCTTGCAACATGAAGGTGGCAAAGGGAACCTTTTGCTCCTCGGAGCATCCCAAGACATCAAATATCTTGCAGATCTATTTTATCCACGTCTACGCCATAAGTGGTTTTGGCTCTCCAAAAAACTCCTGTGGTCCCATTTCCTTGAACTGCTTAGTGGTGACCGTCCTAGAGTTGCCAGTGTTACCACCTACATTTTGGACAGGAGCCGCTCTCGCCTGATGTTGCATGAATTACATAAAGCCTCTGAACATTCTATCATTCATCATTTGGTCAATGTTGTTGTTTGCATGAGGATTGTCACCTTCCTGATGCACATTATCCTGATTATTGATCTGTGGTGACTCAACGGTCTCCTGTGCTCCATTGCTATTCTCAACATTATCGGATGTCAGTTTAAATACTGCCACAAAACAAGGGTTAATTAACATATCACATATTATCCCTATACTTTAACCGACCAATTAAATACCAAATAAACTTAGGTAGGTCATACTAGCAAAAGAATTCCCCGTCTCTCCCCTCCTAGTTCTTATCTCACATCTCAGCCAGGAATCATATCCCTAAGCTTTGATACCAACTGTGACGCCCCCAAAATAGGTATACATCACCTATCTTGAGTCGCCAAATACATGGTACAAAATTCAAATACAACTTAATTATACAAAAGTCATGTAAAATATGACAAAACATAATCTAAGAGTTTTAATAAGAATATTATCATCTACACAATATCCACACTCAATGGAGTCCTCATTACATTTATTGTCACATTATTTAACAAAATAGTGAGGACTACTAATGCTATCTTTCGGACCATCACTCCGGTTCCCCGACTAGTCCCGGCCACGTTCTCGCTTTTCTGAAGAGAACAAGTGAAAGAAAAGGGTGAGCTCAACTAGCCAAGAAGAAATATTATGACTAAGATAATGCGAGAATAAATTATCATTAGTTTCTACAATAGTGTTAAAGCGATACAATATAACAAACATCAAGTTTTAACTGCAGGAACAAGCAATCCATTAGAAGAGTCAAGAAGAGAATAAAATCTATTATCTTCTATGATTTAAAAGTTTTTCATCACTTTTATCACTCGAGACTCGATTTTAATAAATAATCCACATCATCGAATCACCCCTAGACTCTGACCGAGGATATTCTTTAGTATCACGACCACAAATTATCCATGCACTGGGCCAAGGATATTTGTGTATTCATTAATGGTCATGATCATGCCAACAATCGTCCATCAATGCACTATGGGCCAAAGAGGACTTTACCACATCATTTGTAACATTACGGTCATGATTATCTTGAATAATCCACTGGTCATAATCATAACAAGTACAATTATTCACTACAGAGCCATAAATGACTTTTCAATGAATATAAATATGAGGATGATGACAATGATATAGGAATTCAATAAAATAAGTTCAAGAATAAATTTTTAATGATTTATAATCTAATTTATCCAGAAATCAATAATGTCCAAATTGTCAACATGATACTTCTTTGTAGAGTAAAATTCAAGAATGCTCAGAAGAATATTTCCATGAAAAGGTACTGGATGAAGCGCAAATATCAAAGATATTCCACTAATTTCATGGAGTATAGAAGCCAAAACATTAACCAACTGAGTATAATAATGAATGGAATAAAAAAAGAATTCACCAGGCATACGATAAAGCATATACAGACATGTTATTCCAATGAGAATAATAAATAATGGAACGAAGTCATGCGTAAAAGCATACACAGATATGATATTCTAACATAATAATAAATAATGGAATAACATAAGAATTCACCATGAATGTGATAAACAATATGCATGATTATTCCAATAGAATAATAAATAATCGAACTAGGTCGTGTAAACGCACGCAGACGGGATGTTCTAACAGAATAATAAAGAATGGAAAACAGAAGAATTTTACCATGTATACGGTACGACAGCAGGCGGGTTATTCAAAGATAATAATAAAGAATGGAATAACAAAATAATTTCACCATGCATGCAAATTGTACCAGCATAGGCGAGTTATTCCAACATAATAATAAAGAATGGAATAACATAATAATTTCACCATGTATACGGTAGTCCACGTATACAGGTTATTCTAATAGAATAATACGGGATGGAATAACAATAGCTCTTTTCAAGTACACAAAAGAAATAATACCCCTTACCTTAGAAAGAACATGATATTGGAATAGTGAGGTAGCAAACTTCTCTTCTTCTTTCTCTCTATAATTTCTCTCTATAGTAATTACTCTATAGCTTGAGTGAACGGTTGAAGAATAATGTAGAAATGAGCTTCTATTTATAGGAAAATATAGTTTCGATAATTGCACGTTTTGGGGCTCGAAATATTACAGTATAATACCTTCCTCTTTTTCTTCATTTTTAATTTAGTCCTTCAAGTATTATCAAACTTGCACTGCCTCCCCTAATAGAAAATAATGTGAATCAATAGTAAATCATGTGAATTAATAGTTCTAGACATGTGAAATTACGAATTACAGTATAGTACATCCATCTATACCTCCATTTTTAACTTAGTCATGCAAGTATTATCAATCTTGCACCAACTCCCCTAATAGTAAGAAGAATGTGAATCAATAGTACACACATGTGAACAAATATTTATAATCATGTGAATTAATAGCAATTAATTGCTCATTTATCTGATTCAGATAATTACCCGACTGGTCAGTATAACTTCCAAACATCAATTAATACCGAATAAATGTCGATTTCCACTAACAATAATAATTCCAACACAATGGAACTATCAATTTCATATTTAATCAACACGAACTTATTCATCATTAATATTATAACTCACAATATTTAACAACCAGGTCATTCCCAGGAAAGAGGGGGCTTTCCGATAAGGATTTCTCCTTATTGGCGCGCAATTAGATGACCCAACCTCTCCTTGACAGAACTTCTAGACATTGTTAATATTGCAATTTAATAATATGAATAACTTTGTCATCTCAATTATTGATTTAATAACATAAAATGCAGATGATACCGTGACAATAATTGAATCAATAATATGAGAGATATGATGCATCAAATAATGTAGAAATAATTGAGTGACTTCTCATGTAAGCATAAATAACCAATATCGTGTGTTACTATGCAACCACGCGTATTACTCTACTTTTACTACCGGGTAGTTCAACAGTTTTAATGGTAAAACTTCCGCTGTTATTTTTACAAAAAGATAATTCTGTCGTTTTATAACTACGACAATACTTTCGTTGTGGGGTCCACCAATGATTGTGTCATCATACGAATATTCCCTGTTAAAACGAATATTCCCCTATCAATCGAATATTATATAACCACTTGCTTACTTTGCAAAATTTGTATATATTACCCACAACTATAACATTATATCAAATCCACACAATAATATTCAAAAATATATTTTGAGAAAATATTCTTTATTCATAAAAGTTGGGGTCTTACAACCTCCCCTTCTTATGAAATTTCATCCTCGAAATTAGGGTACGTACCTGGTAAATCGAAGAGGTTAGGATATCTTGACTTCATCTCATATTCTAACTCCCAGGTCATTTCCTCCACATATTTGTTTCTCCACAAAACTTTGACTTGAGGTATAACCTTGGAGCGTAAAATATGATCTTTCTTATCCAAGATTTTAACACGAACTTCTTCATACGTTAAATCATCCGCTATTTCGTCTGGTTTTAACTCAATAATGTGGTTCGGGTCTTGCACATATTTACGTAACATAGATATGTGAAAAACATTATGAACACGAGACATACTTGGCTGTAAAGCGAGTCTATAGGCCACAGTTCCTACTCGTTTGAGGATTAAAAATGGGCCAATGAATCGAGGATTGATCTTTCCTCTATTTTCAAATCTTGTAACTCCTTTTCATGGAGCAACACGTAATAACACATGATCTCCAATATCGAATTCCACGTCCTTTCGATGAAGATCAGCATAACTCTTTTGTCGATCTTGTGAGGTTATTATACGTTGTCAGATCGTTTGAATCTTTTCTGTAGTCATACGTACCAAATCTGGTCCCAACAACGTTGCTTCACCCACCTCATCCCAGCATACTGGAGAACGACACTTTCTCCTATACAATGTCTCAAATGGAGCCATGCCAATACTTGCTTGATAACTATTATTGTAGGAAAACTCCACCAATGGTAAGAACTTGTCCCAACTTCCCTTAAAGTCAAGGACATAGAGTCTTAATAAATCTTCAAGAGTTTGAATAGTCCTTTCTGTCTGCCTATCCATTTGAGGATGATATGCCAAACTAAATCGTAAATCTGCGTGCCCATATCTTTTTGCAAACTAACCTAAAAACCGTGAAGTGAATCTTGTGTCTCGATCGAAACTATTGATACTGGCATACCATGCAATCTTACAATCTCATTTATGTATATACTAGCAAGACGTTCAAGTGTATAAGTTTCTCATATCGGTAAGAAATAAGCAGACTTGGTTAATCTATCAACAATGACCCAAATTGCATCTATGCCTTGAGAAACCTTGGGAAGACCAGTAACGAAATCCATGGTAATATGCTCCCACTTCCATTCTGGAATTTCAAGTGGTTGCAATGGCCTTTTGGCACTTGATGTTCCGCCTTGACTCGTTGACAAGTTAGACACCTTGAGATAAACCCCGCTATCTCTCTCTTTATATTGCTCCACCCAAATGTATGTCAAAGATTATGATACATTTTGGTACTCCCAGGATGGATTGCAAATGGTGTGTTGTACGCCTCCATCATGATTTTATACTTTAAGTCAGAATCGTTAGGAACACAAAGTCTGGAGTTGACTCAAAGTATTCCTTCTTCATCGATTCTTGCTTCTGGAATAGCACCTTCTTGCACTTTCATCCTCATACGCATCAGCTCCAGGTCTGTAGCTTGAGCAGCTTTAACTTTATAGATTAAAGTCGGTTCCACTAGTATATTTGCCATCATCACATGGGTCCCTGAAGTCTTTAACTCTATTTCCATCCTTTCCAAGTCATACACAATGGGCCTTTGCATTGACAATAATGCACTCGTGCCTGCATATGATCTTCTACTCAATGCGTCAGCTACTACGTTCGCTTTTCCAGGATGGTATTGAATGGTATGATCATAATCTTTCAACAACTCGAAGCCATTGTCGTTTGCCGCATGTTGAGTTCCTTTTGAGTGAAGAAATATTTAAGGCTTTTATGATCCGTATAGATCTCCACCTTCTCTCTATCTGAGGTAATGCCTCCAAATCTTAAGTATAAAAAATTTATTGCTTAACTCTAGATCATGAGTAGGATAATTCCTCTCATATTCTTTGAGTTATCGTGAGGCATAGGCTATGACTTTCCCATGTTGCATGAGAACACATCCTAACCCTTTGCACGAATCATCACTTTGTAGATGACAAATCCCGCAAAACCGGATGGTATTGTCGAGCAGTCTTTGAAATGAGTCTTCTCTTGAGTTATTGAAAACTCTTCCGACATTCCTCGCTCCAAATTGAACTTTGTATCTTTTTAGTCGGTGAGTTAATGGAGTAGCGATTCGAGAAAATCCTTCCACGAATCTCCGATAATAACTTGACTAAGCCGAGAAAGCTACGCATTTTGATCATCGATTTTGGTTTCTCCCAGCTTTGAATTGCTTCAATCTTTGCTGGGTCAATAGATATTTCATGATTTGATATCACGTGCCCAAGGAATGCTACTTCCTTAAGCCAAAACTAGCATTTCATCAACTTGGCATATAGCTTGTTTTCACGAAGCTTTTGGAGTATCAGCCTCAAGTGTTGCTATTGATCTTTACGGGTTTTGGAGTATATGAGGATGTCATCAATAAAGACGACCACAAAGTGATCCAAATATTCCTTGAATACTCGGTTCATCATGTCCATGAAAGCAGCAGGAGCATTAGTCAATCCAAAAGACATGACTAGGAATTCATAATGTTCGTACCGAGTTCTGAAAGTAGTCTTTGGAATGTCATCAGTTTTAATCTTCAACTGATGATATCCGGAAAGAATATCAATATTTGAAAAGAATTTGGCTCCTTGCAACTGGTCAAACAGGTCATCAATGCGAGGCAATGGGTACCTATTTTGATGGTGACATGATTCAACTCCGATAATCAATACAAAGTCGCATACTTTCATCTTTCTTCTTCACGAATAGAATAGGAGCACCCCAAGGAGACGTACTAGGATGAATGAAACCGATGTCTAACAATTCCTGCAATTGGGTCTTTAACTCCTGAAGTTCAATAGGAGTAATTCGATATAGGGCTTTGGAAAGGGGTTTTGTACCAGGTTCAAGGTCGATACAAAATTCAATTTCTTGTTCTGGGGGTAGGCCAGGAAGTTCTTCAGGGAATATGTCAGGAAATTCATTAACAATAGAAATATCATTCAAAATTGACATATTTTTGTTTAAATCCGTAACATGAGCTAAGAAAGCTTGACATCCATTTTTCAATAAACGAATAGCTTTATGGCTTGAGATGATAGTGATTGATTTTAATGGTTTGGTTGCTTGAATTCGCATAATAGGTTGGTTAGGAATATGAAAGCTAACAACCTTACAAAAACAATTAATTTTTGCATGATGAGTAGTTAACCAATCAATCCCTATAATTACGTCAAATGCAAGTATTTTCAATGAAATAAGATCGACAGGTAATGTGAGGGTACTGATTTGAACCAAACAAGACTTATAAATAGCGGAGGTAATGAAGGTTTCTCCCAACAGAGTTTCAATAGATAAATCAAAGTCTAATTTCTCTAGAGTCAAATTTAAACGTTGAGCGCAAGTAGGAGAAATAAAAGAATTGGTTGAACCAGTATCAAATAAGGTATAGACAACGCTAGAGTTTATGATAAGCTTACTGGTGATGACCTCATCCGGGTTCCTTACTTTCTGGGAGGTCAAGACAAATGCTCTCCATTGCACTACCGACTTTGACTTTTCTGGGACGGCCTTTGGTGCCTCCTTCCTAGTTGGACTTATCTTCGGTGAACAACAAAATTGGGCTAGGTGACCCTCTCTTCTATAATTGTAACACGCTTTGGACGGCATCGCGTAGTTTGGACTGATGTGTCCCTCCCCTCCGCATTTGAAGCATATGATAGGTGGTCGTTCTCATTCCCTAACAACGGGTGATGGTGCTGACGTCTTTCCATCATTGTTGAATCTCCTATTCTTGAAATGTTAATTCTTATTGTTTTGGCCATGATTACCACCGAAGTGGTTACCATTTCTGGCATGTTGATTCCCTCCACGCTTATTATCACTGCTCGATATTTGCTAACACTAGTATTATCATTTTGTCGGTTTGCTCTCTTTTGGTTGAGTTGACTCATTATCGCGCTCCAATAAAGCGAGCCCTATTAATAATATCACGAAAACAAACACCATTTATGAGAGATAAGATATTGGCGTATCTAGGGTTTCAAACCTCTTAGAAACATTCGCGTCATTCTCTCCTCATTATCAACCAAATGGGACGAAACCGGGACAACTAGGCAAACTTGGCTTCGTCTTTGCAGAACACGATCATGTTATTTTTCTCCGACTTGATGAACTCTACCTCTTTCATGTGAGCGAATACTTTCGGGAAAGTACTTGTCGTTGAACAATTCTTGGAACTTCTCCCAAGTCATCTTTGGTGCGGCGGAGTTGAGTACGCTTCTGATTCCCACAGTTATCGCCTCTGCTTTTACAACATGAAGGTGGCAAAGGAACCTTTTGCTCCTCGGAGCATCCCAAGACATCAAATATCTTGCAGATCTATTTTATCCACGTCTATGCCATAAGTGGTTTTGGCTCTCCAAAAAACTCATGTGGTCCCATTTCCTTGAACTGCTTAGTGGTGACCGTCCTAGAGTTGCCAGTGTTACCACCTACATTTTGGGCGAGGCCGCTCTACTTTGATGTTGCATGAATTACATAAAGCCTCCGAACATTCTATCATTCATCATTTGGTCAATGTTGTTGTTTGCATGAGGATTGTCACCTTCACGATGCACATTATCACGATTATTGATGCGTGGTGACTCAGCGGTCTCCTCGTGCTCCATTGCTATTCTCAACATTATCGGATGTCATTTTTAAATCTGCGCCACAAAACAAGGGTTAATTAACATATCACATATTATCCCTATACTTTAACCGACCAATTAAATACCAAATAAACTTAGGTAGGTCATACTAGCAAAAGAATTCCCCGTCTCTCCCCTCCTAGTTCTTATCTCACATCTCAGCCAGGAATCATATCCCTAAGCTTTGATACCAACTGTGACGCCCCCAAAATAGGTATACATCACCTATCTTGAGTCGCCAAATACATGGTACAAAATTCAAATACAACTTAATTATACAAAAGTCATGTAAAATATGACAAAACATAATCTAAGAGTTTTAATAAGAATATTATCATCTACACAATATCCACACTCAATGGAGTCCTCATTACATTTATTGTCACATTATTTAACAAAATAGTGAGGACTACTAATGCTATCTTCTGGACCATCACTCCGTTCCCCGACTAGTCCCGGCTACGTTCTCGTTTCCTGAAGAGAACAGTGAAAGAAAAGGGTGAGCTCAACTAGCCAGTAAGAAATATTATGACTAAGATAATGCAGAATAAATTATCATTAGCCTACAATAGTGTTAAGCGATACAATATAACAAACATCAAGTTTAAGCTGCATAGCTGAACAAGCAATCCATTAGAAGAGTCAAGAAGAGAATAAAATCTATTATCTTCTATGATTTAAAAGGTTTTCATCACTTTTATCTTTGAGACTAAACTTAATAAATAATCTACATCATCGAATCACCCCGCACTCTGACGAGGATATTCTTTAGTATCACGACCATAAATTATCCATGCACTACGGGCCAAGGATATTTGTGTATTCATTAATGGTCATGATCATGCCAACAATCGTCCATCAATGCACTATGGGCCAAAGAGGACTTTTACCACATCATTTGTAACATTACGGTCATGATTATCTTGAATAATCCTGGTCATAATCATAACAAGTACAATTATTCACTCTGAATGCCATAAATGACTTTCAATGAGAATATAAATATGAGGATGATGACAATGATATAGGAATTCAATAAAATAAGTTCAAGAATAAATTTTTAATGATTTATAATCTAATTTATCCAGAAATCAATAATGTCCAAATTGTCAACATGATACTTCTTTGTAGAGTAAAATTCAAGAATGCTCAGAAGAATATTTCCATGAAAAGGTACTGGATGAAGCGCAAATATCAAAGATATTCCACTAATTTCATGGAGTATAGAAGCCAAAACATTAACCAACTGAGTATAATAATGAATGGAATAAAAAAAGAATTCACCAGGCATACGATAAACCGCACAGACATGTTATTCCAACAGAATAATAAATAATGGAACCAGGTCATGCGTAAAGGCACAGACATGATATTCTAACATAATAATAAATAATGGAATAACATAAGAATTCACCATGAATGTGATAGACCGCACAGACAGATTATTCCAATAGAATAATAAATAATCGATAATAGGTAGGTCATGTAAACGCATGCGACATGATGTTCTAACAGAATAATAAAGAATGGAAAAACAGAAGAATTTTACCATGTATACGGTACTTCGCATAGACAGGTTATTCCAGCATAATAATAAAGAATGGAATAACAAAATAATTTCACCATGCATGCGGTACTTCGCATAGACAGGTTATTCCAACATAATAATAAAGAATGGAATAACATAATAATTTCACCATGTATACGTAGTCCACGTATACAGGTTATTCTAATAGAATAATAAGGGATGGAATAACAATAGCTCTTTTCAAGAACACGAAAGAAATAATACCCCTTACCTTAGAAAGAATTAGATATTGGAATAGTGAGGTAGCAGACTTCCCTTCTTCTTTCTCTCTATAGTAATTGCTCTATAGCTTGAGTGAATTGGTGAAGAATAATGAAGAAATGAGCTTCTATTTATAGGAAAATATAGTTTCGATAATTGCACGTTTTGGGGCTCAGGATATTACAGTATAATACCTTCCTCTTTTATCAAACATGCACCACTTCCCCTAATATTAAATAATGTGAATCAATAGTAAATCATGTGAATTAATAGTTCTAGACATGTGAAAATACGAATTACAATATAGTACCTCCATCCATACCTCCATTTTTAACTTAGTCATGCAAGTATTATCAATCTTGCACCAACTCCCCTAATAGTACCAAGAATGTGAATCAATAGTACACACATGTGAACAAATAGTTATAATCATGTGAATTAATAGCAATTAATTTCTCATTTATTCAATTAATTATCCGACTGGTCAGTATAACTTCCAGACATCAATTAATACCGAATAAATGTCAATTGCCAATAACACTAATAATTCCAACACAATGGAACTATCAATTTCATCTTTAATCAACACGAACTTATTCATCAATAATATTATAACTCACAATATTTAACAACCGGTTGTTCCCAAGAAAGAGGGGTCTTTCCGATAAGGATTTCTCCTTATTGGCGCACAATTAGATGACCAAACCTCTCCTTGACAAAACTTCTAGACATTGTAAATATTTTAATTTAATAATATGAATAACTTTGTTGTCTCAATTATTGATTTAATAACATAAAATGCAGATGATACTGTGACAATAATTGAATCAATAATATGAGAGATATGATGCAGCAATTACTATAGCAATAATTGAGTGACTTCTCTCGTAAGCATCAATAACCAATACTGTGTGCTACTATGCAACCACGCATATTACCGTACTTTTACTACCGGGTAGTTCAATAGTTTTAACGGTAAAACTTCCGCCGTTATTTTTATAAAAAGATAATTCTGTCATTTTCTAACTACGACAATACTTCTGTTGTGGGGTCCACCAATGATTATGCCATCGTACAAATATTTCCTGTTAAAACGAATATTCCCCGACCAATCGAATATTATATAACCACTTGCTTACTTTGCAAAATTTGTAAATATTACCCACAACTATAATATTATATCAAATCCACACAATAATATTCAAAAATATATTTCGAGAAAATATTCTTTATTCTTTACCACACCAGTCGGATATCCATCCTCAAAACCGATTGCCAAGTGCTCCCCAGAATAGGGAATCCAAGTAATGGCATCAACTGTCAATAACTCCAGCTATATGCGACAATAAGTAAAACCCTCAGCTACAGGGACCTCCGCCAGTATGGAATGATGCCATCGCCGTCCTCGTGGATATGTCTCCAAGCCTAACACACTCACATAAAGTAAACATGGGAGCCTCTCATAGGCCCATAATTGCAAACACAAAGGCAAACATCTGCTGTTAGTCAACACCCTTAACCTGTACATTGGAAATTACAAGAGAAATACTCACCAGCAGAAATGGGTAAAATCCTAGACAAGCCTCCGTCAAGCCCTGCGAACGCATGCGCATTCCCCTAAGGAAATAGGCGAACATGTAGGAACCCCAGTCATACTCTCTGATACGGTCCACATGTCGTGTGGTACTCACCAAAGTGAATGACACCGTAGAAGAGTTATCAGCTATGAAGCAGTCCCTAATGATCATCAGGAACAATCACCGAAGAATGCGATCTTGGACTCTTACATCATCAGGTATGGGCTCACTTAACAGCCCACTTATAGCATCCACGCTCAATGGACCTGTACAAACAGTCCTGCCCTTGAGCGCCTCAGCCGGAACTCCTAATAAGGATCGAATGGCAGTCAAGGTAATATCTGTCGTACATGGTATGGGATCCCCTCCAAACTATATACCTGTGACAAATCGCCAATCCATCGGCGTCATCATCACCTCACAGTCCAACAAATGGAGAGACTGAGTCTGGTGAAACCAGTGCTCAGATAATGCCCTGAGGTAACCCCAGGGACAACAACGGGGAAGGATGGAAAAGAACGCTATGAAGCCCCAACCATGCACAATCACTCTATAATCAGGATGCAGAGCCTGGTATATAGAGTGAATGCTTAACCAGTTCCCTCTAGGCTGTGTGAAGCTGGGAACCTGCATTACAAAGTAGATCAACATCAGAATCCTTACTCCTCATCAATAGGAAAAAGGGAAGATCAAAATCCAGCTGATACCTCATTTGCGTTCAAGTAAATCGAGGGGTGTCTGCTCAAATCACCCAGAAGCTCTGGGATCGACACCTGAATGCCTGGAAAATCCCTACGGGGAACATGTGCAGCAGGAGCAGGGTCCGCAACTGGAACATCCTCATCCTCATCCTCAATATCTGGCACGTCAACCCGGATAGGACGTATCACTGCCTCCGCCAAACGATGAGGCTGTCTAACAGAACGGAGCCGAGGCACTTCAGAAGCCCTCCTCCGCACAACTGAAGTGGTCCTGCGGGAACTACTCGGCTGATCCGGATCGATGTATCTAGACAACAAGTCTCCAAATCACCTCAGAAAGGGTATGGTAAATTCCAACATGGATCTTTTTAAAATGCGGTTTTATGACTACATGCATGCATTATTTTAACATACGTCTACAGTATAGTTAAAAATGCATGATTACCTAATGCCTACATTTTGGAATTTTTTTGCTATAGTCCCCTTTGTAAATAGGACTATCCATATGCACATAGGCATGACTAGGTGGCAATTCAGTAGCACACCTACCCAAAGTCATAAACATCCTATATGCATTAATATATCATAGTAAAAATACACTACAAGAAAAAGGCCTAACAACGACAAACACTATCAGCGACCGCACCATCGATCGCTGATATTAGTCATAGCGACCATCATTTGCGACCGTTAAGTAATCTAATCGCTATAATTTTAATAAATGACCAAATCGATCAATGATCGATCATTCGCTAGTATAAATTTGCCTCCAAAATTTTGGTGGAAATGTTGGCGCAAGGTTTTTTGTCGACCACTTAATATCTGCGATCGCATAAGCGGTCATTTGATAAGTCCATGTCATTAAAAATCGACCGCGCATCTTCGTCAGCCGATCAAACTTTATGTTAACAGATTCAGTCACTCGCTCGACACAGCAGACGCGAAAAAAGAGAGGGAGCTCAGACAGAGAGAAGAGGAAGAAAGGGGGGAGAAGAGAAGAAGGGAAGAGGCGTCACCACCGCCACCAGGTCCACCGCCCAGAGTGTCTCGGTTTATATATATATACTTCCCTTTCTCTCTCTCTTTTTCATATATGTATATTCTACATTGAAATTATTTCAATGAAACTTTTCAATTGTTATCATTTCTGATATTATCATTATGTGTTCATTGCTTTTGAGTTGAGTCTACTGCATTATTACTTTTTCCTCAATCTGATTTATGTGATGTAATTTGCAATGTAAAGAGGTTCTAGGAAAGGGGGCTTCCAAAAAAGGGGACTTTATTTGCAGTATAAAGAGGTTCTTCTTTTATTTTCAGTCAATTTGTATAGCCATCATATTATTGGTATTGATTAATTTTATATATTGCTTAGATATTGAAAAAAACATAAGCATGTTGATTTAAGAACATTGAAGAAATACAAAGGGGATGTTTTGGTCAAAATCATGAAAACCATGAATACAAAGTATATAGCAATTATTTGATGTAATAATATTTATAATGGAAGGCTTGGGGACTGTTAGTATAATTTAGTACTTAATCATGCCTAAAGTACATTATATGAACCGTTTTGGATGTGAAGAAGTTAGCTAACTGATACAAGCATGATAATGGATATAGGGTAATTTAATTATCATGATTTTAAAGTTGTTTGAATGCCTAAAGGTTTCTTTTGCCTACATGTGGACTGTTTATGAAATTATAGTCAAATTTATGCCTATATGAGAACTATTATAGCAAATTTTTACAACTGAAGTTTTAAGACAGTATGGAGCCCCTATATTGTCTACATATATCATTTAAAAGGTGTTTCTTAACTTAGTTGTGGTATGTGTTGTGTATTGACCAAATTTCATGTTTAAAAGTCATGAAAAATAAGCTTTAAGTGGCAACTAAGACCTATGTATAGAATTCCCATATCTGGACCATTTGGGCAAGTTTCAATAGTCATAATATGACATAAGTAAGCTACACAAGCTAAAGAAACCAAGCCTAAACTGTTTTGAGCATTAAACTTGTGAAAAATCACATTTTAAGCCCAAAAGTGGACTGTTTTGGGTGACCTTTAGTGCCTAATCTTATAAGACTATAATAAACTCATATAAAATTGCTAACTCATGCTTGTGATGATTCCTAATCATTACAATGACCAAAGCTACTAAGAAAATCAAGTTAGGATCTATTATCGAGCCTAAAGTGAGCTTTAATAGGTTAAAATTGGCTAGATGACCAAGTAAAGTGAGATGATGATAAAAGTAACCTTAGAAAACTAAAATACACATGCTTAGACTATCCAAGTAGCCAAAATTAGAGAAATGGAGAAGTGTCAAAAATAGTTTTTTGTGTAAAAGTGAGAAAACAAGCCAGTTTAAGCCCAATTTTGAGAAGCTTAAATGAAATGAAAAAGAAACCTAAACTTTGATTAAATTACCTTGATGTATGGATACAAAAAGAAAAGGAATTTCGATAGAGCTGAGGTAAGTTATTCTTAGGAATTTCGATATGCATTCGTATTCAACAATAAATGGGATTGAGCTGAATTGGTGTCAGTTAAAATATGTAGGATGACAACAATATACCATGCCTTTTGGGTAGTCGATCTCAAGCTGTGTAAATTTGTTTTGGCATGTATCCTTCTTCAATTCCCGAATAATCATATATGATGCACACTCATGTTATATATGTACATATACATCTATATGTATTTATAAGCATCATAAATGGGATTGAGTTGAATTGTAAATATCTAACAAGGAATACAATAATTCATGTCAACATAGGTACAGGTGGAATCATGGACCTCTATTGAGATCAGTAGTTGGATGGCACGACGAAAGTCAAGTGCCCAGATAGAGTGCTTCTGATTGAATTTAGAAATTTGGTTGCCAAGTGTTTTGGAGTATGCATATATTCACCTGGAATGTATGAATGGTAAGTCGCAGATACGATGTCCATGTTTGAAGTGTAAGAATGTAAATTATATGGACAGAGACATGGTAAACTATTATTTACTTGTTTCTGGGTTCATGAGAAATTACGAAGAATGCTGGTGGGCACATGGGCAGAGAAGAGATGGTGGCATCACTCAAGTACACTATTCGTGTAGTAGTACTCATTGTATGAATGAAATGGTTCATGATATTGCAGGGCCAGATTTTGATTGGGAACAAGGCAGAGAGCAACCTTTGAATTCTGATGCCAAAGACTTCTTTAAGTTGTTAGACGAGGGTAGCGAGCCATTGTGGCATGGTTGCACCAAACACACTACATTGTCTGCAGTGGCGACATTACTTAACATCAAGGCTGATCACAACATGAGCCGTGAGTGTTTCGAGTCGCTCTTGAAGGCCATTAAGAGTATGTTGCCTGACGGTGAGAAATTACCTGGTAACTATTACTTTTATAAGAAAATGGTGAAGAAGTTGGGTCTTGGATACCAAAAGATCGATGCATATCCTAATGATTGCATGTTGTTTTATAAGGAAAATGAACAGATGACAAGGTGCACGTTTTGCAGTCAAGATCGGTTTATGAAAAATCCTAAATTTTACGAATAAAGATTTAATTTTCTCGAAATATTTTTTTGAATATTATGGTGTGGATTTGAGATAATGTTATAATTGTGGGTAGTATTTATAAATTTTTCAAAGTATGCAAGTTGTTATATTATATTCGATTAGTCGGGGAATATTCGTTTTAGCAGCGAATATTCGTACAATGGAACAATCATTGGTGGACCCCTCAACGGAATTATTGTCGAATTGAGAAAACGACAAAAATATTTTATAAAAAAAACGGCGGAGGTGTTACTATTAAAACTGTTGAACTACCCGGTAGTAAAACTACAGTAATACGCATGGTTGCATAGTAGCACACGGTATTGATTATTGATGGTTACGTGAGAACTCACTCAGTTATACTCAATTATTGCTACAGTAATTGTTGCATCATATCTCTCATATTATTGATTCGATTATGTCAGTATCATCTGCATTATATGCTATATTATTAAATCAATAATTGAGACGACAAAGTTATTCATATTATTAAATTGCAATATTTACGATGTCTAGAAGTTCTGTCAAGGAGAGGTTTTGTCAACTAATTGTGCGCCAATAGGGAGAAATCCTTATTGGAATGCCCCTTCTTTCCTCGGAACAACCTTGTTGTTAAATATTGTGAGTTATAATATTAATGATGAATAAGTTCGTGTTGATTAAAGATGAATTTGATAGTTTCATTGTGTTGGGATTATTTGTGTTAGTAGAAATCGACATCTATTCCGATGATAATTGATGTCTGGAGGTTATATTGTTCAATCGGGTATTCGGAACAGTTTTTGTGTTGGAGTACTATTCACGAGTTACTATTCATGAGTTACTATTCACGAGTTACTATTCATGAGTTACTATTCACGAGTTACTATTCATGAGTTACTATTCACAAGTTACTATTCACGAGTTACTAATTCATGAGTTACTATTCACTTGAACAATATATTTCTTTTCGATCCAAATTATTTTTGGGTACAATATTATTCCATGAGGAGATGTGCTAATTTTTCAGACCGTTGGTTGAATTTATAATAGTAAATCAATATGGATCGTTGGTTTAAAGTTTTAATAGTAAATCAATATGGATCGCTGGTTTAAAGTTTTAATAGTGAATCAGTATGGACCGTTGCTTTAAGTTTTAATATGGACTGTCTGTTTAAAAGTAAATCAATCTAGACCGTTCATGAATTAGTTACTATTCAATCCATTCTCCTATAAATAGAAGCTCATTCCTTCATTATTTCTTACGAATTCATTGAAACTCTAGAAAGAGAAATTATTGAGAGAAAGAAGAAGAGTATTCTGTTACTTCACTACTTCTATATCCAGGTTTCTTCTTTATAAGGTAAGGGGTATTATTTCTTTTGTATTCATGAAGAGAACTTACATTATTCCATTCTTTATTATTACATTGGAATAACTCAGATCTGTGAGCTACCCTATACTTGGTGAAATTCTTACATTATTCCATTATTTATTATTACATTGGAATAACTTGTATCGTGGGTTACCCTATACTTGGTGAAATTCTTACATTATTCCATTCTTTATTATTACGTTGGAATATCACATTTATGCGTTTTCTGTGGGACCGTTAAAAGTCTTTATTATTACATTGGAATATATCACATCTGCATGCGTTTCTGTGGGACTGGTTCCGTTATTTATTATTCTATTGGAATAACCTGCTTGTGCGGTCTATCACATGCCTGGTGATTTCTTTTGTTATTCCATTCTTTATTATACTCAGTTGGTTAAAGTTTTAACTTCTATACTCCATGAAATTAGTGGAATATCCTTGATATTTGCGTTTCATCTAGTATCTTTTCATGGAAATATTCTTCTGAGCATTCTTGAATTTTACTCTACAAAGAAGTATCATGTTGACAATTTGGATGTTATTAGTTCCTGGATAAATTAATTCTTGAACTTGTTTTATTGAATTCTTATATCATTGTCATCATCCTCATGTTTATATTTTATTGAAAGTCATCTGTGGCCTGTAGTGCATAGATGGACTTGGTATGATTATGACCAGGGATTATTCGGTATAATCATGACTGTAATGTTACAAATGATGTGGTAAAAGTCCTCATTGGCCTGTAATGCATTGATGGACTGTTGTTGGCATGATCATGACCATTGATGAATACATGAATATCCTTGGCCTATAGGGCATGGATAATTTGTGGTCGTGATACTAATGAATATACTTGGCCGTAGTGCAGGGATGATGTGGATTATTTATTAAGCTGAGACTCAGCGATAAAGTGATGAAAAACTTTTTAAATCATAAAAGATAGTAGATTCTATTCTCTACTTGACTCTTTTAATGGATTGCTTATTCCGCTACATTTAAACTTGTAGTCTATTGTATTTTATCAGTTTAACATTGTTGAATGCTAATGATAATTTATCCTGCATTATCTTAGTCATAATATTTCTTACTGGGCTAGTTGAGCTCACCCTTTCTTTCATTTCGATCTCTTGAAAGAAATGAGAACGTAGCAAGGACTAGTCGGGGAACGGAGTGATGGTCCAGATAATAGCATTAGTAGTCCTCACTATTCTATGAAATAGTGTGATAATAATTATAATGAGGTCTTATTCTGAGAGTGGATATTGTCTAGAAGACAATATTTGTATTAAAACTCACAGCTCTTGTTGTATATTTAAGATTGTATTTGTATTCTGTACCATGTATTTGGAGACTCAAGATGGGTGATGTATACCTATTTTAGGGGCATCACAGTTTGTATCAAAGCTTAGGGATATTATCCCTGGCTAAGATCTGAGATAAGAACTAGGAGGGGAGAGATGGGAAATTCCTTCGCTAGTATGACCTACATAAGTTTATTTGTTATTTAATTGGTCGGTCATAGTATAGGGATAATATGTGATATGTTAATTAACCCTTGTTTTGTGGCATTATTTGAAAATGGCATCCGAGAATGTTGAGAATAGTAATGGAGCACATGAGACCATTGAGTCTCCACAGACCAATAATCAGGATAATATGCATCAAGAAGGCGACAATCCTCAGGAAAACAACAACACTGACCAAATGATGAACAATGGAATGTTCCGAGGCTTCATTCAATTCATGAAACATCGGTAGAAACGGCTCATCCGAGAATCACGGTGGAAACACTCGGCAACTCTCGGGACGGTCACCGCTTAAACGATTCAAACTAAGCTGGGACCACCGGAGTTTTTGGAGAGCCAAAACCACTTAAGGCGGAGACATGGATAAAGCGAGATCTACAAGATATTTGATGTCTTGGGATGCTCGGAGAGAGCAAGGGTTCCTTTGCCACCTTCATGTTGTGAGTAGAGGCAGATTACTGGTGGGAATCTGTAAAGCGTACTCAACCTGCCGCACTAAAGATGACTTGGGAGAAGTTCCAAGAATTGTTCAATGACAAGTACTTTCCCGAAAGTATTCGTCACATGAAAGAGGTAGAATTCATCAAGTTGGAGCAAAATAACATGACCGTGTCGCAGCACGAAGCCAGGTTTGCTGAGTTGTCCCGGTTTGCATCCCATTTGGTTATTAGTGAGGAGAGAATGACGCGAATGTTTCTAAGAGGTTTGAAACCCAAGATACGTCAATATCTTTTATCTCATAAACTATGTTTGTATTCAGATGTTGTTAATAGGGCTTAGTTATTGGAGCGCGAAAATGAGTCAACCCAACCAAAAGAGAGCAGCCGGCAAAATGATAATACCAGTGATAACAGTCATCGAAGCGGTGACAATAAGCGAGGAGGGAATCAACATGCCAGAAATGGTAACCACTTCAGTGGTAATCATGTCCAAAACGATAAGAATGGATATTTCAAGAAGAGAAGATTCAACAATGATGGAAAGACGTCAGCATCAGCACCTGTCGTTAAGGAAGGAGAACGACCACCTATCATATGCTTCAAATGTGGAGGAGAGGGACACATCAGTCCAAACTGCGCGATGCCATCCAAAGCATGTTACAATTGTGGAAGAGAAGGACACCTAGCACGATTTTTTCTTTCACCGAAGACAAGTTCAGCTAGGATGGAGGCACCAAAGGCCGTCTTAGAAAAGTCAAAACCGGTAGTGCAAGGGAGAGCATTTTTTGTGACTTCTCAAAAAGCGAGTAACCCAAACGAAGTTAGCACGGGTTAGTTAATTATAAATTCTTGCGAAGTCTATACCTTATTAGATACCTATTCTACCCATTCTTTTATCTCTCTTGCTTGCGCTCAACGTTTAAATTTGACTCTGGAGAAGTTAGACTTTGACTTATTGCTTGAAACTTCATTAGCAGAAACGTTCGTTACCTCCACTGTTTATTAATCTTGTTTGATTCAAATCGACACTTTCACGTTACCTGTCGATCTTATCTATTTGAAAATACTTGCATTTGATGCGATTTTAGAAATCGATTGGTTAACTACTCATTATGCTTTTCGTAAGGTTGTTAGCTTTTATATTCCTAACCAACGTGTTATGCGAATTCAAGCAACCAAACCATTAAAGTAAATCATTGTCATATCAAGTCATAAGTAAAGAACCCCGATCCTTTCATTGTTGACTTCCTTGTGTGGAATGCACCAAAGCCAGACTTTCTGTAGGCGACGCCGTGAATGACGATGGCAAGTTAATAGGTATCAATGTGGCGTACTATCCAGGTCTTGGATGAGAGTCATAGTTTTAAATGATATTTCTATTGTTAATAAATTTCCTGACAAATTCTTGAAGAGTTATTGGCCTACCCCAGAGCGTGAAATCAAATTTTGTACTGACCCCAGTTCAAAACCTTATTTTTAAAACCCTTAAATATTTCTTCAACTAAAACGAACGTAACATGCCCCAAAGACGTTGGCTTGAGCTGTTGAAGATTACGATCATACCATTCAATATCATTGTGGAAGAGTGAACGTGGTAGCTGATGCGTTGAGTAGAAGATCATATGTGTTTACGAGTGCGATGTTGTTAACACAAAGACCCATTTCGTATAAATGATGATGATAAAGTTAAAGACTTTAGGGACCCACATGAAGATAACGAATATATGATTATAATCGACTTTAATCGATAAAGTTAAAGCCGCTCAAGCTACATATACTCAGAGCTGATGAATGTGAAGAAGAAGGTTCAAGAGGAAGTTATTCTAGAAGCAAGAATCGACGAAGAGAGGAAATCTCAACCCTCGATTTAATTGGCCCATTTGAAATCCTCGATCGAGTAGGAACTATGGCTTATAGACTCGTTTTACTGCCAAATATGTTGTGCGTTCATAACGTTTGTCACGTATTGGTGTTATGTAAATATGTGGACGACCCGAACTACATTATTGATTTAGAACCGGACGAGATAGAGGATAATTTAACGTATGAAGATGTACCTGTTAAAATCCTAGAATATATTATACGCTTAAAGGTTATACCTCAAGAGTTAGAATCTGACGAAGTGTACTCATCTGTTCGGCATATCAGGTACGCACATAAATTTCTAGGGAGAAATTTCATAACGAGGGGAGATTGTAAAATCCCAAATTTTAATTTTCTCGAAATATTTTTTTGAATATTATGGTGTGGATTTGAGATAATGTTATAATTATGAGTAGTATTTATAAATTTTGCAAAGTATGCAATTTGTTGTATTATATTTGATTGGTCGGGGAATATCCGTTTTAGCAGGGAATATTCGTACAACGGCACAATCATTGGTGGACCCCGCAACGAAATTATTTTCGAATTAAGAAAATGACAAAAGTATTTTATAAAAATAACGGTGGAGGTGTTACTGTTAAAACTGTAACACTGTATTGATTATTGATGGTTACGTGAGAAATCACTCAGTTATACTCAATTATTGCTACAGTAATTGCTTCATCATATCTCTCATATTATTGATTCGATTATGTCCGTATGATCTGCATTATATGCTATATTATTAAATCAATAATTGAGACGACAAAGTTATTCATATTATTAAATTGTAATATTTACAATGTCTATAAGTTCTATCAAGTAGAGGTTTGGTCACCTAATAGCGCGCCAATAGAGAGAAATCCTTATTGGAAAGCCCCCTCTTTCTTGGGAACAATTTGGTTGTTAAATATTGTGAGTTATAATATTAATGATGAATAAGTTCGTGTTGATTAAAGATGAATTTGATAGTTTCATTGTGTTGGGATTATTTGTGTTAGTAGAAATCGACATATATTCCGATGATAATTGATGTCTGGAGGTTATATTGTTCAATCGGGTATTCGGAACACTTTTTGTGTCGGAGTACTATTCACGAGTTACTATTCATGAGTTACTATTCATGAGTTACTATTCACGAGTTACTATTCACGAGTTACTATTTATGAGTTACTATTCACGATACATCACCCATCTTGAGTCGCCAAATACATGGTACAGAAAACAAATACAATCTTAAATATACAACAAGAGCTGTGAGTTTTAATAAAAATATTGTCTTCTAGACAATATCCACTCTTAGAATAAGTCCTCATTACAATTATTATCACACTATTTCATAGAATAGTGAGGACTACTAATGCTATCATCTGGACCATCACTCCGTTCCCCGACTAGTCCTTGCTACGTTCTCATTTATTGAAGAGAACAGTGAAAGAAAGGGTGAGCTCAACTAGCCTAGTAAGAAATATTATGACTAAGATAGTGCAGGATAAATTATCATTAGCCTTCAACAATGTTAAACTAATAAAATACAATAGACAACAAGTTTAACTGCAGCGGAATAAGTAATCCATTAAAAGAGTCAAGTAGATAATAAAATCTACTATCTTTTATGATTTAAAAAGTTTTTCATCACTTTTATCGTTGAGACTCAGCTTAATAAATAATCCACATCATCCCTGCACTACGGCCAAGGATATTCATTAGTATCACGACCACAAATTATCCATGCACTACATGCCAAGGATATTCGTGTATTCATCAATGGTCATGATCATGCCAACAACTGTCCATCAATGCACTACGGGCCAATGAGGACTTTTACCACATCATTTGTAACATTACGGTCATGATTATACCGAACAATCGCTGGTCATAATCATACCAAGTCCATCTATGCACTACAGGCCACATATGACTTTCAATAAAATATAAACATGAGGATGATGACAATGATATAAGAATTCAATAAAATAAGTTCAAGAATTAATTTATCCAGGAACTAATAACATCCAAATTGTCAACATGATACTTCTTTGTAGAGTAAAATTCAAGAATGCTCAGAAGAATATTTCCATGAAAAGATACTAGATGAAGCGCAAATATCAAGGATATTCCACTAATTTCATGGAGTATAGAAGTCAAAACTTTAACCAACTGAGTATAATAAAGAATGGAATAACAAAAGAAATCACCAGGCATGTGATAGAAGCGACGCAGGCGAGTTATTCCAACAGAATAATAAATAACAAAACCGAAGTCCCACGTGAAAACGCATGACATGTGATATTCCAGCGAGAATAATAAAGATGGAACCAGTGTCGGCGTAAAACACACAGACGCAGGATATTCCAATGAGAATAATAAAAGCGAAATGTGTCCCAAAAGCGCATGCATGTGATATTCCAACGAGAATAATAAAAGGCGGAACCGGTCCCGGCGTAAAATGCATGCAGACGGATATTCCAATAGAATAATAAAGAATGGAATAATGAAGAATTTCACCAAGTATAGGGTAGCAGCGTATCTGAGTTATTCCAATGAATAATAAATAATGGAATAATAGAAGAATTTCACAAAGTATAGGGTAGCCCGCGTATACAGGTTATTTCAACAAAATAATAAAGAATGGAATAACAGAAGTTCTCTTCATGAATACAAAAGAAATAATACCCCTTACCGTATAAAGAAGAAACTGGATATAGAAGTAGTGAAGTAACAGAATACTCTTCTTCTTTCTCTCTATAATTTCTCTCTCCAGAGTTTCAATGAATTCATAAGAAATAATGAACGAATGAGCTTCTATTTATAGGAGAATGGATTAAATAGTAACTAATTCATGAATGCTCCAGATTGATTTACTTTTAAACGGACGATCCATATTAAAACTTAAAGCAACGGTACATATTGATTCACTATTAAAACTTTAAACCAGTGATCCATATTGATTTACTATTATAAATTCAACCAATGGTCTGAAAAATTAGCACATCTGCTCATGGAATAATATTGTACCCAAAAATAATTTGGACCGAAAAGAAATATATTGTTTGGGTGAATAGTAACTCGTGAATAGTAACTCATGAATAGTAACTCGTAAATAGTAACTCGTAAATAGTAACTCGTGAATACTAACTCATGAATAGTAACTCGTGAATAGTAAGTCGTGAATAGTAACTCGTGAATAGTACTCTGACACAAAAAGTGTTCCGAATACCCGATTGAACAATATAACCTCCAGATATCAATTATCATCGGAATAGATGTCGATTTCTACTAACACAAATAATCCCAACACAATGAAACTATCAAATTCATCTTTAATCAACACGAACTTATTCATTATTAATATTATAACTCATAATATTTAACAACCAGGTTGTTCCCAGGAAAGAGGGGGCTTTCCAATAAGGATTTCTCCCTATTGGCGTGCAATTAGGTGACCAAACCGTTCCTTGACAGAACTTCTAGACATTGTAAATATTACAATTTAATAATACGAATAACTTTATCGTCACAATTATTGATTTAATAATATAGCATATAATGCAGATGATACTGACATAATCGAATCAATAATATGAGAGATATGATGCATCAATAATTGTAGCAATAATTGAGTATAACTGAGTGATTTCTTACGTAAGCATCAATAATCAATACCGTGTGCTAGTATGCAACCATGCGTATTCATCGTACTTTTACTCTTAGGGTAGTTCAGCAGGTTTTAACGATAATACCTAAATAGTTATTTTTATAAAATATTTTCGTTATTTTCTCAATCCGACAATAATTCCGTTGCGGGGTCCACCAATGATTGTGCCGTTGTACGAATATTCCCTGTTAAAACGAATATTCCCCGACCAATCGAATATAATACAACAACTTCCATACTTTGCAAAATTTGTAAATATTACCCACAATTATAACATTATCTCAAATCCACACCATAATATTCAAAAAAATATTTCGAGAAAATTAAATCTTTATTTGTATAATTTGGGATTTTACAGATTTACCAAGAGCAGATGCTTCATAGTCAAACTATAATAAATGTGGAGGACGACAATGAAGTAATCCAGTTAGATGGTGGAGATGAACCACATGAATTAGATCCTGAGTCAATACTTGTGTCAGATGACATTGATACTGAGGAGGAAGAGTTATTAACTGAATCTTACACTGAATCTGAAGCAGATGATAGTTATGAATCTGCAACACGTATATAAGGTGATTCGGAATCAGACATTGACACTTGAACAATTGAAATGTATGTTTAGCATTACATGTTTTTTATATCATTGTCATGTTTACGTACTAAACTATTTAAATACAAATTTTGTTTATTGTCATTTTATATTCATATATATACATGTTTATATCACTGTCATGTTTATGTACTAAACAATTTAAATGCAACTTTTGTTTATTGTCATATTATATTCATATATATACATGTTTATATCACTTTCATGTTTATTGTCATATATACATGTAATCAAATATGACTCATAATAACATCTTGAAATTTGTAATATACAGATGGCTTCTGAAGCAGCGTAGAAAAAGCGTGGCTTGGGTAGGGGGCCTAATCATGTACCCAAGGCCCCTACTAATCCGGATGATCGGATTCTTATTCAGATTCGCCCTCCTTCGAATAGCACGTACGTCCTGCATATATCATTTATATATAAGCATTTAAGATTTCATTTATTGTATATTGGTAATGTTTTTATTGATATTATATTGGTAACGTATATGGGTCTGAATTTTTTACTACTTTAATTTACATTCAATTGTTATTTTTTTGGTCTTATTGTATTGAAAATTTGTATATTTCTCTTGGTTTATGTCTTGGGTGCCTAGAAATGTCCATATATGCATGCCATCGTGCATGTGGCTAGTCTATATTGTAGGGGAGACTCTGGCGAATTCTTTTTAAGTATTATAAGTATAAGTTTGAAAAATGTTCATAAGTATTATAACTTAGATGTAAATTGCTTTAATATATGCTAATTGATATATTTATTATATTGATTTTTTAGATAATAAGATTGTCAAGTGCATATCATAGCTGTGTTTAGAGAATTGGCCTACACCTGTCGCCCACAAGGATGCTGTTTGGACAGAATTTCAGGTATATTTTTTTAAATTATGATAGATAATATTAATATAATATTCAAAGGATAATTATTTAGTAATGCTATTATTGTTGTTTTATTTGCAGAAACGGTATAGATGGGAGGACGTGTAGGCTTCAGTGATACAGACATTATTCTGGTAGAAGTGCGCGGTCCGCACCAAAGATAATTTGAACAAAGAAAGACAAAAAGCCCTTCACAATGTCGAGATCGACCATCCATGTGACGCCCCCAAAAATAGGTATACATCACCTATTTTGAGTCGCCAAATATATGGTACAGAATACAAATACAATCTTTAATATATAACAAGAGAGCTGTAAGTTTTAATACAAATATTGTCATCTAGACAATATCTACTCTCAGAATAAGTCCTCATTACATTTATTGTCACACTATTTAACATAATAGTGAGGACTACTAATACTATCATCATACGGATTTGTCACTCCGTTCCCCGACTAGTCCATTGCTACGTTCTCATTTCACAAGAGAAAACGGTGAAAGAAAGGGTGAGCTCAACTAGCCTAGTAAGAAATATTATGACTAAGATAATGCAGAATAAATTATCATTAGCCTTGAACAATGTTAAACTGATAAAATACAATAGAAATCAAGTTTAACTGCAGCGGAACAAACAATCCATTAGAAGAGTCAAGTAGAGAATAAAATCTACTATCTTTTATGATTTAAAAGGTTTTTCATCACTTTTATCGCTGGGACTCAGCTTAATAAATAATTCACATCATCCCTGCACTACGGCTAAGGATATTATTTAGTATCACGACCAAGAATTATCCATGCACTACGGGCCAAAGATAATTGTGTTTTCATCAACGGTCCTGATCATGCCCTAAAACAATTCATCTTTTGCACCCTTGGTCAAGAAGAGAATCCATAGCCATAATCATACCAAAAGCGTCCATCAATGCACTACGGGCCGATGAGGACTTTTTCCACATCATTTGTAACATTACGGTCATGATTATACCGAATAATCCTCGGTCATAATCATACCAAGTCCATTTATGCACTACAGGCCACAAATGACTTTCAACAAAATTTAAACATGAGGATGATGACAATGACATAATAATTCAATAAAATAAGTTCAAGAATTAATTTATCCAGAAACTAATAACGTCCAAATTGTCAACATGATACTTCTTTGTAGAGTAAAATTCAAGAATGATCAGAAGAATATTTCCATGAAAAGATACTGGATGAAGCGTAAATATCAAGGATATTCCACTAATTTCATGGAGTATAGAAGTCAAAACATTAACCAACTGAGAATAATAACGAATGGAATAACAAAAGAAATCACTAGGCATGCGGTACTTCGCATAGACAGGTTATTCCAATAGAATAATAAATAACGGAACCAGATCAGGCGTAATATGCACCGACAGGATATTCTAACACAATAATAAAGAATGGAAAATAACAAGAGAAATCACCATGCATGCGGTACTTCGCATAGACTGTAACATTCCAGAATTTTTATTGTTATATTAAATATTTATTGAAATATTTAAGTATTTTATGGATGTGTTTATTGTTAAATAAATAATTGTTCAAATTTGATTCAATTTGGTTAACTATTTGTTAAATAAATAATTAAGGAAATTAATTATTTTATGCTAATTTAATTTAATTATTAAGTTAGAGAGTTTGATTAGTTGAATTATTATTCTTTTATTTGAATTTGTAATTAAAAGACGTGTTAGTAAATTAAATAAAGTTATAATTATATAGAAAATTATAATTTTGTGGTATTAGTTTATGTGATGTAGTGATTTAATAAATGGTTATAAAGTGTAACAAATAACCTTTTATAAAGTAGTAATTAAAATAACTTAAAGGGGTTTTAATTCAGTTTTGCCAAATAAGGCCTAATGCCTATTTGGTCTTTAATCTAATTGTGCTTTACCAAACAAGGTGTAAGGGTTAATAGGTTATTTTTAGTTTGTTAACCAAACAAGCCTTATGACTTTTGATTTTCAAATCTATTATAACTGATACAGTTATATTAATATTTATGTTATATAATTAGTACATATTATATTATATACGTTATTTTGTTAGTACGCTAGTTAGTGTTAGGAAGAAAAAAACTCAAAGGAAGAAGAAGAGAAGAAGAAGAAAAGTGAGAGAGAAAAGAAGAAAGGAAGAAAGGCTAGAGAATTGGAAAAAGGAATTGGAGAAACGCTTGATAATCAAAAGGATAACTATCATCTTCTACAAGCAAGGTATTCTTCTACCCTTTTTAAGTTTTAAAAGTTTTAGTTTTCTCTTCTCCTATTTCTCTGTAAAATTCTTGTGATAGGATAAATTGTTGATTGTATGTGTATTTATATGATCAACTAGTGATTTTAAAACTATTTTTATAGGTTATATATGCTTATAGTCAATGAATTGATGTTATGAATGTGGTTTGTGAAGAAAAATATTTTACAGAGAGTTTATGTGAATGAATATGGGTTAATTTAAAGGTGGAATTGAGGGCTAATTAGTTGTGTAGTTCATAAATTGGCTATTTAAATTGATAGAGTATGTATTAATATTGATAAAGATGTTTTGAATTAACTGTTTTGGTTGAAAAACAAAAATATAGTGTTGATTTTCATTAAAAACATCAAAAAGTGAGTTTTTTTTTATCAAAAACAGTGAAATTGGATGTTTTAAATTTGTTGTTTATGTTGTTGTATGGGTAGAAACATGTTAGGAGTTCTTAAATTATGTTTACTTGTAGTCTTTGTATGAATTACATGTGAATTATACTTTTAGATACGAGCTTGTATGCCAAAATTGGCTTTTTCTTATCTTTATTCTTAGAAATTTATCGATCAAATCATGAGTTTAGGCGTTAACGTGATCCAATAGATTCATTTTAGTGTCAAGAAGACTTGCCACGCCGCAGCAAGTGTGGCCTTAGAAGCTTTATTCTCGAGTCATGGCATCTTATCTGCATACAATACCATACCATAGCCTTGCATGATCTGAGTTAGCGAGAATATTTGGTTCGATTGTTAATTTTGTACTCAAATGTTAAGAAATTGTTATGTGATGATAGTAGGACTGTAAAATGTTGATGTTAGTTTTTCTATACTATGAATAAGTATGTTATTAACAATTAACTTATGTTATAACTTGATTATATGATTAAATAATCAAACCTATATGATGTATAGTTAGTTGAATTTGTAAAGTAGTAGTGACTAACTATGTCATGATGATATATATATATATATATATACATATAGGGTATTGTGATCCGAATTGATTCAGTTTAGCCTACGAGCAAGGCAAGTTTTCTAATTCTTTATCTTGTTGAACTATTTATTGTTTCAATTCGATTACCTTGTAAATGTTGCAAACTTTCTAAACTTTGGTTTGATGTTGACAAGTTATTCTTGTATTTAACTTGTTGTTTAGCATGCCCGAATATATTTGAATAGTTTATCGTTCATATTTCCATGCATGCTTAGTATTCAATTCTAAATAACCTTGGCTTAATATTGTTCAAGCAAGGTGTGTTATAGTTATTCAAGTTGTATGCTATTAGATTATTCCTAAAGCATGATTTTAATTTACCATGACTATTCAATTACGAGTATTTTATAATATGATGTTATTAGTATTAATTCAACTAGTCCTCTAGTTGATGATCGTTGAACTTCAAATTACCCTTTAAAGCTTATCCAAACCAAACTCTCTTTGGTGCGGACTTGTACTCTAAATACTGAGATGAACAACCCTATTATTAGGGGGTAACTTAAGCGTGGCGTTAAATGTTTGTGCACAATACATGGTACGAAGGGTTGATCCACCTAAGTACGAGGAGTCCTTATAGTCTTATGACTGTTAAAGTTGGAGTTGAAAGATTACTCACAACTGTGGACATAGTTCATGGTCTTATGACCCTCAGTTATGTTTATTCCATACATTGGATTTCAGTTCCTGATTATCATTGTTAGAGTACTATCTAGTTTTTGATGAGCCTATTTATTGGCAGTTATTATTGTTATTCTTCTGTTGATTTGTTATTTTATCCAGTGAGCAATTGTTTTGCTCACTCTTGTATATTTATAAACTCATTGCGGCTAAAGTGGAGAAGGTAGATGAACCTTCAACTAGCAAAGGAAAGGGAAAATTGTACAAGTGATGCTGATTTGTACTTTTATTTATTGTGATGATCTTAGACTTCTTAATAATGATGTTATGTAATAATTTTAAATTCTGCATTTGAATGATTGTATTTAAAGGTTAGACAACCTGGGAGATTTTATTATGTAACCCTTTAATGGGAAATGTTTTTTTATTTATCCAGTTTTATTGTGATTGGGTAGTTAGATATGAATGTTTGATTAAGTGAACACAAAATCCTGTGGGAATGAAGTACCTTGGGTTTGGGGGTGTCACAAGTTGGTATCAAAGCCTTAGGTTATGAACCTTAGGTGGGGGAAAAGCCTTAGGAAGTAACCTTCAAAAAGATAGTAATGATAAAATCTTATCGAGTTTTAAGGAAGAAGTAATAAAACACTTATGTGCTTATGTGTTTATAACTTATGTGCTCGTGAGAGTCGAGTAGTAATGATTAGTAATTAAAACATAAACTTTGGTTGACAGGATGTCTAATATAGGAGGATCCAGTCAAGCTAGGGATGAGGAGCCTCGAGATATTCAGGTAGTTTGGGAACAATTACTGCCACGGGAAATAGTTCCGTTGGTCGTGATAGTTGAAGCGGAGAGAGAGTACCTGATGAGGATGATGAGATAGAGACAGACGAGGAGGATTCCTTGGAGCTGCCACAGACGGATGAAGAGGACGAGGAGGAAAGGATTCCACTTAACTCGATAGCTGGCCATATATACGATGAGGTGCATGACCGTAACGTGGAACTTCAAGATACTGTCGAGGAATTGCAAGAGATAGTAGTTAAACAACAAACCCCGATGGCACAGAAGGACGACGAGATCCAGGATCGGGAAGAATGATTGAACAATGTTGAAGAGAACTTGGTTCACACTAAAGAAGAGAACGACCAAATGAGAGCAGAGAATGCAGCGTTGAAGAGCAAGTTGAGAGAAGAGTCTGCAAAAAGGGTAAGAGCCGAAAACACGTACGAGGAAGCTGATCAACTGGCCGAAATAGCAGAGGGAGATGCACAAACAAAGAGAATGAAGATGCAGGAAATGGATAACGTATTCAACATCGCGATCAATCAAGCTCAGGATTGGGTCATGGGTTACCCAATTCAGTTTGAGACGCTACCCTCGTACATACTAGATCGTCAAACCATGTTCCGAATTATAGAAGAAGAGCGTCGTAAGGCTTTGCAGTATCTTAATAGAACAACTTAGGAAGTGTACTTAATTTATGATTTATGTTATGATAAGTATTATGTAAATCCCACGTGTTATGCAACTTATGGGATATGATGATGATGTCCTAAAACTTTAGTAGTTCAGGAAAATAATGTAAGTAGCAGTGATGCTATTTATATGATGTTTTCAAAGAATTAAGTCTGAATAAGAGTTATTATCTTCTTCTATCCAAAGTGTTATGTGTTATGTGGTGATTACTTTTATGGAGGCAAGTTAATTAGAAATTACTTGAAAGAGTTGAGTAATAATCTAATGAGTGTATTTTTAGCAGAAAATGCCTCCAAGATGTCAACCACCCCGTCAGAGAACCGCTGAAGGAACCAATAATGATAATCTTTGAAGCTAACCCTGCTCAAAGTGACTAGTGGCGTTCTTGTGGGTGCCTTTGCAAAATCAACCACATAATCAACCTCAGAACCAAGGTGCTACGTTTAAGGACTTCAAGGCGGTTGGACCACCAGAATTCCGTGGATCCATGAATCTAGTTGAAGCACAAACCTGGATCATGGAAATTGAGAAGGTTTTTGATGTGGCTAGGGTAGAGGATAACCAGAAGACTATTTTTGCAACATTCATGTTGAAAGAAGAGGCTAGTTATTGGTGGCAGGCCAATAAAACTCGGGAGGGACCAGGAATTATGACTTAGGAAAGGTTTAAGGAGATTTTCATCGAGACCTATTTCCCAGAGAGTTCAAAAATCCAGTCAGAAGTACAATTTTTAGAACTGAAGCCGGGAACGATGACGGTGTCAGAGTATGTCGTAAAATTCAACGAGTTAGCGAGGTTTGCGCCATACCAAGTCAGCACAGATGAACGTAAGGCGAAGAGGTTTGAATAGGGACTGAAGCCCTGGTTGTTTAGTAGGGTTTCCTTATTCTAGTTGAAGATTTTTGTAGCCGTAATGGAAAAGGCCATTCTCGCTGAAGGTGGTGGCGAGGCGGTAACCAAGTTCAATCAGGAACAGAAAAAGAAGAAAAATGAAGTGGAGGTGGTGGTGGTAGTAGTGAAAATGGTAATAATAACCTGAAAAGAAAGTGGAATGGAAATGTGGGTGCTGGGAATCAACAAGGTAGCCAGCAGAATAAGAAGTTTGAAGCATGTGCTATATGCGGGAAGTTTCACAAGGGTGTATGTTTAATGGGGAAACGAGGGAGGAAGCAGTGGAGGTACATGGGCCATTATTGAATGAAAGCGACATCAACCAAAACCCACGGAGAATCTTCTTCAACATGGTATGCAAGATCTTTGTGCAATCAAAGGATGTGGTGTCAGGTATTATCCCAATAAATGATATTGATGCTTATATATTATTTGATACGGGTGCTACTTGGTCATTTATATCTGATGAATTTGCTATGAGATTAGGATTGCCTTGTGAAGAATTGAATTTCCCTATGAACATAGAAATCGCGAATAAGGAAGTAATTCATGTTAGGTTTGTATACAAGAACTGTAGGGTGAACATTAAGGGAAATATCTTGATGGTAGATTTAATTTCGATTAGGCTTGGAGAGTTTGATTTTATTTTGGGAATGGATTGGTTGTTCAATTATGGAGCAATAATTGACTGCCAATAGAAATGTGTAAACCTTATGACTTCGTCAAAGGTAGTTTTTAATGGTAGCAAATCCCCTAGACAAATGAGATGTCTGACGATTATGCAGGCTAAGAAGTTGTTGAGTCAAGGCTGTGTGGGTTATTTAGCTTACATAGTTGATACTCAGAAGAAGGGTGTGAAATTGGAAGAAATACCAGTGGTTAGGGAATTTGTGGACGTGTTTCCAGAGGATTTGCCAGGACTTCCACCTGATAGAGAAATCGAGTTTGTGATCGACTTATTCTTTTAATTTGTGTAATTCATTAAGGATGATTTGTGTAATTCATTAAGGATGCTTTTTCAATTATTGTTGGTTTTAATTTTCGTTATGAACTAATTTCTTTTATTAAGATTCCAATGGAACCTTTTATAATTATGAATTGATTATTTGATTTATTCCAATTATTTATGTTGAAGTGAATTGTTCATCTTGCTTTGTGCTTATTGATTAATTATCTGGCCAATAATTACCTTGTTACTCTAGAAGGAATTGAGAGAGGAATTCTAGGGTTAGAACTAGGCATGGTGACATTTGACTTAGTTATTTGCACAGTGAATAATTAGGTTTGTGAATAGAATGAGAATATCTATTTCTTAGAATGTAACACATAAAGAATTGGGATTGAAAGCGAGTTTAATTCAATTGTTTTACATAGAGATATAGCAAAATTAACTTGGATTAAATAGAAGGCAAATGATCACTTGAGAAAGGGCTTTTGGCATTTGAGAATTCTGTTAACAATTAGGTGAGACATAATAATTGGGATAATTGAATAATTGATTTATAATTCATAATTGGGGATATTGGAGTCTTAATCCTTGTTTATCTGAATTCGATCAAATCCTAGTTTGTTTATTTATTTTCTTTTAGAATAATCTATTTGCTTTGTTTAATTTAGTTTTCTTAAATAAAGAAAATCACAATTATTGGTTGTTTAAATAAAATTGAATTGATATAGTACTAGTAGTTGGAGTTTATTAATTAGAATTCTCCGTGGGATCGACACTCTATTTTATCAACTGTATTACTTGTTGACTATGTATACTTGCATGTTAGCTTTGATTGTGAAATCAACCAACAAGTTTTTAAGCGTAGTTATCGGGGACTTCTTTGTTAATATTAATTCCATATTAGTTATAATCAATTCGGTCTTAATTTAAGCGTTACTTATTTTCTTCTTGTCTTTTTGCAGAATTCTTTGTTGGTGTATGCACACTAGATCAAGGCGAGAAAGGAACTTTTTCCTTATATAGGCGAGATTGATAGGAAGTTAGGAAAGTGCAATCGACTAGTGCAAGATATCCGAGGAAGAAAAAGCTGGCGAACAAGAAATTCCAGTGAACATGGCAGGGAACGATCAGAAATCACTTCGGGACTATGCCATGCCGAATGTCACAGATATACCGTCGAGTATTAGGAGGCTGACAATCAATGCTAACAGTTTTGAGATTAAACTAGCAACAATTCAAATGCTTTAGAATCAATGTCTGTTTGGGGGTAGTTCGTTAGATGATCCGAATGAGCATATCTTAAGTTTCTTGGAAGTTTGCGACACCTTCAAATTCAATAATGTATCGGAAGATGCTACAAGGTTGAGGATGTTCCCGTTTACCTTGAAAGACAAAGCGCGAAGTTATCTACACTCTCAACCTCCTAGTTCAATCACCACCTGGGACGACTTAGCTAAAAAATTTCTAGCTAAGTTTTTCCCACCAGCGAAGTCGATAAAACTACGGAACGATATTCATACCTTTGCACAATTTGATTTAGAATAGTTATATGAGGCATGGGAAAGGTTTAAGGATATGCTCCGTTAAGTATCCTCACCACGGAATTCCGCAGTGGATGCAGTTAGGGATATTTTGTGATGGTTTGCAAGCGTCCATGAGGGCTAGTATAGATACAGCAGTAGGAGGAGCAATCATGTCAAAGAGTTTTGACGAGGCATATCATTTGTTAGAGACAATGGCCACCAACAACTATCAGTGGCCCATGACTAGGTCTAATCCTCCGAAAACTACAGGAAAGTATGACGTAGACGCGATGATAGCATTACAATCACAAGTGGCCGCAATGTCTAAGCAAATGGAATTATGGCATCCTCTATCCACACAACAGGTAGCGATGGTTTGTGAAATTTGTGTTGGGGGTCATACTATAGATCAATGTGCCATAAATGCTAAATTAGTACAATTTGTAGGGAGCTACAGTCGATCTACCAAACCCTATCTGAATCAAAATGTATATAATCCAGGTTGGAAAAATCATCCGGGGTTTTCATGGAGTAACAACTAAGCTGCAGCTCAAGTGCCAAGACAACAAAACACATCCGGGTTTCAAAATCAGACACAACAATCAGAGAGGAAGTCAAGTTTGGAAGAAACCATGGAAAGATTTATTAAAGCTTCGGAAAAGAAACTCGAAGAACATGAAAAGAAACATAATCAAACCGAGCTGAATATGCAAAGCCTAAATGCGTCGATCAAGAATCTGGAAAATCAAATGGGACAAATAGCATATGCATTGAATAACCGACCACTTGGAACACTTTCGAGCGATACAGAGAAAAACCCGGGCAGAAATGAGCATTGTAAGGCGGTAACTATATGAAGTGGAAAAGAATTACAAGAGTCAGTCACGGATAGGGAAAAGAAGGATAAGGCATCAATTGAAACAGAGGAAGTGGTGGATACCGAAAAGCGTCAAGATGAGACCTTACAACACAAAAATTCAGAACCAACCAGCACAATGCCTCCCATACCGTATCCGCAGAGATTCCAGAAAGCTAAGTTGGATAAGCAGTTTTCACGATTTTTTGATATTTTCAAAAAGCTGCATATCAACATCCCCTTTGCCGAAGCCTTGGAACAAATGCCGAGTTACGCTAAGTTTATGAAGGAGGTTTTGTCAAGGAAGAGGAAATTAGGTTTATTTGAGACAGTAGCATTAACTGAAGAATGCAGCGCTATCATTCAGAATAAGTTACCACCAAAGCTCAAGGATCCAGGTAGCTTTAATATACCGTGTGAGATTGGAATTCAGTTTTTGGGTCAAGCATTATGTGATTTGGTGGCCAGTATAAATCTGATGCCATTATCAAATCTGACCGATTCGGACTTTCCCGCCCAACGAATATTAGTTTGCAGTTAGCGGATATATCGGTTACATATCCATGAGGTATTGTTGAAGATGTGTTAGTAAAAGTGGATAAATTCATCTTCTCCGCGGATTTCTTTATCTTGGATTGTGAAGTGGACAGTGAAATCTCGATCATTCTTGGGCGACCATTTTTGGCAACAGGCAGAACATTGATTGATGTTCAAAAGGTGAATTGACAATGCGAGTTGAAGATCAACAGGTCACCTTTAACGTTTTCAAGTCAATGTCTTACCCAAAAGAAAAAAGGTGAATGTATGCAAACGGAGTTGATATCATGGAGGAATTGGTGAATCACAAATTAGTATAAATTATTCGGAGGACCCACTTGAATCCATTTTTCTCGGGATGATTTAATGTGGCATTGAAGAGGATATTGAATATGTCAAATGGCTAGACACACCATCAGTCTTTCGGAAAAGCACTGAATCTTTCGACACCATAGAGAGGCCCGAAGCGGAAGGTAAAAAGTTCAAACCCTCAATAGAAGAGCCACCGGTGCTGGAATTAAAGCAACTACCATCTCATCTGCAGTATGCTTATTTGGGAAAAGACGATAACCTACCAATTATTGTTTCGACAGATTTAACTAATACGCAAAAGGAGAAACTGCTACGGGTCTTGCGAGAATTCAAAACAGCAATTAGGTGGACTATAGCGGACATTCGAGGTATTAGCCCCTCATTCTGTATGCATAAAATCTTAATGAAAGAGGGGGCAAAACCGACCATTGAGATGCAAAGAAGGCTAAACCCCATGATGAAGGATGTGGTGAAAAAGGATATTATCAAGTGGTTGGATGTCCTGTACAATGCGTACTAAAGAAAGGGGGTATGACAATGGTGAAGAATGAAGCTAATGAGCTCATCCCTAGTCAAACAGTTACAGGATGGAGAGTATGCATGGACTACCGTAAGCTAAATAAAGCCACACGCAAGGATCACTTTCCCTTGTCATTCATTGATCAGATGTTGGATAGGCCAGCAGGACATCAGTTCTATTGTCTCTTGGATGGTTATTCTGGGTATAATCAAATTGCCATAGCACCGGAGGATCAAGAGAAAATGATTTTCACATGCCCATATGGTACGTTTGCATTTCGGCGTATGTCTTTTGGTTTATGCAATGCACCGACAACCTTTCAACGGTGCATGATGGAGATTTTCTCCGATATGGTCGAGAAAAATTTGGAGGTATTTATGGATGATTTTTCTGTGTTCGGTGATAGCTTTGATCTGTGTTTGAAAAATATGATTTTAGTGTTGAAACGATGCGTGGAGACTAATTTGTTTCTTAATTGGGAAAAATGTCACTTTATGGTGAAAGAAGGAATTATTCTAGGGCATAAGGTTTCTGCAGCAGGGTTAGAGGTAGATAAAGCAAAGATTGAGACTATTGAGAAATTACCTCCTCCATCATCTGTGAAGGGAATCCGGAGCTTCTTGGGACATGCGGGTTTCTACAGACGCTTTATTAAAGATTTTTCAAAAATTTCAAAACCATTATGTTCCCTATTGGAGAAAGACGTACCATTCAAAATGGATCAGTCATGTATCGAGGCATTCGAGGTATTAAAGAAGAAGTTGGTTTCTGCTCCAATTATTGTGGCACACAATTGGTCTTTACCATTCGAATTGATGTGCGACGCCAGTGACTACACAGTGGGAGCAGTATTGGGACAACGTCACGACAAGATTTTTCACACAATCTACTACTCCAGCAAGACATTCACAGATGCTCAGTTGAACTACACAACAACCGAAAAAGAACTACTTGCAGTTGTGTTTGCCTTCGACAAATTCAGAGCATATCTCATTGGGACCAAGGTAATTGTCTATACAGATCATTCTGCCATCAAATATCTGATTGAGGAGAAAGATGCTAAACCGAGGTTAATACGGTGGGTGTTACTGCTGCAAGAGTTTGATTTGGAGATCCGGGATAGAAAGGGTACAGAAAATCAAGTGGCGGATCATCTTTCGCAGTTGGAAAATGCTAAGGTACAGAGGAAAGACAATGCAATGATTAACGAGAAATTTTCAGACGAACAACTTCTCCGAGTAACCACAACACTGCCTTGGTATGCTGATTATGTGAACTACGTGGTTGCTAAGGTATTACCACCGGATTTGAACTCCCAACAATGAAAGAAATTCCTCCATGACGTGAAGTAGTACTATTGGGATGAACCATTCCTATTTAAGGCTTGCGCGGATCAAATGATTAGATGTTGTGTGCCACATGAAGAGATGGACAACATATTGGGTCATTGCCACTCATCAGATTATGGAGGCCATTATTCTGGTGATCGAACTGCGGCCAAGGTGTTACAATAAGGATTTTACTGGCCTTCTTTATTCAAGGATGCGTATCTCTTTGTGCTAAAGTGTGATCGATGCCAACGCGTAGGTAATATCTCCAAGCGAAATGAAATGCCACTCAACTCTATTTTGGAGGTAGAATTGTTCGATGTATGGGGAATCGATTTTGTGGGACCTTTCCCATCATCTTTTAATAATCAGTACATTCTGTTGGCGGTTGATTATGTTTCCAAATGGGTAGAAGCCGCATCTTTACCCACAAATGATGACACAGTTGTTCTCCGATTCTTAAAAAAAACATCTTCACACGATTTGGGACTCCGAGGGCGATAATAAGTGATGAGGGAACGCATTTCTGTAATAAGCAGTTCATAAAATTACTGGTGAAGTATGGGGTTCGTCATAAAATTGCAGCAGCATATCATCCCCAAACTAATGGTCAAGCAGAAGTCTCGAATAGGGAGGTCAAGCGAATTCTAGAAAAGGTGGTAAATCCGTCACGAAAAGATTGGTCTTTGCGTCTTAACGATGCTCTATGGGCATATCGAACAGCGTACAAGAATCCGATCGGCATGTCACCTTATCGAATAGTCTACAAAAAGGCGTATCACCTCCCAGTCGAGCTAGAGCATAGTGCACATTGGGCCATTTAGAAGCTTAATTTCGATGTACAAGCAGAGGGTGAGAACGCCTATGAAAACGCAAAACTCTACAAAGAGAAAGTCAAAGCTTGGCATGATAAGAAAATTCTTGAACGAACATTTGAACTAGGCCAACAAGTCTTGCTTTTCAACTCAAGATTGCGTTTATTTCCTGGAAAACTAAAATCTCATTGGTCAGGACCTTTTAAAGTTGTGTCTGTTACACCACATGGTAATATCTAGATCGAGAAACCAAATTCCAATTGCACATTCAAGGTTAACGGTCAAAGACTCAAACATTCTTTGGAATGGACCCATCGAGCGTCAAACTACGATTCATGAACCTCTCTCGATCCGGCAATCAATTGAACACAAACAACAAAGTCGGGCCGTATTTGTAAACCAAGCGCTTTTGGGAGGCAACCCATTTAATATACAATTTATTTTTGTGATTTAGTTTCATAGTATTTTCTTACTTTATTTACTATCGTAGTGCTATAACCATTTTGGTTGATTCAATCTCTATTTTCCATGTGCAGGTATTGCTCGAGTGTCAATTCTCAGGTTGGGGAGGTGTGCACGTTGAGGAATATAAATGTCAAGTTGATGAGTACAAGTGTACCTGTTGTGCGAGTCGACCACCACAAACGACGCCAGATCAGATTTACCTAGAAAATGCGCCTTGCTTGCCCTTCATAGCATTCCACGCCTTACAAAGGTGCTCCGGTAACTTGTCCACTAAGCAAAACCGGTGCTCCGCCGTTGTATACTAGTTCATTTCAAGCGCCCTGGTGTTGAGGTTGTATACGCATCCCTGATGCACAGCGCCCTGGCACTCCATTTAAGCCAAATTCAAGCGTCCCGGCGTTGCAGTTAAAAAAAAGGAGAATCATAATGGGACTCAAACACTGAACGGTTACATTATTTCTTTTTCATCTCTCCACCTTCTCTCCATCTCTCTCACACGTCTTTAAGACACTCCTAAGGAGTTCTAATGACTTCAAAGCGACAACGAGGCGAAGGGTCAGGGACCGCTTCGACTCCACCTCCAAAATTTGACAGCGGTCGTTTTGTCAGTGCCGCGGCTCAAGAACGATACAACCGCATGGCTACTCGCTCATTAGTCCCAGAACATGGTTTGAGACCCGATCAATCAAAGGATGGAGAAATTGCAGTTATAATAGCTGAGCGAAATTGGTTCACACTCACCGAGCAGCCAGAACTAGAAGTGATTGCAGTTGTCTAGGAGTTCTACGCCAACGTGCCAGAGCACTATCATTATGGTGTTTTTGTAAGGGGCAAAACAGTGGAAATTAGAGAAGAGGACTTAAACGGGTGCTATCAACTGCCACTAGAGGGACTGAACGACGAGTACACACGGCTTGTGAGTGATGGGCCGGATTATGAGAAGATAATTCATGAACTTTGTCAGCCGGGCACCACATGGACAGTACATGAACGCAGAAGCATGACCTTTCCAATCTCTAATCTCAGGTTATATGGGAAGGCGTGGTATGCGTTTATCTGTGCAAAACTCATGCCATGCACCCATGTGAGTCATGTCACCAGGGAACGAGTAGTGCTTTTATACTCCATAATCAAAGGATTTAAAATTGATGTACGCCATCTTATTCAGCAATCTATCCTCCGAGCATCCCGAGGAGGGACCACAGGGGGGTTACCACATCTATCTCTCATCTGCGTGTTGTGTGCTAAGTTCGGAGTAAAATGGAAATCAGATGAGATGATTCAAACGCCTATGCCAGTGTTGGACCATAAGTTGATAAGCAGGTATAAAGTGTGGACTGGTGGAGCGAACCACCCTAGGGGATTGGGTTTCATAATTCCCCAAGCTGAACCTTCTCAAGTTCCACCACCTCAGGCTCCACCTACTTATGGTCCCTCATCCGCAGCTTATCATGGTATGGTTCCAGAAGCAGTACAACGAGAAATCAACGGATGGTTCTACAATCTTGAAGCCCAAAATATCCGCCTCTCGGAACGCCAAGATGTGATCTATAAATATTTGGTTGACCAGTTTGCAGCTCAAAATGCTATGAATGCCCAGCTATTTCTGGGTGTTAGTCTCAGTCAATTCCCTTCTGCCCCAGTCCTACCAGTCTTTCCCCCTTCAGATCTAGAGATGAGTGCGGATGATGATGCTCCACCCGAGGCATAAGCTCGTCAGGGAAGTCCTCTATTTTATATTGTTTTATCTTTCGCATAAGGACATTGCTCTAGATAAGTTTGGGGGTAGTTTATTTAGTTTATTTTTATTTGCATGAGTAGACTGTGATTGTTAATAGTTTATGGATGTTTTGATTATTATAAATGTTGCATTTAGGATTGCATATTAATTCCAGCTTTTGATAGTGTGTATATTTGGGGGCCAATGATGAAATTAGAATTGCATAAACAAGTCTAGTAAGGATTGTTGAGTCAGTGATATGATTTTCTTGACATGATTTAAATCTTTATCTATTTGACACTGATATTTTAAGGATAGTACATTTTGCAAAATGACCATGTTGGCTATGATAGTTTAAATGGATAGATAATAGAGTCCTAAAGGATGAATGCTAGTGAAATGAAGGAGCAAGTTAAATAGCTAGTGAAGATTGAATTTAGATATGACTTCAAGTATGGGGGGAAAATATTTGGAGTGTATAAGCTTTGAAAAAAAAAACACCGTGGCATGCTTGTCTAGTTTTGTGGCCTTTGTTACTTGAGTAAGTAAGCCCGAGGGGATTGTCTCTACACCTAGCGCCCTAAGGTCTTAATTGCTTGGGAGTCGTTGGTCGAAAGCTCGTTAAGGTAGCATTGAAAAGCCTAAGGGAATAAGACAATTCATAGTCATGAGAAAAAAATATTTATGAAAAAAAAGGGTATACATATATAATAAAGCGGGAAAAGTGTATAATTGCCCCCGTCTAGCAAAAACAAGCATAAGTACTCCATGTTGACCCCTGGATTTTGGTGATTGTTTACTTTCAGTTGAATCTAGTTTATTTGATAAGTTCTTGAGTTGAAACTGTATGATGCTTATTAAGAACTTCATTATCTTTCATATTTTGCTGTTCATTGGTTATCATGGTTGTTGTCACACACTCACAATATCAGTAATAACAGATTTAAATTCAATGATTGTTGGACATTATTGATCTGCTTTATCATGAGGTATTAGCATGTTTTTGTGATTTTTCTGAGGCCTATGGATATACGTGAGCTATGAGATTGTTGGATTTAAGATCACTTAGTTAGTCTGCATTTGCATGGTTTTTAGTTTTATATTGTTTTGTGTTGGTTGTGTTATGTTGCTTGAGGACACGCAACGATTTAAGTTTGGGGGTATTTGATGATTGGATAATATACACATGAATCGGGTATACTTGAGCTTAGAATTGTGTATTCTCGAGTCTTTTAGTATCATTTTTACTGTGTTTATGTTTTGATTTGCAGATTTGGGAGTTTTGGGACGTTTGGGAGCATTTGGGTTAAAAAGGGCACAATAGTAATTTTCTGCATGACAGCGTCGGGGTGATGTCTCACTGTCTAATCCAAGCGCCGGGGCGCTGGGCCTCGGCTGGCATTGGTCAGGGACGCGTGTTTGACTGGTGTTGACTTTTTGATTGACCACTCAATTGGAGAATACTTTTTAAGCCTAATTGGATTTGGATTGCTAGAGTTGGACAAGTGAAGTATATAAGAACTATTTTTATTGAATTGGGACTGGATTCTACACAATTGGAAGATTAATCAAGGAGAAAGAGCAGATTGTAAAGATTTGGACTTGGATTTCTTCTTCTTCTTTACTCTTTTAATTTGTGTAATTCATTAAGGATGATTTTTCAATTATTGTTGGTTTTAATTTTCGTTATGAACTAATTTCATTTATTAAGATTCCAATGGAACCTTTTATAATTATGAATTGATTATTTGATTTATTCCAATTATTTATGTTGAAGTGAATTGTTCATCTTGCTTTGTGCTTATTGATTAATTATCTGGCCAATAATTACCTTGTTACTCTAGAAGGAATTGAGAGAGGAATTCTAGGGTTAGAACTGGGCATGGTGACATTTGACTTAGTTATTTGCATAGTGAATAATTAGGTTTGTGAATAGAATGAGAATATCTATTTGCCGCATGTAACACATAAAGAATTGGGATTGTAGCGAGTTTAATTCAATTGTTTTGCATAGAGATATAGCAAAATTAACTTGGATTAAATAGAAGGCAAATGATCACTTGAGAAAGGGCTTTTGGCATTTGAGAATTCCTGTTAACAATTCAGTAGACATAATAATTGGGATAATTGAATAATTGATTTATAATTCATAATAGGGGATATTGGAGTCTCAATCCTTGTTTATCTAAATTCGATCAAATCCTAGTTTGTTTATTTATTTTCTTTTAGAATAATTTATTTGCTTTGTTTATTTTAGTTTTCTTAAATCTGAAAATCACAATTATTGGTTGTTTAAATAAAATTGAATTGATATAGTACTAGTAGTTGGAGTTTATTAATTAGAATTCTCTGTGGGATCGACACTCTATTTTATCACTATATTACTTGTTGACTATGTATAGTTGCACGTTAGCTTTGATTGTGAAATCCACCAACACAAACGCCCCTACAGCGTTCATGGATTTGATGAATAGGTTGTTTAAACCATTTTTTGACAAGTTTGTGGTGGTGTTTATCGACGATATTTTGGTGTATTCTAGAACTCAAGAAGAACACGTGGAACACTTACGTCTAACGCTGGAGACGCTAAGTAAGGAAAAGTTGTACACGAAATTCTCTAAATGTGAATTCTGGTTAAAACGTGTACAATTTCTTGGGCACGTAATTGACAAGGAGGGAATCTCAGTGGATCCATTAAAGGTCGAAGCTGTGATAAATTGGGAACAACCAAGAACTCCGTCAGAAGTAAGAAGTTTCTTGGGATTGGCAGGGTATTACAGAAGGTTTATAGAGGATTTTTACAAGATTGCCACTCCGTTGATAAATTTGATGAGGAAATCTGTAAAATTTGTTTGGACGGAGAAATGTGAAGGAAGTTTTTTGGAATTGAAAAAGAAGCGAAGTATGGCACCTGTGTTGTCATTACCAGATAGTACGGGAAATTTTGTGGTGTACAGTGATGCTTCACACAAGGGATTAGGATGTGTCCTTATGGAGAACAGAAAAGTTATCGCGCATGAATCAAGGCAATTGAAAGACTACGAAAAAGGGTATCCGACTAATGATTTAGAGTTGGCGGCGGTTGTGTTTGCTTTAAAAATATGGAGACACTACCTCTATGGAGAAAAATGTGAGATCTACACAGACCATAAAAGTCTGAAGTACATTTTCACTCAGAAGGACCTGAACATGCATCAAAGGAGAAGGATGGAATTGATAAAGGATTACGATTGTGAGATCTTTTATCATCCATGCAAGGCAAATGTGGTTGCAGATGCCTTGAGTAAGAAAGGCAGAGAAAAGTTGATGTTGTTAAATAATAAGGAGGAGCTTATTACAGCAATGTCAAGGATAGAGTTGGAAATCAAATTTCCAAAAGAATCCGATGGAAAATTATACCAAATGGAAGCCAGTCTAACTTTGGTGGACAAAGTGAAGAACGCTCAACTTTAAGATGAGGAATGCAGAAAAATAGGAGAAAGTGTGGTCGAGGGAAAAGAAGTAAAATACAAGGTTGATACTGATGGAATGCTGAGATTCGAGGGACGAATCTGGGTTCCAGCAGTACCAGATATTAAAGAGGACATCTTGACAGAAGCTCATAACTCGAGATATTCGATCCATCTGGGAAGTACAAAGATGTATCAAGATTTACGGCGACATTTTTGGTGGCCAAGTATGAAGAGAGACGTTGCAGAATGCGTTGCAAAGTGCTTGACATGTCAGAGAGTCAAGGCCGAGCATCAAAGACCAAGCGGGTTACTTCAACCATTAGAGATACCGGAATGGAAATAGGAACATATCACAATGGATTTTGTGTTAGGTCTCCCAACGACTCAGAAATGATACGATGTAATTTGGGTGATAGTGGACAGATTAACAAAATTTGCACACTTTTTGCCAATAAAGATTAGATTCAATCTTGATCAGCTGGCAGGGTTATATGTTAAAGAGATCGTTGCAAGACATGGAGTTCCAGTGTCAATTGTGTCAGATAGAGATCTGAGGTTCACATCAAACTTCTGGAAGAGATTACAGGAATGTATGGGAACACAATTGCGAATGAGTACGGCATATCATCCGCAAACAAATGGCCAAAGTGAACGAACGATTCAGACATTGGAAGATGTGCTAAGAGCATGCGTCATGGATTTCAAAGGAAGCTGGGATGAACAATTACCATTGGTGGAATTTGCCTACAATAATGGTTACCACGCAAGCATCGGCATGCCGCCTTACGAAGCATTATACGGTAGAAAGTGCAGAACTCCACTGTGCTGGGATGAAGTCGGTGAACGTCAACTGTTAGGACCAGAACTGGTACAAAAAACTACTGAGGTTGTCAAACTCACCAGAATAAGATTGATAGCTGCTGAAGACAGACAAAAGAAATATGATGATCAACACAGACAAGATCGTGCATTCGATGTATGAAATTACATTTTCCTAAGAGTTTCACCTTGGAAGGGAAAAATTCAATTTGGTAAAAAGGGGAAACTAAGCCCGAGGTTTATTGGACCCTTCGAAGTGCTGCGAAAGGTTGGGGAGGTGGCTTACGAGGTAGCTCTACCTCCAGAATTGCAAAACATTCATAATGTTTTTCACGTTTCGGTGTTACGACCATATAAACCTGATTACAAGCACGTGATTGAGTAAGAACCATTACACTTTGAGAAAGACTTGTCCTATGAAGAGGTTCCTATCCAGATAGTCGACAGGAAAGAACAAGTTCTCAGAAATAAAGCGATACCTTCTGTGAAGGTAATTTGGAGGAACCACAATGTCGAAGAGGCTGCGTGGGAACTCAAAGCTGAAATGATGAAGAATTATCCTGAATTATTTGTTTAATCTGTGTCTTCAATTATGGGGACATAATCTTTGTATGTAAGGGAGAATGTGACGAATGAATTGTTTGAATTGTGATTCTGGGGACAGAATCCTTGTAAGGAGGGAATGATGTAACATTCTAGAATTTTTATTGTTATATTAAATATTTATTAAAATATTTAAGTATTTAATGGATGTGTTTATTGTTAAATAAATAATTGTTCAGATTTGATTCAATTTGGTTAACTATTTGTTAAATAAATAATTAAGGAAATTAATTATTTTATGCTAATTTAATTTAATTATTAAGTTAGAGAGTTTGATTAATTGAATTATTATTCTTTTATTTGAATTTGTAATTAAAATATGTGTTAGTTGATTAAATAAAGTTATAATTATATAGAAAATTATAATTTTTTGGTATTGGTTTATGTGATGTAGTGGTTTAATAAACGGTTATAAAGTGTGACAAATAACCTTTTATAAAGTAGTTATTAAAATAACTTAAAGGAGTTTTAATTCAGTTTTGCCAAATAAGGCCTAATGGCTATTAGGTCTTTAATCTAATTGTGTTTTACCAAACAAGGTGTAAGGGTTAATGGGTTATTTCTAGTTAGTTAACCAAACACGCCTTATGGCTTTTGATTTTCAAATCTATTATAAAGGATATCAGTTATATTAATATTTATGTTATATAATTAGTACATAATATATTATATACGTTATTTTTTTAGTACGCTAGTTAGTGTTAGGAAGAAAAAAACTGAGAGGAAGAAGAAGAAGAGAAGAAGAAAAGTGAGAGAGAAAAGAAGAGAGGAAGAAAGGCTAGAGAATTGGAAAAAAGAATTGGAGAAACGCTTGATAATCAAAAGGATAACTATCATCTTCTACAAGCAAGGTATTCTTCTACCCTTGTTATGTTTTTAAAGTTTTAGTTTTCTCTTCTCCTATTTCTCTGTAAAATTCTTGTGATAGGATAAATTATTGATTGTATGTGTATTTATCCAGAAACTAATAACGTCCAAATTGTCAACATGATACTTCTTTGTAGAGTAAAATTCAAGAATGCTCAGAAGAATATTTCCATGAAAAGATACTGGATGAAGCGCAAATATCAAGGATATTCCACTAATTTCATGGAGTATAGAAATCAAAACATTAACCAACTGAGTATAATAACGAATGGAATAACAAAAGAAATCACCAGGCATGCGGTATCTTAGCATATAAAAGTTATTCCAATGTAATAATAAATAATGAGAACCGTGTCAAAGTGAATACGACCGATGTGATATTCCAACAGAATAATAAAGAATGGAATAACAACAGAAATCACCATGCATGTGGTACTTCACATGCACAAAAGTTATTCCAATGAATAATAAATAACGGAACTAGGTCAAAGTGAAATTACGACCAGCAGGATGTTCCAAATGAATAATAAAGAACGGAAAAACAACAAAAATCACCATACATGCGGTGATTTGCATATGACAAAGGTTATTCAAGCAGAATAATAAATATCGGAACCAGTGCGGTGAAACGCATGCATACATGATATTCCAACAGTAATAATAAAGAGCGGAACCGTGTCCCGGCAGAAATGCATGCACAAGATATTCCAACACAATAATAAAGAATGGAATAACAATGAAATCACCATGCATGCGGTACTTGCGATGTATAAAAGTTATTCCAACATAATAATAAATAACGGAACCAGTCCGGCGTAAAAACGATAGACAGGATATTCCAAATGAATAATAAAGACGAAACCCGGTCCCACAGAAACGCATGTATGAGAATATTCCAAATGTAATAATAAAGAATGGAATAATAGAAGAATTTCACCAAGTATAGGGTAGACCGCGTATACAGGTTATTCCAACAGAATAATAAAAAAAATGGAAAAATAGAAGTTCTCTTCATGAATACAAAAGAAATAATACCCCTTATAGGTACAACAAATAATATCCCTTACCTTTGAAAGAAGAGTACTCCGACTGGTAGCGCGAGGATATACTCGAAGAAAACTTGCACTACGCTCAAAGCTTTCTTAAACTCCAAATAAATACACTCAAGATTATAAATGAAGAATTCTCTCTATTGTTTCTCTCTCTAGAGTTTCAGTTAATTCGTAAGAAATAATGAAGGAATGAGCTTCTAATTATAGAAGAATTTACTACATAGTAACTAATTCATGAACGGTCTAAATTGATTTAATTTTAATTGGACGGTCCAGATTTAAAGCAAAATCTTTTAAATATAATATAATATATTCTATTTATAATCTAATAAAACGAATAACTTTATAAAAGTATTCTGTTTTATATAAAAAGATTTTACTATGCAAAACACTATGCAGGCACTATGCATAATAAAATATAATATATTCTATTTATAGAATAACTTTATAAAAGTATTATGTTTTATATAAAAAGATTTTACTATGCAAAACACTATGCATAATAGAATATAATATATTCTATTTATAGAATAACTTTATAAAAGTATTCTGTTTTATATAAAAAGCTTTTCTGTTTTATTACATTAATAATATTAATAAAACAAAACTGAATGACTTATCACGTAAGCATCAATAATCAATACCGTGTGTTACTATGCAACCATGCGTATTACTGTACTTTTAACACCGAGTGTTTCAACAGTATTAATGGTAAAACTTCCGCCGTTATTTTCATAAAAATATTTTTTTCGTTTTCTCAATCCGACAATAATTCCGTTGTGGGGTCCACCAATGATTGTGCCGTCGTACGAATATTTTCTGACACAAAGAATATTCCCCGACCAATCGAATATAATATAACAACTTGCATACTTTGTAAAATTTATAAATATTACCCACAACTATAACATTATATTAAATCCACACCATAATATTCAAAAAAAAAATCGAGAAATTTAAATCTTTATTCGTAAAATTTGGGATTTTACAATCCAAGTCAGGGAGAAGATTACATGCACGATGGATGTTTATATTGTTGTGTATGCTGTTTATCTTGTTGTGTATATGTGTTGGGATAAAGAAGGTACAAAACAGGTACAGGTTTTTGGGAATTCTGTAAAACAGCAAAAATTTGGTTTTCATTTTTTTATATCGATGGCGATCGCACGCGTCATTTGATAGCGATCAACAACGCCACGTGGACCACGTCGACTTTGTCCCTCGACCATGCTAACTTTCGATTTTAGCGAATCGAATTTGTCATTTTGATTCGCAGATAACGCGGTCGCTAATAGTGGTCGCTGATGTGCATCCCAGCGACTAGATTTTTTTATGACGATTATCATGACAGCGTCAGGCGGTCGGCCGATATCTATCTATGACCATTGCGATGCATTTGATAAAATCATTGATGAACCTATTTCTTGTAGTGATATCCGTAAGGGTAGCCTAATTACCAGGATTATTTTGCTTTTTCACCTTAGCTCATTTGTCCTTAAATAGGATAAGAAATAATAGAAAAGAGGTGCCAATTTAACTTCTTCAAAAGTTAAACTTTTTCACATCATTATGTTCAACATGGTTTAATACTAACATTTTCTATGTTGAATATTTTTTATCACATCATATAAGCATGCATATTCACTACTATGTGTTTAGATGCATTTCATATCATAAGTCATTCTCCAACGGATAAAATTGGAAAAGAAGACATGCATACGTTACCAGGACAGTGTAGAACACTTGTACGGTAATAGAATTTGCAGAAAGACGTCTGAACTCAGCAAATCTGAAGAAGAGCTCTCGGATTTCCTTCGCGGCGCAATATAAAAATGACTTATAAAAGCAATGGGCAGCTTAAATCTACCCACGGCTGGCCACAGTTGTACCTACAGCTCCCTTAGGTGGGGTCCACCCCTCTGAGTTGGTCCAATTCGAGTTGTAAAGGAGTTCTCATAAGCTGAAAAAGGACAAATCAAGAATAAAAATGCTACGCGATTGAGCAGAATAGCCTGAAAATCCTGGTTTTCACGGGTCAAGTTGTGGCTTTACATATCACTTATTCGTATTCGCCCAAAAAAATGGTACACTATACCGATGATCTCAGCTATTCTAAACTACATTCGGCAATACCTCACGAAGGTCCGATGCCATTAGTGCAGGGTTGTAACCCTAAAACCTTTTCCCCAACAGATTTTCATATAATCCATCCTTTGATGCACATCTCAACGAAGGTCAAGAAGCCTTGACATTATCCTCATCAGGGATTCATCCGTTGATTCACATGTCAATGAAAGTCAGGCAACCCTGACAACACCGACTGTTAGCAGTAACTCCAACAGAGTAGCGAAAAGAATTGGCGGTACAAACCAGGGAAGAACATCCTCATCGGGGAGGACCGATGATGGAATATGTTATACACATCCCCAAACAGACAGCTCTATCCCCACAGAATCTCTTGTACATGAAAGATACATCTTCAATGTGAAGTCTGTATCATGGATTAAGGACTTTGGTGATAACCCCAACGTCAACATCCTGGAAGCTCCTGAGAGCATTGGATTGCACGTCCAAGATATTTCATCAGAGTTGTCAGTAATAACTGTAAAGACGGGTAGATGTCAAGGGGAGCCGACAATCATCCCACCATATTAAAACACTAGTAGAAGTCAAGGGGAGCTAGCAATCATCCCACCATGTTGAAACATCGATAGAAGTCAAGGGGAGCCGGCAATCATCCCACCATGTTGAAACACCGGTAGAAGTCAAGTAGAGCCGACAATCATCCCACCATATTGGAAAACAATCCAACAAAACTACATACATTCGCATCATGTTGTTGTACATGGAATCATGATCATCTTATTGCATTTCAAGTGTCTAGTATTCTTTATCCTATCCATGACATTGCATTTCATGAATATGATAAAGAGGGGCATCTGTAGACACTCAAAATTTTCTGCACACCTGTTACTAACATTGCAGGATGGCAGAATTGTCTTTCAAAGATAACCCTGGAGAATAACTCAGCTCATTCCCTAAAATATTACCAGAAGTTTCAGTTCCAACCTCAGAGATAACCTCGAGGCATGTAGTTCCAATACCGGAATTCACACTGTAGAAGGTTGTTTCATCTCAGAGATAACCCTGAGATAATCAGTCTCAATCCAGGAAATAACATCGGGAAAGACAATGTTAGCCTTGGAGATAACCCCAAGGAGTGCAGTTGCAATTCTGGAGATAAACCCGGAAATGCTCGTCTCAATATATGCAGTCAGCTTTAACCTCGCGACTCACACTGAGGCACTTAGCTTCAAACCCGGAGATAACCCCAGGAGGTAAGGCACACCTCATAGACAACACTGAGGACATCCAGTACTTGTAGCAGCCCAATCTCAAAGATAACCTTGAGTAATGACTGCTTTATCAGCCCAAACCAGATATAACACTAGTGAGGGGAAAAATTGTCATTTTTCCACCTCGATACCACATTACGCTATCTCAACACAACAATTCAACATACATTCTACACATCAATGTCCCACAAGAATCAAGGAGTTCCAATCCCGAGTGACTACTACGCAAGGCAGCACACCGAATATAATTTGAAGCTTGAAGACCAAGGGCATGGTCCCATCTTCCTTACTTCTGACAACCTCTAATCCCATGTCATGGCATAGCTCTCGACAACAACACTCCATAAAAGGTCTTATACACCTCAATCGGAGGCTCGGATTGAAGTTCTGCAAGTTTGAGCGGACATCACATTACACACGTGCACGTACTTCGAGACGGCGGGACCCGCAGAGCCTAGTGCAGCCCGGGCAGCCGCAGGTACATCTGTGGCTATCGCAGGTGTACCTGTGGCTCCCCCCTCTATAAATAGAGGGCTTGGGGTAGCCATATTTTAAGACAAAATGGCGAGAAAACCCTGTCCAATTTGCTCTGTACACACCCTAAATAGAGTGCTTTCTCATTTTAAACACTTTTGAGCATATATTAAGTCATATTTTTACCAGCGGGAGTCGAGTGTTCATCCGTTTAAAGCCATAGAACTCTTCTTTGGCAGTCCACAGTAAGCCTTATTATACACTTTAAAGGCTTTCACTTAATCTTTGCACACACTTTTATACACATTGAGAGTCGTGTTGCATGCGTTTATGCCTGGACTTTGGTCCGTGGCTTTCAGTTCTGTCTGTATATATACTTATATATATATATATATATATGAACTAACATTATCGAGTTATGCCTCGATTGAGCCTGGACTCAAGTCCGAAGCATTTATTACTTATATATATATACACTTATATATATGAACTATTATCGAACTCTGTTCGATGAGCCTGGATTTTACATCCGGTGCATTTACTACTTATATATATATATATATATATAGTGACAAATCGCTGAAATGATAAACTGAGCCGGGATCGATATATATCCTGTTCGTTTACCGCTTATATATATATATTTATATTTTTGTCAGGCCTGGAGTTTACTTCGTGGCTTTTTATTGCTTTATTTACATTCCATCCCGCCTGGAGTTTACTTCGTGGCGGTTGATCATTTTTACTGCTTTATTTACATTTTGTCCCGCCTGGAGCCTACTTCGTGGCGGTTGATCGTATTTATTGCTTTATTTACATTTCTGATCTCCCATGGAGGTGCTTCGTGGTGGTTGATCATGTCTCTCTATATATATATATTTACTTCTTTTATATATTTAAATTTCTGATCCCCCATGGAGGTGCTTCGTGGTGGTTGATCATGTTTGTATATATATATTTACAGCTTTTATATATATAACTACTTACTGCTTTCATATAAATTGCAGCATCACGTGAGCCTAGGAATCATGTGATCACAGATTCAGTCTACTGAATCTAGATTCGGTTCCCGTGATAGACATTTTCAGCTATAATCAGCTTGTAAGTTATTCACGGTGTTTGAATTTCCTTAAATGGCTTTCATGCCCATGTGGAGTTCGGCACTGCTATATATTATTTTCTCAAATATGTTTCGCATCTCGAAAATAAAAGCAATCAAGTCGAAAATTTAGTAAAATGAAGTATCAAAGGCCTCAATTACTATTGAGCACAGGGTTTAAAAAACCTCTTTTATAAAACATCATTGCTATATCTTGTTTAAAACTAAATTTTATGCAAATTCAAACCCTGTGTATATAGGTGCGAACGAGGCATAGCACTACTTCTAAATAATTGCTCATTGACCCACACACACACACATTCATATAACAGTTTAATTGAAAAGTGGCGGTAACCATGGTAACACGTATGTCGAGGGGTACTTAACACCTTCCGTCCACATAAGCAAGTCCCCGAACCCTAATGAATCTCGGTTTCACAGACCCATTTAGCATCACTGGGTCAATGTGAAAACCTTTTCTCGGTTGTATTGGTACAACCATTTATATGTGTTGGTACAACCACATATAAATGTCGGACCTTTTCACAACTTGTTTTTTCAAACAAATCTCACCTATCATGAGAACACCAAAAGACAAGAGCATAAAAGGGAACAATAAAAATCCCGACGTCGACAAAGCCCATTTATAGAAATCAGTGGATGTGGAAAAATTCAAACATCTGGTTGATCACATTTTCAACAATAATGTGATATCTTTCACTAATGACGACATACCCGCTGAAGGGACGTGTAATTACAAGTCGTTGCACATAGCGGTTTTGTCCTCCGGATATATGGTGGGAGGAGTCTTTATAGATGGAGGTTCATCTCTGAATATCTATCATTATGATAGCTTAGAGAAGATGAATATCAACCCCAAGAGGATCAAAAGCAGTTATACGGTTATAAAAGCTTTTGATGGGTCCCGATGAAACGTCGTTGGAGAGATTGAACTACCAGTGGAGATTGGTCCACATACATTCAGTGTATCCATTCACGTGCTCAGAATAGCTACAGGATACAATCTGCTATTGGGAAGACCATGGATTCATATGGCTGGAGCCGTCCCTTCCACCCTTCATCGGAAATTCAAGTACATTATCAACAATTGCCTAGTCGATATTAATGTTGTGCCGGAATGTCCTGAACAAGGTGACATACCACTCATTAACTTCAATTCAGAAGTTTAGCTGGTTAGTTTCCATGACCTGGAGGTGAACTACGCTCATTACCATCCCATTGGGGCGTCACCTCTTACACCCAAGATTTATGCCGAGGTAATGTCGGCCACTCAAGAGATGATGTCATTGGATCATCAACATAGACAAGGGTTAGGCAAAGACCATAAGGGTATTAAGCACCCAATTCAAGTTCCTTGTCAAACAAGGATAGCTGGATTAGGCTATTCTGCTAGCTCCAGTCATAGGAATCCTCAGAAGAACAAACAGATTCCTTCATCTTCAGCCATACTGCGATTATCTCCACCTATAGATCATGAGCCTATACAGTGTCCGATAAAGGTTCCAGCCCATGTTATGGCTATGTTATTTCCTAAATCGATACTGGTTAAAGAAAAAGAGGTTCTGATTCCTGATCCCAAAGTGGAAGAGAGGGAACGGAAACGTAAACAAGATATCGCCAGGAGGTTGTCTCATCTACGCGTCCTTTTTCATAATGAGCACACAAATAGATACACTCCAGACGTAGATTGTCCCGATATTATGGTCATCATTCGGGAGAAGGAGGATGATGATAGTCCCTTCATTGCTGTCGTCCACCAGGACTTCACCCTTGACAATTGGAGCAACACTCCTTGCATTGGTCGACAAGGGTAAAAAGGGTAGAACTCCTCTGCCCTGTAGATAGTTTTAACTGCTTACTTTTCTATACAGTATTAGCAGTTGTTTTATCAGTACATGATAAAACTTTTGTATGATTGAACAATTTCATATATTAAGTGAAAGCATATTTTTTTTAGGACTCTGAATTTAGATGTGCCTATACTTGCTGATGAGGTGCCTTTTCTCCACAAGGACTTTAGCTTTGATGAAAAGTTGGACTCTGGCTTGATGGAAATACAAGAGGACATTGAGATACCTCAGGAGATTAAGGAATGGGTCGAAGACAACCCCAAACCAAATTTTGATCAAACCACCTCATTTAATCTCGGTACCTTAGAAAGCCCTAGGTTAATCCAGATTGGTACAGACCTCACTGCAAACAAAAGGAATGACATGGTTACGCTATTAACCCAATTCCAGGATGTGTTTTCATGGTCTCACAAAGACATGGTGGGTTTGTCCACGGACATCGTCATCCATCACCTTACATTAAAGAGGGATTCAAGCCGGTCAGGCATAAGCTCAGGCGATTAAAACCTGAGTGGAGTTTAAAGGTTAAAGAAGAAATTGTGAAACAATTTCAAGCTGGCATCATCATGGAGTCCACATATCCTGAATGGCTATCAAATATAGTCCATGTGCTTAAACCGGGAGGAAAGGTGCGAGTTTACATGTACTCATTTGCTGATTGCTTTACGGGGTATCATCAAATTATCTTTGCTGAGGAAGATCGTGAGAAAATTGCATTTATCACGCATTGGGGAACCTTTTTCTATAGACAGTTGTCATTCGGCCTCATTAATGCCGGAGCAACCTACCAGCGAGCTATGATGGCTCTTTTTCATGACTTAATTCACAAAGAGATAGAGATCTACGTGGAAGATATCATTGTCAAATCTCGAAGGGAAGAAAAGCACTTAGACCATCTCAAGAAGTTTTTCAACAGGTTCCCTAAGTACAACTTAAAGTTGAATCCAGCCAAGTGCTCATTTGGCGTTAAATCAGGCAAGTTGCTAGGATTCCTAGTCAGCCACAAAGGGATTGAGCTGGATCCCACCAAAATCCAGGTCATCAAGGAAATGCTCATTCCTCAGACAGAGAAGGAGATACGGGGATTTTTGGGAAGAATCAACTTCATTAGCAGGTTTATTTCCCAACTCACCGCAACCTGTGAGCCTATCTTCAAGTTGTTAAGGAAGAACTCCTCCATGAAATGGAACGATGAGTGTCAAAAAGCCTTTCATACAATCAAAGAGGAGATGGTTAACGCTTTTGTTTTGGTACCACCCAGGGATGGTGTTCCCCTGTTCATGTACCTGTCCATTAATGACAATGCCACGGGCTGCATGCTGGGACAAAAAGACGATAGAGGCCAAGAACGAGCTATCTACTACCTCAGCAAAAGATTCAACAGCAGTGAACACAAGTACACTCTGATTGAGAAGACTTGTTGTGCTTTAGCATGGGCTTCTTATGAGGTTACAACATTACCTCCATGGTCACACAACCCATCTCATATCCCACATGGATCCTCTCAAGTATGTCTTCAATAAACCCATATTGAATTGTCGGCTGTCTTGATGGCAGTTGATCCTAAAGTAATTTGACATCGTCTACGTGACGTAAAAGTCCATTACAGGTCAAGGAATTGTGGATCAACTGGTCGTCGCACTTGTAGGCGATTTCAAACACATAGAAACATACTTCCCTGATAAAGGGGTAATGACAGTTCAGCAACACCATCTATACAATGCATACCATACATGGAAAATGTATTTTGATGGAGCTGTTCAAAGGGAAGGTTCTGGAGATGGAGCAGTTCTAGTATCCGCTACGGGGGAGCAGTATCCCGTCGCCGTCAAATTGTTGTTTGTCAGTACCAACAACATAGCTGTGTATGAAGGCTGTATCAGGGGACTCAAACTTGCCCAATATATGGGTATCAGGCGGTTAACTATCATTAGAGATTTAGAATCGGTAATCAGACAAACCACAGAAATCTATCACACCAAAGAGATACATTTTTTGCCTTACCATCGGTAAGTTTTACAGATGACTTTGGAGTTTGAAGAAATAAATTTCCTCCACATTCCTCGGAATAGGAATGATTTTGCAGATGCGCTAGCAACTTTGGCCTCCTTGATCACCATACATGATAAGGGAAACATGCCAAGCATCCTATTTGCCCTACAAAGGCTCCAACCTATGGGAATTACATTGGAGAAGTATTGGATGAGCTACCTCCCATCCAACACCCTTGGTATCAGCATATCAAGGAATACTTGCGAGATGGATCTACACCCGCTGAGGCGAGCCCAACTGAAAGAAGGCGGATCCATAGACTGGCTATGAAGTTCTACCTGAGTAAATATTCACTCTACAAAACAAATGCAGGAGTAGGTCTCCTCAAATGTCTGGACAAGGACCAAGCTCAGAGGCTCATGGATGAAATCCATGGTGGAGTATGTGGCCCACACATGAGCAGCCCCCTACTCATTAAAAAGATCCTCAGAACAGGGCATTACTTGCTCTCCCTTAAAGCTGACTATGATGATCATGTCAAGAGATGCTATCAATGCCAAATTCATGGGAATGCTATCCACGCCCCTCCGAGGGAACTCCATAATATGAGTTCACATTGGTCTTTCTCGATATGGGGAATAGACGTGATCGGGCCCATCGAGCCCAAAGCTAGTAATGGACATCGATTTATCTTCACCATGATCAACTACTTCACCAAATGGGTAGAAGCAGCCTCCTTTCCCAGGGTTACCAAAGAAGTCATCATTGCTTTCATCAGAAACAATTTCATTTGTCGATATGGACAACCAGAGGTGATTGTGTTAGACAATGCTAAGAACCTTAACAACAAAATGATGGAGGAGTTGTGCAGTAAATTCCACATCAAACACCTTAAATCTATCATCTACCGTCAAAAGATGAATGGTGCTATAGAAGCGGCTAATAAGAACATCAAGAAGATCATGCAAAAGATGTCCGCCAATCACAAAGGATGGCCTGACCTCTTGCCTCTGACTCTATTAGCCTACAGAACTTCAATGTGTACTTCCACTGGGGCAACCCCCTACTCGTTGATCTATGGGATGGAAGCAGTGCTCCACATAGAAGTCGAAATGGAATCACTCAGAGTGTTGATAGACGCTCAGCTGAATGAAGACTAATGGTTATAAGACATATATTACCAATTGTCTCTAATAAACGAAAGGCAAAGTGATGTTATCTTCCATGGTCAGTTATACCAACAAAGGATTTCCAGATCCTACAGCAAAAAAGTTTGGCTATGGCAATTTAAATTACATGGCTTGGTTTTGAAGAAGATCATTGACAACCAAGATCAGTCAAAGGAAAAATTTGCTCCAAACTGGGAAGGCCCGTTTATTGTCAAGGAGGTATTGACAGGAGGTGCTCTCAGATTATAGGAAATGGACGGCGATGAATTTCCATAGCTCATCAACTCAGATACTATGAAACAGTACTATGTCTGAAGTTCCCATCAAGCAAACATCCTGGTTTTGGATCACCAGATCACAAGTCATTTCAGGTTTTCTAACCCTTATTACACACAACCCTTTCTTCATGCCCATTTGCCCCATCAGGGAAACACACTCTTTAAGCCAGCAGCCTGGTTTTTCAGATCATCAGATCTTTCACACTTCATACTATTTCAATTATCCCACCATGGATTGAACCCTTCCCCTATAGTTTGTCCTGAACATGGGATCAAATGTTTTTGCTATAAATCGTCTTGAACATGGGGAGAACTACGTCGACCTGATTTCCCCAATACCTGGGAGTACGTAGGCAACAATTTTATATGGTCTGGTCATAATAAAACAAAAACAACAAAAACATTTCTACACCCTTCTCTATAAAAAACAACAAAAACATTCTTATAGTTTCTACCCTTACACCATTCAGTGTTGAACCTCTTACACCAGGTTTGAACATGACAAAACCAAAACAAATATTTGTTAACGGTACTAGGATCAAACTTCAATCCACCACATTCCATTGGCTTCAGACCAAAAGGATGGAAATACCTGGCCTCCACATAAATGGGAGAGTTGGCAACCGTGTAAGATGTGGTTGATTCCTTAAAGAGCAACACCAATCCATAAGAGATGGAACTAACTGGCTCCTCTTGAATAGGAGTACTAGCGACCATCTGTGGTACGGTCAATCTCATACAGGAAAAGCCACACTCTTCTTCACATATACATACAGAAACCAGTCCAAAGTCACTAAATAGGGTAAGGATACACATAGATCAATGATCCATTCTGAAAGATCCTAAGATGTCTCAATATCCACCTATCAAGGATGAGTTCGGAATACATCAAGATCACAAGCCCTAAAGAAGCAGGAAAATATCAAGCAAGTATCAAGGCACAACTAAAAGGGAAGTGAATCAAAATATATTTCCCTGCCATATATGATGATGTTTGATATATACAAAATGTGATGTACATGACAAAATGGCTAAGCTAGTCTGTGCAGGAAAATACAAGCTTATCAATCGGTATGTATGTGGGCTATCAGATTTAACATAGCATCTCTCTCCGAAGAAGGGGGTAACGATGTGATCTCCTGCATCAACATATCTACATGTGCCAACAGATCCAAGGCTAACTGAATGGTGGCATGATGCTCAGCAATATATGCACTCATATCGGCAAGTATGTCTGTCATAAGGTATCTCACTAAAGTACTATCTATAACGGCCACATCCTGGGCTGATAGGGCAACATCCCGCTCGACAATCAATGCATCTTTGGCTGATTTGGCATCATCCTGCTCCTTAATAGCAGTGTCTCTATGAGCTACATCCTCATCTCTCTCCAATAGAGTGGTGTCTCTCCCATCAAGAGTTGTCAACATCAAGGCCTTAGCTTGATCTCTCTCAAAGGTCATCAGATGAAGACTCTGCTCTAAATACTATGTTGAATGTTGGATCATAGTAGCACTCGTACTGGGAGAATCTACAAGAGCTTCTTGTAACCCAGTAAATAGCTCATCCTCGGTGGGAATATAAATGTCGTCTATGGGCTCCCCATCATCAGAATCAATCCCCGTCGATGTGGATACTACTGCAGCCGATGTAGTCTCCGTCTCCATCCATGCAAAATACTCTGCAGAACAACCCAAATGGCTAATAGAAAATGCAGCTAGCTCACGCTGATCCTAATAGGCATAAACCCTAGATCTATCCTCTGCTAACAAGTGGCGAGAAACCAAATGCTAACTCAACACCCCCCTTAAAAGGATGGAAATCCTGGAACTGGTCAAACTGACACATCACAACCAGTGGGTGGTAAGTAGTCATGCCCCTCAAACTAGCTAAAGGGAGATAATCCATGCCCAGAGCATGAGTGATGAAGCTGTAGGGTGAATAAAGCCTTGTACACGGCAATATATCAAATGATCTCCAATCCTTGCCAGGATAACGGACCAAGATGCAGGATCTGTACACTTAGCAAGCTGAAAGGAGTACGACATGGCTATCTCATGGGTAAAACAATACCCATGTCATTGAAATGTGCCAATCGGTCTCAGGTGTGACATAAACCACACGTACAACATGACCAAACTACCTATGAATACCCCTGCAGGGTAAGTACTGCAATATGTGGCCAACCTCAGTGTCTTTGTAACAATCATCAGCACAATGGTGTGACCCTCCCTGAGAGCTCTCACTACCATAATGATGTTAATGTCTAGCTCATCCATGTACCGTGGCATGTATACATATGACAATACGCACAATAGTAGTACGTCTACTCTAGCCAAATGTCAATGATCCTCCGGCATGGTGAAATCCCTGGAATGCTATGTATAGCTATCCTCTGAGCCAAATCTGTTCATCAGAAAATGTTGGGATACAACATGGCCGGATGTGATCTCATCCTGCATAACTCTACGCCTCAACTCTACGAAAGGATCGGGCTCTTTACTTATGGCTTGATATGACAATGATTGACTTTAGTGGTTTGGTTGCTTGAATTCGTATAACACGTTGGTTAGGAATATAAAAGCTAACAACCTTACGAAAAGCATAATGAGTAGTTAACCAATCGATTTTTAAAATCGCATCAAATGCAAGTATTTTCAAAGAGATAAGATTGACAGGTAATGTGAAAGTGTCGATTTGAATCAAACAAGATTAATAAACAGTGGAGGTAACAAAGGTTTCTACTAACGAAGTTTCAACCAATAAGTCAAAGTCTAACTTCTCCGAGGTTAAATTTAAACGTTGAGCGCAAGAAAGAGAGATAAAAGAATGGGTAGAACAGGTATCTAATAAGGTATAGACTTCGCAAGAATTTATAATTAACTAACCCGTGCTAACTTCGTTTGGGTTACTAGCTTTTTGAGAAGTCACGAAAAATGCTCTCCCTTGCACTACCGATTTTGACTTTTTTGGGACGACCTTTGGTGCCTCCATCCTAGCTGAACTTGTCTTCGGTGAATAAAAAAATTGGGCTAGGTGATCTTCTCTTCCATAATTGTAACATGCTTTGGATGACATTGCGCAGTTTGGACTGATGTGTCCCTCTCCTCCACATTTGAAGCATATGATAGGTGGTCGTTCTCCTTCCTTAACGACAGGTGCTGATGCTGATGTCTTTCCATCATTGTTGAATCTTCTCTTCTTGAAATGTCCATTCTTATCGTTTTGGACATGATTACCACAGAAGTGGTTACCATTTCTGGCATGTTGATTCCCTCCTCGCTTATTGTCACCGCTTCGATGACTGTGATCATTGGTATTATCATTTTTTCGGCTGCTCTCTTTTGGTTGGGTTGACTCATTATCATGCTCCAATAACTAAGCCATATTAACAACATCTGAATACAAACATAGTTTATGAGAGATAAGATATTGACGTATCTCGGGTTTCAAACCTCTTAGAAACATTCGCGTCATTCTCTCCTCGTTATCAACCAAATAGGACGCAAACCGAGACAACTCAGCAAACTTGGCTTTGTACTACGACACGGTCATGTTATTTTTCTCCAACTTGATGAATTCTACCTCTTTTATGTGACAAATACTTTCGGAAAAGTACTTGTCATTGAACAATTCTTGGAACTTCTCCCAAGTCATCTTCAAGACGGCAGGGTTGAGTCACGCTTCTGATTCCCCGGTAATGAATCTGCCGCTGCATAACATGAAGGTGGCAAAGGGAACCTTTTGCTCCTCGGAGCATCCCAAGACATCAAGTATCTTGCAGATCTGCTTTATCCACGTCTCCGTCTTAAGTGGTTTTGGTTCTCCAAAAAACACTGGTGGTCCCAGTTTCTTGAACTGTTTGGCGATGACCGTCCGAGAGTATCCAATGTTTCCACCTGCATTCTGGATAAGAGCAGCTCTCGCCTGATGTTGTATGAATTGCATAGCCTCGGAACATTCCATCGTTCATCATTTGGTCAATGTTGTTGTTTCCCTGAGGATTGTCGTCTTCTTGATGCACATTGTCCTGATTATTGATCTGTGGAGACTTAATGGTCTGTTGTGCTCCATTGATGTTCTCAACATTCTCAGATGCCATTTTCAAATACTGCCACAAAACAAGGGTTAATTAACATATAACATATTATCCTATACTCTGACCAACCAATTAAATAATAAATAAACTTAGGTAGGTCATACTAGCGAAGGAATTCCCCATCTCTCCCCTCCTAGTTCTTGTCTCACATCTCAGCCAGGGATCATATCCCTAAGCTTTGATACCAAATGTGACGCCCCCCAAATAAGTATACATCACCCATCTTGAGTCGCCAAACACATGGTACAGAATACAAATACAATCTTAAATATACAACAAGAGTTGTGAGTTTTAATAAAAATATTGTCTTCTAGACAATATCCACTCTCATAATAAGTCCTCGTTACAATTATTATCACACTATTTCATAGAATAGTGAGGACTACTAATGCTATCATCTGGACCATCACTCCATTCCCCGACTAGTCTCTGCTACGTTCTCATTTCCTGAAGAGAACAGTGAAAGAAAGGGTGAGCTCAACTAGCCTAGTAAGAAATATTATGACTAAGATAATGCAGGATAAATTATCATTAGCCTTTAATAAATGTTAAACTGATAAAATACAATAGACAACAAGTTTAACTGCAGCGGAATAAGCAATCCATTAAAAGAGTCAAGTAGAGAATAAAATCTACTATCTTTTATGATTTAAAATTTTTTTTATCACTTTTATCGCTGAGACTCAGCTTAATAAATAATCCACATCATCCCTGCAATACGGCCAAGGATATTCATTAGTATCACGACCACAAATTATCCATGCACTATAGGCCAAGGATATTCATGTATTCATCAATGGTCATGATCATGCCAACAACTATCCATCAATGCACTACGGGCCAATGAGGACTTTTACCACAGCATTGTAACATTACGATTATGATTATACCGAATAATCACTTGTCATAATCATACCAAGTCCATCTATGCACTACAGGCCATAGATGACTTTCAATAAAATATAAACATGAGAATGATGACAATGATATAAGAATTCAATAAAACAAGTTCAAGAATTAATTTATCCAGGAATTAATAACGTCCAAATTATCAACATGATACTTCTTTGTAGAGTAAAATTCAAGAATGCTCAGAAGAATATTTTCATGAAAAGATACTGGATGAAGCGCAAATATCAAGGATATTCCACTAATTTCATGGAGTATAGAAGTCAAAACTTTAACCAACTAAGTATATTAAAGAATGGAATAACAAAAGAAATCACCAGACATATGATAGACCGCACAGGCAGGTTATTCCAACAGAATAATAAATAACGGAACCAGGTCCAGCGTAAAATGCATAGACAGGATATTCGAACAGAATAATAAAGATGGAACCTGTGTCGGCGTAAAACGCATGCATGTGATATTCCAACAGAATAATAACGACGGAACCAGGTCCGGCGTAAAACGCATAGATAGGATATTCCAACGAGAATAATAAAAGCGGAACCGGATCGGCATAAAACGATAGATGGGATATTCCAATGAATAATAAAGAATGGAATAATGAAGAATTTCACCAAAGATAGGGTAGCTCAGCGTATATAGGTTATTCCAACAGAATAATAAATAATGGAATAACAGAAGTTCTCTTCATGAATACAAAAGAAATAATACCCCTTACCTTATAAAGAAGAAACTGGATATAGAAGTAGAAAAGTAACAGAATACTCTTCTTCTTTCTCTCTATAATTTTTCTATTTAGAGTTTCAATGAATTCGTAAGAAATAATGAAGGAATGAGCTTCTATTTATAGGAGAATGGATTGAATAGTAACTAATTCATGAACGGTCCAGATTGATTTACTTTTAAACGGATGGTCCATATTAAAACTTAAAGCAACGGTCCATGCTGATTCACTATTAAAACTTTAAACCAGCGATCCAAATTGATTTACTATTATAAATTCAACCAATGGTCTAAAAAATTAGCACATCTCCTCATGGAATAATATTGTACCCAAAAATAATTTGGACCGAAAAAAAATATATTATTCGGGTGAATAGTAACTCGTGAATAATAACTCGTGAATAGTAACTCCTAAATAGTAACTCATGAATAGTAACTCATGAATATTAACTCGTGAATAGTAACTCATGAATAGTAACTCGTGAATAGTACTCTGACACAAAATGTGTTTCGAATACCCGATTGAACAATATAACCTCCAGACATCAATTATCATCGAAATAGATGTCGATTTCTTCTAACACAAACAATCCCAACACAATGAAACTATCAAATTCATCTTTAATCAACACGAACTTATTCATCATTAATATTATAATTCACAATATTTAACAACCAGGTTGTTCCCAGGAAAGAGGGGGCTTTCCAATAAGGATTTCTCCCTATTGGCGCGCAATTAGGTGACCAAACCTCTCCTTGATAGAACTTCTAGACATTGTAAATATTGCAATTTAATAATATGAATAACTTTGTCGTCTCAATTATTGATTTAATAATATAGCATATACTGCAGATGATACTGACATAATCGAATCAATAATACGAGAGATATGATGCAGCAATTACTGTAGCAATAATTGAGTATAACTGAGTGATTTCTCACGTAAGCATCAATAATCAATACTGTGTGCTACTATGCAACCACGCGTATTACTATACTTTTACTACCAAGTAGTTCAACAGTTTTAACGATAACATTTCCGCCGTTATTTTTATAAAAAGATAATTTTGTCGTTTTCTTACTACGACAATACTTCCGTTGTGGGGTCCACCAATGATTGCGTCGTCGTACGAATATTCCTTGTTAAAACTAATATTCCCCGACTAATTGAATATAATATAACAACTTGCATACTTTGCAAAATTTATAAATATTACCCATAATTATAACATTATCTCAAATCCACAACATAATATTCAAAAAAATATTTCGAGAAAATTAAATCTTTATTCGTAAAATTTGGGATTTTACAAATGTTGTCTGACAAGCAAATGTCAGGGCTTGTAGATCTGTGTGTGTTAGATGTTTAGGGTGTTTAAAGTTGTAGATCTGTTATATGACATGTGTACTTTGATCTGGAACTTGAATCAAGGATAGATTATGTCTAGATTTCATGTTATAAGTAGTCAAATCTAGTTGACCGATCACGAAATCTATTTCTGGGCAACCCAGATTTGCCTAGAAAACCTGACAACGTTTTTGTAGGCCCTATATTTTGCTGATCTTTGTTAGTTAAGTCATGTTGTTGGTTGAATCTTATAGACTGACATATAGGCTATACATCTAAGCCTTTAGCTTACCAAAAAATAAACATAATTGAAGTTATTTGTGGTCAAACAAGGGTTGACCATCATGCCGGATGAAGATTCTGGGCAACCCATAAATCTTCAAAGGCAGTTCTTGGCATTCACTTTGACCAACCTTGATCTGTCATGTGTGTTGTTGGTAGGATGATTTAGTGATATGTTGTTCTCTGATATTAGGACTACAAGTTAGAACCTTTAGATTACATTAAGTAAGCTTGGAAATTATATATTTAAGGGCTCAAAGTGAGACCCATGAACTGTTCTTCATTTCTGGGTAACCCAGAAATGAAGAACACCCTCTGACATGATATTTGTGAGGCTATAACTTCATATTGTGTTGTTATATGACCCTGAAATTAGTTTGTGTGTGTAGTATGACATTAATACTATATGTATAACACATTAGCAAACAAAGAAGACCTTAGGATCATGAATCAAATGGTGGTCAAACTTGGTAACTCGGCAACTGACTTTGAATTTCTAGGTTTAATGAAGAACACCTATAGCGATAGTTGTGTCGCTATAAGGCCTGTAACGCCCCTAAATTTAAGTACTTGAAACCCGAACTCGGTGCTTTACGATACCATTTCTATGAGCGGAAATAATACTAACAATAATAACAATAATAACAATAATATAAATACCAAACTTAATTTACATACATCAGAGTCTAATCCCAAGTACACAACTTTTACTACATTCATCACAATACATGATAATAATAAATATCATTATCTTAATAAAGTCATACTATTACATAGAATAGCACAACACTTATACTGTTTACTTTCCTTTTTCCTTGTTCTTGTTCGAACCTTCTATTTGTTCCCACTTAGCTGAAAACATTTAAATTAAGCAAGGATGAGCATTTGATTGCCCAACAAGTAATAGCAACAAAAAATATTAGCTAAAAGAGTTAAATATTTTCTTTGAATGACACTTCTACAACGAATCAACAGTTGTGAAGTAAGCTGAACGAATAATAACAACATAACAATTCTATATCAAATTTTTGAAACTATGTACTAACTATAACTGAAGATTAGTCGACAGACTATGAACATTATTTTTAATTTTTGCTAAGGTTTAGCAAAACTTCATCCGTAAACTGTTATAACTTATGGGCACGAGGGTGATCATCCCAATGTGCCTTGTATTGATCAATACTACATGCAAGAACGATATTATCGTTCATCTTATCCACCTTAGGTGCACAAATGTTTTCCCATGTTCGGGATGTTCATACTTAGTCGGGAAACCCAACCAAAATAATTTGATTGGATATAATAAATTTCTATCATGTTCAACGATATTTCTAAATCTGTGCCTAGCTGAGTCAAATAGCTTAGATGACTTTTAATTAATGTATACATACCGGAAATCAATAGGTATGCATAAACATGTGATTAAATACAATGATTATCCAAGTGAGGACACTTGTCTAACCCTATTTAGAAATTTACGAACAGAATAAATATCTGAATTATACAGTAATATTGTGTTTATAAACAATGATTGGATAATTTAAGAACTTGTATGAATACAAAGATTGGATACATAATCGATAACAATATAGTTACTAAACTGGCACAATGATAATATAATTCTGAAACTTTCTTACTCATGTCCATTGCATAAAGTAAATGCAAAGTAGGATACTTGCCTGAGCTGTTGCTTACTATTATGCAACCTAGTTTTTATCTTTTATACTAAAACATATCATTAATAAGATCATTATATCGATTAGAAATACATATCATAACACATAGTACTGCTATTTTTAGTCAACACATAACCTAACCACATTGTCACATAAGTTTAACAGTCATTGATTCACAAACAAACACTTATCTAGTCAAATTATATAAGTCCAGATAAATTTCAAAAATATTTCGGTGTATCGATGGCTTTATCGGGTAATTATCGAGTCTAAGACTCTATCGTGAAGTTCAATATTCGTTAAGATATTTTAAATATCATTCATATTATTTTTCATAGCCTTATAATAATTTTTAAATAATTATTATAATTTATCATGATTTTTTAATCATTGAAATCATAATTAAATGATTTAAATATTAAATAATTTTATTATCATTAATATTTAATTAATATTAAATTATTAATGAAACCATTGCTAAAATATTAAAGTTATTTATAATAGCTCAAAGTATTTTAAAATTTTAATATTACCTTAAATAATTTTTAAAACATTAAAATCATTTTTAAATAATTACTATTAATATTAGAATATTAATTTATTACTTATCAAAATATTAAAAGTCATTTATTATAACTTAAAATATTTTAATTCATTTATTTCCTTTTGAAATTATTTTTATTTCAATAAAACTATTTTTAAACTATTTATTTAATATAATTATTAAATAAACTTAATATCATTAATATTAAATTAATATCATTAATATTAAATTTTTAATGAAATTATCCTTTAAATATTAAAAGTTATATTTTATAACTTAAAATATTCTTAAACACTTTATCTTCATTTAAAATGATTTTTATAATATAAAAATCATTTTTAAACTAATTATTTAATATAAATATTAAATAAATCTAATATTAATATTAAATTGTGACGCCCTCAAAATAAGTATACACGACCCATTCTGAGTCGCCAGAAAATACACTATAAAAATCGTTTACAACTTCATTTATACAACTGTCGTGCAAAATACGACGACATGTATACTGTGAGTTTAAATACAAATACATATAGCAACTCTGAATCATGTCACAATTGCACCTTACATAAAGGTACAGTCAAAAACTGTTTTAGAAATTAAAATCTTTGAAAAGTGCTCAAGAAAACCTTCGTACATAGGAGGCATTAATCTAAGTTATGATAGATATCATGTGTCTAGAGAATTATCCTTGGTTGACCCAATAGACCCCAAAGAAAAACAAGAAGATTACTATCATGTTCCTTCCAATGGTTAGTCTTCTCTTGACATATAACTATCTCCACTGTCTCCAAGTAGAAATTATATTTCAAATAAACTCCAAGATCATATAGGTAGTGCTCAGAGATATACTCGGCAGAAGGGTGTGCATAACCCCATCTTTATGATAACCCGAGGTTGTATGCCATTAGACATCTGGTATGATAGTGGCAAAACACCCTTCCAAAGTTGGGTTCGCCTCACCCTATTTGGTTCACCAAAATTAAATATCAAATGACGTATACAATACGACACACTTATCTAAAGTTCTCAATAAAATTATTTCCATACTATTTAGGGAGAACCTCAACAGCTATAGACCACCGTTCTATTCTCCTATTATCGCCGCTCCACCCAGCTACACTTTCATTACCTGAAAGGAATTGTGAAGCAAAAGGGTGAGCACAACTAGCCCAGTAAAGAATATCATAACTAAAGATAATTAAATTGTCAATAGCTTTTGTCAATAATAAATCAGAGATTTAGAACATATGGTAGATGATAAAACTTTTCAACCATAGTTGCAGCGGAAGGAGCAATCCATTAAAAGAGTCAAATAGACCATTAGGTCTATTATCTTCTCCATGTTAAAAGTCCACCAATAACATTTGATCCCTGTAACATCAGTCAACAATTCATGTCCACAATCATATGAATAACTCATAATCATAATTGTGATTCTGAATTCCCTTTCGCACCTAGGACGAAGATAATTTTCATCACCTATCTTCACCTGAAACATCAAAAATCATGGTTATACCAAATCACAATCCTTGCTCATAATCATACAAATAAATTCATCTTTACACTACGGCCAAAGATATTCATTAACAATTCATCTTTGCACTACAGGCCAAAGACATACAATTGTATTTTAGAAGAGTCAAGTAGAGCATGATATCTACTATCTTCTACGAATTTAAAAGCTTATTATCAATATTTTATCGCTGAGACTTAGCTTAATAAATAATCCACATCATCGAATCACCCCTGCACTATGGCCAAGGATATTCGTAAATATCAAATCCATGAATTATCCATGCACTACGGCCAAGGATATTCATTATCATCACATCCATGAATTAATATTTCATTGTTGAGACTCAGCTCAATAATTAATCCACATCATCAATTCATCCCTGCACTATAGGTCAAGGATATTCTTTTAGTATCACGACCACAAATTATCCATGCACTACATGCCAAAGATAATCGTGTTTTCATCAACGGTCCTGATCATGCCATAAAACAATTCATCTTTGCACCCTTGGCCGAAGAGAATCCATAGCCATAATCATACCAAAAACTGTCCATCAATGCACTACGGCCAATGAGGACTTTTTCCACATCATTTGTAACATTACGGTCATGATTATACCGAATAATCTCTGGTCATAATCATACCTAGTCCATCTATGCACTACAGGCCACAGATGACTTTCAACATAATATATACATGAGGATGATGACAATGATATAAGTATTAATCAAACGAAAACAAGGATAAATATTAAAGACTTTAAAAGTATTATGCTTTATATAAAAAGATTTTACTATTAGCCTAATAAAACGAATAACTTTATAAAAGTATTCTGTTTTATATAAAAAGCATTTCTGTTTTATTACATTAATAATACTAATAAAACAAAACTTCATCATCACTTAATTTGAAAAAAATTCAAATGTCACCCTTAACTTTAAACTTTTATAATTTAACTATTCACCAAAATAAAAAAATTGAATACTTTTATTTCATAAAATTCTGGGTTTCACAATCTCCCCTCCTTATGAAATTTCGCCCTCGAAATTTACGTACGTACCTGGAATTTCGAAAAGATGAGAATACCAAGCTTTCTTTTTGGGTTGTACCTTCCCGATTATTTCCTCTGTATCATGATTTTCCCATTGCTCATCTCCTGTGTTTCGGATATCATTCTAGAATATACTTCAATACAAAGGTTAATTGACATATCATAATTTGTCAACTTATCAAGTAAATAATTTCAGCTTAGGTAAGTCAAACACTAGCGAAGTATATTACTCGTCTCTCCCCTCCTAGTTCTAGACTCATATCTCCGCCAGTAACCATATTCCTAAGCTCTAATACCAAATGTGATGCCCCCAAAATAGGTATACACGACCCATTCTGGGTCGCCAAAAAATACACTATAAAAATCATTTACAACTTCATTTATACAACTGTCGTGCAAAATACGACGACATGTATACTGTGAGTTTTAATACAAATACATATACCAACTCTGAATCATGTCACAATTGCATCTTACATAAAGGTACAGTCAAAAACTGTTTTAGAAATTAAAATCTTTGGAAAGTGCTCAAGGAAATCTTCGTACATAGGAGGCCATGAATCTAAGTTATGATAGATTTCATGTGTCACAGAGAATTATCCTTGGTCGACCCAATTGACCCCAAAGAAAAACAAGAAGATTACTATCATGTTCCTTCCAATGGTGAGTCTTCTCTTGACATATAACTATCTCCATTGTCTCCAAGTGAAAATTATATTTCAAATAAACTCCAAGATCATATAGGTAGTGCTCGTAGATATACTCAGCAAGTGGGTGTGCATAACCCTGTCTTATGATAACATGAGGTTGTATGCCATTAGACATCTGGTATGATAGTGACAAAACACCCTTCCAAAGTTGGGATCGCCTCACCCTATTTGGTTCACCAAAATTAAATATCAAATGACGTATACAATACGACACACTTATCTAAAGTTCTCAATAAAATTATTTCCATACTATTTAGGGAGAACCTCAACAGCTATAGACCACCGTTCTATTTCCCTGTTATCCCCGCTCGACCCAGCTACACTTTTACTACTTGAAAGGAATTGTGAAGCAAAAGGGTGAGCACAACTAGCCTAGTAAAGAATATCATAACTAAAGATAATTAAATTGCCAATAGCTTTTGTCAATAATAAATCAGAGATTTAGAACATATGGTAGATGATAAAACTTTTCAACTATAGTTGCAGCGGAAGGTGCAATCCATTAAAAGAGTCAAATAGACCATTAGGTCTATTATCTTCTCCATGTTAAAAGTCCACCAATAATGTTTTATCCTTGTAACATCAATCAACAATTCCTGTCCACAATCATATGAATAACTCATAATCATAATTGTGATTCGAAATCCTTTTTTCATACTTTGAGACAAAGATAATTTTCATCACCTATCTTCACCGAAACATCAAAAAATCATGGTTATAACAAATCACAATCCCCGCTTCATAATCATAGTAATAAATTCATCTTTGCACTACTACCAAAGATATTCATTAACAATTCATCTTTGCACCATGTGCCAAAGACATACAAATTGTATTTTAGAAGAGTCTCTAGTAGAGCATGATATCTACTATCTTCTACGAATTTAAAAGCGTATTATCAATATTTTATCGCTGAGACTCAGCTTAATAAATAATTCACATCAACGAATCACCCATGCACTACGGCCAAGGATATTCATTAATATCACATCCATGAATTATCAATGCACTACAGCCAAGGATATTCATTATAATCACATCCATGAATTAATATTTCATTGCTGAGACTCAGCTCAATAATTAATCCACATCATCAATTCATCCCTGCACTATAGGCCAAGGATATTCTTTTAGTATCACAACCATGAATTATCCATGCACTACGGGCCAAAGATAATCGTGTTTTCATCAACGGTCTTGATCATGCCATAAAATAATTCATCTTTGCACCCTTGGCCGAAGAGAATCCATAGCCATAATCATACCAAAAACTGTCCATCAATGCACTACGGCCAATGAGGACTTTTTTCACATCATTTGTAACATTACGGTCATGATTATACCGAATAATCCCTGGTCATAATCATACCAAGTCCATCTATGCACTACAGGCCATAGATGACTTTCAACATAATATATACATGAGGATGATGACAATGATATAAGTATTAATCAAATGAAAATAAGGATAAATATTAAAGACTTATATTTATCCAAATATTATCAACCACTCATAATCTAATATTATTAATATAGTAACAATATTTTAATCACTTCTTAAACTTATAAACAATTTATTTCAATTATTTACACTTTACCAAATAATGCATTTAATCATTCAAAAATGTCATACTCATAAGATTTCATCACCAATGATTAAATCCCTCATCAAAAATATGCATATACCTTATATAGGATTTCCAAGCCATAAAATTCTATTTTCCAACTTTGTTACTTCACATAACATATTTAACTCATATGTTCGTAACTAAATCATTTTCATGAAAAATACCAAATCAGTCCCAAAAATATTTCTTTTCTGGGATTTAGCAGAATATAGTCCCATAATGAACATATATTTTTCTCGAAATTTTTAAAATTCATTTACTATTTTTCAAAAATCAATTTCTAATTAATTCCTTAAGAAATTAGCTACCTCAAGTTTAACTCCAAAAATTCTCCAATCTTAGCAGGATCTTACACATGTTAATGTGAGCTTCCAATTTAAATTTCATGGTCATCAGAGTTATAGAACTCCGGTTATAGTATTTTTCGTCAGAAAAACCTAAATATTGAAATGGTCATAACTTGTTCATTTTAAGTCGGAATGAACTCATTTTTGGACAGGAGGTACTTTATACCATATACTTTCATGTCCCAAAAGGCCAGAATTTTTCTCACAAATTAAGTGGTCGAAACAGCCCCTTAAAGCTTCTAGGCAGTAGCATTTTCCTCTTTTGTAGCTTTGGACTCTTTTGCTAAAAATAGTACACACGAAAATCTACAACACCTTTTCTAGTGATTCCACTTGGATAAGTTATTAAACTCATATATCTAACTCTAGAACTTGACCACACTCAAAAATTCATAATATAATAGGAGATATGGTCAATTGAATTTTATGTTTCATTTTCACCAAAATCTAATTTTCAACTCTTTGTGATTTCTAAGAAACTTTCATGTTTTCTCATAATAACAAACATAACTCATCATAACACTTAATAATACTACATATACTCATGATTTTCATCATTCCAATGCTTTTATTATGACTCTCATCATAATCAACGTAAACAGATCATTTCCACAATTTAATAAGGAATGAATACAAAGGATCATTCACCATGCATGTGGTAATCCACATAGATAGGTTATTCCAATAGAATAATAAAGAATGGAATAATAGAAGAATTCACCATGCATGCGATAGATCGCACAGACAGGTTATTCTCAACAAAATAATAAATAATGGAATCGTGTTCTACAGAACGCACGCATGTGATATTCCGAACGTAATAATAAAGAACGGAACCAAGTAAAGGAGAAATTCAAGACCGACGTGATATTCCAAATGTAATAATAAAGAATGGAATGACAAGAAGTCACAATGTATGCGACAAATCGCGACAAACAAAGTTATTCCAATGAGAATAATAAATAATGGAACTGTGTCCCATGCGAACGCATGTATGAGTGATATTCCTCGACGTAATAATAAATAATGGAACCAGTCCCACGTAAATGCATGCAGACAAGATATTCCGGCTGTAATAATAAAGAACGGAATAATAGAAGAATTTCACCATATATGCGGTAGATTTAGATAAACAAAGTTATTCTAACATAATAATAAAGAATGGAATAATGTAAGAATTTCACCAAGTATAGGGTAGTCCGCGATACCAAGTTATTCCAACATAATAATAAATTTTTTTTTTTTTTTTTTTTTTTTTTTTTTTTTTTTTTTTTTTTTTTTTTTTTTTTTTTTTTTTTTTTTTTTTTTTTTTTTTTTTTTTTTTTTTTTTTTTTTTTTTTTTTTTTTTTTTTTTTTTTTTTTTTTTTTTTTTTTTTTTTTTTTTTTTTTTTTTTTTTTTTTTTTTTTTTTTTTTTTTTTTTTTTTTTTTTTTTTTTTTTTTTTTTTTTTTTTTTTTTTTTTTTTTTTTTTTTTTTTTTTTTTTTTTTTTTTTTTTTTTTTTTTTTTTTTTTTTTTTTTTTTTTTTTTTTTTTTTTTTTTTTTTTTTTTTTTTTTTTTTTTTTTTTTTTTTTTTTTTTTTTTTTTTTTTTTTTTTTTTTTTTTTTTTTTTTTTTTTTTTTTTTTTTTTTTTTTTTTTTTTTTTTTTTTTTTTTTTTTTTTTTTTTTTTTTTTTTTTTTTTTTTTTTTTTTTTTTTTTTTTTTTTTTTTTTTTTTTTTTTTTTTTTTTTTTTTTTTTTTTTTTTTTTTTTTTTTTTTTTTTTTTTTTTTTTTTTTTTTTTTTTTTTTTTTTTTTTTTTTTTTTTTTTTTTTTTTTTTTTTTTTTTTTTTTTTTTTTTTTTTTTTTTTTTTTTTTTTTTTTTTTTTTTTTTTTTTTTTTTTTTTTTTTTTTTTTTTTTTTTTTTTTTTTTTTTTTTTTTTTTTTTTTTTTTTTTTTTTTTTTTTTTTTTTTTTTTTTTTTTTTTTTTTTTTTTTTTTTTTTTTTTTTTTTTTTTTTTTTTTTTTTTTTTTTTTTTTTTTTTTTTTTTTTTTTTTTTTTTTTTTTTTTTTTTTTTTTTTTTTTTTTTTTTTTTTTTTTTTTTTTTTTTTTTTTTTTTTTTTTTTTTTTTTTTTTTTTTTTTTTTTTTTTTTTTTTTTTTTTTTTTTTTTTTTTTTTTTTTTTTTTTTTTTTTTTTTTTTTTTTTTTTTTTTTTTTTTTTTTTTTTTTTTTTTTTTTTTTTTTTTTTTTTTTTTTTTTTTTTTTTTTTTTTTTTTTTTTTTTTTTTTTTTTTTTTTTTTTTTTTTTTTTTTTTTTTTTTTTTTTTTTTTTTTTTTTTTTTTTTTTTTTTTTTTTTTTTTTTTTTTTTTTTTTTTTTTTTTTTTTTTTTTTTTTTTTTTTTTTTTTTTTTTTTTTTTTTTTTTTTTTTTTTTTTTTTTTTTTTTTTTTTTTTTTTTTTTTTTTTTTTTTTTTTTTTTTTTTTTTTTTTTTTTTTTTTTTTTTTTTTTTTTTTTTTTTTTTTTTTTTTTTTTTTTTTTTTTTTTTTTTTTTTTTTTTTTTTTTTTTTTTTTTTTTTTTTTTTTTTTTTTTTTTTTTTTTTTTTTTTTTTTTTTTTTTTTTTTTTTTTTTTTTTTTTTTTTTTTTTTTTTTTTTTTTTTTTTTTTTTTTTTTTTTTTTTTTTTTTTTTTTTTTTTTTTTTTTTTTTTTTTTTTTTTTTTTTTTTTTTTTTTTTTTTTTTTTTTTTTTTTTTTTTTTTTTTTGAATGGAATAATGTAAGTTCTCTTCATGAATACAAAAGAAATAATACCCCTTACAGGTACAACAAATAATATCCCTTACTATAATAATAACACCCCTTACCTTTGAAAGAAGAGTATGTACTCCGACTGGTAGGGCGAGGATATACTCGAAGAAAACATGCACTGTGCCCAAATCTTTCTTAAACTCTAAAGAAATACGCTAAAGATTATAGAAGAAGAACTCTCTCTATAGTTTCTTTCTCTAGAGTTT